>CM002527.2:16140000-17340000 GCA_000338895.3 Oryza meridionalis | reverse complement strand
ATTGTTGAAGAGAGAAGACAAGAGAGAGAGAGAGAGAATTTAGAGCAAGGCTAATAGCATAGCTCGCTGTTGGCTAATAGCCCATGGCTAAAGCCAACTACTAGTACAATAGATTATCCATTGGCTAACTGCATCTCATAATTAAATAATTAATTATAGCATACACATATTAATGTATATGATTAAGAGTGAATTGTATTCTTGTAGGTTGTGAGATGAACTTTGTTTACCAACACCGAGATCATATCACAGAACATATATACTAATCAAGTTCTCTGTACGTAGTATAAATATTACAAAGCACTAGTGTTTGGGCAAGAAGAGATCGCGAGTAGATTTCCTGGCCGGTTTTTTGTTGAAACGATGTGGCGAGTGGCGTCAGAGATTTTCACGACCGAATTTTCGCTCGCGCTCACATGGATCGGTGGATGGAAGTCGAAGGCTCAAAGCACGCGGGAGGGGTCGAGGGGATGAGATCGCGCACGGACGGCGGAGATGGATTCGTGCACGGTGGGGGGAGGGGATCGCACGTCGCGTGTAGGGTAGTTCACAGGATCGGCTGAGGACGTGCGGGTCTCACAAACCGCGTTGTTTAGCGCTAGGGTCGGCTGCTCACGAGCGATACTGCGTGGAGAGAAGTGCTAACGCCCGGTGACAATTTAGTCGTCCGCTTCATTCTCTCTCATCCACATAGGAAAATGATGGTGTGGCACTATTTTGGAGCCCGCTGAGTCAGCTTATTGTATCTGCTCTTAATGTTTTTTATTCCTAGGTCATAAGCTTACTACCTAGTACTCATTTTGTCCTATAATATAAGGGATTTTAGGTGAATACATTCTAGTATTACGAATCTGGACAGGCTTCTTAACCAGATTCGTAGTACTAGGATATGACACATCCACCTAAAATCTCTTATATTTTAGGACGAAGGGAGTATTTGTTACTACCTGCTTCCACAATGTTGATTACTAGGTCCCATGAATAATTTAATGTCTATTACTTGCTTTTTCACTATATTGTGGATGCCTTTATGGACCATGTAGTATGGGGGGGGGGGGGGGGGGGGGCATCACGAAAATAGTTTTTTTTTCCATAATGAAATAAGCTCTAATTTTATTTTTCTGTGCCAAAACACACTAACCTATTTAATTACTCTACCATGTGACAGGCATGCGTGGAGAAATATCGGTGCACAGCTGCATGCTACTTTATCAACATTACATATCAGGAGAATTTGATGTTCTTTTATGAGTTGCTGCTAGACAAACTTAAAAATATGTAGTGCTACAGCTTAATCACATACTAGCTGATGAATTGAATTACTTGGTGATTATTAATCTGTGTCTATTGGACATCCCTTAAATATTTATTCGCTTCCTTAATTTATGTGTTTCTTTTGGGGTTGTGAGTGCAAAAAAAAAAACTTGTAATTATTGTACGCGCACAACAATTAATCTGATCATGGACATATATATTCATTGACAAGGGTTCCTATTTTTAGTCTTACGGATGTGTCTAGTATCTAGCATCATATCATTATAATGCACACAACATATATGTGAATATCAATATGTATATTTTTTTATAGGCGTAGTTATGACAATACTATCGCGATAATGGTGCCTTCGATGCATGTCACTACCGCAATAGATTTTTTTTTACATATGGCTTTGTCTTCACCTATGGAAATAACTATTTGCACAATCGTTTTCATAGAGGACCTATCTGCCTCTAAAAATGTATTTCACCTGTCTGGAAAAATACTTTTCCCAGTAGTGTGTTAATTGTGATGCTTTTCATTCTTCATTCCGGGTGAATCAAAAGTTGAAAGTTTGAGGGCTGCATGCGCATGCCTAAAGCTTTTCATCCTCAAATGTCAATTTCCCAACCACTTATAAGAAAAAAAAAAGACAAAAGAAGATGCAGAATGCATAACTTACATTATATAAGAAAAAATGTAAAGGAAAAATAAAATGCAGAATGCATATATATACATTATAAAAGAAATATAAAGACAAAATTAAAGGGTCAATTTTAGAAAAAGCAGAATTCTAAAAAAAATTTTAAAAAATGGAGATGCGGGGTATCGATCCCCGTACCTCTCGCATGCTAAGCGAGCGCTCTACCATCTGAGCTACATCCCCACGTCACAGTTAAGGTAGAAATCAAAATTATTTATAACCTAATTGTAGCTACTTAATTTCTCATCACAGTTGCTTAGCTTCGAGTTCTTCGTATACTATTTGAGCTTTCTTTAATAATTATATCGGAAGAATCTCACCTGACAAGTATAACCACAATGTGTCTGTCCATGTATATATATATTTTTTTTCATCGACGGATTAACTAACTTTATTGTAGTAAATACTCCAACTGTAAATATACTTTCTTCTGCTAACTTTGCACTCACATTTTTTTCCCCCACCTTGGACTTTGATATACTCCTATATCACATTTATCGTGCCCTTCTCAACCATAATCCATAATATTAAGGCTGTAATTTCATCTTTTTAATGAAATTCTTCTCATTATATATATATATAAAAGAACTACTTCCACCGTTTTATATTATAAGACTTTTTAGGATTGTCCACATTCATATAGATGTTAATGAATCTGAACATATATGTGTATGATTCATTAACATCTATACATGAATGTGTGCTAGAAAATCTTAAAATATGACACGGAGGAGTATACACGATTACTTAAGGTACATGTAACAGGAACATCAGCTTTGATGATTTGGTAAATAAACATGATCTGTGGTCTTGGGCTCTTGGCACAGGGAGATCCACATTTGACAGCGATCATGCAGGTTGCGCCCACTCGGTACAATAAAACTAAGCATGAGCTGAAGGAGAGCAAAGAAGTAGAGTGTACATACAAAATGCTTATCCAGTGTCAATTTCTGAAAATAAAAATATAACTGCATCTGATCAGGACTCCGAGAGTCTGAGCCTTGTGACCACTGATCAGACATGAAGTAGTAGTAGTAGTATGACATATCGGCTTGTGAAAGACAGAAGCGTGAAACAGCTACTTCATCCGTCCTAAAATATAGCTACCTATTATTATGCCGCTATATTTTAGGACGGAGAGAGTAGGAATATCATCCGGTGATGCGCCACGGACAAGACGATCAATTCACTAGAAATACAGGCATCTCATCTGCTGCTGACTTGTTGAGAGAGCGCTTCCCCAACTTGTGTCTTTGCAGGGATATAGGATTTGATGTTGTCGAATAAAACTGCAATCCTCACTGAATAAATCCATAACCCATCCTCAAGAGTTGGGCCCTGAAGTACCAGCATTAAAAGGCTCTAGCAACCGGAAATAGATCCTCTAACTTACTGCCCTCTAACTTTAAGTGGCTGACATATGTGCTCATGACTAACGTGCCGCATATCAGAGGACAGTGCGTTAGAGGAGTCTCTTCGCTAGAAACCATGGACTTCCCTGAATAATGCCCTTACACCCCTGAGAAGCAGCCATCCAAGTTCCTCTTGGTGGTGATGAACTGACGATGAGTTGAAGCAGCAGCAACTTTACCTGCATGACCTACAGCGGTTAGAAGTCATCACGACGAGTTTTTATCTGGTTATGGGAGGGAAAAAATTTATGAGAGCTGTTCAGGAATGATAAGGTCATAAAACTAAGTAAATAACCAGAATGCTCGATCTGTTCAATAATGTTTTGTGCTAAATAGCTGTGTACAGTAATGAACTGAATAAAAAGAAGGGAGGACTTACATTCAGGACAGGGTTTTACAGCATCATGATCGAAGGAAAAAAAAATAATTAGAACTATTAACCCATGTATATGAACACTGTGATGCAGAATCTTGCTCAATCCGCAGATATGGGATATGTGCAATCTTGTGCCAGTCATGGCCTTTGCTCTCCTGACAACCAAAGATTTGTAGAGCCCATAAGGAAGACGGCAATTCTGGAAGTGACTGAATTAACATGCCTTCTGCAAATTGCAAGGATTCTAGGAAGGTGAGGCTTGCCATGATTGAGGGTAGAAACACCAGATGAGAAGCATCGAACACTCCAAACCTCGTAAGCTGTGTTCGTCCTTTTGTATCCTCATATATTAGGAAAAAGAAAAACAGATAATCTGTCAACCATTCATACATTTAATAAAGACAAAAAGAACTGGGTTAAATGGTAGGTTGTGCACAGGCTTAAATTTATTAATTCATCAAATGCTACAAAAATATTGCTTTACATTTCTTTTATTATTCTGCTCAGCATGAAAGCCTTGTAAAACTTAAGTATAGATTTCCATGTGTATCTCCAGGTGTAGAGGCTGGGATATTATTCTAGTCTCAAAAGAAACACATTTTCTAGTTTGTACCATGTAAATTCATCTAAATAAACCGAAATCTCAACAACACCCCCACTTTGACTCTCACCTTGTACTTTGATGACGGCACTCATGATTTATCAACGATAAACCACGAGTACATATTTAGTTTCAGGTTCTTGAACCCCGAGTGGGTTAATTAGCAATAACCTCTGATGCTCTGGTGTTTTGTTTTGTCACAGGAAGTTTAATTACGGATTGATCGATACCGGTCATGCAAGTTGCATTTAGACAATCCAATACAGTGAACTAAGCATAAGCAACAGTAGAGCATGGAAGTAGAATTCAAAGCACTCCCAATGCCAAAAACCTATGTATACAAGAACTGAACTTGATCGATCAGGTGACTGGCCTCTGATCGGAATTCAGACATGATTCCTCTGATCCCCAGAAAAGCAGATTCGAAGTTCCTGGTGACAGCTTTAAGGAATCTAATTATTTAAAGACCTAACTAAAAGTGGTGGCTATCAATCATTAGCTTTGATCACAGAAAACCATCAGGTAGTCATCAACATTATACTTTCTGTGAGTTGTTCAGGCAATCAGGACTGTAAGAACGAAGAATTAACCGATACCCAAGAAAACTTCAGCAAAAACACAAAAGGAAAATGGTAGGATAGTCGAAACCCACGGAAATAATCAGAACACTCTGTTCCATATTGCTAGATGCAAATCAAATAGGATGCGTCAGTGAAAATGCCTTAAATGTTCCAATTGTGTCCAAATACACCAAGGGGCAAATAAGTTAGGGTTAAACTTAAAAGACATCAGCTTAGCCTACAAAACAGGAACCAGCTCAGGAAAAAGAAGGGACGACTTGCATATAGAAAAAATTACATGTATGAATACCAAGAATATGCCGATGGTACATCTTCTACAATCCGCAGATCTGGGATGTGCGCAATCTTGTGCCAATCACGACCTCTACTCTTTCGACATCGCCGCATTAATACCGGGTTACAACCAAGGATTTGAAGCCTCCACAAGGAGGAAGGAAGTTCTGGAAGTGACTGGATTAACATAGCTCTTGAAAACTGTAAGGATTCAAGGGAGGTGAGGCTTGCCATGATTGAGGGCAGAAATTCCAGATGGGAAGCATCCATCACTCCAAAGCGTTGAAGATGATTGCAATTTTGCATCAACCACTCCTCAGGTAAGCATCTACAGCTGTTGATGGTCATATTTGTAACTGAGGTGACGCTTCTCAGTGGGGCCCATTGCAAGACAAATGGATCGCTAATTTGCAGTCTCTTAAGTTTCCTAAGGTATGAAGTACAGGCAGTGACAACTTGGTTGTGTTCAGAGGCTTGAAACTGCTGAGATGAAACGACAGGAAGCTTCTCAAGCTTGTTGCACCCAATCACCTTCAACTCTGTGAGGGATGTTAGCTCTTCCATGCCATTTAAATCCGCAAGTTCGTGGCAGCTTACGATTTCCAAACAACTTAGCGCTATCAAACTCTTGCACACTTCAACAGGTGGAAGTGCTGCTATATCACAACCATATAGCATCAAAGTAGTAAGAGAAGTAAGACCACACAATGAGTTGACCAGCCAAGTCTCATAAGTACCACATGACCCAACATGAAGTTTTTTCATTGGCAACGGCAACCTGATGGTTGCCGGAGGGACCATTAACTTTGGGCATCCCAACACTGTCATGTGTTTTAGAAACGGGAGCATCTGTAAGTGATCCATCGGCAATTGCAACAGATTTTCACAATGTTCAATATGTAGTTCCTCCAGAGAAAGAAACTGGTTAAGTTGCTCAAGTGTTTCCAGGTATGGGCAGTGACAGATCTTCAGCCTAGAGAGTGATGGCTTTTGGGTTTCTGCAGTTTCATTAGGCACATAGGGTTCATGAAGAGTAGTCAAACCAACACTATCCATTTCAAGATAAGTAACAGTGGATGGTAGTGCTGGTACATTTCTCAATTCTTTGCAGTGTCTGACGACTAGTGCCTTAAGCCGGGGAAACAGATGCTCGCCTTCCATTTCAACCCACTCTTCTAGTGCTGGAAGATGTTCAATAAATAGATACTCAAGAGATGGGAAGCCAAAAGGTCGCTCACACCCGTAGAAGGAACTATCTATTCTTTTCACTGAGTTCAAGCAGATTAAGTACAGATATTTCAGGGAAGGAAGTTCGCCTAGAGGTGGAAGATGCTGCCAGTAACTGCAATTAGAGATATAGAGATATGTCAAATTGATGATAGTGGTGTTTCCCAACCAACATGGAGATCTGGAACCGTTATATCCTTTGATCTTTAACTTGGTGAGGTTCATGTGAGGTTGAAGGTTATTCAGTACTCGTTCCTCTGTGTCTGATTCCTGTTGGCTGTTTTTCCAAGTGAGTGACAACATAATGAGATTTTCCTTTTCACCCAGCTTAGCCAAAGAAGCTTCGTCTGCATTGACATTCTCAAGACAACGGATACACAAATAGCGGAGATCTTTCAGATCCATGAGCTCGCTTGCTATGAAACCACACTTAGGTGGGACATTAACATCATGTAGGTCTTGAAGTGAAGTCAAATGCCCAATGTAAGGGGAGAATCCATATATAGTACCAGAAAAGTATATATGTCTCAGACTAATTAGATTTCCCAATCGCCAGGATACCAACAGACATCTATTCAACTGTATCATTTGAAGATGATATAATTTGTATATAGAACATGGACACCAAAAGGAATATTTCCCCACTTTCTTCTGCGATTCCGAGTGATACAGATAGCGAAGGTGCATTAAATTACCAAATTTGTCAGGCAGCTTGAAAAGCGACGAATTCTGTATGTGCACAACACGCAGTTTTGTTGCTGACTTTAGCATTTTTTTCAGTACAATCCATTGATCCCTTTCATGTATTGTTTTGTCAAATGATATGAGGAGGGTCCGCAAGTTCTTAAGCGAAGAGAAATCTGTGATCACTACATGATTTACTATGCTAATTGCTGCATGCCGAACTGTTCTCGGAATACTGCCATATTCATCACTAGAAATCCTCATGCACTCCTTTCTGGAAACAGTACGTGCAAGTTCATGCAATAAATCATGCATAACATAGTATTCATTAGTACACTCACCATAGCCTTCATACAGATTAGTGGATTTTTTTAACTGCAGTTCAAAGAAAGACTTCTTTGTTAGTATACCCAAATAAAACTCTCCTATATCCTCTGGCCTCTGGTTTTCATTTGCAGATAGCTGAATTAGTCCTGAACCCATCCAAAAGTTAATCAGCTCATCCTTTCGAAACCAGTAATCTTCTCGGAACATGCCACAATATCTGAAGCAAGCCTGTAGATGTGGGGCCAGATGATGATAACTTAATCTTAAAATTTTCATAATTCCTTCACTATTATGCTCAATATTAGAGATATTTTCTCTAAGCATTCTGTTCCAGTATATGCTATCTAGAGAGTTGTTCAACAGCCCACCCATGATCTTTGCGGCTAATGGGCATCCACTCAATTTCCTAGTAATTTTCTTGCCTATCTCCTGTAGGTTGAAATAATCATTGGGATTTACTTCGAAAAAAGCATGCCTGTTAAAAATGGCTAAAAGATCTTTCTCATGCAGTCCCTCCAATCGTAGAGACTTGGTTCTTCCTCCTAGTACCCTTTCAACAATATCTACCACCGATTCCATCCGGGTTGTCAATAAGATTTTGCTTCCCTTTTGACCAAATTTCAGAGGAGCTACTAGTTTCTCCCAGTCAGGCCTTCTCTCATCATTCCATACATCATCAAATACAAGAAGGAATTTCTTGGATTTCAGATTCTCTCTGACGATTTCTTGAAGTGTATTGAAATTAGTAACATTAATACCTTCTCTAGTGATTTCTTGTATAATCTTTTTCGTCAGAGCAGGGACATCAAAGTCATTGGACACACAAATCCACATAGCCTGATCAAAGCACTGCTTCACTCTTTGATCATTGTAGACTGCCTGTGCTAGCGTGGTCTTGCCCATGCCACCTATGCCAACTATAGACAAAGCATTTACACTGCAAACATCATGGTCCTGAACATTGTCTTGTTCAACCAGCCATTCAACAATCTGATCCCTCTCAGTATCACGGCCAATTACAATTTCATCAACACTGAAGGAGCTAGTCTCACGAGGATTACTAACCTCCTGATGGCATATGTGCCTCAAAGTACAAGAATCCAGCCGGTCCACGAGTCGAACAAAACGCTCCACACCAACAACAACTTCATCAAGTTTTCTGATGGCATCCAACAATCTCTTAAAAGTCCCAGCCTTAAAAGTACTATTGAATTGCTGAACAACCACCCTCTTGCACTTGTACAGAGAGCTGCTCACCTTGTTACCTCTAGTTTTCACCTTTTTCTCAAGCTTGTAGTACTCCACCTCATCGAGCGCATCCTCTGCCTCCTCGACGGCATCCCTGAGCTGCCAAAGCCAGGCATCAAGCGCCTCGCTCTGATCCCTTATCCTCTCCATATCAATTGCATCAAAGACAACTTGGACTTGTGGGAGAGTCCTCTCAAGCCGCTCCTGCACCAACTTCATCCCCTCCGCCTTGGCATACTTCTCAAGGTAATCGAAAGACTTGCGGACAATCATGGAGATGGCCGACACAGCCACCGATTTGCTGGCGAAAGCCATGGCCATGGTAGGAGAGATGGTGAGAGCTGAGAAGGGAAGTTAGCAAAAGTATTGAAGTAGCTGCTAGGAATTCTTGTAGCTGGCAATGTGGCAGTAAAACGAAAGATAGGCGCTGGACTGGAATTGGAGTAGTAATCTGGGCATGAATTGTGTTTTTTCTCTGGAGTCAACGCTAGCCCAACCGACGAAAGCGACTCCAGGATGAAATTTCTTCTGTTTTGCCGACCATTGACCAAGAACTGAGTGGTGTGATGTGTCATGAGGTCGTGACCATGCAATTTCCAGCCCCACTTAGTGGGCTTATATAGTGATGAAATAGACTACCTAATTAAACGGGTAGATCCAAGCGAATACGGCATTCTTTACCGATCCGACTCCCTTCTTTCTTGGGAGCTTCCTAGCAAATCTATGGACTAGTAAGCATCAGTGAGCAAGAGGAACTCTCTCCGAAGGTTTAATAGAACCAGTACACTAGTACAGTATAATTATAGCACTACCAAATGCAAGCAGACATAAGCACGAACAGGAAGAGGGCATGGGCAGAAAGGGAGCGGGAGAGCAGAGCTTTACCGAAATTTTCCAGACAACTTCCTCTTCCAGAAAGGGCTCTCTCTCTCTCCTTTCAACCTGGGTTCCGGCTTTCAATGGAGGAGACGGGGGACGGGCCTGCCGGCGGCCGGGCGGTGGACGCCGGCGCGGAGGAGGACGACCGCCGCCGGCCGCAGAGGCAGCGGAGTGGGGAGCAGGCAGCAGCAGCAGCAGGCCCAGCTAGGCCCGTATCGATCATCCTGACCAAGCCCGGCCCAACTAACACGTAATGCAAATGCGAATCCCGTTCCGGATCAACTAATATGGGATGCGCGTACGTTAACCACATTTACGGACCTCCATTTGGAACCTGTTTTACAGGGTTCTATTTCAGATCCACGTTGATTTAGAACCTGTTTGGTATGGCTTCACCTTCAACTCCGCTTTTTCTAAAGTTGGAGTTCAGTCAAATAATTGTACCTCCACCCAGGATAAGATTGAAGATTGGTGGAACGTTCTTACAAAACAAACTATAGAGTTGGAGCTGGATTTAGTCTGTTTTACAACTTCATTCTTGACCCAACTCCTATAATAAATTTAGGAGTTGAAACTCTACCAAACGGGTCTTTAAACCTAATAAGTTAAATTAGAGTGATTTAAAATTTTATATTTCTTTTAAAAGTAATAAAGAACAAAATGATTCATTCTAATGTTATCAATATAATCATATACGTAGATTTGTAAAGCTACCATATATCTGTTGAAAATATAAATAAGGTTACAAAGGTCTGTCATCATATCATTTCCTTCAATAGAAGACGTTGAAAAATTTGGGGAGAATATTCTAAAATTTAATAATTACCAAAAAGCATCGAATATGGTAAATATTATCTCAAATAATCCAAACCAGCATGAATGCAGAAGGCAACAAGTCACAATATGCTCAAAGGTAAAATCCAAGTTATCGAGAAGAATCAGAGCGCCCGTAATCAAAAGAAAACATATAACTCTCTGAGGAACCCACTGATGCCCACAATATGATAAAAATAAAAGTGAAGATTGAGCTCCCTCTCTGGCTAGTATAAAAGGGGAAGCTAGCGAAGCCAGAAGGACACAAAGTGAAGCAACCCTCCGACAGAGTCCCAGAAGTCACTCTCTAGTTCTAGTTCTAGTAGTAGTAATTTTAGAGCCCGCCTTGCTAGTATATTGGAGTAAGGATTGTAATATAATTTATGTAAGGTAAGCAACTTTGTTTATATCATTTCTCGGGGTTCTCGAAAGGGAAAACTCTATGTATGCTATTTTGTGGTAACATAGTAGCTTAGTTCTACGGTAAGGACCCTATAGGTTATTTTTTTATGTAAACTCACATAAATAGAACAAAGGTCAAGCAAAGAAAACTTAATAAAACTACTACAGTACCACAAAATAACATACATATGGTTTTCACTTTCGGGAACCCCTAGAGATGATACAAACAAAATTTGCTTACCTTACATAAATTATATTACAATCCTTTCTCCAATATACAAGCAAGGCGGACTCTTAACAGATTACTACTACTAGAGCTAGAGAGTGGCTTCTGGGACTCTGGCTGAGGGTTGCTACCTCTTCGTGTCTTTCTAGTTTCGCCAACTTTCTCTTTTATAGAAGCCGGAGAGAGAGCTTAATTTTCACTCTTATTTTTATCATATTGTGGCATTATGGGTTCTTTAGAGAGTTATGTGTCTTTTTTTATCACAGGCGCTCTGTTTATTCCCGAGAACTTGGATTTTACCTTGAGCATATTGTGACTTGTTGCCTTCTGCATTCATGTTGGTTTGGATTATTTGAGATAATATTTACCATATTTGATGCTCTTTTGGTAATTATTGAATTTTGGAATATTCTCCTCAAATTTTTCAACGTCTTCTCTTGAAGGAAATGATATGACGACAGACCTTCGTAACTTTATTTATATTTTTAACAGATATATAGGTAGAGCATTCTTACAAAGTAAACTATATAAATGGAGGTAAGTTTAGACAACTTCACAACTTTACTCTAGATCCAACTCCTGTAATTAAATTTAGGAGTTGAAACTCTACCAAACGGGTCCTTACCTAATAAATTAAATTAGAGTGATTTAAAATTTTATATTTCTTTTAAAAGTAAAGAACAAAATGATTCATTCGAATATTATCAATATAATCATATATCCGGAAACGTAGATTTGTAAAGCTAGGAATACTCAGCTCCGAGAAATCTCGAATATGAAGTTGCGCTAAATAGGACTTTAATAGAACTGGTTCACGTAGGAGTACTAAACAATCTTTACTTCATACGAACCTATTGTACCTACCAGTATAGCTCAAGAATAATGACAAACAGAAACCAAAGCTGTGTGGGTACGCATAACCAAATGGAAAAAAAAGGCAAGGTTACAAACATCGAAAATTGGTGGTGGTGGTACTACTCTCTTAACGGAAGCGCAAAGTCTAAAAAGAACTAGTGTTTCACCAGCACAATCTTTTTAAGCCAAAAATCTCAGGCAGCATTGTAAACGTAGCTTAGGAAGCATTCTTCTTGAACATCAGTCAAAAGCCTCCAAACTATTCACTCCAATGCTGACCGGCCGGTTTGGGAATTAATTAGCTTGCTGATATAGACTTTAATAAAAGGATATACATGAGCATCTGCTTTACGTTGACCTCTATAACCCAATAGAAATGATGTGGATTATGATTAATCTTCTACTAATGAATTCATTTTTTTTTAAAAAAAGATCTATAGGAAAATTGCTTTAGAAAAATCGTACTAATCCATTTTAAAAGTATTTAGCTAAGGAAATGCCTATACATTTGTCGGGTGATTTCTAAAAAAAATCACCCAGATTGTTTTCTACCCTTAGATTTACATCCAATGGGCTATATATACAAAAGAAAATAAAAAAAATACATATTTACTTACACAACATTTCTATCAAAATTACAGTGCACTTATATATTATATCAATTGAATTTACAAATGTAATTTTAGTTATATAGGACTGTAATTTTATATTGTGATATCTAGTAGATATATTGCATAGTTTATTTGCTAGATTTATGCATAAAATAATATTACCAATCTATCTATAAAAAAATTACATTACATTGTAGTTACACTATAATTACACTATATTTACATTTGTAACTATATTGTAAATTTAGTTTATTAACATTGTGATTTCAATGTAAACTTTATTTTGTCTTTTCAACCAATTTAGCTTAACTGCTACTGGGTATACGGCTAACAGGGCAACAAGAGCTCCTCGAATTGATCCCCGCTATGCACGCACCTGCGCTTTTTATCCACCGTATTAGCACAAATCTCCACGCAAATCATACGGCCTAAAAATCGACAAATCTCTAACTGCAAATCTGTCCACAGATTGATAGCAAATTCGTTCAACTAATACTTAATAAATCGACGGTGGAGCCAGGATAAAATTATAGTGGGGCTTCTCAACCTTTTAGGCCTTCTAACAAACAAAGTATATTTTAGCCCCATTGCAATAGATATATGGATTTAAATTTTAGGGGGGTCTTAATGGGGGGGAGGGGGTTGCTAGTTGGCGTGCGCACCAACTGCTTCCGGCCCATCAAGCCCATCAACCCATCAGCCATTTTTTCCTTTTCTCACGATTTGTTTTTTCTTTTTCTTTTGCGATTTTTTTTGTTTTTTTTCGATTAGTTTTTTTAATCTTTAGCACACTTTTTTTTTCAAAAATGTTTTGAGCTGAAAGTTTTTAAATCTTAAATTGAAAGTTTTTAAATCTGATTTGAAAGTATTCAAATCTCGAGTTGAAAGTTTTCGAATCTGAGTTGAAAGTTTTCAAATCTTAAGTTGAAAGTTTTCATATTTTTTCAAATCTTAACTTAAAAAATTTCAAATCTGTACTTGAAAGTTTTCGAATCTCGAGTTGAAAGTTTTCAAATCTCGAGTTGAAAGTTTTCAAATCTAAGTTGAAAGTTTTCAAACCTGAGTTGAAAGTTTTCAAATCTCAATCTGGACAAACTTTCAAGTCCAGATTTGAAAAATTTGAAAACTTTCAATTTGAGATTTGAAAACTTTCAACTCAAGATTCGAAAACTTTCAAATCGAGATTTGAAAACTTTCTAATCAAGATTTGAAAAATATTGAAAAATTTTCAAATCGAGATTTGAAAACTTTCAAGTCGAGATTCAAAAACTTTCAAGTTCAGATTTGAAAATTTTCAACTCAAAATTTAAAAACTTTCAAACTCAAAACATGCTAAAAGATTAAAAAAACAATCAGAAAAAAGTGTGAAAAAAACAAAAAAATCGGTAAAAAAAGAAAAGAAAGGTGGGAGGACGCGCGCGAGCGCCAGCGCTAGGCCCTCTGGTCCGAAACGCGCGCCGCCGGCGCGCGCGCGCATTAGCGATTCCGCTTAATGGGGGCCCCACGCTGCCTCCGCCATTTCACGTCAGCTAATCTAGCTATTGCCCCATTTTGCGAGCTGGGTATAGGTTCCCAACCCATTAGTTCAAAAGCAACCTAAACCTTTTTATACTACCTTTGGTTTTAAACACAGCTATAAAGATATGAGAAGATGGTGGTATATTCGCTAAGCTGAAATTTGTTTTAAAAAAATAACAAATACATGAGTTCTATATTTTGTTAGAAGTGGACTTGGAGTTTTATTTATGGTATATGGTAGTAGTTATGTAACTTGTTTTACCCTTTTAAATATAGAGGAGAGCCGAGGTGCACTAACACTACACTACACTGTTACTATTGGGACGATGGGTGTTGAGCGTAATTTGGCTTCTCCTTGAAGAAAAAGAAGGAAAAATATTGTTTATATTATTTTTTCCTTAGAAATATACCAAATGAAATTTATTTTACACGAATAGACCATCGTAAGTATTGGCTCAGCAAATTTATCAGACGGTTTCGCTGGGGAGTAGTGCGATACCAGCGTTCGCAGGGCGCGAAACGGCCACGATATCGCATGGTGGAGTCGCGAAATGGACACCATATCGTCGGACCAATGCACGAAAGCGACGTAGGCATCACGAGCGACGCTCTCGCACACTAGTCATGCGAAGTGGCAAACTTGGTCTGCGGTCTCACGCTCCGGTAGCGCGCGAGAAGGAGTTTGGACTTTGGAGCGCGGGAGGTGGAGAAGCAGTGGTCCCGCGGTCTCACGCTCCCCTACCGCGAGTAGCCACGCTACGCCCAGCTCTGGACGGACACGGCGGGGTTCGGGGACCGGACACCCCCGCGCGATCTTCTTGGTCGCGGTCGGCCGACATGAGCTGGTGGAGGAAGCGCTCGGCCTACTACAGCAGTCAGAAGTCACCACCATGAGTTTTTACTTTATCTGGTTATGGGAGGACAGAAATTTATGAGAGCTGTTCAGGAACGATAATGTTGGGGTGCTAAATAGCTGTAATCAACTGAATAAAAAGAAGGGAGGACTTACATTTAGGACAGGGTTTTACAGCATTACTACTATGGTCCAAGGAAAAAAAAAAGAACTAGAAACACATGTGTATCGGAACAGATAATCTATGAATCATTCATACATTTAAAGACAGAGAGAACTGGGTTAGTACGTAGCAGGCTGTGTATGGACTTGAATTTATTACTTCACCAAATCCTAAAAATATTGTTTTATACTTCTTTTATTATTCCGCTCAGTATATATGAAAGCCATGTAAAAGCAGGGCCGGCCTAGGGATTAGCTCGTACGGCCGCCTGAGGTCCCCAAATTGTAGGGGCCCCCATACATAGGTGATGGGCTATGGTCCATGGGACATCTATCACCAGGCCTGAGGAGCAAAGGAGGAGAAGCGATTCACGAAGCGATCTGACTCCTCCCATCGCGCGTCACCTCGATCTCTGGGTGTCTACGTCGTCGTCTAGGGCTAGAGGCCATCAGGATTCAGCCATTCAGATTCACGCCAATCACCCGGCGGCCACGGCCAGGCGCCTGTTGCTCCTCAGCTCCTGCTGCAGCGCTGCTCATCGCCTCATCGGCCGATCGGCGCCACCGCGCCAGGTGCCTGCTACTCGCCTGCTCCTGCTACTCGGCGCTCGCGGTCGCGGCTCACCACGCTCGTCGGCTTGTGTCCCTCGTTCGAGGTAAATTTCATCTGGTAAATTTCCCCATCTTTTTTTCCTCTTCATAAATAAAAAATCACCAGCTCATGATGACTATTTTTTCAGCACAACATTAATCATGTGGTCGAGAAAATATGCATCTGGTAGCGAAAAAAGGAAACGGAAAAGGCGTTCGGATGATTTCATTGAAACACAACGAGGAGCTATTGACAGATTTTTCACAAGTAATGCTAATGCATGGATGAGCCAATTTTTTTAAAGTGCTAAGTAAGTGTTTATGATTATATTATTTCTCTTTGAAGTTTTAAAATGTTATATATAGATAATATTTTATCACATCGAATATTAAATGTTGTGTTTATAAGATTATATAAATATATGTATTAGTTTATTTAGATATATAGGGGCCTCAATATAAGTTTTCGCACTGGGGCCCAAAAACCCAGGACCGGCTCTGTGTAAAAGTTAAGTTAAATCCTAAAAATTTATGATTGTAAATTTTTTTGGGGGTTGAGGTTACGTTATTTTAAATTTGACAAACGATTATAGTCCTTTAGAGATGGGGATATTATTCTAGTACCAAAAGAAACACATTTTCTCTAGTTTGTATAGTATCATGTAATAAGTACCATCTAAAATAAACCCAAATAGCAACTGCATCCCCACTTTCACTCTCACCGTACTTTGATGAGACGGCACTCATAATTTATTTTTGGACGGGTTGGCCAAAGACACGGCCAACCAATTTTCATTGAGATTTGAGAGAGAAACAAAGTCCCAAACATAGATCAAATACAAATTTGTCAACCATAAACCACGAGTACATATATATGCTCTGGGGTTTTTTGATTTATCACAGGAAGTTTAATTATGGATTGATCGATACTGATCATGCAAGTTTCATTTAGACAAATCCAATACAGTGAACTAAACATAAGCAATAGTAGAGCATGGAAGTAGAATTCAACGCACATGCCAAAAACCTATGTATACAAGAACAGAACTTGATCGATGAGGTGGCTAATTAACATCTGATCAGAATTCAGACATGATTCCTTTGATCCGACAGAAGCAGACCCGTAGTTGCTGGTGACAGCTTTAAGGAACTACAAAAGGTAAGTTAAGATAACTATATTGATTGAATATAGGTAGAATAATTATAGAATGATTTTTATTATTTATATGGGCCCGATATTTTCTATCAACTTTGCTTATGTCTCTTAACATTACTAACCGCGCTCCTGGGAAACAGATCCCTGACTTTGTGCAGTGTACAGTTGTGCCACTGATATATGGGCCCTACTTTGGTATGGCCCACATGTCAATGACCTAACTATAAACTGCACAAAGTCAGAGGAGTCTCTTCCGCACAAAGTCAGAGAAGTCTCTTCCGCGCTCCTGCACAGGTTGATGGACTAGTCAGTAGTCCCCATCTAATTATTTCTAAGCGTACATGTGTATCACCTGCCAAGGCATGTATCAAAATAGTATAAGAGCAATGTACATAGATAGAAATAGCCTAATTAAGAGAGAAATGTAAAAGATTGGGGATAAATTAGAGATGAATAGTTACATTTGTCAGGTTTCCCTATGTGATCGATGAACAAGCTGTGGAAACACACGCGAACACGAGGAAACATGCCGAATTTTGTGGTGCGATGAAGCTGCACCTTTTCGGTTTTCTTCCTTCTTTTATTATGCAAATAACAGACTTAGGATTCGATCCCACGTCCCGGTTCTTTCGCGTCCATCCCCGCGATCCGAGAGACGCGTTCACGTCCCGTTGTCCAGGCCAGTCGCGAGCTAATCTCGTTGACAGCCACTACATGCACGGCATCCACAACCCGGAGCTCGCGCGTGCAACAACAGAAAAAACTAACATGCATGCAGCAACATAAAGGAACGTAAAACTAGCTACTACTAGATACATCGTGTAAGGTTTATTTCCAACAACATTGACTTGGCCTTAGAGGGCAAATTAATATATATATATATATTCTATACAAGGATAACAAAAAAAGACTGAAATGCCGTTGACTATACATTTAACCTTAGCACCCCACTTCAAATGCAATATGTACATAACAACTTTGTATTTGAAAGGAACTGAACACTAGAAGGTATCTGAAGGTGTTATCGAAGTGTGCAATTCAAGGGAAAAAAAGAATCATCTCTTCATTGATAAAGTGAACCTTTGCGCGCAACTTTATAAATTGTTGTTCGGTTGTTAGAAACTTTGACAAACTATTCTTCGACACTTCACTGATTTCAAGAAGTAGATGATGACGAAAGCAGCTCGAAGGGGAGCTGGTGAATATTAACTCTAACGAGGAGCTAGTGAAGATGATAGACACTACTACATAAATCATTTGCGCAGGTGCTAGGCTTTTATTTTCATGGGGCCAGAAAGGAAACCATCTATGAAAATGATTGACGCAACTTTAGGTCATAGATGGTTAAGAAAAACCATCTGCGAAAATATGTCTATTTTTATGGTTGGTTAAAGGAAAACCACCCGTGGGAAGATTAAGAAAACCACAAGTGAAAATGATTTTTACGGATGGTTCTCATAATGGAAGGCCTATAAAAATCAGTTTTCGTGGGTGGTTATCTGAAAATGAAAACAGTACTAAAATACGACAAAAAATTGTAACTTACTCATATAATTTCTAATGATGACAAACTCTATGAAAAAAAATGTAGCTCTTCTACACCATTGTAGTTGAAAGTTCTTTTTTTCATTTGGATCGTTAGGAGCCCAAATATTCATCACAAGCTCTGAAATCTATTTTTGAAAACGAATTTTTGAGTCTTTCAAACAACCTTCTATGAAGATGTGTTCTATCAAAATTGTACAGGGGTGTGTTCGGAAGAGATTTTTTTGGCAGCAGCTGCGGCTGCGGCAGTTCAAGACAGCTGCAAGCTGCAGCGATTTTCAACTGCTGCAGCCGCAGCAAAACTTGCTGCCGAACAAGGCCCAGATCGACAAGATCTACATTTTGATGATTTTTCTATTTGATGTCATTTAGAGTGTAAAATATGTATTAAAAGTTCTAAAGATGTAAAGTTGAGAAAAATAGCAACCAACAGACTGTCACAAAGTGTTTCATGCGTGAAATGGTAAGGAGGTTAAGCGTGGAGTGAGAGGCCCTAGGTTTTTTTTTAGAGAGAGTATTTTTTTTATCCGACCTCTACATCCAACCAAATATATGCAACCATTTAAATTGAGATCTTAGCCCCACAAACAACCTAATCTAAAATTGTTGAACATAGGATCTTATGGTGCTACTAAGGTCACTGTAACCACTTGGCTACATGCCCTTTCGCGAGAGGCCTAGGTTTGAATCCTATACACCACTCGCGTGAAAAATCATGTGTATAGATGCCTATAAAACAGAATTTTTTTTAAGAAAACAATAATCAAAAGCTGGAAATTCATTTTTACGGGCGGTCCTTTGGAGAAGAAAATCTATTTTTCATGGGTGTGAAATCCTCCGACGTAAATCTAGACGCTCTTGGTTGCATGCCGTTTAAAAACGATTGTGTAAATTAGATAAATAAATATTTGGGAAAATTGGTTCCATACCATTGAATTTTTCCAAGTTTTCCTTCATACCATCGAACTTTAATACCATCCAAAGTTTTAGCCGTTCAATTCGATATTCTACCGTTAAGCAGGAGCTAAAGGAAATATATACTCCCTCCGTTTCGAAATATTTGATACCGTTGACTTTTTAGCACATGTTTGACCGTTCGTCTTATTCAAAAACTTTTATGAAATATGTAAAATTATATGCCTACATAAAAATATATTTAACAATGAATCAAATGATAGAAAAAGAACTAATAATTACTTAAATTTTTTGACTAAGACGGACGGTCAAACATGTGCTAAAAAGTCAACCGCGCCAATCATTTTAAAACAGAGGGAGTATTTGCCCTGCGTCTCACTCCCTCCAAACTGACAGCAGCGGAGCAGGCGCCGCCCTTCGCGCATCGCCTGTCGTAGACTTTTCGCCGCTGCCCTCGTCGGAGCCGGCCGCAGTTGCTCATCACCCCCTGTCGAACTATCGAAGCCTTCGACTGCCCTTGTCACAGCACAGTTGATGCCGACACTCTCTGGCCGCCGCCCAAAGCAAGCAAGATTGGTTGATACCAACTGTTGTGAGCATCCCAGCTAATATATCATCAGTATCCAATATAACCAACACACGTGGTTTAGGTGAGTGGGATTCATACATATATAAATAGTCACTCGTCCTATATGCATCCCTAATTACAGTTGACACATTTTAATATATTAACCACGATGCCGAGTAGCAGTGGCGCAGCTAGGTTTGAAGGAGAGTGGGGGGCTCAACCTTCTTCTTCCTCCTCCAGCCCCCTCTCTCCCCCCATTTTCTTCTTCCTCTCCCTCTTTTCCCTCCTCTCCTCTATAGATGGCCAAAAGGCCCGCCCGGCACGGCCCGGCCCAGGCATGGCCAGGCACGGCCCACCAGCCATCGGGCCGGCACGGTCGTTCGGCACTTCGTGCCGGGCCGTGCCGGCACATGGACTGCGCCTCCCGCCCAGGCACGGCCCACCAGCCGTCGGGCCGGCCCGAAAGCGCGGATGGCCCATCGTGCCTTTTTAAATAAATCTATTTTCAGTCCCTCATCTTTAGGCAGTGACATATATAGAGCGAAAATAAGTCTATTTTCCGTCTCTCCTCTTTGGGCTGTGACATATATATAGTGAAAATAAGTCTATTTTTCGTCCCTCCTCTTTGGGCTGACATATATAAAACATGTCCGTCAAAACACTCGAAGACGACAACCAAATACATTACATATCTAATGAGACTTGACCCAGAACGCTACGCTTCACAATCATCTCAATTGCTCAAAACCTTTACTCATGCTTTAGCTAGTCTCCAGAAAAAAACTACTAGCCTCATACTTTCATCATAAACAATTGATATACATCACATGTACATAAAAATATGAATAAGAGAACATATGACATACCGGCCACTGGAACAGCCGACCGTGAGTCTGACAGCAATGTAAAGATTGATAATAAATTGGGGATGAATGACTACATTGACTAGCCTAGAGGGCAATTATATTTTGTACAAAGGATTGAGAAATAACAAAATATTATTGACTACACATCCAAACTTAACAAGCAACACAGGTCAGACTGGGGTGCTTACATACAGCTAGTTAAACTTCACAAATCCAGCACTTAGGCCAGTAACAAATTCAAACCAAAGCATATACACTTGTAGCCGTGTAGGCTCACAATGGCACTAGTTAAGTGCCATATAGCTAGACAGAAAAAAGAAGAAAAAAAAAGGTGAATTACAGATCATCACACCGGAAAATTTAAGCTATATACTAGAGAACGTGTCAATACTTTAATTTAAGCTATATAAATACTACAGACTCATCTGAATTTATTTCCAGCTACAATGATGCTCTCATGGGCGCCGATGTTCTAGTGCTTGACAATACCATTCACACGGTGTTACCATCCCAAGACGGGAGACATCTGGTTCCTCATCTCTCGAAAATTTTAGCATCAGATCGAGTCAATGCTTTACGTTTCCCCGGTCCTATTAGCTCAGAAGAGACACCATGGTCAGGATCCTCATATCTTTCGAAAATTTTAGCATTAGATCGAAGCAATGCTTTACTTATCCCCGGTTTTATTAGCTGAGAAGAGACGTTATGATCATGCTCATCTGAGTTTCCAGGAGAGATACCATGGTCAGTCTCATCATCTGAGCTTCCAGCAGAGATACCATGAACAGGTTCATCCAAGTTTTCAGCAGAGACGTCATGAACAGGATCATCTGAATTTCCAGCTACACTGACAATGCTATCATCCAAGACTGGAGACACCCGGTGAGTCGATGGGTCGGAGAAACCATCAGCTAAATTTGCAATTTTCACGCAAATCATAGCTACGGGTCGTGTTAAGGCATTCTTCTTAGCGTCCAAACTGTGAACGTACTCCAGGTCCCTGAGTATGTCTTCCATCGATGGCCGCTGCGCTCCCTTGTCTTCCAGGCACCTGGCCACAATTTGGCCAAATGGCATCAGAGAACGCTGTTTGATTGTGCCTGAAATTTTCTGATCAACAATTTGTTCCAGCTGTCCATTCTTCAGCATCTCCTTTCCCCAGTCTACCAAGTTCATCTCCTCGAGCGGAAGTGTGGGGTCGATCGCTGGTCTGCCACATAGGACCTCAAGCAAGACAACACCAAAAGAGTAGACATCAGACTTCTGGGTGAGCAGCATCGTTTTGCAATATTCAGGATCAAGATACCCAAAGCTGCCCTTCACTTGAGTGATGACATAAGTTTGGTCCAACTCAGGACCAGGCTTTGATATCCCAAAGTCAGTAACCTTGGCGCAGAGTTTCTCATCAAGCAAGATGTTTGAAGACTTGACGTCACGGTGGATAATGGCCTTAGCGTGAAGATAGTGCAGTCCCTTGGCTGTTCCTATGCAAACCTCCACCCGCTGCTTCCAATTGAGGAGCGAGGGTTTACAAGAGCCATACAGATGGCTCATCAGAGACCCTTCATCCATGTATTCATAAACCAAGATCAATTCATTATCTTCATCACAGAACCCAATCAGAGAAACCAGATTGCGGTGGTTCAGCCCTGACAGTAGTTCAATCTCCGCTTGGAACTCCTTTTGGCCTTGAGAGGACTCAAGGCTCCTTCGTTTCATGGCAAACTTTTTACCCTCCAACTCTCCCATGTAAACCTTTCCAAAACCTCCATGTCCAACGACCCGCGCTTCATCAAAATAGTTTGTTGCTTGTTGAAGAAGATGGAAGCGAAAGGATCGCATCTTTAAATGCTGAATTTTTAGAGCCTTTTCCTTTAGCCCAGCAGTTCCAGGGAAAAGCATGATGTTAACCTGGGTTAAAGAATGACGGGAGGTGGAATTAGTAAAAGGACGAGAAAACAACTAGTCCTTCCATTTCATAGTATAAGTCGTTTGATTTTTTCTTGGTTAAACTTTATAGTAATACTTTCAATACAAAACAAACATATCGAAATATATTCAACGTAAAATTTAATGAAACTAATGTAGTATCGTAAATGTTGCTATTTTTTCTATAAACTTTGTCAAACCTAACAAACTTTGACTAAGGAAAAAGTGAAACGACTTATAATATGAAACGGAGGGACTACTTGATATACTTACTAGCCTAAGGAGGTGCGCTTTTGAATAAGTGATGTATAAATGACCCCATTGAAATATCTAGTAATGATAATCAACACCACAGTAAATTTCCTGGCTCCGCCACACTGTGTTTTAGTGATGATAAGCAATTGGAAGGTAGTAATTTGGAGTGGAAATTTAGAAGGCAATGGCCTATAGAGTGAGGGCTATAGCTACAGTGAAAGAAAGTACTACTTCCCCCGTTTCATATTATAAGACTTTCTAGCATTGTCCACATTCATATATATGTTAATGAATCTAGACATATATGTGTACCTAGATTCATTAACATCTATATAAATGTGGGCAATGCTAGAAAGTCTTATAACCTGAAACGGAGGTAGTACCTCCGTCCTAGAATGTAGCAATCTAGAGACCCATGCTAGGACAATGTAATCTAGAACGAAGGGAGTACTTTATAATCACAAAGAACTGCTTTAAGTTACTTTGGTCAAAGTTAAACTGCTTATAAGACTTTTTGACTTTGGTCAAAGTTAAACTGTTTTAAGTTTGACTAAGTTTGTAGAAAAAAGTAGTAACATTTTTAACCCAAGACAAATTTATTATAAAAATATATTCAATTATTGATTTGATGAAACTAATTTAGTATTATAAATATTACTATATTTGTCTATAAACTTAGTCAAACTTGAAACATGACTTAGACCAAATTCAAAACGTGTTGTAACTGAAACGGAGGGAGTAGCACTGTTTCAATCCGAATGAACAGTACACTTGCACAAGAATCATAAAGAACAGTACGCTAGTTTTAGCCAGAAGTAGGACAAAGCATATCTAGCCAACTTTTATTAACATTGTAACGCTGTTCTAGCCCTAGGATATGCACAATATAATTTCCAATTGATATGAATAGATGTCAAGATGGTAGATGTGATCATCACTCATACGCATGTATATATGAGACATTATGTGTTCTTATGTTCGCTTTTACGGAGTAGTTATTAACTAACTTATTTCAAAACACGAAACGATTGCATATCCTTAAATGTGCGTTAAAATTCAACCAAAATTATGGATGGAACCATATCTACCATCTTGGAAGAAAAAAAATGAATTGTTGCACAAAAACTTTGTGCAAAGAGGCACATTTAGGGGGAGGGGATTCCTAAACCTCTCAAAAAACCAAGAACAAGCTCCCAGAACTTCCAAGAACAAATATGAGCTCCTAGCTTAAATAAATCAACGGCAACTGCAAAGTTAGGTTCACACTCTCACCACCACCAGCAGCAAGGAGAAGAAACAGATCGGACGGAGTCCTGGCGGATCTCTTGCTCACGCCGGTCAGTCCAGCAACAACAACAGCTAGCGGAGGTCGGAGAGATAATCAAGAAGAATACGGTGGTGGGAGGAGGCGGCCGGATCGGATCACTGCAGCTTCGTCGTCCCACCGCCGGCGGCGAGCTGGTTGCGGCGTGGCGGCGGGAGGGGGGGAGGGACGCGAAAGGCGAAACCCTTGGCTAACGCGCTAGCAGCAACAACTTAAAATTCTATATTATTCCAAGCTCACATGCATGCCTCGGCTTCCGGAAAGAACTAGCGCCAAGCCGAGTGACATGTCTCTGACGTGTGGGTCCATCGAGGTGGGCCCCACCTGTCAAGGACTCGTGGCATTAAGAGGAGCTGCTCTGCCTGTTGTCAAAGTTCTGTGCTTAGGGGGTGTTTAGATGCCACCCAAAAAATTTCATCTCGTCGCATTGAAGGTTTTAACACCTGTTTGAAGTATTGAATATAAGCTTCAAAAAATAACTAATGCACATATTACGATTAGTTTGTGAGACGAATCTTTTAAGCCTACTTGCTATATGATTTGACAATGTGATGCTACCGTAAATATTTGCTAATGACAAATTAATTAGGCTTAATAAATTCATCTCGTGGTTTACAAGCAGATTCTATAATTAGTTTTATTATTAAACTACGTTTAATACTTTAAATGTGTACTCGTATATCTGATGTGACACGGGTAAAAATTTTCAGATCTAAACGAGCAACTCCGGCTGTGTTTAGTTGGATCCAAAGTTTAAATTTTGGTTGAAATTAGAGATGATGTGACTGAAAAGTTGTGTGTGTATGACAAGATTGATGTGATAGAAAAGGACTGAAGTTTGGATCCAAACTTTGGATCTAAACACAGCCTCCAGCCTGATGTTAAATCGACGCTTGAGAAAGAAAAAACATGCACGTTGAGAGTCGGTTGTTATTTGTCAGAATAAAAAACGTACGACATCTCGGCTCAATTCAATCTTTGCCGATTAAAAAAATATGAGTAAATTTCACTTTGCACCACCTAAAGTGACCAGAGTGTCACATTGGATTAGGACTAAGCCTATATTTTCACTTTGCAACACCTATCTTTACCATCCATTGCAAATTGGACCGGGCTTTATGTTTGAGTCACTTGGTTGGCTTCGGCCGGATCGGTTGATCCACGCGAGGAGCTGAGCATATGCTCATGACGAGGGCGATACCAAGCACGTGCAGTGCAGTGGCGGCGTGCATCAGCGCATAGGAAGCGCCGTCTTGGTGTCCTATACTAGCAAAGCCTATGCCATCACCAAGTAGCTGCACCTCCATGGCTCTATCCATGGGCTTGTGCTTCAGCAAGAAGAAGAATAAGAGAGGAAGGCAAATGTTGCGCTCATTGTGAGTTCAATGGCAGCAATATTTGCACACAGATACGAAGTAGAAGATGGAGAGTTTCCTTGGCATGGGACATACAGGACGAGTTGCTCACGTCCATCGGACCAAAAACAAATAGGTGACTCAAAACCCAGTGCAATCTTGCAATGGGTGGTAAACATAGGTGGTGCAAACTGAAAATATAGACTTAGCCATAGTCCAATATGCCACTTTGGTCACTTTAGGTAGACCAAAGTGAAATTTACTAAAAGAAAATATTTATCGCATGCAGCTGTTATCTCTTCCCTTGAGATATGCATAGCTAATTTTAAAATTTTATACGTGGGTCCCACAAATTGACTTAAAACACTGTATGCACCGAACAGAAGTGAAATTCGCTTTTGTGGATGGTACAGTAGAATTCTACACTAGTGATGCCCTTAGTAAATTCAGATGAAAAGCCTGCTATGCCTTACATTTAATTATGAGCATATATGAACCATGCAAAGAATAGAATTAAAGAAAATTTTAACAATGTGAAGGGAAACTATATGCCTATATTGAAACTTATTGATGAAAAATGGGATTCACAGCTTTCTAGGCCTCTACATGCTGCTATATGTTAGAATAGGTGTCGAATATACTACTCCTATCTGATTACAGTTGGACTTAAAGTTGTAATAGGTTGTAGGGAGTGGAGTTAGAGTCGAACTCCGTAACCCGACATCTCTCTATTCCTGTAGCTCCCCTGAAATGTATACTCTCAATTATTCCTTTTCATTATAATCTGGGTTTGTAAAGAGATAACTCTTCATTATACTCTTAATCTAGACATCACGTCTAAACTATCAGATACTACTCTAATATCATCATCATGATATATAGTAATTGCATAAGCAAACATTATACCCGTACCTATGCATCTCCCATATAAGCTAGCAGTATAATCAAAATAACTTGAATATAAAGTAAAGTCGGTATTCATATACTTACAAAGTATTACAATACCAAAATTATAAAAACAAGAATATTCTAAATAAAGTACAAGTCTTACAAAAGAAGAAAGGAGAGCTACTAGAGCCATACCCGAACTCTTCCGAAGACTTCCGGACTCCGATTTCTATTCTATTCCTACTCCACTAGCTTGAGAATACTAAACTAAGCTTGAGAGAATATGAGATAACTTTGCTTGAAGTGTGTGTTGAAATGGAGAGAGGTGGGGGTTTATATAGCTTGAGAATGACGGTTATAACGGTCGGAAAGGTCAGTAATACCCACCAACCGTCATTACGGAGTCATCTCAGCCGTCCCTCCAAGCCCTGGATCAAACGGCCGTGAGGGGGGTTCGGCCGAACCTGAGGTTGCCGAACCAGGGGCCGGCCCAACAAGACCATGGTTTGGCTAGTGGCCTCCTCTCTTGATCCCTGTTGTAGACTTGTGAATTTTGGCCCAATTCGCCGTGTCATTTCTGATTTATTGTCCCATTCATGCATAAGTCTAATTCTCGACATCGTCCGATTGATTGGTCATCTGTTTTGATACCGATTCTTCTCCATTTTGTGTTCATTCTCTGCAAGAGATTAGTAATCCTATTACTAGTGAAATATTATTATTCTAACACAAATATGCATTACAAGCATAACTAGTTCTCCTTTATTTTGGTAGTATTGATGGTCGAAACTGATCGCTAACGACCGTCAACAGCCACGCTGGCAGCGCTCAGCGCAGAAGCGGTTGGCACGAATATGAGCCTATTTTTGGTTGAAGTTTTTTTGCGCGGGCTAGTTTCGCAATAATTTTTTTAAAAGGGCCAATTTGTAAAAAAAAGGCAAAGGCAACCCATGGCCCACGGTATCGCAGCCATGTTTCAATTAATTAACAACCGTCGTTAGTATCTTAATTAACAAAATTAACTTGATCAATCCGGTTTAATTAGTGATCTAATTACTAATTGACTTGATATACAATTAATTAACAAAATGAACCTGCAACTTAACTGCTCTCTCCGTCCCAAAATATAGCAACCTAGGATGAGATAAGACTATTTTAATACTATGAATCTAGACATAACTTATATGATATAAGATTTGGAATCTGGATATACCTTATATCCGATTCATAGTCCTATGATACATCCATCCTAGATTGCTACATTTTGAAATAAAGGTAGTACTCATGGTTTAATTAGCATTCTATTGATTCCCTTCGTTCCAAATTATAGAAAAGCCCTTAATTTTAAAATAATTAAACTCGGTAACTTTTAACTAAAAATCATATTAACAATGTGAATAAGAAATATTATGCATGTTATATCACTAGATTTGTATTTCAAAACAGTTTCGTGTGATAACAATTTTATATATGTTGGTAACATAACATTAAATAAATTAATGATCAAAGTATTTCATTAAATACCGTGTAAAATTTTATAGGCCTTATAATCTAGGATAGAAAGAGTAATTACTAGTAATTGACTTGACAGCCACTTAATTAACAAATGAACTATGTCGACGAGGGATACTCGCGGACCGGATGAGTTAAGTACTGGGGTACGTTGGAACGAGGGTCTATATAGTACGACATCAAGCAAACAGAAGACAAGGATTATACTGATTCAGGCCCCTTATCAGGTAATAGCCCTAGTCCAGTTTATATGAGATTGATGATGATGAGAACAGATTACAAAGAGAGTAGTCGAAACAGATGGTACCGACAAGATCGTAGTCGAGGGTTTCAACGAGATCTCCCGGCGACTTGGCTCCGTGCACTCCGGCTTCGTACACTTTGGTGGGTGTGTGGACGATGAGATCCGATGCCCTTAGCCTCCCCTAGGGATCCCTTTTATACCGTGGAATACCTTGACCCCCAAGTAAGACTTAGAGATATGTAAACCGACACGATATAGTAGAGATTTTACCCTTTCTGAGTAGGACTTCGGCAATTTCTTAACTCATTGAGATATTTTCCATAATTTGAGGCAAGTTCCTAACGGCGTATACGGAAACAATCCGTATACGTGAAGGTATACCTTATTAGTATATTTCATAAGTCGTAGGATAAAGGGTATGCCTTATCCGTAACCCTGACAAACTACTCCTATTCCCTCAAGCGAGAGCGGCAGCGAAAATATATTATACTAGTTTGTTGGTTTATAGATTTTGATATTTTGATGAATTAATGAATATACCATTAAGAAAACATCCTCAAACATACATGTTTATTATTTTAATTTAAAATGAAGAACTTGTGAAGAATTTTATGGAATTTATTTATATGTAACTTGTGAACTGTGTATAAATGTGCCCTGACTATTTTGGAAGAGAACATTAATTTTGATGGAAGTATCACTAAATTCACATCAGTATTTCCTATTTGGTAAATTAGTAGTAAAATATAAGTGGTAGACCTCCACAATAATGATGCATTTGCTGCTTATACCTAGAACTTTCTGGATTGTAGGCACCTTTACATTCTATTTTTCCTGCTTATTCCATGTGCACAGTGTGAGGGGCTGTTTAATTCGCGAACGAAAATTTTTGACTTATCACATCGTAATATATTTTTTTACGTATTTGAAGTATTAAATGTATACTAATAATAAAACAAATTACAGATTCCATCTAGGAACCGCGAAACGAATTTATTAAGCCTAATTAATCCGTCATTAGCAAATATTTACTGTGGTACCACATCATCAAATCATGGTACAATTAGGCTTAAAGATTCGTCTCACAATTTACACGTAATCTATCTAATTATTTTTTTATATTTAATACTCTATACAATTTACATGTGTCAAACATCCGAGGTGAAAATTTTTTTGTCTCGAAGCTAAACAGGGTCTGAGCGGGGGAAAACTGACACTGTTGACATTCTATTTATGATTATCTCTGCCAATCAGCTCGCACAGATGATGCCAGCTTTGGATTGATTGATTGACTGACTGACTGATTTTCAGATTTTGTTCCATCAGTTGGCTGTGTTTTAGCGGGACGAAAAGTTTTAGCGTGTCATATCGAATATACGGACAGACATTCGAAGTATTAAATATAGACTAATAATAAAACTAATTACAGAATCCATCAGTAAATCCAGGGGTAAAAAGTTTTAGTGTGTCACACTGAATATACGGACGCACATTTAAAGTATTAAATATAGACTAATAACAAAATTAATTATAGAATTCATCAGTAAACAACAAGACGAATTTATTAAGCCTAATTAATCAGTTATTAGCAAATGTTTACTGTATCTCCATATTATCAAATCATGGAGTAATTAGGTTTAAAATATTTGTATCGTAAATTAGTCGCAATCTGTGCAGTTAGTTATTTTCTTAGCATATATTTAATATTTTATGTAGGTGTTTAAATGTTCGATGTGATAAGATAAAAAATTTTAGGTGGGATAAAAAAAAAGGGCCTAACTAAACAAAATCTTGGTAATTTGATTAGGGTCGGCTGGTCTCGCATCCTGGGAAAGCGTGAGACCTTTCTGGTGGCGATGCACGCCGGGCGCCAGGCGCCAGCGGTCACGTGGATAGCCGTGAGACCTCTCGTCGACTAGCCGTGGCACCTCACAATACATCAAGGTGTCGTTCGGCCCCGGTCAGCCACGTAGATCAGCTGCTTGCGTTGAGGAGAGAAAGGGAATGGGGACCATATTTTCGTGGGGTTCTTGTGCCCTCTTTTAATACCGGGAACCTTGTTAGCTTCGTCAGAAAAAGCGAGGGAGTGGGCGCGGCAGGAAACAGGAGAGAGAGAAGAGAACACAATGGTGAAGAGGGGAGGGGCTCACTGGCGCAGGCGAGAAAGGCAGCACGGTGGCGACCACGACAGCAGCGACGAAGCCACGGCCACGGCCATGAGGCCATCCTCGCGCAACGCCCCGACAAACCGTCGCCACTGGTACTGGCGAGTTTGGACACGCTGTCGTCAAGACTCGCTGTCGCCGCATCGTGCCGCGTAGTGCCACACCGCTCCCCGACGAGCCACTACCACCAGATCTGGTGAGCCATGCCAGTACCGCGCCGTGCCTCGACTAGACGCCGTCGCCGCCGCCCGACTCGCACAGTTCCGGTCAGCGGGTGAGGAAGACGCGGACGAGGCGGCGGCGGCGCACGAGAAAAGGGGAGGCAATTCCGCCGCCGTCGAGCGCCGAGCCCACCGCCCGCCATCGAGCGCCGAGACCGCCGCCGCCACCGTCCATGTCTGCCATCGCTGAGGCACGTAGGGGAGGGAGGTGCCGGAGGAGGAATCGGTTGGGGAGGGGATGGGCTGGTGGGAAATGTAAAGAGGAGAGAGAAGATGAAAATGTGTATGTTGGTGTGGTCCATTATAATTAGGTTGCACTGTGAGTTAAGTGGAGTTATATGAGTTCCATCCAATGTGGCATCCCAGGTTCGTGTGGGCACACTGTAAACGCCTCTAATACTGCGCGACATCGTCACGTCTGCGCTTGTTCGCTCGCATCACCACCCTGTGACAACGTCACAGCGGCGACGGTCTCACGTTCCTGCATAGCGATGATGATATATTTTTCCGATTGAATTCGAAACCATATTTTCTTGCGAATTCGAGAAAAAAAACATATTTTTTTTAAAAAAATTCGTGTTTGTGGTGAGACGTGGATTGTAGTGGAAGGGTGGCTAAGCATAAGAAAAGAAGAAATTTAAATCAAAGATAATTAATAGGACACATATTACTCTAAAAATACTTAATTTGTAATATTATAACTTGTGAAATAAATCTTACACGATTGGATTACTAAATCAGCTTCATATTATAAATTATTTTGACTTTAATCAAAGTCAAACCGTTACAAATTTGGTTAATTTGTAGACAATTTTAGTAATATTTACAACACCAAATGAATTTCATAAAATATATAATTGAATATATTTTCTAATATATTATCTTGTGTTAAATATATTACTAATTTTTTAAGTTCTTTAATTTTGACCAAAGTCAAAACTTTCTGAAAAGGAGCAAGTACCTAAATTTGCTCGTGCTAATACTACGATAACATTTAGTAATACAAATTAAACAACCAAAAGAATATAATATATGTTTTTTTCAAACAGGTACAAAATAGAAGGATTAATATTAAACACGAGTTATTATTCATGATTCATCAATCATAGCTCCAGGTTCATTTGAAAAAAAAAAAAACTGCTTCCGGTTGTTCCAAACAAGGGCACTATAGTGAAGTAGCAATTGCCTCTTAAAATAATCATTTATATAGCATATCCTATAGTACCCTTCGATACTGAAAAATGCCCGAACTCATTAGCACATCAAAGGTCAAATATTCTATTCCTCCTAAAAATTCATTCATAGAACTCATTAGCAGGCAAGGGAACTGAAGAACCGAAGGACTGAAGCCAACACACTGAAGGCCATCACAGTAATCTGATCCAACTTTATTTTTGAAAAAAAATATATTGCAATTCTCTTCCTTCATCAACATCCTGCAAATAACCTGGTCAATTTCTTGCCAATCTAAAGAACAGATCAATATCAACCCTTACTAAAATGATATGCTTTTCAGTATGTCTGCTTGATACAACAATAGCTCAAAACCAATATTTTCTGCAATTGGCAAATGTAGTTGCTCTCATCCCTTTCCAACTTGGCATTTCTCAAAAAAAAAAAAAGAACTATACACAGCACATCCGTTGAAATCTAAAATTACCTAGTCGTTGTCTATTTTCTGCATATGGTGAACAAGCTCCTTTCGGTGTTTGAGAAATTCTTTAGCCCCTGCAACAACAAACAACGCAACAACAGGAGAAATAAACTGATGGAATGACAAATTCAATAGAACAGACAATACACAAATATTCAGAATTTTGGAGCCCTGTCATTGGTATACCACAACATGGACATCCACTGAGGTGATCTGCATCAGCTTGTTTCGATCAACCTTGCCAGGCTTCTTGATGTACACCGGCCAGCCTTCACGATCAGTAGCATGGTAGCTCTGAGGGTAGTACTCGATCACGCCTTTGAGTTCATCGAACTCAAACTTCTGATCACAACAACCCAATTGTGAATCAAGAACAAACCAAAAATTAATCAGACGTTGTAAGTTGTAACTTATCATCTAAAATGGTCTCTAAATCTCTAACACCTCCCAGATCATGTTAGCTCCAAACTCTTTCCTTTCCATCTCAGCATCTTTGCCCACACTTGCATTATCTTGTTAGGATCATACTTCCTTGCCTCCAGAAGCATGCATCGCAGTGGGATCAGACAAGACGGAGTTACAATTGGCAGTGACAAGGACGCAATTGATGGGAAAACGATGTGTTTTTGAGGCAAACCTTAGCATCGGATGGTAATCGTCGTGCTTATCCAGGAGGAGGCGGCCGTGTGTGGCGAGACGTTCACGGAACGCAGCGACGGCGCTGTCCTCCTCAGAGTCGCGGACATCCTTGACGGACACGGAGACGGAGGCCGGGTAGAGGAAATCCATCTGCAGCCGCCTGCCGCGATTCCGGAGCACGTGGACGGCCTTCCGCTGCAGCAACCACATCTTCCACCGGATCTGGTCAAGGTCGTCGGCATGGATGAAGCGAGCGATGGAGGGAGGGAATCGAACAGGATGGAGGAGCGGGAGGCCTACGGGGTGATCGGCTGCTGCTCGTCCCATGGCCACGTGCTCCGATCCCTCGTCGCGGGGTTGCCGGGGAGGATGTTGACGGCGACGGCAGCGGGAGGGATGTGAGGCCTCGCCGATCCGACGCCAGCGCGGTGGAGCAGCCGTCGATAGGGGGTAGGGCCGTGGGCGGAGTCCCGCCGATCCGACGGTGGGGGCGCCGTAGGAGGAGCCGCCCGGGATAGCACGACAACGATGACGCGGAGGAACCGTTGGCGGGGGGGATGCGTGAGGGTTGAAGGGATGGAGCGGGGGAATGTGGAGGGATGAGGCGAAGCGCTAGGCTAGGGATCGGTCCGTCCGTTGGATCTGGCTATCGGACGGTACACAATCAGTGTGGTGTGTCTATTAGGTTGGAGTCACCGTCATCACTACACTTTAAGTATAGATGTAGATATAGATAAACCAGAACAAAGGAAAAGTAAAACTCGGTAGTCCATTCGTGCAACGGTCCCCAACATGAGAGGGAGGGAGAGAAAGTTTGCTGGGAAGGAAGGTGTTGCCACCTGCAGCCAGGAGGTGGTGTCCTGTCCCGGCCGCCCAAGAACCACTATTGAGAAGAAACGTTTATTACCGGAATTTGCCTCGCCGTAACAGCGGTCCACAAAGTAACTAACCTAGAATAACCGATGAAAACCAAACAAATACATTACGAAAAATACCGAATGTTTAAATTTATTAGAACTTGACAACTTGTTCAATACAACGTCACAGTTACCGCATGGTAACCGATGATGACACAAACCCTGGTCTTTGTTACACTCCCCAAAAAATACAAATCTTGTTTTTGCCACGGAATTTGGAACAGACCCGCTTGTTTTTATACCACCTAAGTTTGGATGTTCGAACCATGAAAAACCATGTCTTTATATACTTCCGGGCATACCAGTGACGAAGCCAGGATTTAGAGATGGGGTGCAGGGTGCCATGGGAACTTACTTACCGTTCAGTGAACAGTGATTTGTAACGTTTATGCGTAGGGATGGCAATTTCCCTGTTGGGTCAGGTCCCCAGCGGGTATCCGCCCCTATGGGGCCGGGGTCGGGGCCAAAAATCCATCCACGGGTGATGCGGGGCGGGGCGGGGCAACACCTCCACCCGCGGAGACCCTACGAGACATGGAAACTCACTTACCGTTCAGTGAACAGTGATTTGTAACGTTTATGCGTAGGGATGGCAATTTCTCCATTGAGGTCGGGTCCCCAGCGGATACCCGCCCCTACGGGGCCGGGGGCGGGGCCAAAAATCCACCCGCGGGTGATGCGGGGCGGGGGCGGGGCAACACCTCCACCCGCGGGGACCCTACGAGGTCCCGAAGTAGTACTATATCACAGTGAATGGGCCACTTGAAATATGGCCAGTAAGTCTTGTTTAATGATGACCTGTAGCCAGCTAGGTCCAAGTTTCCAGGTCCAAAGGCCTAGAAAGCCCATCACGACTATTTTAACACATTGGATGGTCACGTACGTATGCATACAGATCGAGGAAACCAGATATCTTATCCTCTCTCTCCTATATTCACTCATCCAGTCGCCGCTAATCCCGACTCCCGTAGATGCAGGCTCGCCGCTCCTTCTCCATCGCTGCTCCACATCCGCGCCGCCCAAGGCTAGCGGTCTCCTACACCACACCAGTACGCCACCAAGCCCAGGCGTCAATGTCTCTCCCTGCACCACGCCACCGATGCCGGCCTTCATTACCGCCGCCCCACGCCGTCAGCGCCTTTGCTCCACTCCTCGCCGCCGCCCTTCGACCCACTCCACGTCGCTGGCCTTCGATCCCATGCATCATGCATGTTACAACGATTAGCTACAAGAGAGCATGCTCGGCAACTAGACATCATACATGTTACAACGATTAGCTACAAGAGAGAACTAGAACCCATAGATCATAATTCCCCAATTTTATCAATAATCTATATATATCTAACTAAAAAATATGTAAGGTTTCCGGGTGTTTTTTTCCGTCCGTCACACCAGCGCTTCGCTAAAATCTGGATTTAATCCGGTAAACAGTCCGATCGGCCCTTTTTTTATCCACTCCAAAACCGTGTTTAATATGGTATATGTATCATTGATGTAACCTCTTGTCACGTGTAGGCGTCTGCCTACTTGGTTCGACTCCTAGTTTCCTCTTCTTTTTACACCTATTATTACTTGCACTGTATCTATAAGCCTCTCTTATAATAAGTCTACTTTGCCTCCCTCGTGTCAAATCATATTTGCCTTCAAATTTTCTCTCCACCACTTGCCTCTCTTAAAATAAGTCTACTTTGCCTCCCTCGTGTCAAATCATATTTGCCTTCAAATTTTCTCTCCACCACTTGCACAGACCATGCATGTGCGATGGCTGGAAAATCAGAAGTTTTGCACCTCTTTTTTCAACAGATTTTTATTGATTATGAAATCTTATAATGAATTAGTTTTTAATTCAAAAATTAAAGATAATTAAATTATATACACAAAAATCAATATAAATATATGTTTACCTAGGCCCTAGAATAAGTCTACTTTCCCTCCCTCCTCTCAAATCATATTTGCGCGTAAAATTTTTCTCTCAACCACTAGCACGGACCATACACATTCGATGACTGAAAAATCAAAAGTTTTGCACCGCTTTCTTCAACAGATTTTTAGTGATTCTAAAATCTTATAATGCACCAGTTTTTAATTCGAAAATTAAAGATAATTATATTATATAAAAAAATCAGTATAAATACGTGAACTAACCGGTATTTTTTAAAAACATGAAAATTGAATATGTGCATGGCATGAAACTTCACACCATGGCTCCGTTCCTTCTATCTCGATTTTTGTTAGTGCGTTTTTAAAACTTTCTATATACAAGTTGATATAAAATACTAGATAACTTTTCTTAATTTTGTAACAATAAAACTCAATTAATCATGCGCTACAAGGTTTTCTACAAAATAGAATAGTATGATACGGCTGGCACTACTCAGGTTTCGTCGGTTAGAGCTTAGCACTGTACTGTTGCATTGTGCTTATAATCAATGCAATGTTATAGCAATCATCAATTATGAAAAAAGATTATAAAAGTGTCATAAAAATGTATTTTAAAATAATTAATGACCTCCCAAAAAATTCATTATTGACTTATATGTGAAGGTGCGTTGGTCGGACATCCGTTTCTCCAATGCTACAATCATCAGGACCATGTATTAGAGACATCATTCACATCCTGCACGCGTAGAACGGATTAATTGTCCAAGCACAAATATGCATTTGTGACAACTATGAATTATCGCCGGTATTTATGATCATACTTAGGTGCTTCAATAAATCATTGAGGTCAAATTTCATCCACCTAACCATTACCCAGTGCAATGCACAGGTATTTTATTCTGTCCTCCACGCGTGAGTCCTCACACGATCCATCTCTACGTGAGTATGTGTTCAATTTTGGATATGATATCACAGTTTGTCACACAAGGGTTGAGGGAGAGAAACAGCGTGCTTTTTTATCCGTCGTGATTATCATTAGCCTAATGAATAATTTATCTATATTGAAACATTACTTATATACATATTAACTCTAGAATTTATAGCATTTAACTGTTTTACCTGTAACAAAGCACGCACATTTTTCTAGCATAACAATAATATGATTAAAATAGCCTTCACCCGTTGCAACGCATGGGCATTTTTTCTAATCTTTTTAAAATATGAATGATTCTATGATTTTAATTGGAGTCCTGCAATCACTTCCGAAATGATAATCAGTTAGCAAAGTCATTTCAAGTCCTATATAACTAGGCAGCTGTCCTATATAGTTAGTCTCATCCGCAACTAATGGTGTAATCCGTTATTAGCACATGTGGGTTACTGTAGCACTTATGACTAATCATAGACTAATTAGGCTCAAAGATTTATCTCGTGATTTCCATATAAACTATGCAATTAGTTTTTATTTTTATCTATATTTAATGTTATATGCATGTGTCCATAAATTTAATGTGATATTTTTAGAAAAAAAAAATTTGGGAACTAAACCAAATAAACCAAATAAGGGTTTTTTTTTATATGGCACATCCTAATATAACAAATCTTAACAGACTCTAGTATAATAAATTTGAAGAGATAATTATAATTCAATATAACATGATGTGTCATGTTCAAGCCAAAGTGCTGAAATGGATGAATTGGGATTTAAACCCTATCAAAAACTACCAACATAAGGCCACTCACAATGCATCACTAATTTTTGAGGAGTCAAAACTGTCACAACCTACACAGTGTATGTGGTCTACTTTTTCCTCTACAGTGGGTCCCACCCGTTCTTTATCTCTCCTCTCTCTCTCCTTTCCCCACTCGCTCCTCTACTGTCGCCGACGCCCCTCTCTCTCCCACCTACTGCCGACGCCCCTCTCCTCATCCACCGGCGCCCCTCTCCCCCTTCAGATCTGACAGCTAGCCAACAGCGACGCGACGGCCCTAGACTGCGGCAGACAACGCGGCGGCCCAGGCAGCCGACGGAGCAGCAACAGGGGCGGTCCCAACGCCGGCGTATCCGGTGAAGGCGCAAAGCGGAGCGGCAATGGGACGACCAGATCCAACCGGATCTGGCATTCTGGCATCGAGCGGCGACAACGGTCCAAGCGATGGCAGCGCCGGCCAAAGCGACGGGTGACAGCAGCAGCAAGTCGAGGAGGGACAGCGCAGAACTCGAGCTCCTCTCCAGCGGCCACTCACCCCACCGCCGTCGTGGCTCTTCCTCCCCCAGTCGGCGCCGCTCTCTTCTTCACCAATGGTGTGGCGTCAACACAAGCTCGGACTCGGCACGGATGCGGTTTCTCCGACAATCTTCCCCGCTCCCCCCCCCCCCCCCTCCCCCCTCTCTATCCGACAAACTTCCCCACTCCCCCCTCTCAATCCGACGAGATTCTCCCCTCAACGGGAGCTCGAACTCAGCGCAGATGCGGTTTCTCCGGCGAGCTTCCCCACTCCCCCCTCCTCTTTCTCTCCAGCTTTTTCGCCACATAGCGATGCATGTGATTCGTTTTTCTGACAAAAGTTGTTTCGTAGCAACGAGGCTCTCAGAACCAAAGAAGGGCACACAAACCTGGTGTAGTCACGAGCCCACGTCCATCTCTCCTCCACGCATGCATTTTGCTAACGTGGACAATGATTGCCACCCGCCACCTCACTGCACGGTGAATGGCCTAACAAAGCAAACAAAAAGCGCAGCTCTTCGACCTTCCGACTGAGTGCTCAGATTTCCAACCCTAGCAGTATGGACTTTTTCTTTTGCCATATTGAATTTGAATCCTCAAACTATACAAAATTTCACTCGGAATCTAAATTCGTCCGGCGTCAAAACCTCAATATCACACTTCTCGGTCTGTTCACATCGAAGCGTCAAAACCTCAAAATATCACACTTCTCAGTCTGTTCGCATCGAAGACGTAAACCCTAACATGGCCCCAATCATCCCTCAGATCCCATATAATTTGTCCATTCCTGATTAAAGTTAGTTTAACCACAAGCCACAGATCGTAAATATTAAGAACGAAGGATTGAAGCTAAAAATAATCACAAATCCATATTTGGTTTGGTTCACAATTTTTATCTTCATGGGGAATCATCTAAAAATAACACACCCAGTTCAAAAATAGAAACATTAAGACACCAGAATATTTTGTACTGTGGCAGTTTTACCCCTCAGATCTCATAGCTATTATTGGCCATCACAGATGATTCTTAACAGTGATGGTTTTAGCCACAAGCCATCCAATTATCAAAGTTAAATGACAGAAGGCTTGAAGCTAAAACCAGACAATCCAATCATCTTCGGACCGAAATTTCATCTTCACTGGGGCATCAGCTTAACAGACCAAGTACAATCAAACATCATGAAATCGACAACGAACACATTTAAACAATTACACCATATGCTGCATGAACCCCCAAACGCTAACTTCTAGAGAATTTCACGCATTCCATTTCTTCCTTAATGATACCAATTACCAAGCCGAAAGAAAGAGAGAAAATGTGAAGCCCTGATGTACACAAGCCACGATTGAGATGAGACGCGGCGCATGTAACGAAAGGGCACCCGGTGATTGATCTCCCAGGCGTGTAACTGTGCCAGCTCATCCCAACAGGGGTGCCACGCTGCCACCTGACTTACACATGGGTCCCACGCGTCAGTACTAATTCAGGTCAGTGAAAGAAAAGCAAAGAAATGTTTTTTCCCCTCAAGAACATCAAAATCCAAAAAAAATATAAGCATGTGTGCGAGTTGGTAGATAATGTGGCAGCCGAGGCAAGGGTGAGCCCAGGGAAGAGAAAGAGAGATTCAAATCCGAGCTCACCCGTAGCTGCAAATAATGGCTGCCGGAATCCTCTTTCCATCTCGCTGGGTATGGGAGGTGACCGAGGAACAGATTGATTTGCTCATCCTTGGCACCACATCACCAGCTCAAACGATGAACGAGAAGCAGACCCAAAAAGAACTAAAAAGAAAAAAAATCCATCCAAATCAAATCAAGAAGCTAGTAAGATTTTGGTTGGCTTGAGCGTAGAGGAGGAGAGATTTGAAAGATGTGCCAGATCTTGACAAGAGCGAATCCGTGGGGAGAGATCGAAGAGACGCTCGGTCAGATGATCGGCTAAAACTAATTTGGCTGGCCTCAGGAAGGGGCGCCGAGCGCCGTGGTTAGTCCGCGCTCGCCGCCGCTGTACCAGCGAGCAAACCACCAACCCAAATCAAATCAAATCAAATCAAACCAAAACAGCAAAGCAACAAGAAAGCAAAACCAAAAACCAAAACAGCAAAGCAACAAGAAAGCGAAAGCACAGTAGCCGGCGGATCTACGAGCTAGGGGAGCTCCATCCAGACCAGGAGGAGACGAGAGGTTTGGATTTGGGGGATTGAGATGTTGGTGTGGTGACGAAGGGGAAGATGAAAGGGAGGCGGCGCTGGTTATATATAGATGGATGGGTGGAGAAGACGCTCTAGCTTTTAGGGTTTCGGTGAGTGGGCTCTGCACTTCTGGCCCTCTGGCCCAACTAAGGCCTCACTTCGTTCGTTCTTGCATAGTAACCGGAGCAAGCAATTAATACGTGATTAATTAATTATTAATTATTATAAGATTGAAAAATAGGTTCATTTGAATTTTTCAAGAAACTTTTATATAAAAACTTTTTTAAAAAATTATACTGTTCATCTGTTTGGGAAGCGAGGAAATCCAAGTTTAGAGCTGGAGTTCAGAAGAGGGCCTCGGAGCTAATCTCTGACAAAAAACGAGAACTAACATTAGCAAGTTATTAATTAAGCATTAACTACTATGAGCTTGAACAATAAATTTTATTTGATTTTTAAAGGAAACTTTATTCTTTAAAAAAATATATCATTCAATGGTACTGAAAGTATACAAAAGAAAACGATCGTGCGAACTGAAAACGAAGAAAGTTGTTTCGAATTGCTGAAAAGAACTCATCCTAAGCTCATCATCTGCTACCTCTTCCAGCGTAGGGAACTTTTGATTTCTTCTAGTTTTTGCGACGTGCCTTGGTAGAATTTCTCCAAAGAAAGTGTTTTTATTCTATTTAGATTATTGTATCACAGATCTGCTTGCTCAAACACGTGGTATAATTCTCCCAGCAACTCGAAAATCTTGCATGTTGCCAAAAAGTAATCTGCCCAAAAAAACTGCGGAGAATGCAACAATTCACCATATCAAGTATCGGGGAGGTTTCATAAGAAACTGTCATAAAAAGAAAATTGAAATTTTGAACATGAGATAACTGTGGAGAATGTAGCAATTCACCGGATAACAAGACCACAAACAACAACTCAACAGACAAGATACCGACGCAGGAGATCCCAATGTATATATAATAATAATAATAATAAACCAAAATTCAGGTAGTTTGAAATATGTCATCCCCCTCCCTCCTATGGAGAGAAGACAACAATGGAACAATAATCGTATACAGCAGCAAAGCAACCCCAAGAACATCGGCACAGCTCCAATACTATGTGTACCGCATGAACAATTTGATTAATCAGAGCTGGTCCTGAGTCCTGACAAGCAAGCCGACCAGATAAAAATTAACAGGAGACTAATAATATTACATTGTCAACTTTCATCCAGCCTCTAAAACATCCTAAACTGGCTGAGAATGCGGAATGCTCAACTAGTCAGAAGACGCATTACAAGACGCCCAGCGCTTTTGTTCTTGCGCCGTATCCAGGACATGCGGACACTTTGGGTTTACCAAGCAAGCAGAGGAGCATACAATTCCTAATCGCCCAGCCTTTCTACATTACACGCCAGCCATAGCCCTATGCTCTCGATTCCAAGGCAAGCATGATCTTCTTCCTGGGACCCTGAAAGAACACCCACCTTAAGTTTCCATCTTAAATCAAATTTACACTTGCGCATAAGAAAGAATGCAGGCTTACTGATGTTCAACTTTACTTACATTAGTTTGGTGCCACCTATATCCTGAAACAAAATATACATGCATATGCAGTACTAAAGTCAAAGGTTATAGTCCAGTTCCTCAGCAAAAATTATACCAGTTCATGTATTCTAATTTAGATGGAGTGAAGTGAACTAGTTCATAGTTGATTCCACATACGATTATACAAAAAGTTAGCTTAAGACCTGGAGTGGTGGGTGATTACAACTATTCTTAAATGGCTAAATGAGAGATGAAGCAAGGACCCCAAAAACTTATCTAACTGACGAGCGAATTAATAATCAGAAAACAGAATAAAGATCTCAGGCGCAATGCATGTACCATTGGAATGCCCAAAGCTTTAAGATCACTGTCAGTCATGTGTCTTAGGGCTGCCATGTCAACCTGCAACACAAACAACTATTAACCAAATAAATATCAAAGAGGGCATCAAAATGATTTACACATTCACGGAAATAATCAAACCTCTTCTGCCTGGAAGGTAATCGAGTACTTCTCAAGTCCAAGAGATTTCAGGAAAATATCAAGTGGACTGTCAGCCTATAAAGAATTCCCAACAAAAAAAAAAAGATGTTGGATCTGAACCATACCAAGAAAGTTTAGTTAAGAAAATAAGCAAAGTCACTGCGGCTGCGATTAGTTAATTCTATACTTTGCACAGCTTGTGAAGGATCTAGTCAACAGGATACAACATTCATAGCTGGTTAACTAGGAATAAATTTGGCACAAAATAGTTCAAATACCCTCATAAAAACTCTCATGCTGAAACCTACCGATGCCCTTTAACAGATTATACGGTTCATGTGACTCTTGCCTTCCCTCATGCAAAACAAACTGTGAAGCATGCTTATCAGCTATGACTTCCTTGAAATTTTATATTATGGGCATAACTAAAATTGATTAAGAAAAAACTCAATACACGTAAGATAAGCTCAAATTGCACGGTCAAGCAGACATTTTTCTCCCAAGGCAAAATTGGTTATATAGCATCAAAAGTTCACGTTTTTGGTTCTATAGCAACGAAAGATACCCGTTCACTTTAATAGCACCCAAAGTTTACCCTGTTACCATTTTTAACACTTCCGTCAATTCTCGATCGTTTTCCATTCGCCTTGATCGCTATTGACCCAGCCACGCACGCGATACAAGGCAGACGGAAAACGATCGAGAATTGATGGAAGTGTTGAAAATGGAAACGGGGTGAACTTTGGGTGCTATTAAAGTGAACCGGTATCTTTCAATGCTATAAAACCAAAAACGTTAACTTTCGATGCTATATAACCAATTTTGCCTTCTCCCAATTACCAAACCAACTCAAGTTTCCAACTATAGAAGTACCTATGATTAAATAGCAGTGACTAGTGAGCCAATGGCTAGTGGGCTCGGCCAGAATTCTATGCACATCATTTTATATACAGGATCAGAAGTCAGAAATGTATAATGAATGGCAATGGCGCTCTTAAAATAGAAAATAGAAGGCATTCCAAATTGAAGGGGCAATTTAAATGACAATGAGATGAACAGATCCCAAAATTCCTCGATAAAAGATTAAAATTCAACACCTATTTACACAACAAGATCATCAGGACAGGACCTGGAGTTACTCTTATCTCCAAAGAGCACAACATAGTGAAACAAACATCACAACAAGAAATCCAAAAGTGTTAGAAAATTCACTATTTGCCATAAAAAATTAACCCAATCAACAGAACCATGCTTTCAATAAAACCAGGGTTAACATTTCTAAAAAAAAATTTGTTAACCAAAATTGTTTACTTGCCATGTGAAAAGCGATCTTCCCCTATTTGCCATTGCCCATCAGTTCATCTTTGTCTTCCCATAAGTCAAGGGACTATTAAACATCTTTGGAAAAAGAACTCCTTTTCTACCCTCACAAACATAGTGCTTGCCTGTGAACTCAATCTCTCTCTCCTGTCCATATCTGCAGAAGATCAGTGCGTTCATAGGCAACAAGATGAACCTACGGAGGCAGCACTTCTCCACATCACTTATCAGGCTAGCAGTTTTGGCAAGTCAGCCGTTACAGCTGAATCCATCTCCTCCACCTCTGCAGAGCACTCAGAGCCAAGAGCCAGCATGAAGAATTCAGCTATCGTGGATCTGTACCCATTGTTTCTTGTGGGGGGATGGATGGAGGATAGATTAATGCTTGGTTGACCATGCTTTCTAGATTATGTGGGGATAAAAAGTCTAGGCTACAAGACATGATTAAATCAAGCATCAATTGAGTATAGTAATTCTAGAACCATGTCCCAACAATGTTGGATCTACCAGATCCCAAAAAGCTTTAGGCCCTGTTTGGGGGAGCTTCTGACAGCTGCAGCTTCTCCTAGAACAGGAGAAACTGCATCTGTCAGAAGCTCCCCCAAACAGTCCAGATTTTCGCAGGTTCTGAGAATCTAGTTGTAGAATCCAGATAAATGACCTAGAAGCCAGAAGCTAGGAAACCCAGCTTTTCCAGATTCTCACCAACTGCTTCTCAGAATCTTAAGCTCCCGCAAGCAGGGCCTTAATCTGCTAGGCGTAGGTCCTCTAGCTAAGCTGCTAATAATTTTCTTTTTTTGGTCATGGTGGTTGGGACTTGGATGGGAGTCAAGAGTGTACTAATCGTTCAAATTATCATTGCTGCGCATGGCTCGATTGTTTTTGTTGAGTTGGCTAAATTGGCACCACCAACTCGAATGTTTTTGTTTGATAAGTTAGGCTAAATTGACACCACCAACAAGGACACCTACCCAAGCGCTTTGACAGAAGGGAAGTGCTCGCCATGCATTCAAGGAGGAGGAAACAGCTGCAGTGGAGGGATTAGCTGCCTTGCTGAAGCTAATCGAAGAAGAAAAGATTTTCGCATATCAATCATGCCGCTCCCCAGTGGTGCAGTACAGACTACAGTTCAACAGCAAGATGACGAAAGTGGCAAATAAAGGAAGACAAATTGAACTAGTGGCATACGAGGGAAGATCAATTTTCCATTGGAAAATAAGGGATTGGAGTTATATTATATGGTAAATAAGAAATTTTCTCAAAGTATTACTACAAGTTTCATTCTGGACATCAAAATAAAAGTAGTTACCAAAAAAACAGTCTCTCAAGCTAATTGCAAACAACTGAGAATGAGATCCAACTAAATACTGGAAAACTATATACATGTGGCACCCATTACAACAAACATAACCCTTACCTTCGGCTGAGATGTCTTCTTCAATGACGTCAGTTTTGGTACTTTCTTACTTTGACGTACAGGCATTACATCTGCATTTTCACGCCTTGTGACTTTCACGATCTCTGATGCTGGCTTTGCCTTTGGAGGGTCCGCATTGACTGGCTGTGGGTGCATTGTTCCAGAAAGCATCTCACGTAGATCACGTACACCAGAACCCCTTTGGCCAGCAAAGCTTTGCTGAGAGCTTTTCTTCTGAAGCTTCAATCGCAAATCCCATGGATCAATTGATTCTTAACATAATGCACAGGCAGATAAGAATTAAATAAGAATACAAAAGGCCTGTCTTTATTTAAGGTACATCATAAACTTCTTTCTTTTATTACTTGAAGCTGGTTCATCGTCTTCCCGGTAAAGATCATGCTTCCATTTTTCATCAGTTTGCCGTTGCCTACAGAATATAAGGATCTACAGTTTTAATAATTAGCTAGCCAAGTGAAATGGGCATACAGGAATGGTAGTGTTGTGCACAATAAAAGTTATGTGATTCAATAAAGAAAGACTAACTTCTAGATAAGCATGACAATAAAGATCATGCACCTTTTATAAACAGGATTAAACATACCATGGCTAATTTTGCCTACTATGATCAGTTGGAACACGATAATAGAACTGACGTAAGCATCAACACAACAAATGTTGGGACACCTTCGTTAGGGGAAAAAAAACTATCAAACATCAAGGGCTGACTTTCCAACATTGGGAGGCACGCTGTCCTCTGGAAAATACCTCACTAATAACCATGGAAACCAAATGACTACTTAAAAGTTGTAGTTCCTTCTATAAGCACTACAATTTACTATAACTAGTTCAAAGTTAATACTTTTTGCAACAAAAAAGGACAGCAGACCCACTGTTGCTTGGTTAAGACATTTCATAAGTAACAACAGTAACAACAGGAAAATCCTGACATCCTGTTGTAAGTTGTAACCCGACACTACGGTACACACCACGTGGAACCACAAATCCTTTTTTGGTAAGAGAAAATTTTGGACTTTTAACTTCCAAACAAAGAAGCTCCAAGCGCAAACATACCAAAAACCTATATATATGAAATTCACGCATTACACCGGCCCTGGTATCAATAGGAACTATGCGTGGTACCGCTCGCCCACAACAAGATCATTGTCAACACGCAATCAGGAAGTAAAAAAGGGTGGGCACGCACAGCACAATTTCAACAACAAACACGGTGATACTCAGCTTCTCTCACAACAAGAAACGAGGACAGCGAAGCTTTAAAAGCCACAATCATTCCTCGCAACAAGGTCAATTCAAAATCACGCGCATATTCCTAAGCTACATACAGCGCGCCAGCCACGAAGGAACAGAGCGAGGTACTAGATGCAAAGAGCATATGCGGCGGAGGAGGGGACGGGAGGGAGGAGGAGGAGGAGGAGGAGACTGGAGCTGCTCCGCGCTGACCTCTTGGACGGCGGGTTACGGGCCCCCCGGCCGCCGGCGCCGGCGCGGGCGGCGGGCTGGTCGCCGTCGATGCGGTCGTGGATGGAGCGCTTCCGGCCGGTGGAGATCTGGTCCGCGTACATCTCCTCGCCCGACGCCTACTAGCAGCTACCTCTCGCTCTCGCCCTCGCTGCCTCTCGACGAGCTCGGGGATGGTGGTGGTGGTGTGGTGGGTCTAGGGTTTGGGTGGGGGGGGGGGGGGGGGGGGGGGGGGGGGAAGCAGAAGAGAAGATGGATTTTGATGATGGGAGGATGGAAGAAGGGGGGAGGGGGATGTGGCCGTGCCCGTGGGGCCTACCTGTTTGTGGCACAGCCTTTTTCAACAGTGCCATTAATTGGTTATGGGAACCCGGCCCGGCCCGGCCTGGCTCGGCCCATCATTGTTTGGACCCGAAACATTTGTTTGAGAAGCTTCACCTGATGACGCTGATTATCGCCGTACAGTTTATCCGCGGAAATAATAATTTATAGGTAATATATATATATAATATATATATAACTATTCTACACCCCCTCTCATGGGCTAAACCCATCTCCCCTAGAATAACTATTCTACACCCCTCCTCCCATGGGCCAAACCCACCTCCCCCACCCTCCCTAGGCCCAAAACCCCCCTCCCACCTCGGTCAAAGCGTCCTCCCGCCGGTCAAACCCGCCCACCACTCCCTCCCCCGCTCATCACTTTGCTGCTCTCGTCTTGCAGGAATCATGCAGTAACAGAACAGTCATCGTGCAGTAACAAGACCACATTATCGCAGTAACAACGTCAAAAAGTAGCCATGATGGATCTTGTTTCGTTAAGCGTTTTTTTATGAACTTTTTCATGGTGCGAACGGATTGGAAATACAAGATATGATGTGAGAGATATTGCTCTCTAAAGATTGAGATTTACCTCTTTTTTAGTCCTCGTCTCACTAGAACAGCGTAGTAACACGATAGCCAATATATAGTAACACCTCTGCTTTTCACAGTAACAACGTTAAAAAATAGTTACGATGGTTCTAGTGTGTTAAGCAATTTTTTTTTACGAACACCATGATGCAAATGGGTTAGAAAAATAAGACATAACATATACGTTAGTACTCTCTAAAGATTGAGATTTAAAATACTCTAGATCTAAAGGGCCACTGTTACTATGCATGTTCTCTGTTACTGCAAATTTCGTCATATTTATAAAGTTTGCAGTAACAACCTATACATTTTTGTAATAATCATAGTAACAAGGTATGATTGTTATAGGTACATAATTGATTTGTTCACAAATCATGATATGGTGATTTGGTTAGAATTGCTTGTCATGAACCATGAGATCATAGGTTCAAGTCTTGAATTCACCAATTTATTTTTAATTTTTTAAAAAATAGAATTTATTTTTAATTTTAAAGGAGGGGGGCGGAGGGAGAGGGGGCGCGACGGGAGGGAGAGGGGAGAGGAGCGCGGGAGGCAGAGAGGAGCGACGGGAGGGAGAGGGGAGAGGGGAGAGGGGAGAGGGGCGCGGGACGGAGAGAGTTTGCGATGGGAGGGGAGGAGTATAATAGTGCTATATATATATATATATATACACACACATACACACACATATATATGAATGATGACTCTTTTGTACACCCAAGTGTATGTACTCCCTCTTCCTAGTGGATAATCCATTACTATCTAATTGAACCGGTTGAAAAAAAGAAATTATTTTTTTTTCAAATTGCTGCATGTTGCTAGCATGCACACCTGATTTTGGTAAACATTTGAACCGCGAATGCATGCATGCAGTTAGATTCAAATTTCATAAGTACGTACAGTACGTACATATAGAGCAGATACTTTCTACTCGCAGCATATATATGTACTCTATTGAAAACCAGTACGTATATAGGTAGTTTAAGCCTATGATAAAGAATTCTGATAAAAAGCAGTATGTGCCCATCGATTAAAAAAAGCAGTACATATATATAGGACAAGAGGCAGTGTATACTGTTCAGGATATGAGGCGGTATATACTGTTTTGTTATAACATGCAGTATATATATGTCTCATTGGAGTATGTACTTGCTCATCACCGTGACTATGACTATGCGTACGTGACATCAGTGTATCATTAGCAGTATGTAGTTATGTACGCTCACTTTTTGTGAAGCAGTATGTACCTCAAATTTTTAAGATTGTATAGTTCTTTTTTTACTTAGTGGTATATACTTCTTTTTTACTTAGTATACTTTAGTAGTATATATACTATTTTTAAGATAGTGGCAGTATATATATACCATTTTTTTTATAGAAAAGTAGTATGTGTTTTCCTAATAAGTAGTAAAAATGCCCGTGTGTTACACCGGGTGATTACGGAGTGTGTACAGTGACAAAAGGTGTTGTTTGGTTTAGACAACTAATCTGCTAAAAAAATTGTTTGTTTTTGGATAAATAATCTGCTATATATTTGCGGAATATATATGATGTTTAGTTTGGATGATTCGTAGCATGAGAGAAAATGGATGGACGAGCAATGCGACTGTCTTTGCCCAAAAGGCGACGGATGGAAATGTGTATGATGAACAGAAATATTTATTTTTTTATGTAGGTAAGTGTAATAAAATACGAGTGGAATTTTTATACTCAATGTATTTTGAATTGCGAGAATATATGTTTTTTAGAAACACATGGTATAAACACGCTCACAACATGAGCATTGAGATTGACAAAGTTACCACGAATGCCTCGAGCACCCGTGTCAAATCAAATATTTGAATCTAGGTTGACTGGTTCCACCACAAGAAACCAACCTATTTAGTTAAACTATACCCACTTTGCATTTGTGGGAATATATTTGTGTATTGTATTTCAGGTCAAATATTAATAAGTAGACACAAAAAAGAAAGAAGATTAGACAATGAGGGAAAATAATAATAAAAAAGAGCAGACAAGGACATAGGAAAAAAAGAGCAGAGGGGACATGTCAAGATTTTTTTATTTAAACAATTTTAATAAATAAATACCCGTGCGTTGCAACGGGTAAACTAAAATTATAACAAATATAAAAAATTAGATGATTAGGATTTAGTTTTTATGATATGAGCCCTTCATAAAAAAGTATTCCTTATCGAAATAAAAAGTTGTAAAAAAAGGCCCATTAGACCCTATCGGCCTGCTATTGCGTGTCTAGCACATGAAGCGTGCATGGTGTTATGGCCTGATATGGAGGCCGGCCCGACACGGGATCGATATGAGCCATTCATTTTGATGGACGGCTAAGATCGATTCTAAATCCATCAAAACCCTAACCCTAATCACACTTTCCCCCGACCGCGAGCTCGACCTTTCGCTCGGCCCCTCCCCGACCGGCAGCGCCTGTCCCCCTCCCCTCCCCTCTTCCGACCGGTGGCACCGCTCCTCCTCCACCGCCCCCTCTCCGCCACTCCGCTCCCTTCCCCTTCTGGCGGCACCTCTCCCCCTCCCTTCCCCTCTCCCGACCAGCGGCGCCACTCCTCCTCTGTCGCCCCCTCTCCGCTACTCCTTCTCCCCCTCTCCTCCGCTCTTGGCAGTGCCTCTCGGTGTGGCGGCTTCCCGCGGGTAGATCTGGCGGCACCAACGGTGCCGGCCGGTTCTCGCGGCCCGATTCGGCTGTGGCGGCGGCTTCCCGCGGTGGATCTGACGGTGACGACGGTGCTGACGACTTCCCGCGGCCCGATCCACTAATGGCTTCCCGTGGTGGATCCGACGGCGACGACAGCGGCAGCAGTTCCCATGGCAGATCCAGCGGCACCGACGGCTACGAAGGTGGCGGCGGCTTCCGGTGATGTTTTTATTTTTTCCTCTTTCGCTTGATTGTCCTATTGGATTTTGTATCTATGTTTGCAACGAATTTTCACTGAATCGCTCGTGTATTTGGTTGTTGCTGCGGACTCTGGATGATTTTGTTTTTGTCTTGGACTCTCATCTCGGATGTGCGGATGTGAGATTTTTTTTTGGAGGACAGATGAAAAATTAACACGTTAACGGACGAGGTGACGAATGAAAAAATTAATTAGTTAAGAATTAAGATAAGATAAGAGGTGTAGTTGTTTTAAAAAACTAACACATAAATATTTTATAGGTAGCAGCTAATTTAAAACCCGACTACTATGATATATTATATTACCGGCAACTAAAAACCGAACAGAATCTTAGGCCTTGTTTAGTTGAGGATAATTTTTGGGTTTGATTGTCACACCGGATATACGGACACATATTTGAAGTATTAAACGTAGTCTAATAACAAACAAATACAGATTCCGCTAGGAAATTGCTAGATGAATTTATTAAGCCTAATTAATCCGTCATTAGCAAATGTTTACTGTAGCACCTCAAATCATGACGCAATTAGCCTTAAAAGATTTGTCTCACAATTTATTCGTGCGATCCATGTAATTGACTTTTTACTTATATTTATGTGCCAAACATTTATGCGAAGGCTTAAAATTTTTTATTTTGCATTTGGAACTCAAGTTCTCAACCCCTCTCCCTCGTTTTCCGCGCACACACTTTTCAAACTGCTAAACGGTGTGTTTTTTTAAAAAGTTTATTTACGAAAATTGCTTAAAATATCCAAATTAATTATTTTTTAAATTAACTAATACTTAATTAATTACGCGCTAATAGATAGTTCTATTTTCCGTGCGGGAGATTGGTTCTCAACCCTGCTATCCGAACACACCAGCAAGCAGGCGAGCAACCGAGCCAGCGGGGCCACCGAGGAGATAAGGACGAGAGCCTGAGATCCCACATGATTTTTTTTCTCGCTCTCTCGTTTTCCTCTCCTCTCTCTCGGTCCTCTCTCTGGTTTTGCTCTCCTCTTTCTCGGAGCGGCGGAGCCGAGGCGGCAGGCAGCGGCGCAAGAGGGGAGGCAGCGGGCGACGGGGTGGCGGCGGTGTGTGGACACGGTGCGGCCCAGCGGCAGCAGCGGCGGGAGGCGGCATCGGCGGCGATGGCCGCGCCCTCCCCTCCACGGCAGCGGCGTGCGGCGGATTCGGCAGCGTGCGGCGGGAGGAGCGGCGGCCGCCCGGAGGCGCCCTCCCTCCGCTAGATCCGGCAGAAGGAAGGGCTCCGGAGCCGTCCTCATCGAGCAGCGGGAGAGGTGACGGCCTCGCGCTGGTGAGCAGCGACCTCAGCCTCGGCGGGTAGCGCGTGCGGCAGCGTCCTCAACCTCAACACAGGCGGCGGTGACCTCGGTGAGCAGCGGCCTCGGCCTCGGCGGGTAGCCGGCGCAGCGGTGACCACGGCCTTGTCCTCGGGCAAGCAACAGTAGCGTCGGTGACCTCAGCATGTTGTGGATTTGTGGAGTTAGTTTGTTTTGTGTGACTGAGACATGAATGATTCATATCTTTTCTGTTTGATTCAGTTATTACATAGAAATGATTTTGTTGATTTGGGCATCGATCTGGCATGTTGTGGGCATTGATTTGGGCATCAATATGTGATTTTGACGCAGCCGGCTTGAATTGACCTCCACCCTGTTTTGTGATACAGAGGAGAAGCGATGCAATCTAGTTAAGTTGGCTGGTTGTGTGCCTTTTCTTTCTTTCTTTTCTTTTTCCCCCTTTTGCTTGGGTTCTCTAAGTACTGATTACCCGATTGGATTTTGTATTGGTTTTCGATTTTGTTCTTTGTCCGACATCCTGGATTTTGTATAGATTTTCGATTTCGATTTTGTTGTTTGTTCGGGCGGAGGGCGTCACCCGTGGACGAACGCGTAAAAAGACACGGATGAAAACGGATTGACGAACCAGAAAAATTAGGTGACGATTGGAAAAATACCAATCTTTTAATTAGTTAAGATATACTACTTTCTCATCGAACGAATTTATACCACTTTTTTTTTCTTCAGTACATACACTCATTGAAAAAGTATATTACATCTTTTAGTAGTACGTACTGTTTTTTTGTTAGTAGCAGTATGTAAGTTTTTTTTTTAGTTTAGTGGTGTATATACCTATTTTTTAGCTAAGTATATACCTGTTTTAGAACATACTATACTGTATTGGTTAGTAGCGGTAGTATGTACTTTTTTTATCTAGTGGTATATACACATGTTTTATTTTATTTTTTCCGCAAAGTATATACCTGTTTTAGAACATACTGTATTTAGTTAGTAGCAGTATATACTTTTTGTTAAGTATTTTTTATTTTTTTCGGTATATATTACTCATTTTAGGAGTATATACCTTATTTTAGTTACTAGCAGTATATACCTTTTTTAGTACTGTTTTTTTAACTTAGGAGCGGTATATACTGATCTGTTAACTATTTTGATTTTACTCTGTAGCAGTACGTACTACTGCATGCAAGTTTGATAATGCAAAAAGTATCGGTGTATATTTCCAAAAATTCAGAAAAAGCGGCATGTATTTCCAAAATTTTCAAAGATTCATAAGAACACGGCATGTTCCTAAAACTGATTATGGTCGATTAATTATATATTCGTGTGGTTTATTCCTGACGTACTGGCGAACCAATGGATTGTGTCGTCGTCTCCGGCGTGCCGAGATGGTCTGCACCGTGGACACTGATTTGATTCAATGGAGAATAACCAAAAGCACATTAGCAAAAACAGCCATCGCCAGGATTTGGTTGTACTTTGGAGACGAATAGCCGATCACAATGCAAGACCTGTGTGGTTGTGGCCACCAGCACCGACTAGGCCTCTCCGTCCGATCACAATGTTGAGTCTGTCAAGGACAGAATTACTTATCAGCGTTAAAAATAAGCAAAAATATGATCTTTCAATCTTAATTAGCACGGAAGGTTTGGGCGATAGATATCAGATGAAAATGAACAAGAAGTATAAACTACTCACACCGTTGTTAATAGGCCACCGCAGCAGCTGCCTTGGCTTGTCGCATTGGTGTAGCCGTCGCGCCGTTGGCTAGAATTAATACATCCATCCCTACCGGAACGCTGCCGCAAGCGGGGACGCCATGCTGATGATCACGGCGAGTGGACATGGTGCACGCCGCCAGTGGATGGAACGCGCGCTGCCTGCAGGTGGAAGAAGTACTGCGTCGGCGAATTGGACTGGCCGCCGCCGCCACCACCGTCTGGGAGAGGGTTTCTTTTTAAGATCGGAGACGAGAGATTTATGCAAGCAGTTTGTTTGATGGTTTCCTTTTTTTGGGAGATAATCCAGGATTACGGGAATGATTTCTTTTTCATATAAACCAAAACGGGTTCGCTGTGGATGCACCCGTTAGCAGGGATGGGATAGCGGGATAGTCAATCGAGGCAAGTTGCGGATGAACGGTAGATGGAGCGGGAGTAATATATATGTTCATTGATATGGGACACCTTTGACATGCTACAAATGGTAATTCGTCAGAGGTGATCTTTATCCCTTTGATCGATTTGCAAACTGTTAATGGTGTAGATTACCAGTGAAAACAAAATATATATATTTCATTCTAGCTCGTTGCAGTTGCATTCATCTCACAAATTCACAAATCACCAAAAATCATCACAATCACACATCTGGGCATATCCAAACACATATCTGGTCATCACGAAATCAACACCAAAAGCATCATGAAATCAATGAGAATAGAACATAAAGTGTCGCAACAAAAAAACGTGTTGAAGTAGTGTTTGTCGCCGTTGCCTAGCTCAACGCCGGAGGAGGGAGTCAACGTTGATGGTGCTGAGGCGGTCGTCGACGCTTGAGCAGATCTGGGCCGGCGACCTTGGGGCAAGGATGAACGAGGCAGCAGGCGGTGCATGGAGTGTCTAGATCCGATGGTCCCTAATAGGGCTGTCAACGAGCCGAGCTCGAGCGAGCTCATCTGCCTAGGCTCGAGCTCGATACAAGCTCGAGCCGAGCTTTTCTGACAGGCTCGGTTCGAGCTCGACTACCGAGCTTGATTTTTAAGTAAAACAATATATATTTTAAAGATAATCTTTTAAAAAATAATTAATTTCTAGTTCATAATATTAATAGAAGAGGAAAAAAGAATAAAATAAATATATGATGTCAATACAAGACATATAAATAATATATTTGATCTCCTAATTTATTAAATAACAACAAAAAATCATATATTACTAGGCTCGTTGGAAGCTTGAGCTCAGCTCGACAAAGCTCGCGAGCTTAGGGAGAGGCTTGGGTTCGGCTCGTTTGGTGCTCAAGCCGAGCTCGAATCGAGCCTAGAACGAGTTGAGCTCGAGCAGCTCGCGAGCCTCGAGCTTTTTTGACAGCCCTAGTCCCTAACCACCTGGAGACCGTATCTGGTGCCAAGGAACTCGGGGCGGTCACGCCAACCTTGGGCGATGGGCGAAGAAGGTAGCGGACAGAGCTCGAGGCGGACAAGACGAGCAGATGACTAGTGGTGAGCGAAGGAGACGACGGCGGTCATGGAGGGCGGATCCGGTGGGCGATAGTCATGGGAAGGAGGCCACGGCGGTTGGCAATCGGTGGGAGGGACGGCGGCTGGTGATCAGGTGGGTGTTAACAGTGAAATTTGGTAAGCCCGGACTAATCATCGGCTTAGAGTCAGCATCGGCTTTGAAGTCCTGAGATTAGCCGATGAGAGTTGTCAAGTGGTCAGTTGTCGGATTCTTGCTATATTCGGTTAAGGAAATTGATCTACTAAAGGAAGCTTATCCAGAAGAGACCGAGTTCAAAGAGAATGCGGCATGGCAAGTTATCTATTAATTAGGAATAGTTTGTTAGTTTCCTTTTATCTTTAGGAAAGTGTGTTTAGTGTCCTATAAGGACTTTATCTTTTCCTTTTATCTTTAGGAAAGTTTCTTTCTTGTCCGACAAGGACTTGTATCAACCCATGGGTATAAATATGTATACCCGGGGTCTATGTAATCTATCGCTACGATCAATACAATTCGGCGCATCGCCACCCTTTTTACTTCTACTTTTGTTTTTACGTTCCGGCGGAACTTGGCACCCGACGCGGGGCTGCATCGTCTTCGATCTCCGGCGAAGGGATAAGTCCAATGTTCCGCCGACTCAGGCAATTGTATCGTTTACGTCGGCGTCGTTCAAGGCTGCATCAGTACATTCGACCTCTTGGATTGCTCTAGTTTGGATGATATATTTGCCTACCTATTTATCATATGTCTCTGTTAATCTAGTCTTAGCGTATCAATTTAGCTCTATCGGCTGCTTCTCGTTTTAGGGTTTCTGCCGGTATCGGCTAAATCGCCTTGCTAGATTAGATTAGCCTAGACATCTACCACCCTGAAAATCAATCAACGGCTTGATTGTTTAGATATTGTATTTCTTTTCATACTTAGTGCTGCATCAGTTAAGTTTGATCTACTAAGTCTGCTTAGAACCGTAATCTCTAGTCTGCTTCTTGATTGCCAATAAGGGTTTCATCGGGGTTTCAGCCGGTGAGTTATCTAGACGTTGCATCGGCTTATAAGGATTGCATATACATATAAGTTGGATTTAGCCGATGACAACAAAGGTTTTACTGTTTAATCTAATCTTGTGGATTTCATGACATCGGACCTCCAGCAGATGTATGCTTTAACCTTCGGATCGATGCTTATTTATCATACCATTGCTAGCCAATTGGTTTATACTGGATTATATTGTTATTTCATTACATCATCATCAGCCGATTGCTTTTATATCATTATCTACATTGGACATATAGCCGATTGCTTAAACCCTATCGCTATCGGCTGGTATCAGCATCGGCTACTATCGGCTATTGGCTGGAACTACTCCGTCGGCTTGTCAGCCGATCGGCTGTTTGATCTACTGTTTGCATATCTTGTTAGTTGCAGGATCAAACTGATTGGCACGCCCGCATCTCAACAACCTTTGGACCTGCACGGGAGCTAAGCGATCTCCTAGGCCAGTGTGTTCGATTTTTTTCATCAACAGTGGAAGGGGTGGGCGGGATTGCGGAGAAAGAAAGAAGAGAGAGTGGATGAAGGGAGGATAAGGGGTAAGTAGGCTAGCGGGCCCCAAGGTGGGGTGGGGGATTTCTTTTTTTTTTTTTAAGGTGAGGTATCTCACCTGTGATGGGTACAAACTCAACACCCGTCACAAGAAAGAGGTCATCAGTGACGAGGGCTCGTTAGAGCGTGATGTGTCAGGTCCTTATATAAATCCGTCACAAATGAGTTCTTACTGTGATTAGGCATTTTCTTGAGCCTCATCTACAACACTATTTACTTTAATCCCTCAAAGATGATATTATCCATGACAATACATTTTGATCCATCATAGGTAGGTCATCACAGATGAGCTGATCTGTGCAAACAATTAAAATAAAATAAAAGTTGAACACTAATGCATCTGAAAAGAACTTTCTACGCTTATCATTAATATTTTCTAAACAACCTAAAGATAACACTTTTACTATGGATTCATTGCGTGCCATTTGTTTTTTTATTTAAGAGATCACAAGGGTATGCCTTCGTTTGTTTCTGACTAAGATACATATTTTATCTCGGTTTTCATTAACGCGTTTTTCAAACTGCTAAACGACACATTTTTGTGTAGAAACTTTAAAATATCAGATAAATCAAAATTTCAAGCTTGAATAATTAAAATACAATCAATCAATCATGGTTTTTCCGTTTTGCGTGCCTATACTCGATCTTCATCTTAACTGAACTCAAACATGGCTTCTTTTAAAAGTTATTCCCTTATGTCAAAACAAGTTAACAAAATAAATTAACCTAGTATATTCTAGTATTACAAATCTGAGCAGATTCATAATATTACAAATCTGGACATATTATATAGATTTGTAGTAGTTACATCCCGTACTAGGGTCTTGTACGCGGAGTTTAAGATTGGTTCATTTTATAAACTTTACAACTACAATCTAGACCTTTTAAGAGAGCTGAAGATTCTATAAGATGCTGAAGCTGCTCCCTCAAATAGGGTTTAGATTAACTTATTTTGAAACGGAGAAAGTAAAAAAGATAGTTTCTTTTTTTTTCTTAAGAAAAAACATCTAAGGAGATTAGGAGAATCCCAAATGTCTATAGACTGTCCAGCCCACCGGCCCGGGTGGTGGCCAAGCCCAACACGGCAGAGGATCCACATCACCCCGATTCCTAGCCCTAAAATGCCCCCCGCCCAGATACCACGCGGCATATCCCCCCCACCTCTCCTCTCCAACCCTAGCCGCCCCCAAGCTTCCCACACCGCCACGACACCTCCTCCTCCCCCTCCGCCGGCGGCGCGCACCCCCGCCTTCTCCCTTCCCTTCCCCCCTTCCCCTTCCCCGCGATTCCTGGACGGCGGGGGATCCCTCTCCACCTCCGGCCGGCTGCCCGCACCAGCTTACCCGCCGAGCAACCACCTCTCGAGCGGGGCGCGGCGACTCGACGACGAGCAGGCGGGCGCGCGGGAGGCGGCAGCCAACCAGGCAGGTGAGGATCGCTTCCGCGTGTTGGATGATGGTTCATGTTTTTGTAACGACAACGTAACGAACGAGTAGTGGAGGACGGATCGGGTGGTGGGGGGCGATCGCGCTTACAGTTTCTTGTTTTGGTTTATGGGCTGCGGTTTCAATTTCTTCTTCTTCTTTTCTCTTTGCAGCAGACCGTGAAATCTTGGGGGAGGAGGAGCAGTTTCTGCTCTTCGATCGAGGAAGAAGTCCGCTAATTCCCTCTGCGCGGATTGATCAGGCGATTTCTGTTCAAGGTGAGGAAGCTCAGGCTCTATCCCCGAACGCTTCGCAAAAAGCAGTACTGAACTGATCTTGTGGTAGCATAAACAATTTTATGCGCCAATTTTGCTAGGTGGATAAACCTCATATAAACACTTGTGGTAGCATAAACAATTTTATGCGTCAATTCTGCTAGGTGGGTAAACCTCATATAAACACTAGTACTGATCTTGTGGTAGCATAAACAATTAAACACCAGTATCTTGTGGTAGCCTTAGCTGGGCTGGTGTGGTTAGCCCTGCGGGATGATTATTTGCCTTTTTTCCCCTCGTCGGGCAAGAGATCATGGCTTCGATAATTTGCTGGTCAGCTGGTTAAGTTGTTCATGATCGACCTAAATTGGAATGGTGATTACAAAGTATCATCTCTAAACAAACTTTATATTGTAACAGTTGATTCTTTTTATTAGCCATGTTCTGTGTCCATGTAGTTTTGCTGATGACGTTCCCATCTGGCTTGGCGCTGACCAAATGTTGCATGATTTAGGGTAGTCGGTACTCCTACCGACCAACCATTTACAATTCACGAGCTTTAGAAGTTATTAGAAAGCTGCAATTTTTTGGAACCCTACAGAATAAAAAGCTGAAAGGGATTTGTTGCAATCTCTATGGCTATATCTTATAAGAAGATAGGGTGACAACAAGATAGGCGTGTAGGTTGTGATATAGTCCACATGCTTTGGTTTGACTCCAAAATTTGCCTTCCCAAAATATTGGTAATGCCAATGGAACTAGGCATCCATTAGGACTGTTACCATACAAAGGTAAACACTTTGCTAATATTTGGGTACTCCTGTTGGTAGCAGACCATCAAACAAGGCCAAATTAACTTTACTAAATTTTTTGTAGCAAGGCAAACACACCTCTAGCTTACAACCACAGTTTATAATACCAAAAACATGCCTATGTGCAGAGTATTGTTCAATTTAAATTTTGAATTCATGAATTACCAACTTCTGTTTAATTTGGTACTTCTAATTGTAGTTTTGCTTATATTCAATTTTTTTCTTTGCTGTATGAAAATATTGCTTTCAAGTTTGTGCCTGACTCTCCAATCAACACAAACTTTTACAGGTTGTACAGTAGTGTGATTCAGTTGAACACGGGCGCCTAAAATTTCCAGTTAGTAACAAGGCAGCATTGATAAATGGATTACCAGACAAGTTGTCTGTTGATCACTTATTCTCCAGAGATCATTGATGGGGCTCCTTTATATGTCTCATCTAATTGCTTGCCTATAAAAGCATGCAAATATGAACCTGCTGGCCATTCATTCCATGCTGCAGCATTGAAGCTCCTTGGTCTTGGGGAGCAAGAAGATACAGAAACTGATGACCGTAGTGTTTCATCAGATGACAAAAGCCAAGATTTTTCCGCTTCTTCTGATACCTTTAGCAGCAAAGGAAAGAAGAAATCTGGGAGCCAGCAACAAGATCATTATGCATTGCTTGGCTTGGGGCATTTACGGTTCTTGGCCACTGAAGACCAGATCCGGAAGAGTTATCGTGATATGGCTCTTAAACATCATCCTGACAAGCAGGCTTCTCTTATCCTTGCTGAGGCAACGGAGGAAGCAAAGCAAGCAAAAAAGGATGAGATAGAGAGCCACTTCAAGGCCATTCAAGAAGCCTATGAGGTCCTCATAGATCCCACAAAGAGAAGGATTTTTGACTCAACTGATGAGTTTGATGATGATATCCCAACGGATTGTGCTCCACAAGATTTCTACAAGGTTTTTGGCCCAGCATTCATGAGAAATGGACGATGGTCTGTTAATCAGACCATTCCTTCTTTAGGAGATGATGCTACTCCTGTAGAAGAAGTTGATAAGTTCTACAATTTCTGGTACAACTTCAAGAGCTGGAGGGAATTTCCACATGCAGATGAGTATGACTTAGAACAAGCCGAGTCTCGTGAACATAAGAGGTGGATGGAGAGGCAGAATGCAAAACTACAAGAGAAGGCCAAAAAGGTGGAGTATGCGCGAGTAAGGACTCTTGTTGACAATGCTTACAAAAAGGATCCAAGAATTCAGCGGAGGAAGGAGGAGGAGAAGGCTGAGAAACAGAGGAGGAAGGAGGCAAAATACCTGGCCAAAAAGATGCAAGAGGAGGAAGCTGCAAAGGCTGCAGAAGAGGAAAGGAAGAGGAAAGAAGAGGAAGCAAAGAGAGCTGCAGAGGCTGCTCTCAATCAGAAAAGGTTGAAGGAGAAGGAGAAGAAGCTGCTACGCAAAGAGAAAACCCGTCTGCGCAATCTTGTTGCACCGGTAGTTGCAGAGAGCCACTTTTCTCTGTCAGAAGATGATGTCGAAACAGCATGCTCGTCACTTGATATGGAACGACTGAAGAAGCTCTGTGATAGCATGGAGAACAAAGATACAACTGAAAAGGCCAGATTGCTCAGAGGTGCACTGAGCAAAGAAGGTTCCTCTGGTACTTCAAATGAAGGAAAGAAAATTCAAGCAAATGGTGCGGATGGTTCCAAAGCAAAATCCACCTCTTCAGGTGAAAAGGTCACGCAAGGCAATACACTAAGCAACTATGAGAAGAAAGAAGAGAAACCATGGGGAAGGGAAGAGATTGAGTTGCTTAGGAAAGCAATACAAAAGTATCCAAAAGGAACCTCCCGGAGGTGGGAGGTTGTCTCAGAGTTTATTGGAACTGGAAGATCTGTTGAAGAGATTCTGAAGGCTACGAAGACTGTTCTTTTGCAGAAACCGGACTCTACCAAAGCTTTTGACTCTTTCCTCGAGAAACGCAAGCCGGCACCATCCATTGCATCACCTCTTTCTGTAAGAACTGAAACAGTTGGTTTGCCTACTGAGGAAGCATCTGGAGATGCATCATCCAAAGCGCCTGCACAACCTGCAAGCAGTAAAACATCTGACGAGAAAGCTCCTGCTCCTGCTCCTGTATCAAATGGAACACCTTCTGGAACAGCAGATCCAGAGGCTTGGTCAGAGGCGCAAGTGCTGGCTCTTGTACAAGCTTTGAAGGCATTCCCTAAGGATGCAAGCCAAAGATGGGAGCGTGTGGCTGCCGCTGTCCCAGGTAAAACCATGGTGCAGTGCAAGAAAAAGGTTGCAGAGATGCAAAAGAATTTCCGGAGCAAGAAAGGCGCTGAGTAGAACAACATAGTACCGGCGCAGGTACTTTTTGTGGCTAGTGGCTGACAAAAGCTTCTGTTTGAACATCAGTATCCCTTATATGTTAGAGAATCATAGCTGCGTACTCCTGATGAATTTTGCCAGCAAATCACGGCCTCCAGTGGTAGCAATAATTTTGGTTTGGAGCTCTGTGAGAACTCGCATTGGGCCTTAACCGGTGTCGGCATTCTGCTTACACAAGTTTTTTGGTCTACCAAGAAAGAAGCTGATCTGCTGTTGTTGATAGCTAATGTTTTGGCCTTCCCCAACATTAGGTGGACTTTCTGCTGACTCTTGGGTTGTTTATGTTCGAGAGCCCCTTGAAGAGTATTATTTCCTTGCATTGGTGGAGTGATATGATCTGGTCTGGCACGGCACAGGGAGTGTAGAGAACAGCATCGGCATTTATTTATCAACTTATAAGATAGAAATATTTGTTACAACTTGAGAACTTGCTATATCAAGAAACCATATTTTTGCCTAATCAGATTCATTATTCATGTCTCTTTGTTAAGTTATAACTTGTAATGCCAGTGGTAAATGCCCTTTTGTGTTGCTCCTGCGAGAAAATGATAGTTCGTTTCCTGAAACAGCACTCCACTTGTTTGATATATATCTAATTTGCCCAAGAACCTGGAAACTTCTCTCCTTTTTGGTAAACTTTTTTGTTATTATTCTTATCACTCGGCCCCGTTCGGTTGTAATGTGATAAGAACCTGGAAACTTCTCTCCTTTTTTGTAAACTTTTTTGTTATTATTTCTTATTATTCGGTTGTAATGTGATGAAGATTACCATCTCCGGCCTAAAATATAACAACTTTTAAGCTATAAATATGTATATCTAGATTCATAGCTAAAAATACTTATATTTTGGGACGGAGGGCATGTTAGTCTGTTAGACACATAAAAGGAGAAAACGAGAAAACATTAGTGTATGATATCATTAATTGATTTTTAATTATTTTATATTAAAAATTGATTAATCTAATATTTTAGAACATGATAAAATGTTTTAGAAAAGACATCTTTTAGTAATTTAAACGAAAATCATAATTAGATATACATCTTAATCAGAAACTATCTTAATCAGGAATGAATGGGGGCATAAGCTCTTTTTTTTTTCCTTTTTATCTAGGAAAGGAGATATGATGCGTTCATTCCTTTTTATCTAGACTAGAAAAGGAGATAGGATGCTTGTCCGCTGGTCGTTTGCTTTAGCTGGGATCTCGCAAGACATCCAAAAAGAGCGTATTCGTTAATAACATCTATAGAAAAGGCGTCTATGTGACCTAAATTAGTGTCTGACAACTAATACCAACTATGAAGAAGACAAGCAGTATGCTCCAAAAGGTATACTCCACTCTATGAGAACCGATGGTTCAAATCAACCATCCAATCACATAGGGCATGGGAGAATCATTTACAAACATTCAAATGCAACATATTTGAACATTGCAAACTAACATATAAGAACAAACATGAGAAACAAAAGATAATCAATCAGTATGGAATAGGCCCTCGCAGTTTGTTAGCGATATGTAAGAGGTGGTCAATGTTTGTGGGTGGATAGCTCTGGAGAAGCTTTAGGTTTGCCGTGAAATCCCCGGCCAAGAGCCGCCTTCGAACAAGAATTAGCATAGCACAACAGATTCGAAGTAAGGTGGCCTGCAATAAGATGATAAGAGTTTTATAGTACATTTCTAAAAATTCTCAGATGGCATGGAACTAGGAATGGCAGTTTCTAACCTGAGGTCCCTCAGGATCACCTAACAGTGCATCCCATATATGGATGCAGTCTCGAAACTTGAATTCCTGCGTCAATAGCAAGGTGATCCATCTGAATGCGTAAAACTGTGGATTAACCTGGAATATACAAAGCGTTAGAGTAGGAGCAGAAATACACTGTAAAATGTAACAAGAAAAAAGTTATTGAAATGCATACCTTGGTCACAACCTCTAAATGCCGCCAGAGCTCTTCATCGTGCCTTTTCAGGAGCTGGGATAACTTGCTGATTGTGGAGCGTATGCCCACCACACTGTTGTCAAGCTGTTTGCAAAAGTTATCCCGAAATCCACTAAGCAGCTCAACGAAACAGAAAAATGCATCAGGCTCTGCTGACTCCTGTTTACATAAGAAATTAAAAGGTGTATAGGCACAGAGTTAGCCGATGCTTATATTCTATAGATAACATCATTGTTTCTCTCCGGTCATCACCCATCTAGCAGCCATACTTGCATAATAAAAAATAAGGTACATGGTAAAGCTATCTAACAATAGTAGTGAAATGTTTCTACTTTGGTAACTTCAGAAGAAAAAAGAATGAATAATAGTCACTTAGGCAGTATACCAAAGTCAGATAAAGTACATGATACATGGTTCCAACAGGCAGGGAACCACTTACCAGTGAATGAATTCAGGAAATCTGTATAGAAGAAATCTACCACATACGAGGCATTTAAGCCTTAAAGCCAAGGATCTTACATACGAACCAACGTTCAACAATTTTAAGCAAAAATAGCGTCATGAAAAAAAAAAACACTTACAGCATTATTTTCTTCTGGATCATTCTTGAAAACATAGTAGAGTGGTGCCAAAACTTCATTCATTCCTTGTACATATCTTATACCCGGATTTAATTTTGCAAATATGGTAAGTATACGCTTTAGCGACTCCTGAAGACAAACATATATCACATTTAGCCTAACTGGACATTACAAAAGACAAAAAGAACTGGCATCATATCAGATAATAAATGCTTACTTGATTAGACAAGGCATCAGAAGAATCCCCATTGAAAAATTGCATCTCAGGATGAGTACGCTTAACATCTCTATCAATCTGCTCTATAGTTTCAGATTCCTGAAGTATCAAATAACAGTGTATATTTTTAGTAGCTCAAACACTATACTGTACAATATATTCATTACAAAAATTCAACGAAGAGCCGCAAAGGGACCAAGGGAGATCTCTCAATATCAAGGAGTTGAAAGTTCTACCATCAAATTGAACCAAAGCAAAATACAGACTTAACATGTGGCAGTACATAAATTTACGATTTAGTGAACATTACCTGGAAAAATTGGTTCCAGACACTAGTTTTCCCGAGGCTTAGAGGATGTTCATCATGGACAATTTCTGCCCTTGGAAGCACTCCAGTTCCTTCAGAATTATGTCTGTTCCCTTTGGATATAGTCATTTCCTCCATTCTTCGAGTAACTTCTGACTGACCATAACCAAAACATATTATTATGTATCTTTCTTAAAAGGAGAAAACTACCAAATGAAATTGTTAAGATACAAAACAAGTTGGTACCACAATAAAATACTTTAGCATATCCCCGTGGAATCACTCTCTGGTCTAAATTAATAGTTTTAAATCAGGGCACATAGTTTCTGGCTTGTATGTCCATCTCTCTCATAATGCTAACAATTGCTATTAATACAGACAATGTAACCACATACCAGCCAATGGTTCAGAACTGAAATCATCATATGGATAAAGAACTTACAGGATTAACTAGAAGCTCGTCTTTGAAAGCACTGTATTGGGACTGCTTTTTCTCCAGTTCATATGCCCACAGCGCATGATCAGTCGGCAAGTATCCCAATAGAAGCTGCTAACTATCAAACAAGTCAAATAAATTTGTAGTGTAGCAAACAAGGAGAAAGATTAAAGATTTGTACATTGTAAGCCAGTCTAAATTTAGTCACATTCATAGCTATTTAACCTAAAATTCTTGCAGTGAATTCCATAATATCATTTAGCTTAATCCTACTACAACAGTTCTCTTCATATATAAAATTATGTCAGTTGAAATTAAGTTGTGCAATGACATGTAACACAAAAAAGACTGAAAGGCTTTCAGTGTAATAATGCTCTGCTCAAATCACTAAATGCTTGTATACATATTTACAAACTACAAATCATATTCTATTTGTCAATTACGAATCCTGATTTCTCCTAAATTTATTCAACTAACAAAAAAATGCCATGAGCAGTTGTTTGTAATCCTAATGCACGATTATAGAGCGTATGAAATTCTACCACTGGCTTCAAAGCAGTTTGCTGAAACTAGTAAGAACTTATCTTTATGAATCATGGCCTCATGGCAATCGTATAGTTTGGTCCTTAAAAACTGAATGTATGGGAATAAAACATCTTAAGAACCTAGAGAAATCCAAACATTTCAATGAAACAAAAACTTGATTAGAGACCCATTCACTCACAGAATAGATATAACTGAAACCGCATTCCCCGAACGCACTCCACGATATCTCAAAAGACCAAGGTAAAAAAAAATATGCTCCTAATCCTTGCGCGCAGCATAAACCATGTACGTATCAACACCAAACCATATGATCAATCTGAATCAAATCGCGCCAACCCCCCATCCATCCTAAACTCCATCCGTTTACTGGATGTCCTGTCTATGACTTTCCAAAAAACATATGAATCCAATGCAAAAACAGCATCCATGAGCTGTGACGAGGTGACGAGGCGAAATCCCAGTATTCGTAATACCCATTTTACTTTAGCATGGTGACACACAGTGAAGTATAGTGAAGTAATAATAGTAGTAAAAGAAGAAGAAGGCAAGACGATTCCACCATACCTTCCAGACGACGGGGCGCACGCCGGCGGCGTCGGGCACGCCCTGGCACGCGAGCCTCCGCAGCTCGGCCAGATCCACCACCTTCCTGCTCAGCTGCAATTACGCGCCGCCAAATCCGAGAACGAACGAAACACGCGATCAGAGACCAACACCGCCAACAACTAAAACAACAAAAAAAAAATCTAAAAATCCCCTGCCCGATCAGAAGCAGAAGAAGAAGAGAAACTAACCGCGACCGTGAACTCCGGGACGAGGTGGGGCCGCGACGAGCTCGCGGCGTCGTCATCGTCGCCGTCGCTGCCGTCGTCGGAGCCTCCTCCTCCGCCGGCGCCGCCGCTCCGGGCGGGCGGCGGCGGGGGAGGGGCGGGCTGCGTGGGAGGAGGCGGAGGAGGGGGCGGGCGGGGAGGGGACGGGGCGCGGTGGCGCGCGGGAGGGGGAGGCGCGGACCAGATCGGGCTGTTGAGCCAGTCGGGGACGTGCTTCCGCTGCCCCGACCTCGCCGAGGCCGGCGAGGGCGGGTCGCCGGGGTTCGCGCTGGCGCCGTCGGCCATGGGCGGTGGCGGTGGTGGGGTTTAGGCGTTTGGGAAGGAATCGGGGATGCTTTGGGAAAGAGATCCTCGGGATCGAGGCGGACTGGACGGTGGGTTGGACTTGGATCGGTCGGTGCGGTTTTCCTTTTTTTTTTTTTCGCTTTTCTGTTCAGTTTCAATAAAACCCGATCTAGAGGTATCACCGTATCTGTATGTTGGTAGAGTCTCAACTCCTAAATTTAACTCTAGGAGTTGGGTCTGAAGTGAAGTTGTGGACTTCTCTATCTAATTAATTTTGTAAGAGAGTTTCACCTAGTTCCGCTTCCTTTTTTGGTGGAGCTAAAACTGTTTGGCTGAGCTCCAGCTCAAAGAGAGGTGGAGCTAGAGCTAAAACTATGTGCCAAACAGGCTTTAACTATTTTCACTCTTATGAGTGACAATTAAGGATTTGACATAGACACACGAGGACCTCTATGTCATAGATTGAGCGGTAAATATTTAATTGCGACATCTTAAAAGTGGCAAAGATGATAAACGTCCTCTCAATTTAGGACTTCCACTTGTGACATTGCTTTACCTTTTCTTCCACGGTTCTTTCTCATTCATTGCCTTGATTCCTATATTACATTTTATAATCGAAGATTATAGCCGTTAAACGATGTAAGTCATTTTTTAAATACTCCATCCTTTTATATTATACTCACTCTATTTCAAAATATTATGCATAATCACCTTTAACTAAAAGACCAAAAAACAATCATTATTACCTTATTATTGTTTGGCTCATCCTAATAAACTAGGTGATGCCTCACGCGTTGCTGCAGAATTTTTGTATTAAAATATAATTTAAAAATTCAAGTACACTTTGTGAGATAAAAAAAATAGTAAGAAAAGAGGGAAACAGAGGCAATACAGTGTAGCAACTTTTGCAAGGAATAAACTGATAGCAATGCTTCACTTTGAGTGCATTGAGACCTCATGTAAAACACTACGATAGTGCCTGACAAAATAGGATCATATTTAAGCACGATGAACCAATAGGATAAGATTAATGACAAAGAGCACGCTTGTTACCTGTTGCAGAGGCAAGAGTTGAATGGTTGTCTATGTACTACCTCAGTTTCAGGTTATAACACTTTCTAGCATTGCCCATATTCATATAGATATTAATGAATCTAGGCACACATATATATCTAAATTCATTAACATATATATGAATATGGACAATGCTAAAAAGTCTTATAATATAAAACGGAGGAAGTATTTTTTTTCTCAACAAGTGTAGCTAGCTATTCCGAAACTCAGTTTATTATTGATCAAATGATAACTTTCAAATCTAGAGCAAGGAGAAGACCAATACTGAAAATAACTTTCAAATCTTGGGTTAGGGTTTCATGGTCAAGAGACCCATTTAACAAGCCCAATGGGCCTAATTGGTTGGCCTGGTTAGCTCTCTCGCACGCAGCTTTGCCAATCGCCATCGCGCTCTTGCTCTCTCTCGCGGTCACGCCGTGCTGCCGGTGCGGCGTCCTGGGAAGGAGGACGCGCTGGGGGGGGGGGGTGCTCAAGGGAGGAGCAAGGTAAGGCGAGCGCCACACCCGAGCCCTCCGCCCCTGCAGGTTAGCACACAAGGTAATTTATGGTAACAATATCCTCCCCAATGTACCAATGACATGGCACGAAGTGCGGTTTTAACATTGTCTAATTTCCACCTACCTTCAATTCTCTCAACGCTATCCATTTTCAGCCATCTACTTTATATATATATTTTTATTTCTTATGCAGCACTTTTGTTGTTTGAAAGCAACATACCATTTCATACATTCACCAACAATATGTTTGCCATAAAGGCTGACATAGTTACCAAATGACATTTTCCACATTATTTCATTTTTAAGATAACATATATGAATCATAGCTTAAGCTTGAGAGCGACCAAAGTTTATTCAGCAATTCAGCTTCCAAGCTAAGACGTCACACATTGTGATATATGGAAAGTTAAACATATAGAACACCAACATTGTTTAGATGAAACAAATATTAATAGCGAAGACTATTGCTTAATCTATATCCATAGTCGGCGAAAATGCATGACAGCAATCTCGAGAAAATGGCATCCACAATTCTTAGAAGGAAACAAAATGTTATAACAATTATCAAACCAAGCCATCACTGTTATACATCTGTCTAGCAAGAAGCCATCATTTCTAATACAACCCAATGGCCCAAAATTCTTTGCAAATATATGCTAAACAGAGTATAAAAATTCATCTTTGCCGACTGGTGAGCAGGACTTCCTCGATGAGCCTCTATGCTAGCAATGCTCGATCTTTGACAGGCTACCTAGGATTAGCTTTTCGGGGTTGGAGGAGGCGGGATAGGGTAGGAGGGCGGTAAGGGTGGGTTTAGAGGGATGTCTGGGGCGGCTTAAGAACAATGGTCGGTGGCGACATGCCGTGTAGATGGGAGGGTGGCAGGGTGCTTGAATTAGAGGGATGATGGAGGGCAGTGGGAAGGATCAGTAGCCAGGGCAAAGGATGTCATTAGATCTGGTTGAAAGGTAGGGTTGGCAGAAGTGGATCTGGCGCTAGGAGCCATTGGATATGGGGGATGAGTAGCAAGGCGTGGGAAGCTTACCGAAGCTATTAAAGAGGGTGATGACACCCACACGGAGGAGGAGCACAAGAAGGGAGGGAAGCAGAGGTGTGTGTGGATGCGAGTCTTGCCTCGCTGCTAATGCGATGTTGGTGAGGTGGAGGAGGCGTTACAGATGGAGGCATGGCGTATTGGATTGGGCATGATTTGCGGCGACAGACTAGAGTTTGAGGAAAAGAGATAGGGTTACCTGAGTTTCACGAATCTTGATGAGATCTGAACCAAACAAAAATGAACTGATGGATAGAGAAATATCAGGCAGCTATTAATAGGTGGCCTCCAATTTAGCATACCATCATAACTTCTGTTACCTTTTCCTATGCGGTGGCGTGATTCAGTTGGATGCCCGGAAGGAGCATATCGTTCGATGACAAGCTCCGTGATCGTCGTCGCCGCCGCTGGCAGCAGTGCGTCCACCACTAGGGCGAGGTCCTTGCTATGGCGGTTCTTTAGGTGCAACTTTTTCAGGTGCGGGAAGCCAGAGGAAAAGAGGCGAGCATTGACGAACCCCTACGCAACCACGGCAGGTCCTCCAGGACAAGAATGGTGAGCATGCCCAGGTACGGCAGTGACACCGTGGACCATTTCCGCAGTGCGAGCTTCGTCAGACGCAACTGATCCGACGGCATGAACCAGTAGAGCTTATGGATGACATGCAGGTATGGGGAAGCTTGCCAGAGCTGTTGAAGTGGGCGACGACAGAAGCTTGGAGGAGGAGCAGGAGAAGGTAGGGAAGTGGATGTGTATGAGGTTTTGAGTCTTGCCACGCCGCTGGCGCGATGATGGGGAGGCGGAGGAGGCAACGTGGATGGAGGCGTGGTGTGTTGAATTGGGCACGATTTGCGGTGGCGAACTGGAGTATGAGGTCAAGAGATAGGGTTACCTGATTTGCATGAATCTTGATGAGATCTGAACCAATCAAAGATGAACTGATTAATAGGTGGCCTATAATTTAGCATACCGTCCAAACATCAGTTTCCTTTTCCTATGTTAATATGTGCTTCTTTACCTCCTTCTTTGTTCCAATTTGTGAGCACACTCCATTGGCATGTGACACACTAGCGGGTGAGTTAGTGGTTGGCCATGGTAGTGAGTGAGCTGGTGGGCGGCTGTATTGAGATATATTTAATAATTTACACTAATGTCTTCTAACTCCACGCTTTTGTTGAATCCTTCATGTACAAAAGAAGTTCTAATACAAGTAAGGTGAACCCACTTTGAGATATACAAAATCACATATTTTTTACTCATTGGGTGATTGAAAATGTAAAACACATTAGTTGATTCTCCAACTATAGGAGATGTGGCAGCACTGTCAAATTAGTGTTCGGGGTAGTACGAGGGACGAGGGAGATCGAGGAGATAAGGTCGGTCCCCGGTCCTCACACCGGAGGGGGGGGGGGATCGGCTAAAGCTAAGGGAGGGATAGGTCTATCATATAAATGTTGTAGAAATCTTGGGGAAATACTAGCCATAAAAATGTTATTGACATTTAAGAAAAAAAATAGTTGCCTACCGAAGACACAACCAAAAAAATGCAAATTAGGAAAAACTGAAACTGCTATACTATGAAGTTAAAGGTTTTTACAGATGCAAGTTTAAGCAATGCAACTTTTACTCTACATATATCAATAAAACAACAAGCTTACCAATACCGATAGAACATAGGGTTATTGTCTTGTGAAGAGCCCAAGCTTGTATAAAATGTGTCTCCCATTTGACCGAAATGTCCCAAAGGAACATACACAAACTGGACATAGGTACACAAGTTTCTGTTGTCAAGATTTTTATTGATGACATATTAATAGCAAAGTCTATTGAGAAATCTCCATCCATAGTCGACGAAAATCAGCGAAAATCAGCATGACTGTTGTCTCGAGAAAATGGCATCTGCACTAATTCTTAGAAAGAAGTAGAATGCTATAAAAAATCCACAACCATCACTCTGCCTCGAACAGTGACACCGATGCCGATCTCGCTCATCTCTCCGGGGCCAACCTTATGCGCCACCTCTAGACGACAACCTGCATGGCTGATTACGAGGTGGCCGCACACATGCTTGGCGAGTGTGAGCGTAGGGTTGTCGAGGCCGAGATCTGTCTCCAAGCCAAGATCGATGCACTTCAGATGGAGTATGATCTTCTAGCCAAAGAAGTGCCAAAGAAGGAGAAAGAGGAGGTGCACCTTGAGAAAATCATCATTGAGGCCGGTGCCCGCTTTAAGGCCATCCTTGTTGGTATTAACATGCTACAAAGAAGGAACGAGGAATTCCTTGTCAATTCACAACGCTACATGGATGAAGTTGAACCCAACCTTAAGTCTGCAATCACAGTGGTTGAAGTGCTCCAGAATATGTAGGGTGCTACCGCGCCACACCTCCAGCCAACAATGAACATAGTTGAGGCTAACGAGGTCATCACCACTGTGCCTGCCCTAGATCACCCTCCAGGTCTAGATCTGTGCCATCAGAAAGTGGATCTCGCTATGGAAGAAGGGAAACAACACCAAGAAGGTCAAGCTGGTGAGAATACTAATATCAACTGCTGGGAAGAGGAGAAAGAGATGGTATGTACCGAAGCGCATGGCATAGCTGTGTTCCACCATGAGCCACGGTCAGATGTTGGCTATTGTGGATGAGATCACGATCCCTACCCTTAATGTCGATCTTCCCTTGGTCCTAGATCTACACCAGCAGGAAGTCGATCTCGCTGTGGAAAAAGAGCAGGAGTGCCTAGAATTTCTCGATGGCAAGAATACTGACATCAATGGCCTAGAAGAAAAGGAAGAGATGATCTGCACTGATGTGCATGGTGTGCCTGCATTTTGTCACAAACCACTGCCAGGTGTGGCCATGGCCCTAACCACAGCTTGCCCCCGTCGTGGATTTGCCTCTGGTCTTGCATTTTCACCAACAAGAAGTGGGGCTCTTTGTGCAAGAAAGGCAGGAGTGTGGGTGTAGTCAATGTGGCAAGAATACTAACATCAACACCAACAAAAATGAGGTAAGCTGCACCAATCATTCAAGTTCTTCTAGCAAGAGAAAGATGGTTGACATGGACAACATGACCATCCCACCAGATTTGCGCAAGAGACCTCGTTGCATCGACAACTTCAAGAGCACCAAAAAAAGAGGGAGGCCATGCAAGAGTTCAATCAAGCCAGAACCAACCATGTCAAATGATTTCAAATGCATTCTACAATTGCAATTGCCACTGTCATCCACAGTTCCTGCATCCACGAATGTATCATTGTTGGATTTACCAATTATAGCCACTGTACCCCCTCCAGCTGTGATCTCGTCAAGTCCACACTTACTTTTGGAAACCGATAATCAAGAGAGAAATTGGAACAAGAGATCACTATTTTCTGAGTTGGGAAGTGTTGATCAAGAATATGGAATTGAAGAGGAAAGTGCTCCCTTGCTACCATCATCTATGCAACAACCTTCTTCTTCCTTGGGGCTATCCATGGGTGGTTCTCAAATAGCTCCAGCACAAGTAGCAACTAGTTTTGCCTCTGTCCCCAATATGAGCCCACCCTTGGTTGAAGAATCAAACCAGGGAGATAAAGAAATGCAGAACGAATTATCCCATTTGCACTTGAATAATTTGATAAACCAACTTTCTTTTGATGCTTGGATGGAAGAAAGTGGGGCCCCCTTTATCAATTAGCAAGTACCCTTCTCTTTGGTGCTCCCATCCAACAGTAAAAGTGCCTCTCTCCTGTCAAAAATGGAAACCAGCTTGTGGGAGTCTCAGGAAAATATGGTTATGAGATTCATGGAAAATGTGGAGCTTTGCATGGGAGCTATTTGCGCTCTTTATCGCCAAAAGAAGCTAATGGTTGAATTGACATGTGAAGAATGAACTAAGTTTACTACACTCAATGAAATTAAAGTCAGGCTTACAAGTATGTTAAATATTAGGTTTGAATGCTAGGAAGGAAAATTATTCATATTTTTACATATTATGTGCATACAATCTTGAGAAAATGGTATCCACACAAATTCTTAGATGGAAACAAAATGTTATGTCAACTATCAAACCAAAACCATTACAGTTATTCATCTGTCTAACATGCAGCCATCATCTGTAATATAACCCCATGGTCCCAAAAAAAAAACATTGCAACAATATGCTAAACTGAGTTTAAACAAATTCATCAATCTTTGCCTTAAAAAAAACACAAAATGTTTCTGACAAAAGGGTGTCATTATCTTATTCTAGAACAACCTCAACGTCCTCTCTGAACCAACTCCTTCCCGACAGGATCTGCCTCTTGATGCCGATCTCCTCCATTCTGCTCCAATGGCGGCGCTCTCCTCCTCCACCTTCCCGCTGCCTCACCAACTCCCACTCCCACAGCCCATTGTACCTGACCTCCCCGTGCCGGAGCAGCTCCACCTGCCGCAGCGCCTTGCACGCCTTCACCACGTACCTCACGAACGCCACCTGCCCCGGCGTCCGCTCGAACCCGGCCACCACTAGCTCCCCCAGCTTCCGGTGCCAGAACGTCGCCGGCGGCCACATGATCTCTCTCCCCGGCGCCGCCGCGGCCGGCTGATCATCGGCGGTCTGTGTGGCGGTGGCAACGTGGACGTGCAGGGACTCCAGGGACGGGGCGGCCTGCAGGAGGAGGCGCGGCCACGAGACGTCCCAGGTGGGCGGCACGTCGGCGACGAGGAGCCGCCTGAGGCTGCGCAGTCGCGTGCTGACCCGCCACGGGAGGATCCACCTCTCCGGCCCAGTGAACCGGACGACGAGGCTGGCCATTCGCTCGCTGACGTGCCAGTCGAGCTTGTACTTGTCCGGCCCGGGGAGAGGGTGCTGGGCGGCGTCGACAACGATGCCGGAGTCGAGGAAGAAGCTGAGGTGGACTCGCCGGAGCCGCGGGACGTCCCTGAACAGGACCACCACCGGGTTGGTGTCGTGGATGCACGCCAGGTCTTCCAGCGCGGCGCGGCGTGGTTCAGCTGGATGCCGAGGAACGAGCAGCGCTCGACGACGAGCTCCGTGATTGGCGGCGCCGCCGCTGACGATGACGACTGCGGCGCATCCACCACCAGGGCGAGGTCCCTGCTGTGGCAGTTCTTGAGGTGGAGCTTCTTCAGGTGCGGGAAGTCCTCGGGCATGTCGGCGCCGACGACGGGCTGGAGGAAGAAGAAGTACCAGACCTTACGGCGGCGCCACGGCGCGGGCTTGATGGCGACCTCCAGCTCCTCGACACCCCACAAGCCGACGGCCGTGTTGATCAGCCGGTGGACGCAGCCGATGTGGTGGGCGTCGTTCGTGGCGAAGAACTCCACCCCGAGCCTGCTGACACGCCGGCGTCGAGGAAGCCGGTGATGGGCTCGGCCAGGCCCCGCATGACGCGGCGCTCGTACCGCGCCAGGGATGCCTCGAGCTTCCTCCCGGCGGCGTCGTCGCCGCGCCCTCCGAGGAGGGCGAGGAACTCGGCGGCGCGCGCTGGTGGTAGCCCCGTGGGAGCGCGTCGCTGACGCGGAAGTCGAGCGCCGGGAGCTCGCGCGGGAGGCGCGCCCAGCGGCGGGACAGCGCGGCGGCGCCGAGCGCGGAGCGGGTGTCGAGGCCGCGCATGACGATCAGCAGGAGCTCGTCGGGCAGCACGCTGAGGCGGCGGTCATCGCCCTCGCCGCGGGACGCCGCGCGCGGCGGGGCGCTCCGACGCCGACGTCGTCTCGGACGAACAGCCATTGTCACGGCAACACTGACACAATTTGCCGAAGGATTTGTATTTGAAAAAAATAAAAAGAAAGTTGCCGAAGGATTTGTATTTGAAAAAATGAAAAGAAAGTTGCCGAAGGATTCCGATTCGGTCTTGGACTCACGCCGGAGTAAGAACAATGCCACTGACCAACACAGTCACCTCACCCCGGAAATCATCGGTTTTCCTGAAATTCCAAGGTCACGACATTTGTTAGACCAAATTGAATTTACTTGCAAAATACCCGTACTATTTTTTTACTCAAGACACTACCAGGCTTTTGTTAAAATTTTATACAAATATTAACGAAAAACTATACAAATTGGAGTTAAAAAAAGGGTGAACAAATTTTACAAACTTTGCAACCATTCAAGAACTGTTTGTTGCAATGAATCTTCCATCCTACAACTACGGAGAACTACTTTCTTGAACAAAGCAAATCATGCTTCCACGTCTGACCTTGTACCTTAGAAAATACAACCATTTCTCTCCTTCCAGATATGCCAACAAGAAAAATAAGAATCCTGTTACCCATAATTTGTTACCAGATTAAACAAGAACTTAATGTATGGTATCACTAAACAAGCAAAATGTGTTACTAACCGGTGCTAAAGATGATTTTAGTCTCGGTTTGTATAATTGAGACTAAAAGTACCCATCATAAGTCCCACATTGTGTGTCCTGGTTACACAACTGGAACTACAAAGGGTTGCCAACCGGGAGTAAAGTGACTATCCCCAGCACTGGATCCTTCTGTGATAGTTAAATATTTTTGCTTGTTCAATAACCATGTGATTTACATTGTCTAACTATAGCACACAACTAAAAGAAATTAATGATAACATCTAAAGATCACTATTTTCACTACTTTACTACTAGAGAACAGAAACTTATAGCATCGAAAAAACAATATATTCACTATTTTAAATTTAACCATATAGCATCGGAAGTTACTACTTTACTTTAACAACACCAGAAGTTAATTTCGTTTTATAATTTAGCCACTTTTGCTGAGTAGGTGATTGAAATAAGAAGGAATTTCAATCACCTAGACTTGGCCGTTGGATCAATGGCCAGGGCATCATCTACACCATTGGACCAAGGGAGGCACGAAGAGAGGAAAGGAAGGGAGGAGGGAGTTTGCTTATCAACCGGTGATCAGGACTTCCTTGGCAAGCCTACGCTAGCGATGCCTAAACACCGACATGCTACCTATGTATTAGCGTTCTAGGGTTGGAGCCAGCAAGATGGCGTAGGAGGGCGGTTAGGGTGGATTTAGAGGGATATTTAGGGTGGCTTATTACCTATGGTTGGCGGCGGTGGCCTACGGAGATGGGAGGGCGACGAGGCACCGGAAATGCGGGTATGGAGGAGGGTGGTGGGTAGGGTCGGCGGTGGCGGCAAAGGATGTCGTCAAATCTAGTTGAAAGGTATGGTCAGTAGATCTGGATCTGGCTGTGCGAGCCACCTGAGATGGGGGATGAGAGATCGGGCGGGGAAGCTTACCGGAGTTATTGAAGAGGGCGATGGCATCGGCGCGGAGGAGCAGCATGGGAAGGAAGGGAGACGGAGGTGTGTGTGGGTGAGAATCTTGCCTCGCCGCCGGCACGATTTTGGCGAGGTAGCAAGAATGAAGGCGTGGCGCGTTGGTGTGGGGACGATTTGCGGCGGCGGGTGGAGTTTGATGAGAAGGGATAGGGTTAGGGTTACCTGATTTGCACGAATCTTGATGAGATCTGAACCAATGAAAAATGAACTAATGGTGGATAAAGAAATATCGAGCAACACATTAATAGGAGGCCTCCAATTTAGCACACCGCCCAAACTTCTGTTACCTTTTCATAGGTTAATCATTCCTTCTTTACCACTTGTTTGTTCGGGTTCACGAGCACGCACCATTGGCAAGTGACACATTAGTGGGTGAGTTTTAGAAAATATCACATATTTGCTACTCACTAGGTGACGAAAAATGTAAAGAACATTAGTTGAATATGCCCACCATCGATCCATGTGTGTGAATCACACTCTAGCTGTCCTTCTTGATCAAAGTGTCTTCTCCAACTATAGGAGATGTGGTAGAACCATTGGATTAGCATTCGGGGTGTTATCGTGGGAGATCAAGGAGGAGAGGTCGGTCCGGGGGATTTGGTTAGAGCTGAAGAAGACGATGAGATGTCGACGGATTTTGTGGGGATTTGGGATGAGAGAGGGAGCCGCCGGTGGGCCTAGCGAATGCTTGCCGATGAGGGGAGGTGGTGGGGAGGGTGTCGGCAACCCGACAAATCAAATGTACATGACAAGGAAGGGATAGGTCTAGGATAAGTATTGCAGAAGTCTCTGAGCAACCCTAGCCATAAAAAAAATGTAATTTCCATTTAAGCAAAAAAAATTAATGAATACACAACCCAAGAATGAAAATTAGTAATAACCAAAACTAAAAGTTATACCATAAAGTTGAAGGTTTTTACATATACAGGTTTAAGTAATGCAACTTTTGTAGGTGATTGATTAGCATAGCCTCTTGTTAGGCAATGGTGTAGCCTATGTGCTTGAGATCATTGATGTGCTTGAGAAGAGGATAGATGTGGTCTAAATTGCAAAAATAAAAATGTCAAAGTTTTGTACCCTAGGGTGAAAGTACACAATGAAACTTTGACAAAGATGTCAACCTACAATTTACTCATTAATAACAAATATAAAACTTCCATCGAATGAAAGAAAGAGTTTATGTTTGGATTTTGGCAAATAAATAAATAAATACACACATATCCTAGTGAATTGGAGTCCTGTCCACAGAGAATGTGTGTGTTAGATGCAAACAACACACATATAAGGGTTGTGGAAAGATTTGAGTAATTATGGCCATCAAAGTGTAACTGACATTTATAGGCAAAATATATATATATGCATGATAAATACACAATCCAAAAACACAAATTAGGAAACTTCGAAAGTAAAAGTTTTACCACGAAGTTGTGTGGCATCCTGGCCCAATTAGCACCGATGGGGACATCGGGTCCTTTGGGGGCCCCCGGTTGACATCCTGACTCCTGACTCAATTAGGATGTGGCATGTATGGCCCATAAGAGCTATTGGCATCAACAGCATGTTTAGTACCACAGTGCTAGTTCAGCAAGGGTGACCTTTTAAGTAGGCATGCCCGTCGGTTGGATTGGACTGCGCGGTTATGAAGGGCGGGCGGTTACAAGTTGAAGCTTTCTTATACGCAAGTTTGAGTTATGTAACTTTTAGGTGATTAATTATCCATATCTATCCTCTCCTACGACAAAGGTGCAACATGCATGCACACAGGTGGGAGGTTCATTGGCATGCACGAACCATTGTACTCGAGGTCATTGATGTGCTCGCAGTTGAGGCAGTCCAAATTGTCGAAAAGGGAATCTCCTTCAGGAGTTCACATCACATAGTGGGCTTTGGCTTCTATCTATTTAGTGGAAGGAGCCATCCCTATTTGTGGCATTAATTTGAGCTGCACATCGTATGTTGGAAACAAAAATAACCACATTAATAGCAGGTCAAACAGCACAAAAGAAGACCTCTAACCACATGTTTGTTGAAGAATGAGCTGGTGACTAGTAGCTAGGCAATGGCTTGGTTAAGGCAACATAACCCATCAGAACCGATTGTGTTTCTTCCTCAAAGAATAAACTCTGAGTTGTTTTTAGCTTGGAACAACTTATTAGCTCGGGGGTGAATTAAAAGGTCCACCAAAACTCTCCTCCAAAAGGGAGTTAAGATACTGGATGGTCTAAGCCAAGATTAGGAACAAAGCAAGGCCTCATACTAATGCAAGGACTGCTTGCAAGCTAATTCGGAAATGAAAAATAGGCTACCGAAAGAACAAGAGATTCCACACTCACACTTGCATATGTGCACTGACCAAAACATTCAACTCAGTACCACACTGTCGGATATCATTGGTCCTCCTACAATTGCATGGTCGCAATATTTGTTAGAAAAATTTGCTCAAGACAATATTTGTTGAAACATCTTATTAAAGATAACTATTTTAGACCTATAGCATCAAAAGTTACTGGTTCACTTTAATAGTACCGAAAGTTGCATCCGTTGCTATTCATTAGGTGATTGAGCCTTGATTGTTGTATGAAAATGCAATAGGCAGGGCACAATCTTCAACCTTGGACCAGGGGAGGCAAGTAGACTTGAAGAGAGAAAATGAGAGGGAGATGGTGATCTGACCGGTGACAGAGACTTCCTTGGCGAGCCTCTGCGCTGGTGACTCCCGAACCTCGTCATGCTGTCTACGGATTAGCACTCACGGGTTGGAGGCAGTGCGTGGGGGCAATGAGGTGATAATTATGGCTTTGAAGGGGTGACTAGGGTGGTGGAAGATTGACGGTGGGCAATAGAGACAGGAGGGCAATGAGGCACTAACAGTGATGATAGAGCTATCGAGGTGGAGGGCGGTGGATGGAGTCGGCAGTGTAGGCAAAAGACATCGTGTGAGGAAGCAGTGTTGGCGGTAGTGGATCTAGTGGCATGAGCTGTCAAAGATGGAAAAGGAGAGGCGGGGCAGGCGGAAGCTTGCTGGAGTTGTTGAAGTGGGCAACAACGCTAGCACAGAGGAGGAGCATGAGAAGGAAGATGGGGAGGGGGGGAGGGGGAGGGGGGAGTTGTTGAAGTGGGCAACAACGCTAGCACAGAGGAGGAGCATGAGAAGGAAGCTAGGGAGGGGAGAGGGGGGGGGGGGTGGAGGGAGGCAGAGAGTGTGCGGCCACGAGTCTCCTCTTGCCACTAGCATGATGCTGGCGAGGCAGAGGAAGCAACATGATGGAGGCGCGGCATGATGGATTTGGTGCGATTTGCGGCAATGGACTGTATAGGAAGGAGAAGAGATATGGTTACCTGATTTGTAAAAATCTTGATGAGATTTTTACCGTTCAAAAATCGATTGATCAATAGAGAAATATCAAGCAACTAATTGATAAGTGGGCCCGAATTTTAGCATACCATCCAAACTCAAACTTCTGTTACCTCTTCCTACGTACCCTTTGCCTTCTTTATCTCCTTCTCTGTCCCAGTTAACGAGCACACAACAACAACAAGTGACCTACTCCAGTTAACAAGCACACATCAACGGCAAGTGATGTATTACATATCGGGTGGGTTAGAGGTTGGTTGTGGCGTTGACCAAGCTAGTGGATGGCGACGATTGGTCAAGCTCAAGCACATTACCAGGTCAAGCTCCAAGGCAGTGGCATCCACGCAAGATGTTGGGCCACAACTTGAGAACCACACAAAAGAATTTTCTTAGGATTCATGTGAATCGAAATCCTCCACGCAGAGCACTAGCGCTAAGATCACAAACCTCACAAGAACAATCGTATAAGTGTTTTGGCAATATTAATTTGAGCAATCCCGACCATGAAAGTTATATATAACTAACATTTAACCAAAAAAATATTTTCTTGATGAATACCACAACCAAAAATACATAAGTTTGGGAAAACTAAAAGTAAAAGTTGTATCGTGAAGTCGGTGTTTTTATATCTATATATTTTTTGTTTAAGTTATGCAACTTTTAGGTGATTAATTTGTCATATCTACCCACTCCTTAGACAAAGGTGTAACATGGGCATAGGTGGGGAATTCATCGGCATGCAATAGACGTAATGCTCAATGTTATTGATGTACTAGAGGATTGAGGTAATCCAAATTGCGAAAAAAGGAAACAAACTAGAAAGAAAGCAAGTTTAGTCTCTTCTTTAGGATCCCATAGTGGGATTGAGTTCTATCTATCTCGAGGAAGGAGCCAACTCTATTCATGGTAAAGAGTGGACCCACTAGCCCGCTAATTCCAATTTTGATTTGCCAACTACTTATTTTATCGCTTTATTTCGAGCCATTGATCCTACCTTAGAAACTCTGAGTTTTATAGCTTTGTGTCACTTAATTCAGGGAGAGTTAAAAGATCCCAGCGGAATCACCTCTAAAAGGAAGTTAGGATAGAAAGAAAGATAGAATCAGTGGATGATTTAAGCAATAGCAAGAACAAAACAATACCCATGCCAATGCAAGGACACCTTGCAAGCTAATTCAGAATGAAAGAAGGCCACCGAAAGAGCACAATGGAATCCACACTTATCCCTTAGGGGGAGTTGTATTATTGTAAATCTCTCTTAAGAAACATCGGTAGATGATAATGCGAAAGGGCGTCGTTGCCTTGTCTAGGTGGGCGGGCTGAATGGATGAGTGAAACATGCCACGGTGTGTGGACTGTGGAATATCCCGTCTAAAGTGAACCAACTAAATTCACTTCAAGGTGTAGCTGAGCTGTTCCTCGAGTACCTTTTCTCAAGCACAATTCAGAGGTTGAGCACAATTTAAACGTCCGAAATGATCCAAACAGGTGGAAAGAGAGATTCCAACCGTTGTTAAAGAAAAAAGGAGTAAAGTGTACAGACGATCTCTAAACTTGTGTGTGTCACATCTAGGTCATTGAACTCTCAAAATATATTTTTGGATCCCCAAACTTATCCTAGGTACCATATAGATCCAAACATCCGTAGGTGGACGTGACATGTCATGCCACTGTGTCGTCTATGTATTAGCTAGTGCAACCCACATATCAATCACATAAAAAAAGAACATCTTTCCTCCTCCCTCTCTCCCCTAATCTCCATTGACATGGCATGATAAGATGTTTTCTAATTCAATTTTTATTCTATGGACCGATTTGTAGGCGTCATCATACTACATAGTCGCATAAAATGGACTGTAGCCTGTTTGGATCCGTATAACACCCATAACAATTTCAAAAACTTGAAAAATGCATTTTAATAGTTTGGACAACCGGATAATACACACATACAAGTTTAGAGATTACTTCACTCAAAAGAAAATATGTAAAACCGATTACCAATCTATACGTACCAGGGGCGAATCCACATACAGGGTATGTGATGCACAGGACACAGGATAAGGCTTAAAATTTTGTTAGTGATAGCTCGTATTAGCATGTAAATAGAGTATTATATCTATGATTAATAGGTACAGGACACCCTGTAATTTCCGTTCTAGATTCGCCCCTGAATTACGTACGTAGTCCATGGTGGAAATACACAATGAAATTTTTGCAAACATATGATCCAAGCTATAATTCAGTTGTTGATAGCATATATCAATTAAAACTTCCATCTAATCAGATTAACAGATTTTTGTTCTCAAAATCGAAATCATAGAAATCCACGCGAGAGAATTCTGTTGGGAGGCATCCACGCGAATTGGAGATTTGGTCGTGCACTCTAGATCGCAAAACCGCACGTACGGGACCCCGCGGCCATGGCCGCGCCAGCGCGCAACGTCGAGACCCCTCCTCGCCGCCGCGTCGCCGCCGCCGCCGATGACGGCGGCGAGGTCGACGACGACGGCCTCAGCGTGCTGCCCGACGAACTGCTGCTCGTCATCCTGGGCCGGCTCGACACGCGCACGGCGCTCGCCGCCGCCGCGCTCTCGCGGCGCCTGGACCGCCTCGCGCGCGAGATCCCCGCGCTCGAGTTCAGCGTCCGCGACGTGCTCCCGCCGCGCTACCACGCCTGTGTCCGCGCGCGCCGCGCCCGCGGCGGCGGCGGCGCGGACGCCAGGAAGCTCGACGCGGCGATCGGCCGGTGCGAGCGCCGCGCCATCCGCGGGTTCGCCGACTGCGTCAGCGCCTTCATGGAGCCGCGCGTCGCCGGCGCCGGCGCCGTCTCCCCGCGCCGCGCCAGGAGGCTCCGGCTCGAGTTCTTCGCGTCGCGCAGCACGGGCTTCGTCGATGACCTGATCGCCACGGCGGTCGGCGCGTGGGGCGTCGAGGACCTCAACATCACCGTCGTCAAGCCGGCGCTGGTCGAGCAGGGCCCCTGCTACACCTTCTGCTTCCCCGACCACCGCCTCAGCGCGGGGTCGCTCCGCTCGCGCATCCGCAGCCTCGCCGTGTCCAACTGCTTCCTCCCGCCGCCGTCCGAGCTCCGGCACTACGCCGCGCTCGCCAAGCTCGTCCTGCAGGACACGCACCCGCGGACGCCCCTCGCCTTCTACCGCCAGGTGCTCGACGCGTGCCCGCGGCTCAGGGCGCTCCACCTCCGCCGCTGCGGCGCGCCGTGGTACGCCGCGCTGGTGGTCGACGGGATGCCGGAGCTCCGCGAGCTCGTCGTGGACAGCTGCGGCTTCCACACTGTCGATCTGCGCGCGGCGCCGGCGCTGGAGCGCGTGGCGTGCGTGGACGGCCCCGTCGCGCTCGCCTTCGGCGGCGCCCCGCGCCTCGCCCGCCTCAGCCTCACCTACGAGCTCGACGACCGCCTGGTGCTCGTCCGGAACTGGAGGCTCTCCGGCCTCCTCGGCGACGCCCCGGCGATGGCGGAGCTCCTCGTCCGCTTCACCGGCGAGCCCAAGTGGATGACCTCGGGACCGCTCCGCTCGCCGCTGCCCGGCCTCCGCAGGCTCGTCGTCGCCGACATGCCGTCCAACTGGGACGTGTCGTGGCCGCGCGTCATCCTCGAGGCGGCGCCATGCCTCGAGGTCCTCCACATCCACGTCCAAGAAGAAGAAGACGACGCCGGGACAACGACGGCGGCGGCGGCGGCGGAGATACCATGGCCGCCGGCGGAGAGCGCGCGGCACGAGCGGCTCGCGGAGCTGGCGGTGGTGGGGTTCGCCGAGACGCGGGGACAGGTGGGGTTCGTGAGGCACGTGGTGGAGGCGTGCGTGGCGCTGCGGCGCGTCGTGCTGGTGAGGCGCGGGCGCGTCGTGGTCGGCGGCGAGGGGCGGTACTGGGACTGGAAGCTGGTGGCGGCGGAGGCGGCGGCGGAGGCGGCGCCGCGTGAGGGGCAGGAGGGAGACGGCGGCGAGCGCCCGACGGCGGCGGCGGAGTGGAGCGAGGTGGAGAAGATGGTGATACCGATACGGAGCCAGGTGAAGAGCGCGTCGAGGCCTGACGTGGAGGTGTTTATTGGATGATGACGTATGTAACATTTTCACCTCTAAAATCTCATTATTGTGTGTGAGGCAAAATCTCCTTTATGCTACTACGTAGGAAGTTTCTGTCCATTACTCCGGGCTTGTTTACTGAGTTTTCAGACGGCTGCAGTTTCTTCCATAAAACAAGGAAAAAAAACTCTCCCCCCTTCCCTCGTTGAACATTTTAGCTTTTCATTTAAATTCTAGAAAATATGGAGTTACATAATAAAAAAATTGACTAAAAATCAAAAGCTTGAGTTACTAAGTACGAACCATATGCTTTTTAAAATCTTAGGGGGTGTTTGGGTGAGAGGGACTGTCTCAAAAAAAAAAACTCGCTTATTTTTTAGTGACAGAGACTAAAGTTTAGTCCCTCTCACCTAAACACCCCCTCAAGCTTTCGAGTAGGGCCTCAATCCAGACACATTTCACCATCCACCACCTTTCACAAGAAAATTTAGCCCCCGTGTCCCACCCCATTCACCTTGGTGTTGCCTCCTTTACCAGCGAAGCCAGTCAAAACACGCAACCATTTTCTCTGACTTAGGTACCCACGCTGTTGTCCTTCTCCATTTTCAATAGCTTCGGCCATTAGATCTGCTATTCTAAGTTGCTACATGTTGGAGGCCGAGGGAGTAGTTTTCTATCACATTGTGGTTATCCTAGAATTACGCCATAACAATGTACCCCATACGACATTCACATCATGGACCGGATGGTCGAGATCGCTGTTAGAGTGGGGTGTCGAAGGTACAGTCTCTAGCCGAAGCGTTGCACTGATTTTAGAAACCGAATTATCTCTTTCAAATCTGCATCGAATCCATTGTTTTGTTTACACATCTTACCAAATTTTGCTGTTAACAACCAACAAGTTCGCGATATTTTTTTTATTTTTTAAAACCTTTTTAATATTTTATTTTAAAAATAAATCCTTCTAAAGGTTATTTCCAATAACTGAATCTTTTGGCCACATCGGCCCGGCTGACGTGGTAAGACAACACTGCCACGTCGATCTGGCTAGCGTAACCGCGTTTCTTGGCCACATCGGTTTTGTTGGCGTGGCTAGATAAAACTACCACACCCGCTACAAATGATGTGTTAGTATTATTTTTCTATGTATGGCAAGTCATCCAGATTTTGAAAATAAGTTTTAGAAAGGTTTATTTTGAAAATTAGATTAATTTTAAAAAACCCAGTTCATAGACATCATTTATTCATCGGCTATCATATCAGCAGGACCAAGCAGCTTTGTACAACAGGAACCATCATTTAGGCTGTGTCCCTTCCTTCATTTTCTCAATCCATCCCTGGGACGCCGTCGGATCCCCACGGCCATTGCCACCGCCATCGCCACCACAGCCGCCGGAGGGAGAAGAGAGGCCGCGGAGGGAGGGCGTCGCCTGATCTTGAGGGTAGAGAGGGCTCCGTCACCGAGAGGGAGGGACAGCCGTCGTCGCTGTCTCCGCCTTGCCCCGCCGTCGCCAAGTCGTGTTGATGAGATAGGAGGGAGAGGGGGAATGGGAGTGGTGCCGTCGGAGGGGAGAGGGGAGGGGACAGGAAGCGGCGCCGCTGGAGGGGAGAGAGGAGAGCCGGCGCTGGTGGGGGAGGGGGAGAGGTGGCATCGGGCGGGGGAGGTGACCGACGGTGGGAGGGGGGATGGGTGATGAGGACATCCTCCACTATTACCCGCTGGCAAAGACGCAAAAGTCGGATGGCGACCGTGTGAGCCTCTGAATAATTCCACCTTACTTAGCTTGGGAGGAGAAAGCCACCTTAAAAGGGAAAGCCATCCTTCCCCTACTGGACTAGTTTTTTAGGAAGATTGGGCCTTTCCCCGAGTGGGTGTGCATAAGAACTGTTGGAGTCCGGACAACCTTAATTTATTGGGCCTCGGCCAACCCCACCTGGGCCGGATTATTATCATTTGGTATCAAAGCTGGGCCCTTATTAAGGGGGTGAGAATGATGAGGACATCCTCCACTATTACTCGCTGGCAAAGACGCAAAAGTCTTGCTTAGCTTGAGAGGAGGAAGCCACCTTAAAAGTCTTGATTAGCTTGGAAGGAGGAAGCCACCTTAAAAGGGAGAGCCACCCTTCCCCTATTAGACTAGTCTTTTAGGGTGATTGGGCCTTTCCCCGAGTGGATGTGCATAAGAACTGTTGGAGTTCGGGCAACCTTTTATTGGGCCTCGGCCAACCCCACCTGGACCGGATTTTTATCAATGGAGGACGGCTGAGCCGATCGGGGAGGGAGAGGGGGAGGGTTAGGGTTTTGATTAATTTGGAACCGATCTGAGCCGTCCATCAAAATGAACTGCTCAGATCGATCGAGCGTTGGGCTGGCCTGCATCATCGGACCGCACCAGTTGGGCCGCACGCGGACCGGTGGTCCAACACATTTTCGGTTACGGTCCACACGGCAAGAAGAAAATAGGCTAAAATTAGCCCACAGAGAAAGAAGGATTTTTATTTAAATAAATGTTGAAATGACGTTTGTATTATCAAAATTAGCAATTAAGCTCTATAAATTCTAAGAAAATTTTAAAAATTGAAATTAATATGGAGAATTTAATAAAAATTAAATCAAACCATATCATTTTATTTCTCACACTTAACTTTATTTGTAAATTAATTTAATTATATACCTACCTACTTAAACATACCCAAATGTTCCAGAAAAATTGTATTTTATTTAATTAGAATTTAATATGTTTTAATTCAATTTTCTCTTTTGTTTTCTTTCCGTTGCAAAGTACGGGCACTTTTGCTAGTATCAATCTATCTCAAGTGTTTTTAAGCTAATCGTACGCTAATCTGTTTTCCGTGCCTCATCAGCTCAACAACAGCAGCAAGCGTGTTAGGATCGGGATCGGAGTCCGAATCGGAATGCGATGGCGCGAGCCGCCTATATTATGCCTGGCTGTCTGCCGCCTCTGCGGCCTGTGTACGTACGTAGCTGCTTGCTTGCATCCCAGCGTCCAAGCTACTGCCTACTAGGATGAAGGCGCCCCGCCGCTGGGCGCGCCTCCCGCGCTGCCTCCCGGCGCTCAGGTTCTCCGTCGCCGACGTGCTCTCGCCGCTACTTCCGCTCCGTCGACCGCCTCCGCCGAGCCAGGGCGCGCGGCGCCGCCGACGCCGAGGACGCCGAGGGCAGGCTGCTGCCGTACATCAAACGCCTGGACCGGCGCGCCACGCGCGCGTTCCTCGACGGCCTCGCCGCGGTCCTGGACGCGCCCGGCGCTCGCCGCCGGCGCGCCAGGTCGCTCTTCCTCGAGTTCTTCCGCACCTACGACGGCGCCGGCACCATCGACCGGATGATCGACACCGCCGTCGGGGAGTGGGGCGTCGAGCACCTCGACGTCGTCGTCCTCAGGTCGGCGCCGCGCGACCCCCCGCTGCCGGTGTACGCCTTCCCGGACCACCTCCTCGACGACGAGCGCCACCGCTCGCGCCTCCGCAGCCTGACGCTGGGCCACTGCGCGCTGCCGCCGCTGCACCGCTACGCCGCGCTGGAGCGGCTCGTCCTGCAGGACACGGCGGCGTCCACCCCGATGTCCGCGTACGACGCGGTGTTCGGCGGGTGCCGCTGCCTGCGGGTGGTGCACCTCCTGTGCTGCCGCGGCGCGGGCGACGCACTGGTGATCGACGCGCCGCGCTCCGGCGTGGAGGAGCTCGTCGTGGACAGCTGCTCGTTCCGGGCCGTCGAGCTGCGCGGCTTCCCCGAGCTCCGCCGCCTCGCGTGCCTCGGCGACGGCACCGGGCCGGTGGTGGAGCTCAGCTTCGGCACCGTCCCGCGCCTCACGCACGTCAACCTCACGTTCGCCGCCCCCACGTCCCCGGCGGCGACGCCCCACCACCGCGTCCTCGACTCCCTCCTCGGGGGCGCGCCGCCGACGTCGATGTCGTGGCTCGCCGTCCGCTTCACCGGGCCGAAGCGGTGGATCCTCCCGCGCCCGCTCGGCGCCGCGCTGCTCGGCCTGAGGGAGCTCCTCGTCGCCGACGTGCCGCCCACCTGGGACGTCTCGTGGCCGCGCCTCCTCCTCGAGGCGGCGCCGGCGCTCGAGTCGCTGCTCATCCACGTCTCCGCGCCCGCCCCGGCCTCCTCGCCGGACGAACACCTGCGCGTCGAGGGGCGGCCGATCTACTGGCAGCCGCGGCGCAAGTTCCGGCACCGGCGGCTGAGGGAGGTGTGCGTGGTCGGGTTCGCGAACACGCCGCGGCAGATACGGTTCCTGAGGTACCTGGTGCGGGTGTGCACGCCATTGGAGCGCGTGGTGCTCGTCCGAGACGGGCGCGTCGAGGAAGACGGGCTCTGGAGGTGGAACACGGTGAGCAATGGCGATCGGCCATGGAGGCTGGCCGATTGGATGTCGGTCAGTGCGCAGATTAAGCATGGTAGAACTTGGTCCAAGCCTCATGTTGAGGTGATTTTGAAATAGATAGTATTTCTTCCACTGGATGGATGATTCCCCGTATTTTGCTGCGGGATAATGAAGAAATGATAAAATGATTTGGTATAGATAGTAGTACATGCATATTATTTCTTCTACTAATGATTCTCTCCGTTTTGGTATTAATACTTAGTTTGACTTTGACCAAAGTTAAAATATCTTGACTTTGACCAAAGTTGTTCTTCTACTGATGATTCTCCCCGTTTTGGTATTAATACTTAGTTTGACTTTGACCAAAGTTAAAATATCTTGTAACCTAAAACGGAGAGAGGAAATGAATTTTGGATGACTAAGGAAGCGACAAAACTTATGGATGCGCAAGGGATTGAGATAAAAATACATAGGCGCACCAGAAATCTTCTTTAAAATAAGTCAAGGGGAGCAAAACTCTCTTTGGTACCAAGTAGCCAGCCGTTTCATTCTCTAAATTGCACTAGGAAGAAATCTTACTGATTTCGCTACAGAAATGGGCACATCTGAACATCCTTCAAACACATATCTGAACTTCCAACACTTTAATTTTATTCACTGGTGTTTACAAATCAAGCGACGAATGACCTAACTCTGTAGTCCAAAATCATTTGCAAACAGTATGTAAAACATCCTTTTCTGCTGAGCAAATGCTGAACTCAAACCAACTTCTCTCGAGTGTTAAGACCTACATCACCATCCCTCCATCGATGGTAAGAACCTGCGTAAAGTGGCCAAACGGCAAGTAGTTAGTTCGATGATGAATCCTTTCAGAGAACGGAAGGTTGTAGTGTACACAAGGTCACGCGCACCTGTCCAGTGATGTAGTTGGCCGCAGGATTGAGCGCCAAAAACTCAACCAAGCCAGCAACCTCCTCTGGTTTGCCATATCTCCCTGCAAGTCATCAACCATTAGTATTGAACTGCAAAGTGGATGTGGTGTTATCTCACTCAGATTACCAAAAGAGGGTTTTTTTTTGTCACCTCTAGAATTCATGCATGATATACAGAAGATAACAATGCTATTTAGCCAAGGGATACAGCTTAAAACATGTACCTAAGGGGATAGTTGACAAGATTTTCTTCTCAAGGTCCTCTCCAAGTTCAGCAGTCATGTCAGATGCAATGAATCCAGGTGCAATAGCATTCACCTGCATGAGTATTCAGAGCTGTTTGAGCAGTTGGGACACCCTAAAGTTCTATGAGAGCTAACAATGGAGAGATGAAGCCATACATTGATATTTCTGCTTGCATATTCCCTAGCTACTGTTTTAGTCAAGCCAATAACCCCAGCCTTGGCAGCACTGTAATTAGCTTGGCCAATATTACCAACAAGACCGACAACTGATGCTATGTTGATGATTTTTCCCTGTATTTCAACACAAAACCAGCAAATCACTACTCATGGTGATGTAGATATGAATAGCAAGCTCTTTTTAACAAAACTTCTTAAAGTTGAACCACAATACAAATACAATTAGTTACTGTTATGAAACCTGATTAAACATACAAGCAATAATAAATTAACTTTGTTATGACAGATATTTTTCGAGATTTCATATGTATTATTGAACTGGCCAAAAGGGACCATTGTGAATCCTGAATACGAAGTCGCCACAGTTAGCACCCAGTGCAGTAATAGCAAAGCATTCTATGCAAACCAAACAATACCTTTTTCTTCTTCATCATTATTTTTGTAGCAGCCTGCAAGAATGTGTATAGGTAAGAGGAATAATATTCTTCAAGACTTCAAGTAACCAAAAAAAGAAGTGCAGTACAAACTTACTTGTGTGCAGAGGAAAACACCAGTTAGATTCAGATCAATTACATCTTGCCATTGTGATTTCTTCATCCTCATTAATAATGTGTCTCGGGTAATCCCTGATAACAGGATTTTTTTTTTCAATTTACAGACAAATTGATTAACAGGAAAATAAAAAATGCAAAGAAATGGAACTACAATGGAGCCCAACCTGCATTGTTTACCAGCACATCAATTGTTCCCCATTTATCAAGAGCCTGGTAGTTGAGTAATCATAAACGGGTTATAAAGTGAAGAATTGATGTAAAAGTATATTTAGAAATGCATTTCTATTACATAAAGAAACTGCACTTACTGCTTTCATCATAGAATCCACATCGGCTTCTTTTGAAACATCTCCCCCAAAGGTAATAGCCTGACCACCACATGCTTCAATCTGGAAAATAACATTGTAAATTTGTAATTATCTGATGGAATCAAGGACAATGTGGGAAACCAAAAGTAGTTTTCTGTAGTATGATTTGTATATATGTAGGTGGATGTCTTATCTTCAAATTTCAATTGAACTGCCTATTCTGACCATGGAGGCCTGGAGAACTTTCAAATTGATCTAAAATAACTACACTTATAAGTAAAAAGAAAGTTAAATATGGTCGAATCAACCACAGTAGAGATTCATCTCACTGTTTTGCTAATTATTATTGTTATTATTATTATTACTAGTTTTGAAAATAAGTTAAAATGTGCCAATGAAATAGATGAAGATAGGAATGCAATTAGATTTTAAATTGCACTGGGTTGACTTCTGAAATGTGCAATTGTTTTGGAGTTGCATTCTCATAAATGACAATGATTATTCACCATAACAACATTGCTCCTACTCAGGAAGATTGGAAATGACAATATTTTGATGTATTCCTGTATGAGGCTTATAAAGACAGAAAAATGGAACATGGAACTAAGAAAATCCTACGAATTGATGAGAATTAAGGAGGGAAAATAAGTTCTCCAAAGCATAAACTGATTGCCTATAGTGAAACTAAAATGACTAACCAATAGCATTAGATAGTGAAAATGTCTGCACACACAACGGTAAAGATTTATGAACCACCTTAGGGTTATCCTTATGTAAAGATTTGACATTAAGTGACAGGTAACCAAGTAATACCAAACAAATTTATCTACAATACTAAATTTGAGAATCCACAAGCTCACCTCTTTGGAGACTTCTTCAGCCTCTTTTGAGGATCGGGCATAGTTCACCAGGACCTGAAAATCAAGTCAGTGGCAAGTCCAACTATTAACCAAAATACAAGGAAAAGGAGAAATGGTCTTTTTGAATTGGTGAGAAGCCAAGCAGGTACGCAAAAGTGTAAAATTACATAGACACGTGATTATCCCTCTATCAGATATCAAAGACATCAATTGGAGAAGCAGCACAGAATAGAACTAGAACCAGAATTCCAACATGAGCAGGAGCACACAGACGCAAGCATACACAAATAGAAACCCTATCAGCTGTTGGATAAGCTGTTCAAACTTTCTGCAATTATAAACTCTCTTCTTAGAGTTGTTTTCAACAAAAAATAGTTAAGACGCTCACCTTGCACCCAGCTTTTCCAAGAGCCAATGCAGTTGCCTTTCCAATCCCCCTGGAGGCACCAGTCACAATAACAACTGGAGCTTCCAACTTTGTAGCATCTTGCACAAGTGCTTGCTCAACAGCTGCAACATGGGTCCTCACACCTGCAGATAGCATTGCTTAGCATTGGATACCAAGAGTATAGGTTGTTTCTGTCACTTTTAGAGGTAAAGAGTAAATTGAGGATTGAACTTGTTGCATTGAGTAAGGTTCAATAGACCATATAAGAAGAGTATAAGAGTATGAGAAAAGACTAAAACACCCTTGACATAATACACATATACTTAACAGTTTCAATGAGTTTAAAAGGGAGGATAAATTCAAAACAAAGGTTTCCTGATGAAAGCTCTTGAAAAACAATACATTTAGCATATAAAAAGACGTGAAAAAATATATAGATAAAAAAAATAAATATAAACGGCTATTACTTCCAAAACAAGGCAATAAACAGTAAACTCCATCTTGATAAATATCATGCAAATGTCTGTTTCAATCAGACTTAGTTCACATCGAATGTTCAACTTTATCAATGATGATTACAAAGTGGCATCTGCAGGCTAAGCATATCATGTCATTGAAGTAATGAAGTGTAGTGAAGCACAGGAGCACAGCTACTTGTCCTATGTGCTCTATTACAGATGTTACTGGTCCTGAATTTGATGATGCCGAATGTATGTTGATGTTACACTAGTTTCAGAGTACTTCCAAAGGGCTTGATTCCAAGCCACCAAAAATGGAAAAATAGCTCAGTTGTTCTATTTCTACTTTTTAATACATTTGGATGTCTATTGCACTGTAGATAATTAGGACCAAGTATAGTTCATTTGCCACTTTCAATTGACATTTGACAAATACTTTGGGGTTTTGTAGATTTGCCAGAAAAAGATTTCCAAGTACAGTTCAACGTTTACATTCTTATGCTGTAGCATTTGGAATAATCGTCATATAGCTTCTGACAAAATATTAAGCTTTTGTTGATACAATACCTATAACAAAGAACTGAAACCTATGGACATCATCAATTCCATTCCATGGCACGTGTGAATTATGCAACATGGGTAATGCTAGATTACTGCTTGTTGGGTTGCTGGTGCAAGCAAAGATATAGAAGAATAAATTTTTATGAGCCCAAATGAAACATCAAGTTCTTAATGCAACAAGTAGAGCATTAGAGATTTCACTTTCCTGGCAACAGGAATATGCAAACCCTTTGAATATGGAAAAACCACAGCGGCACTGATATCCCTAACAAAACAGACTGCAAGCCACTTAAAGTTATGCAAGGAACACTACTTCCCAGTAGATTACGAAGTAGTAGTTTGTCTAATTAAGATCCCAAGCAGAAAAAAAAAATAAAATCTGGTCTAAATCTTACTCTCCCACCACTGAAACTGTTGTTAATAATGGGATCCGTAAAGTGAAGTCCATTGCCAGCCAAATAGGATACGGTAATGCTAAGAAGAACTTGATTTTGATCTAACAGCGACATAGGCTCATTAAACATAAGTTGATCGCTGGATATAGCATATAAGGGTACATTTACCACTCAATTTAAGAGGACGATGCATTCGATATGAACTTGTGAGTTGAAATCGAAACATAGGCCGTGTTTAGTTCTTTGGCCAAATTTTTTTTTAACAGACACATATTTAAAGTATTAAACGTAGACTAATAACAAAACAAATTTAAGATTCCACCTGTAAACTGAGAGACGAATTTATTAAGCCTAATTAATCAATCATTAGCAAATGTTTACTGTAGCATCACATTATCAAATCATAGCGCAATTAGGCTCAAAAGATTCGTCTCGCAATTTACATACAAACTGTGCAATTGGTTTTTTTTTCGTCCACATTTAATGCTCTATGCATGTGTCCAAACATTTGATGTGATATTTTTAGCCAAAAATTTTTGGAATCTAAAGACACCCATAACACCACAGCATGACCTCTTGGAAAAACATATCACCGACAAGTATTTATTCTGGGAGGTGCATATCCCCAAAAACCCACACGTTTCAGCCAGCAAGTGCGGATCCTAGGCAGCAAGCACGAGCAGCGAAGCTCGGCCGCCACGGCGTTCCCAGATCTCCACCAACAACAACGACGGAACGAGAGGGGCAAAGGAAGGGCGGCCTTACCGGAGAAGCCGCCGGACCGCACCGCGCGCGAGCGCGCGGCGGCCGCCGCGCCGAAGGAGACGAACCCTCGCCGCGCCACCGCTGCGGCGACGGCGGCGCCGCGCGGGGCCGCCGCCGGGGAGGCCACTGCTGCCGCCGCTGCGGTCGCGGAGGTCGCCATGAGCGCGCGTAGAGAGGACGCGGCGGCTGCGGCGGAGGCGGAGGCGAGGAGGAGGCGGTGGGCCACAGGGAGCGGCGTGGCGGGCGCGCGGGTGGTGCGGTATCTGTAGCCGCGGCGGCGTCGGAGTCGGAGGCGGCGGAGGGGATTTTTTGTTTTCCTGGGAAGCTCAGCGACGAGAGGAGAGCGAGGAGGGTAGATAAACCTCGCTGGGGGCGGAGAGCACGAGGAGAGGAGAGGAGAGGAGAGGAGGATGGGAAGAAGAATACGGAGATCTGCAAGCGAAATGCCCCCTGATTTCTCCTGATTTTCTCAGCCCGTTTTGATGGGCGGGTGGCGGGTAGCGGCGGCAGCTGGCCACCCTAATTTGACGTGAACAAGGCTGATGATACAGATGTATCTGTAATTCTGTATCTGCTTGCTTGATTTCGATTGCATCTGACTCTTTTCTCTTTGTTTCATCCAGCGCATGCATCCAGGACAATGGGTTTCCTTTTCTTCTTTTCATCAGCTTCAAGGATAAACTTAGCATTCTTAGGGCAGGTACAACAGCATATTATAAATCAGTCAGCTATAAAGACATTTTAAGAAGATAAAAGAGAAAAAAGAAGAGCAGCGGGGGCTACAAATTTCTAGCTAGCAACAGCATGGATTTCAAGATGCATGTGTATATGATAGGTGGGACCAGTTATTAATTATGTAGTGATTTAGAGTCATTAGGGCAGTCCCAACCCTCCATTTAGGATGGTGTCTATGGCATTAACTATATTGCTATGTAGGACTTTTAGTTTATGTAGCACTATATTAATTAAGAAAGAGAGTGAAGAGAGGAGGAAACTGGGTCTCATGCAAGACACAGATTCAACACGAGAACCTATGCACTAGACACTATTAAGTTTTGCATTGGGAGATAATAGTGTCTTCATAATAGATGAAGAATAAATATGATTGGTAGATAAGAGAGATGATGTATTTATTAATGGCCCACTTTAAAAAACCATGGGTTGTAGAGTCTAGTTTTTATTGTGATGTCTTATTGACATGGTATCATAGATACTGCTTATGGACACTATGGGTTGGGACTGTGCTTAGTTGACTATATTATTAAACTTGCTCTTATGGTGGCGTTCAAAAACGATGAAGATTAAGTCAACGCATGTAAAATAAGAAATCTAATAGCACATGATTAGTTAAATTTCAATATTACGTTCCTTGGTTACAAGAACAATGGAGACTTTACTTTGTTTTTCATTAACACGCTCTTAAACTGATGAACAATATATTTCGTGCAAAAATATATCCTACATATACAAGTTACTCTAAAATATTAAATAAATTTATTTTTAACTTTGCTATAATTAAAACTTGCCCTTCCTTAATCTTCATCCATAGTTACGTCGAACAGGGCCTTAGTAGGCCAGATTTAATACTTTTTTCTAAAGAGCTAATTGAGTTTAGCCACTCACTTTCTGTTAACACGTTTGGTACTTTCGTGTGAAAACTTTCTTTATAGAAACTTAGAAAGTGATATAAAAATCAAATAAAATAATTTTCATTTTTTTTAATTATTAATACTTAAGCAATCGTATGCTAATCATATTTCTAGTTTTACGTGCAGCTAATCATAAAAACCATTCGTCAAAAAATAACACACCCTAGTGTTATATCACGGATCCATAACTAATGCAATTAAAAAAATATTGTTTTGAATTTATAACATCGAAATAGGATATGGCATTCCCTTTAATAATGTAGAGGTCAAAGTGACATATCATATTAAGTATGATGTTGTTTTCTTTTTTTTACGGAGAGAGTAATCTACTATAGACCATCCCTGCCATTGCTGCATCCAAGCAAATGATCGATTTCTAGCTCCAATATGGAACAAATCGTCTCACATGTTCTATAAACATTGGGCCATAATTTTTTGAGGAATGTGCAGTTGTGCAACACCAACCAATAATACGAGTGGCATATTATTCGACCATATAGAATTATAGATGCATGCAATGAGCACGACTCAAATGCAATAAATATTTTCTACTAGATAAAGAAGTCAATCCGTATAAAAAAAAAATAGAAAATTTAACCTTGGGACTGTTCAGCTGTCGGGGATGTGGTTGTGGTGCAGCAACAATGAAGGATAGCAACGGCTGCAAGCTACAGCAGCCCTTGCCTGCCGAACAGGCCCCTTTGAAATTTTGATCGCCATTCTATCTTGCCATGGAAGAACATTATGTTTGAGATAATGAGAGAAGGAACTCCGGATCTTAATAATGATAATACGGCTTAGAAGATAAACTAACTTAGAGTTCAAAAGTGTTAGGGAACAACTCCAAAGTGTTTTTATTGGGCATGCATGTATCAACATGGCAAAAATAAGAGAAAATACAAGAAATGTGATTGACAAGCGCCAAATTCAAAAAATATCATCGACAGGTGCAGATTCCATAAAACGTTATCGTACAAGAGACTTTGTCCAATAAATACCATTCTTGTTAGGGTTTTGTTAGCAGTCATTCGTTAAATACTAACAACAATGGTATTTTTAGACAATATCGCTTGTACGATTGCATTTTTATAGAACTCGCACTCGTTGATGGTATATCTTGTAATTGGACGCTTGTGAATGTCATTTTTTGGATTTTCTAAAATAATGAAGATTCAATTAATATTGCAAGAGCGAATTGACTACAATTAATGATATTGAGTGTTCTCACGCAGATATCGTGCCTAAGAGCAAGAATAATAGTATAGCTCACTTCCTACTATTAGCATATCTTAAAGCTAACATATATAATAGATTAGTTATAAGGTTTGGCTACAATTTTCTTCTCCTTTCTCTATCTCTCACTCATACATTTAATGTATTTGTCTTGGAGCTTGTGATAAGCTAGCTCTTGCATGAGAGCTAAAACCTTTGATTTTTCACTATCTCTCTCCTACACCTAAGTTTATAGTAGGCTTATAGCTCACTATTATACTTGCTCTAATGATGTCCTTTTGTGTTCTTTTCTTTTTGCTGTTTAATTCATGCAAACGATCCCGTGCTTTTAGTTATGCGTTGATTGGATGATTATAGCTTGTTGGTAGACGCTAATAGCAGATGCCTTAACGAATTTGGAACCTTGGTTTATAGTAGTACGATAATGCTCAAACTCAAATGTCCCCACTAATAGATAATTGTGCGCTACCTAGCTTCTATAGATTAATAGATATATCCGAGATATTGTACACAGGTAGTAAGATCCATTGACCTATCAAACAAAATCAGCATGAAGTATAACAATACATTCCATTACACTAGTATAACATGAGAAAACAAGAGTCCTAGTCTGTTAGGAGGGGGAAAGAACAAAGGATAATAGACTATTCTTTTAATATTAATGCCATTAAATATTTCACGCCGCTAGACATTAAGCTGTGCTTAGAGCATCCCAAGTAGCTCATCTAAATTTCATTCTCCATACTCCTATTTAGATGGCCATCTAAAAAGATTCCTACTCTATATTACTTTTCGCTCCAACGGATCATCCATATTACATCCTCCATATACCAACATTCTATATTCTACTAATATTTTTCAACTACCACACATTTTTACTCCCATTCCTCTCACCTTTCACCACTTAAAAAAAATCTTCCTCACCACTCTCTCTTCTACAGCCGAGAGGACGGGGAGGACGAGGGCCGACCAGGGGGAGCGGCGCGGGCAGAGACCCAAGCAGCAGGGACGGCGGGGCGTCGTGGTTGGAGGAGCGGCCGGTCGGAGGGGAGGTGCAGTCGGAGGATCGGTGGGGCAACGCGGACGGAGACCCAGAATGGCGGGGACGGCCGGGTGGCGTCGGTCCGAGGAGCGGCCGGTCGGAGGGGAGGCACGGTCGGAGGAGCGGCGGGGCGACGTGGTCGGAGGAGCGGCGGCGCGGGTGGAGACCTCGAGCGGCGTGGATGGCGGGGCGGCGTGGATTGCGGTGACCGTTGGTAGTGGGGATGGCGGGGCGATTCGGCGACCTCACTGCCAGATCCGCCACCTCTCCGCCTCTACTCTGGTGATCTCCACCTCCAGATCCACCACCTCTTCGCCTCTACTCCGGTATGCACCTCCTCTCTACCGTTACTCTCCCGCGATTTGCAGTCCAGATGGTGGCGTGAGTTCGATTGGAAGGTGGGCAATTGAGGATGGCGTGAGGAGAGAGAACCGCCATATTTGGCTTGGGAAGGGCTCAGTTTGGAGGACCTCTAAAAATAGCGTGTGTAATGGAGACTCTGCTGGAGCGCTTTTTTTCTCTTCCAAACGCCAAACACCGGATGGGGACTAGATAGAGGAGCTGCTGGGGATGCTCTTATAGCTCTGTTCTTTTCTCCAATAAAAGTTGGATGAAAATTTGAATATTCGTGACACGCTTTTCAAACTGCTAAACGATGTATTTCGTGCGAAAACTTTTATATGAAAGTTGCTCTAAAATATCAGATAAATATATATTTCCAAGTTTTAAAAATCAAAACTCAATTAATCATATGTTAATACCACATCATTTTACGTAATACACTTCATCTTCATCTACATCTATATCTACATCTACATCTACATCTAAATGAGTTTCAGACACCACCATAGCAACATAGCAAGGGCAAACACAACAACTGAGCTTATATGGGCTCTAAGAACTTCCGCAATGTGGATTTTAGAGCGAGGTATAAGAGAAGAGAGAGGATGGTAGCATCGGTTCCATACATGGCCCACTCCCTTCGTTCCAAAATATAAGAACCTAGAACTTTATGGGATATTTCCTAGTACTACGAACTTGGATAGGCAACCTGTTATGTTGAAAGCACTGTTATGTTGGCATTTAATTTTATGTTAGTTTTGAACTTTTACAAATAAATTGCTTACTCTATTTATAGAGTTTGAAGTATATATAGTTGTCTAATCGATACCCATGTACTGAAAAGTGAAAACATTCATGATCACTTAACTTCACAAGTTTCTGACCTTTGGAGTAACCTTAGGCAATGGGATACTCGCAAAATATCACAGCTTATTTATTCCCAAGCTGCTAATGCAATCCTGGAGGACATAGAAGACATATTAGATTATGCTGGAAGCATACACCTTCAGGATTATGCACAGAAAAAAGGGCCTAGAAGGGAAGTCATAAAGGATTCAATAACGAGCCAAGGCAATGAAGTTCTCTCGCTAATTACGAATAACAAGCCAGAGTTAAAACTTTCATCTAGAGGCTCACTAGAAAATCTCTTCATACTGTTTCAAAACTTCATGGTAGAATCTCTTCCTACTGATTACCGAAGGATTCAATTACTTCATTTTGGTCTACAAGAGAGAATGGGATTCAGCTGTTCTTTGGCTGTCAATATAGCTGGTTGGTTTGGTTTGTCTCTGAAATTCAGCTTAGAAATGAATCATTGATGCTCCCAATGACTTGCAATCTGTTAATGAAATCTTAGCTAACTTCATTAGCAGAGGACCATCTGAAACAACCCTACCTAGAATCTGTACCATCCTCAACGACATCACCTATCTTTCGGACAAATGCTAATGTTGTTGGTTCTTTACAGAACGGAGATTTCCAGTACAACCCTGGACATTAAAGAATCAGACCTCTTTTATACCAGCTTCAGCAGAATTTGCAGGGCAATTTGCCAACATATGAACATGAGGTGTTTATACTAGTTTTCTGCCCTTCATGAGAGTGTAATTAATCTCCCTCACCCATGTTTAAACCCTCTTTCCACAAATACTTCTTTTTTCCCCTTTCATCAACAATCGATGTATTAGAGTTTGGGAAAGTAAGAGATAAATGTATTAGAATTTGAGGAAATGGGGGCACAATTGCATTTGAGCTTGAGAAGGTGGAGAACAATTGCACAGGAATTGGAGAAAATGAAGCGTATTCTAGTCTTTTTTATTTTATATTGATATGTGTGAGGTAAACTGAAAATGAAGTAATTTTTGTAACGGATTTAGTATGTTCTTAAAACTTTTTATCCAAATTAATATATGTGTCTTCAAAACAAAAACTCATGTTTTGGCCACTCACTACAAAATGTCAGTGGCTCAGTGCTCCATTTCACATTCTTCAGTGAAGCAGCAAAGTGAGTATGCCAAACCAAGGTTAACAACTCAAAATTTGTACGGTCAGTCACTAAAACACACTGTTTTTACACCATTGTTAATGTGAATTCCTATTGGAACCTACTGCTATGATACAATTTGGAACGAAATCACAAATGCAACGAATAACTAATCTGAATTTGAGCACAACATCCTCATAAAAACTAAAGAATTTTCTAACATTTCTTCTAGATTTGAGAGCACACGAGAAGGGGAAGAAGAAGAGCACCCAGGTGGAGACGCACATCCAGCATTCTCCAAGATAACCTTGAGAACGACGACGACGACATCGGCGCGGTGGTCGGCGCAGGCGACTGGAGCGCCGGCGGCCGCTGCACCGGCGCCTGCGTCTGCCGGGCGCCGCCGGTGACATTCTTGAACTCCGGCGAGATTTTGGTCTGCGTCCAGACCTGTGATGCTGCAAGAAGATGAAGGAGGTCAGTGTCAGTAATGGCAGCGGCAATGGAACAGTGTCAGTGAAAAGCTTGGAGCATGGCTGACCTCGCCGTGACACGGTGAGGTTGGCTTCGTCATAGTTGACCGGCCAGAGGAAGTAGCCGAGGAGGCCGCACCGCGCGGCGAAGGCGAGCTTCTCGGCGACGACGGCCACGCCGTCGAACGCGACCCAGACGTCGCCGACGGACACGTACGACGCGACGGAGGCGTTGTCGTAGGCCGTGATCACCGCGCGGGAGCCGCGCGTCGCCGTCGCGGCGAGCCACTGGACCTCGGCGTAGGACATGGCGCCCGTGGCGTTGCTGCCCCGCTGCTTCGGCCCCGCGGCGACCACCGGCGCGCCGACGCCGTTGTTCGCCTTGTTGCGGAGGAACCAGGAGCGGCCGTAGAGCGGGATCCCCATCACCACCTTGCTCGCCGGGACGCCCGCGTCGAGCCACGACACGACGCCGTAGCTCGCCGAGTAGTGCGACGCCCTGTCGTAGAGCGGCGCGTCGAACGCCGTGGCGTTGGCGGCGCCGGGAGGGCGGAGCCCGAACGCCATCACGTTCACCCAGTCGAGGCTCCTCGCGACGGCCTCCGACGGGTAGTCCACGCCGGCGAACGGCGCGTCGAACACGTGGTTGGAGAAGTACACCGTGGCCGTGAGCAGGAACCCGCGGGGCACCGCGGCGCGCCACTCGGCGACGAGGAACCCGAACTCCGCCATCTCCACCGCCGACGCCGGGAACCTCCACGCCACGTCGAGCCCATCGAACCCATTCTCCCTCGCGACCGCGACCGCCGCCCCGATGAACGCCGCGCGCGACGCCGGGTCGGCGGCCATGGCGGCGAACGCGGGGTCCGACCCTGACCCCGACCCCGCCGCCGCAGCCGCACCACCACCCGCGCCGCCGCCGCCGCCGCCGATGGAGAGGACGGTCTTGACGGCGGCGTTCTTGGCCTTGACCGCCCTGGAGAAATCCCCCAGGAGGCTCGCCGCCGCCGGGTCCGGCGGCAGCAGCAGCGTGCGGCGCGCGGGGTGGACCGCCACGGCGTAGTAGTAGAGATGCGTGTACAGCGACGCGTCGAGCGCGGCGAGCGGGCGGAGGTGGGCGTCGGCGGCGAGGTAGTAGCCGGCCCGCACCGCCTCCCTCGGTTCTTGGCTCCTACGGGTCGCCGCCGCCGACGCCGGCGAGGCTTCCGCCGCGAGCGAGAGGGAGGAGAGAGTGACGGCAGCAATGGCGGAGAGGAGGAAGGGGAGGAGGACGCCGTTCTTGGACGCCATTGGTGAGTGAAGGAGAGAGAGGGGTGGGGGTGGGGTTGGGTGGGGATGGAGCATTGTTTTTGTGCCATGGATACTCATGGGAGTGTGGGGAATCTAGGTTTGGGTGTGTTGGTATGCAAGTGTTTGCATTTGACGGAAGTTTACTCATTCACTCACAGCTCACAAGGGAAGATAAAAAGTCTTGTGACTTTTGTGTGGATGACTTCACGAGATATTTTACATGTGACAACTAAGGCAACATTCGAGATGGTGAGAGAGTTAGTTTGTTTGTTTCGTTTTTAAAGCGCACGCTTCCTAAACTACTAAACGATATGTTTTTTACAAAAAATTTTTATAGGAAAGTTGCTTTAAAAAATCATATTAATTTATTTTTCAAATTTAAAATAGTTAATACTCAATTAATCATGCGCTAATGGCTCACCTCATTTTGCGTATCTTCCAAATCTTCTCAATCCCCTTCTTCTCAAACACATGCTAAGGATTTGCCATTGAACTCGTATGTTATAGATACGTAAGAGCCCACGTATTAAAGATTATGAGCCACATCTTAAAAGTGGTAAAAAGTTAAATGCTCCTAACTTCAGTGTTGGATGGACAGAAGGTGAGGTGGAGTGAACTTGAAGCTACACATATGCACGGTTGGACTTGGAGAGGCTATATGTATATGTCCTTTAGGCAATGGGCAATGGAGGATCCTCCAAATTACCGCTGGTGCAGTAGCAGTCACTGGTACGTCGATCTTGCATATATAGAGGATCCATATTTATGCTTCAAACATGACTAAAGTATTATGATATGAAATATTAAAAAAAAAACAGAACTTGGCATTGTGTATGGTGGGAGAAAATTTCGAACAAGATTTTTAGACAAATCTCGGAAATTGAACGAATTTGATTTTTTTTTTGGCCCATTGGCACTTCATACTGGCAGCGGCGGAGCCAAGGCCCGGCAACCTTGGGCAGCTGCCCGGGCTCCGCCGGCTACATGGAACCATGTCCCATTAGATTAAATCTAATTACCTTGCTAATCATCTTTCTTAATCACCGTATGAATTGAAACAACAGCAGTATATATAGTGTACATACTTATAACGGTTTAGCGTAAAATAGCAAAGCAAATGATCACTCTAAAATGATCTACAAATTTATATAGACTTGTGTATACTATAGTTATTGTTAAACTTGTCTAGGCTTACGATAATTTCTGGATCCACCACTACTGAATACTGGTAAGTTGAAAATGTGAAACCCTGGATATGACAGACTAAGGAGCCGTTTGGAATGTTGGAATTTATGCATAGCTTTTTTTTTTGTTGGAGTTCAATATCCTTCCATGTACAATTTGTAAATTCAAGCATTTCAAATGGTCCTAACCATATCCATCCACTCGACGTAACCAGGGCCCCATCTAAATTGTTGGAACTCTCGCGTGCCTCTTTTTGGATGCACAACGTACTCATACCACACGCACGCACGCACGCAAGCAATTTACACCAAAAAAATTGTGAATTATATATATCAGGGTTATACATCTCGAATTAGATCAAGCACGAGAAAATATGTTTGCGTGCGTTCAAATCCTAATACTACATTACACGGGCGTGCGTTCACCGCAAACTTTCCCAATTAATGGTTAAAAAATCCCAATGGGCGCTTAGAAGTACTTCATTCGTAAAAAAAAAATCTAACCTAAAATTAGAATGAAATATTATCTAATGTAATGAATATGGACATGTTATATTTTATTCTAGTTCTAGGGGTGTGTTTAGTTCCACGCTAAAATTAGAAATTTGATTGAAATTCGAACGATGTGACGGAAAAGTTGAAAGTTTGTGTGTATAGAAAAGTTCGATGTGACGTTATTGGGTTCAAACTTTGGAACTAAACTCGGCCTAGATTAGGTTTTTTTAGATAGAGGGACTACCATGAGTAGGCTTGCTGTGTGAATGAATGTTGCAGGAGTAGATGGAACGAGCTGTGCATTTTCCGGGGCAAATCACTGGTAAAAACCGACCAAGATCGATAGTACTACTAGTAGATGTAAACTCCCATCCATCTTGTGATTGTTTTCTGATTGGCCGCTGCGTTTGGAAGGAGATGATCCTCGTGACAATCTGTGCCTGCAGTGTGCACCAAGGTCCCTGCCATCTTGTGCTTGTCTTGTCTCCAATTGTGGGTCATGGCCATGTATGTGTCCGGAGCAACCAGCAGTTAGTGACACTGATCAGAAGCAGATCAGCAATCAGCAAGCATACACTGCTGTGTTCGGGAGCCCCCCATGCAAAACGAAGCTCATATTATTGCATAATTAATTAAGTTTTAACTATTTTTTATTAGAAAAATGGATTAATATGATTTTTTAAAACAACTTTCATATAGAAATTTTTTACATAAGTTACACCGTTTAGCAGTTTAAAAAGTGTGCGCGTGGAAAACTAGAGAGGTGGACTGGAAAAATAGGGGGAGAAAATAGTGCAGTGATAGGAGTATGTGATTTTAACACCAAAGTTCCGTGTTTAATCTTCAATATGCTCACAATTTTTTTCTGAAAAAAAAATGTTTGGAGGGGTGGCTTCAGCTTGGCATCATCTCTTCTGCAGTTGGAGCACAACAAAACGTTTTCCGCTCAAAGTATTCCTTCGTTCAGATTTGATCGGTATATGCGTCGATGAAGGAGAAATATTGGGCATGATTAGATTGTAGCCAAAATAAACCTTACCAGGTTTTGGCAATGCCAAAATTTTAGCAAGATGGTAATATTGTCAAAATTTTGACAAGATGGCAATATTGCCAAAATTTTAACAGGATTTCTTATGTATTGATTAAATTTGATAATAAACTAAACATAGATTTTTTTAGTAACTTAAAAAAAAGGTATGATTGAAAATACTATTAAAGTGAACAGGCCCATTGTTTGGTGGGTGAGTCTTGCATAGCTCATGCATTGCACCGATCCCTTTACTTCGCATACAGAAACGAAAAGGTACTAAGATGGAGTATCAAATATACTAATCACTTCTGAACAGCATTAAAAATTATACGATAATCGTTTGTAAATGGAGGAAGTATTATAACGATTTTTAAGTTGTTTAACAAATGCTAAGGTTAGGTCAGAAGATTTCTTTTTAATTGCTTTAGTTTTTATTTTTTTAATTTTAAAATTGCTTAGATTCTTTTTAGAAACATCTGATTGTCTTTTGAGTTAATAAAATGAAGGGAAAAGTCCAAATATCCTCATAAAAAACTTTAGATAGAAGTTCCTATAAGAATCTAAACTTTAAACCCGAACATCCAACCCCTCGAACTTTACAAAACCGTTCATATATATTATCCCCTAAGGTGGTTTTGTATATTAGTTTTTATCTAATTCATATATAACTTGGATGAGTTTAATCACGTGACATACACATTGGACATACGGAGTATATATTAAAATCTCCACTTAAATCTTTCTTTTTAATAACTTGTTAGCTTTCACTTATAAACAAGTATCAACATAATAATAGTATGGTATCACTGTTTAAGTATAAATTAATTACTTACAATTGATGATATGCAAATATGTTATATTAGCTATTTAAAGTTGTTCGTTTTAGCTTCTAAAATATGCAAAACCATCATCCAAAACCACCTTTGGGGGGTAATATGAACGGTTTTACAAGGTTCAGGAGATTAGATATCCGGTTTTAAAGTTTAAGATGCTATGTGAACTTTCATCTAAAGTTTAGGAGATATTAGGACTTTTTCCTAAAATGAGTGAAACCATGAGAATTTGAAGCCTACAAATACTTCAAAACGGAGAAAGTAGTCCATAGCATAACCATCTACATCACGAAATGATAAAAACTGTCGGATGACAAGACATCATTAAGAGCAAATCCTATTAATAAATCACAAAAAAGATACTATACTATAACCATCGCCTCTAGCTAACGGCATGCGTAACTGTTTGTCCTCAGCTACACGTGCGTACGTACTGCATCGTCTCTGGATAGCATCTCGCTTCCAAAACAACCGTTCATTCATATTTGAGGTGAAAATTTCCTGAGGATTTTGAACTCTTCGTATTTCGAATGATATTTGGTTGGTCACACCTAGCAACTAGGCAGGGAGGAGGGAGCAGCCGTGCAGGCGGTTTTTAAGGCCTGTCTAGTTCCCACGTAAAAATTTTTCATCCTGTCACATCGAATGTTTGGACATATGTATGGACCATTGAGTATTAAATATAGAAAAAAAAATAATTATACAGATTGCGTGTGAATTGCGAGACGAATCTTTTAAACCTAATTGCGACATGATTTGACAATGTGGAGCTATAGTAAACATTTGTTAATGACGAATTAATTAGCTTTTCGTCTAGCAGTTTACAGATAAAAACTATAATTTATTTTGTTATTAGACTACGTTTAGTACTTCAAATATATGTGTCTATATATCCAATGTGACACTGTAGAAATTTTCACCCTCAACTAAACACCTAAATGTCAGGAGGCGTGAAACACTGTACTGTGCAGTGAGTGAGGCCCAGACCAACCGCAGCTGTGTCTCACTCCGATTGTCTCTTCTCGCCGGCCGGGGCGATTTAAAGGGCAGGCACCCGACTGCATACGGTACGCCACGGCTGCCTCTGCCTGGTCCACGGCGTTAATAAGCTGCATGTGCCTGGAGCTAACTATTGATTATTAGTACACGTTAAAACTAAATGTATAATAAGTTAATTATAAAGTTGCCTTATTTTTCTCTCACTATAAACTTATAATGATGTAGATATTCTGGAGCATATGTAGCGCTAACTCTTGGATGAGAGGCAAAACTCACCATATTTATGTATCTCTCTCTTTCGCATACGGTAATAGTTGGCGTATGGCCCACTAATATCCTTGCTCTTAGAGAGATTAAGGTTCTAAGAAGCAGTTGTTAGTAGTCAGCTCTAAGAATATGGAGAAACTGGGTTTGAGAGCTGGAGCTTCTGGAGAAGCCGCAGCTACTATAATATTCCCCAAATAAGACCTATGGCTTATTAGTGATTTTAAAAATAATTTGTGGATAAAACTTTTACATATATATTTTTAACAACTTAAAAACCAATATCAAAAAAGGGTTAATTGGATTCATGCCATTGCAACTTTGCCAAATTAAAAAAAATGCCATTATTATTCGTCATATCAGTTACATGCCACCGGAAATTTCTAAAATTGGAACCACGCCACTCTAGTCACTTTTTCCGTCTCCTCTCTCATGCCGTCTCCGTTCCCGTCCTCATCCCCTCCCTCCTTCCTCATCTCCGTTCCTGTCCTCATCCCCCTCTCTAGCGATTGAGCTGGGCGGCCCCACGGCATGGACAAGATGATCTCCTCCGGGGGCGACCAGGCGCCACACGAGGCCATCATCATCACTAACGTTGGCGCCACCATCCTCCTCCAGCCTGCCGCCTGCATGCTCGCCAACTTCTCCCGCTCCAAGGACACCGCCGCCGAGGATGGCACCACCACTGTCGTCGTCCTCGCGGGATCCCTGCTCCGCCGCACCCAGTCCCTCCTCTCCGCCAGATCCCTGCTCCACTGCGCCCAGCTTCCTCTCCCTGCTCGCCGTCGGCGCCCTCCTCGCCGTCGTCAATCTGACTCACCCGGACCTCCTCGATATCCTCGGTGGGGGTGGCGAGGTAGACCCGGCACTGGGTCCCCCTCGATCTCAGCCGAGTCCGCCTCGCCACCCCCACCACTAGCGTCACCCAACCCGGGAAGTTCGCCATAGTGGCCAGCGCGGCTGCGGCCTAGACATCCTTGGGCGTCGCGGTGTCTGGTGCGGTAGCTCGTGGGCAAGGCCCGGGAAGTTGAGGTGCGTTGCGTGGTCCTTGATGTTGAGCGCGGCGACGTCGTGTGCACGCGCGGCCATCTCGGCGGTGGCGAAGGTGCCCAGCAAGATATCGGTGGTGGTGAGGGAGGGGGATGAGGATGGGAACAGAGACCGGGAACAAATACGACATGAGGAGGACAGAAAAGGTGATTGGAGTGGCATGGTTCCAATTTTAGAAATTTCTAGTGGCATGTAGCCGATATGATGAATAGTAGTAATATTTTTTTAATTTGGCAAAGTTGCAATGGCATGGATCCAATTAACCCTATAAAAAACTACATTGAAAAAACATCAAAAATCAACTCCAAGATCAAGCTATAAAATTCAAATTTTGGTAGCGACATATAACTCAAATACTCAATGGGTAAACATAAGGGCACCAGCAATGTATATTGCTAAACTTGGTCTTAAGGTGGGTCCCACGTGAGCCCCACTAAACTATAGCAATATTCCCACGGTGTATATGGAGGATTATGCATTAAGTTGGACCCCACATCTTCCAACCGCTTCCTTCGTCTTCCTTTCCGAGCCTTCCGAATCCATTTTCTCTCCCCAACACTTCCTCTTCCAAATCCATGAGCTCGCGGAAGCAGACAGACGCGGTGACGATAGAGCACACGGGAGCAGCAGGCGGCGTCCCTTCCCCCTTTGTGCTCGACAACTCTTCTCCGGTGGCGGACCTGGCGACGGCAACGACGGATCCACGATGGTGGCATCCCTTCCCCGAGCGCGATGGATCCACAGCGACGGTGGGGACGTCTCGCGCACGGATCCGCGCCGCTCGTGGGAGGAGGTCACGGCAGTGGTGGCCTGAGGGAGGAGGCTACCGCGACGGAGGGGGTCTGCGTGCGGTGGCGGCGCCCCGTGGGAGGAGGCTGTAGCGGCGGCTGAACTCCGACAATGTCAGCACACATGTGCCCTTCTCCCCTGTTCTATGGCGGCAAGCAACGGAGAGAGAGGAGTGGTCCAGAGGATAGAGATGAAAAAGATGAATTTTCTATTCTTATGGCCGGTCCTTAGCTATAAGGTAGCTAATACAAAAGCTCCCTATAAAGACAACTCTCACAATGTATATAAACTCTTTAGAAGGTTTAAGATCTCCTCTATTTTTACATTGTGGATGCCCTAAGATCCTTAAATAGTGACTCTCACAATGTATATAAACTCTTTAGAGGGGTTAAGACCCCCTCTATTTTTATATTGTGGATGCCCTAAGGGCCCCAAATAGCGATAGTCCAAATAGTGACTCTCACAATATATATAAACTCTTTAGAGGGGTTAAGACCCCCTCTATTTTTATATTGTGGATGTCCTAAGGGCTCCAAATAGCGATAGAGAACTTTGGTCCCTTTACCATTTTTAAGGAAAAAAAAAGAAAAACGCAGTAGAAACCACGTGTTTCTTAACGTGAAAATGGAACATACTCCATGGGACGGAGGGAGTAGACTATTTGGCATTCCATTTGGCGTAGCAGGAGATTTTAGAATATCATTTGGCGTAGCAGGAGATTTTAGAATTGGGCTGTGTTTAGATCCAAAGTTTGAATCCAAACTTCAGTCCTTTTCCATCACATCAATCTGTCAAACACACAACTTTTTAGTCACATCATCTTTAATTTTAACTAAAATCTAAACTTTGCACTGAACTACTATAAACTTCCCAAACCAGTTACTAGTACATTTCGATTTTATGCCACAAGCATATCTGGCATTTGTTGGCCTGGTACGGTCTAGAAACCCTTTACGAGTGAGATGCAGTTACTGCTATATGCCCAAATAAGGTGATTAGAGCTAAACTTCTCATTTTATTCAGATAATCTGTAGCTACAATTCATAAGGCATTGGCACAATCACAATGCGTTCAGCTCTCTAGCAGGAATGCAGGATACGATGGTCTGCTTCAAACATGCAGCTACAGATTATCTGAAGAAAATGAGATCTTATAAAAAAATATTTAATTGTAATTATAACAATTTGAGTGAACTGAAAGATTTAAACATCATTAGAGACCCAACCATGCGATAAAATCAATTTATCATACTGCGGACTTTGTATCCGTAAGATTGGTACAATAGGCTCTGGCTTTTCTTAGCAGAAGGTATAATAGGCATAAAGCACAAGGCAAAATTGACATCTAGCAAGTCAAATATCATAACAGTTGCCACTCATCTCCTAGCCATCTAGTCCTCCTGCAAGGCCTTCATTAAGTAGAGCCTGTTGAAATTCTGACCAGCAACCCTGCAGTAGTAACGCAAATATCAATATGACTGGTGAATAGGCACCATGGAATGGAAAAAAAAAAACATCTGAAGCTTTACGACAGAAACAAGCCAGAAAAGAAATTTTGCCATATTTACTTCACCGTAACCATTGCCATAATTAAATGGATCATTCAAAAAGGAACATTTTGTGTATGAGACTACACCAGTACATGCTACCAACATTGTATATTTCATATTTTTGCATGTTACTAGTTCAATCATGAGACATGCATCTGTACGACCATAATAATCACACTAAAATTTGCACATCTAATGGTTCATTTCTGACGAGAAGATACAGGCATTATGGAACTCCTAGACAATAGGCATAAAATTGCGAAAGAATCCATACCCGTTAATATGGTTACAGTAACTGGAGATCTGATTGGTTACAAGATAACCCTCCAAACGTGACGGCTCAGGAATTGGCTTGAAAATGGGATTGGATGGGTCTTCTTCTGGCAATGGCTCCTCTCCAGCAGCTTTTCTTGCCATATTCTCTTGCCTGCAGCATGTCAGTAGCGAAAAAAAATAAGAGATGTAAATTGCCATATTCATAGCAGCACCTGCTTTGCTTATTTCTGAGAGGAAGAGTGCGCTTGTTTAAAAAGTTGGCACATTCCAAGAGCTAATGAACTGATCAATATCACAATGGACAAGCATTTGTTTTGACCTTCTCTTTTGGAGCCATGCCTGCTGCTGTGACTGCTGTCTTGAGACATTGCGATAGTAATATTGGAACTACACCACAAGGACAACACCCAGTCAGATAAAATATATTTATCAAAGTAACATCAGATTGTTTATGCAAAAGTTCATTTCAGAAAATAACCTTGTTTTGTTCTGATGAAAGATCATCCATGCAGCCAATCAGAAATTCCAAGTTCCTTTCCATGAATGGAGCAGTTGACAATTTAAGGCGGTCAAAATCACACTGTAACAAGACAAATATAAATACAGCTGCTAAAGGATGATGACAACAGATGCCGCATAAAAAAAATCAGAAGTAAACTTTACCTGTGAAACAGGTGATTCAGGTTCCAGCTCCGTCATGAAGGCACTGACAAGTGCAGAGTTGGAAACTTTAATCTATGAGACAATAAGACAGGATACATCAGGACACAAAAATTGTACATATCGACATGGAAGATAACTAAGTAAATACCGGTATCTCCTCAAAAATATCAACCCATGACAATTTCTTCTCTCTTAACCTGTAAAAACATGCAGTCATTTGTATATGCAATCTTTACAAACTAGAAGGACTGGGTTACACAGAAGAAACCATACTTCTCTCCAGTTAAACCATTGTTACGGTAAAGATCCATGAATGAATCTGTGAGTTTCAAGGCCTTGAGAGCTAGCACCCCCTGATTTGACCTAGACGGGTCATAAACAATGCACACACATCTCCGGATATTCTCCTGTAACATGCAAATGTTAAGTTCTGCATGCAACATTGCAGAAAATTACGCAACTCTTATGACCTACTCATAGATAAGATATAGGACATGTAAGTATGCAACTATCATACATCTGTCACATCTCACATGTACTGCTGTAGTGCTGTGCACACCATATTGTTTGTACAAACGGGTTAGATGTTGTAATGCATACAGAAACTTAACCTTGATTCGTGTCAAAATAGGTTACATGCTAATTAGAGAAGCTAATTAATACTAAAGGTGCACTGTTTACTGTCCTATTTGTTTGTTCATGCCGTGCAAGCTATTTTGAGCTAATTAATGCGCAAGTTGGCCTAAAACTATTACTGCAGTAGGTCAACAAAGCTGGGAGAGAATAAGCCAACAGCAATGAAAAGATTGATTAATTGCACCTTATTTATTTTTGCATACCTGATAGTTCATAAATGTTTCAATCAGTTCCACAGTCTGAAAAGATCCAAGCAAGCAGGATTGATACCTGTATGAATAAACATGGGAAAAAAGGGTCAAAACATAAAGCAGAACAGGTTACAGCTTACTATGAATGTTGTATGTGCAAAATCTGTTAAACAAGTACAACAAAAATGGAGGTTAAAACTTAAAACCACAACATAAATAATACAAATAATAGGACACATCACTTAAGCTCAAGATGAAATACGTTGGATAAGTAGTAATTATTGGAGTTAGAAATAAAGCAAATATTTTGAACGAGACATTAAACAGCTAGAATGCAACATAGGTTAATATGTCGTTAATGCAACTGCGAAAGACGGGCAAATACATCAAGTAAGCACAAAACCAGCCACTTTAAGGTTGATACCCAGACTTTCAACGTTAATCACAAACACAATAACTAAAGGTTGCAATACCAGAAGCTTGATGATGTTTGGTTGCTTCATACAATAAGAAATTTAACGCTCTCAAGTGTTTCCAGAAGAGGATTAGATAAAATAATCAGTCCAAGCAAACAAGTAGAGCTCCATTGATTTTAAAACAGAGACAAGGTGAATACATGACACAAACAACATTTCTATGCATGTATACATAGAGGCAAAATTCCACACTTATTTTGTTTACACTTCTCAGTGTCACATACTCAACAGCATCAAACTATGTTGACAAATGAGCATATCTCAATTTAGTTTGCCTGCATTATTAACTACTGCCAACGATGCTAGCAACATTCCAAAAATATAATAATGAACAAGCGGTCAGAACAAAGAAATATGAATGAACTATTTATGCACAAATAAATTAAAGGCAGAGGATCAAAGACTACAAAAACAGAGTTGTAACACGTGTAAACTCAAAGGCTGCTCACAGAAGCACACGGCAGAGGTTAATTATCATATGAAACAACAGCAATAATTATCATACCATCCAACAGTGTTATTGTCAACGTTAACCTCCCTCAAGCACCTCATCATCTCGAGCTGATAATTTGCACCATCTGCATCTGCTTCTTCATCATCTTCTCTCATCTGTGGTCAAATATAAAAGTAGCTGTTAATCTATAAACTGAACAACCACAAGAATACTGGAAGTAGTCAAGTCATAGTAAAAAAAATATGTTATAGATGTTGAATACTCACCGGGAAAGGAAAACAGTTTGTTACTTCCAGAACACTGCCAACATCCAAACCAAGCAGTTGGCCTGTAACTAGAGCAGGTGCAAACTCCTCACAGTGCTTAATGATCTTCAGGACAGCCTGCATGATTGCGAGAGAGATATTTGTGAGTGGAAATATAAGAGTACTATACCTAAACATGCCTATTAAAACAAAGGGCAAAAGAAAAATGTGTCTGGCCCTCAAAAAATCATCCAATGTAAAGGTGCAGCAAATTTGATCTAGTTGAGTATGGTCAACATAAGTACATGACTAAAAGCAATATCTGTGTTGTGCAATATGGTGTGCTCCATTAGAGTACTCTTCGAGGCACCTTTTCTGCTGCGAATCAAGCAAGAATTTTCTCCCACCCTCTGCTCTCCCTAGTTTCTCCTACACTTCTACTCAACAATCACTTTCGAATCATGTGTAAAAGAAAACATTGTAAAAAAAGAGAACTAAATATTCATAATGACCTCAACAAATCCGTCCAGTTCCAGAGCCAAAGGACACCGATCTAATTACACGGCAAAGCATGTGATTACCTCGATCTAAAGAGCTAAACAACACATTTGGGTGAAGAGAAATCGCACATTAGGGGCGTTTCATCACACAAACAGATCCCTCCGAAATCAAGAGAGCTTTCCCCTACTTCATCCCAAGCGCAAGTCGCCCAAAACAAAAATGCTAGCATAGCGGACGCACTTGACAAAAACGGGAGGGGATCGAGCAAGAGAAGAGAAAAAAAATCACCAGGCCCTCCATCTGCACGACGCGGAGCGGCGACGGCGCCTCCTCGGTGACGGTCGACACGGCCTGCAGGAACGACCTCGCTCCCCCCGACGGCCCTGCTGCTGCTGCCGCTGCTGCAAACCAAATCCAAACCAATTAAACAAACCACCCATTCGCCCCCAGAGTCAGAAGCGGAGCAGGGCAGAATAGACACAGAGAGAGAGAGAGAGCAGGGCGGTTCTTCGTCTCGCTTACGATTCGCCATGGCTGCTCGGTGGTGCTCGACGGCGTCGGCGGCAAAGGCGGCGGCGAGGAGGAGGAGGAGGAGGCGAGCTAGGGTTTAGGGTCAGATCCGCTCGTGTCGAGTCGAGCCCGATTTTGATGTGCGGCGCAGATGTGTCCCGGGCTGGTTTTCTTCACGGTTTTACGGGTGGTGCGTACGCTATCTAGGAGCCGTTGGATCCTAAAATTGGCGGCTGGGATTGAAGGGGTGGAGAGTTTTTTTTTTTTTTTTGGACACCTGAAGGTGGTTGAGAGTTGCCACTTGAGAAGTTGAGATTGAGAGTTCAGAGTTCAGACAATGAGCACCGGATTGCCGTCTTCCTGAAAAAAAAAAACAATGTGATGATAAAAAAGGAAAAAAACAATGTGATGATAAAAAAGAAAAAACAATGTTTTTTTTGCAGGGTAGAAAAAATGCTATGGTGTAGGAAATTAATTATTGTGAGAAAAATAGTTATTTGTTAATTGTTATATTTTTCTTATATCATTTCATTTATACTGGAATTTATGATTTTTCTAAACTAATTATATTATATGGTTTCATTTATACTGGAACTTATTTTTTTAAAAAATAATTATATTATTAATCTGAAATATTGTTTTAAAAACGACATATACAAAATAAAATATGTGAAATTCAATCATATAACCTTCCTTTATATTGAAATTAAAAACCACCCTCCTAGTCAGTCTACTTATCATTTTTTATCTAAAACATGGCAAACTATCAAATCTCACAATAGACCGATGTGTGATCAAGAGTAGAAGACCATTCAACACATTTTGATAGGTTCTCTTCTCGTGACAAGTTTGGTATCTCCTGTTTAGTCGTATGATTATGCGGATCTTTCGTCACAACCAAAGGATAGTTTTTTTTTTGTAAATGGTGGATAAAGATCAATTCTCTTATTCCAAAGGTGCTCAAGCGTGGCCTGAATTTTCTCATTACTTTGTAAGCATGGCTGATTTAGAAGCACAAAAAAGTTGTATGTTTAACGGAGCCTTCTCTTATGGGTAGTTGGATTTTGGAGAAAGTGTTTTTTAAGTATATAGCAAGAGTTAGGGCTTGGCCTAGGAGGTAGCAGGTGGCTAGAGGAGTTTTGGTGTTTGTGGTCGCCTCCTCTTTAGTTTTGAGGATCTTTGTGGTTTTCTCCTTTCTTTCTTTTTTTTTTGACAGTATTCTCCTTTTTTTTTAAACACAGTAGTGGATGTTTTATGTTTAAACCTCCCCTTCTTCTTGATGCAATGATACACGCTTCTCTTGCGTGTTCGATAAAACTATCATCATTTACCCCTAGTAAGTGATGACATGATCATGGACTCATGGTCTTGCAAGAGATATCAACTATTATCTATTTTTATTTCGCCATTGCAACCTATCCATCAGAACTCAATTCCACATCGATATATTGAGATCGGTATTCACTGAATAGTTTATAGAGGAGAGGCCGATGTTCGAGTTCTTCTGCCCTCTCTATCCTAGTGTTTCATGTGTCATCCGATTGACCCCTGCGTCAGGGAATGAGAGGAATCTGATACAATAGTAGGTATTGGGATATCTCATTCTTCCTGTTACCAATATGTATACAAGAAGCAAGACTGGATGCAATCGTATATAAACTCCCCTGTATGTGTGCTATATATTGTAAGCAACAAAATAATCAAATGTTTCACGATTACATGCGTCCATTCGAGAATGGACAACTATTCAGAAAAATGGGAGAAAACCCTGAACAACATCCGACATAAGTTAGATGAGTAGAGGGACATGGTTTCTGAACACAAAACTCTCATATATAAACATTAGCCGCATGCCGCTAATGTACACTGGATGAATGGTAAATCTTTGAAGAGTTAGCCATTGATAGTCATCCTAAATACCAAATCCATGGCCAAAGAAAATCAAAACAAAAAAACTGGAGAGCTGTGGAGATCAAATTGCTGAAAGCAATCGAGGTAATGGCTGAGAAACAAGTTGTTTGGACTCTCAACCTTTTGTTCTTAGTATCGTGATGCTGCCTCTGCCCCCGTCAGTTCTGATCCTTGTCTTGCCAATGACTGGCTTGCCAGAGAAGGCTGAAGTCCCTAGGGTTTCTGGAGCCTTCTTCGGAGGAGCACGGATTCGCTGATTTATATCCTTCAGAGTGATGACGTCTCCTTCCTCCCAGGATGGTTTGATGAGGGTAAAAGGGTATGCTATAGTAGTAGTTAGATTCTGCTTCGCCTTAACCAGTGAGGTTCCTAGTATAGCAGCATAGACAAAGTAAGAAAATGTTGATATGACATGATAAGATACTGTCAAACTGAAAATACCTTTAGATACTTTAAGTGTAGAAAGCTTCCTAGTCTCCTGCATTACAAGACTTTCTGTCACTGAATCATTCTCAGTTGTTCCTGTCATAGATAGAAAGAACTGGTAACTTTCCTGCCAAAACTACAAAATCTTGGTTTCAGCGAGGCACTCAAAACTGTATGTCCATCAATCAGTATAGAATTTTGCAGTGACTGAAAACATGGCATTGCATCGAAGGAAAACAGCAAACAAAATGTTCTCTACAAATATCTCGCATGGGGACTTAAGGACAAACAGTGATGAGATGGGATGCTCATGCATAGATTACAAGCCATGTTTGAAAAACAAATGAAAATTTGACTTTAACAATGCTGTAGATGTACACTTTGCACTGACCTGAAATACCACTTTGATCATTGGTATATGTAACGCTCTCCTGGCTAGAATGCCTAAAAATGAATCCAAGCTTAACATGTCATGATTGAAATATAATGATAAAGTAAACGCTGTGGTTTCTGTGGGAACAGAGAGTAGCTAACATTTGGTCATGCCTGAAATGCATTTGATTTTCATCAGAGCAATTTTTCGAATGACTATTTGATGGTTGGTAGAATGCTCCAGTTGACAAATAATCTATTGTATTTGATGCCAACATTTTCAGTTAGCTAAGAAAAAAGGCATAGCAATTTAAGTTGTCAAACAATATAATATGAAAAGCAAAAGACAAACCAAAATTATTTGAATTGTTCTGTGAATCCCAATTGAAGCTCTGCGGTTCATCGGTGCAAAGCAATGAAATTTCTGATACCTAAGACATGGATCAGGAGAACAAGTAAGAAGTGTAAACAAGAGCACAATGCACTAACTTGGAAGATATCTAGGTGCTAGTGAATTACCTCAGATGTGCCCAAGGTAGAACTTATTTCACGATTTCCATCTTCTGATTGATTAGACTCAGAAGGGTACTCCAATATGCGGCGGCGCTTTGATTCCCGAGATTCCTCTAGGTCCAACGTCTCCTTGCAGGTGAAATCTGACTCGAGTAACATCTCCATTTAAGCAAACATTCCAGAGGAATAACAATTGATGGTGGCAAGAACAAGAAACTCCCTACCATCAATATCAAAGAAGCCGCGACAGTCTCTTAGAGGAGTTTGATTGCCCAGCAATCCCAGTAGGTCATCATCATCATCTTGATTGAGGCAGTCCCACATGAACCTAGAAACATCTAATGTAAAAAGAAGCAATCAAATAGTAAGTGGAAACTCGAAACAGATGGTCCGAATCTGTGTAAAGATGCTATTATGATTTATGGATTTTGAGTGATGTACCATGACTTGCAGCATTGCTTTCGCAATGCTCCGCCGCCTGCCAGTCCCAAAGACTGCAGTAAGCATTACAAAGATCAGACATAAATCGCAATCAAAGTAACACGGTGAAATAGCGTGCCATTTTTAGACAGTAATCAGTTCCGCGGACAGTCCAAACATGATACAGCTTGAATCATAATGAGTTATTCCTTATAGTTTCTACATAGATCATAATAAATTTTATCACTTCGTTGTTACGACAGACGCCTAAACCGCCTAAACCGGAATTGATTATCACCGACACGGCATCGCAATGACAGTATGTGTCCATTTATTTCCAAACCCCTTGAGCCCAAAATTGAAGTGGAACATTTCCAATCTAACACACAAATCTAAGGACAGTCATGTCCTCCTCCTAGTATCAACCTAAATACCCACGGTTTACACCATTTCCAACAAGAACAACTAAATCGTCATACGAATAACATATTCAGCAAGTGAAATTCACAAAAAACACACACACACACACACACTAACATACACGAACCACCCAGAGCCGATCACCCCCCAAATCTACCAAAACTCTAAACACCAAATCGCCACAACAAGACTTCTCCATCCCCTCCCCTAGATCCCCAAAAGGAGGCGATAAACACTCGCGGATTCCAGCACCCCCCCCCTCCCCATGGCCGCCGTCTCGACGACCAAACCAAACCCGCCCTACCCCAATCTGCGCCACCCGCAAACCAACCAACCCCCCCGCAACAAACCCCCGAAGACGTAAACCCCGCACTCACATTAGTTCGCCGCCGCCGCCGGACGGGTCCATGTCTGCGGCCGACAACAACAACGTCGCCCCCCTCCCCCCCTTCGCTGGGCTTGGAGGATTTGTTTGACTCGGGAGCAGAAGAAACGAGGAGGAGACAAGAGCGCTCCGATGTCACTACTCCGCTCTGACTCTCGTCTTCCACCCGCATTTGTAGAGGACGAGGAGGAGAAGAGAAGGGATGGAAATGGAAATTTGGGGGGGCGATAGGGCAGCAGTGTGAGTGTGTTGGTGTGGGCTGGTTTCCGGGCGGGCGAGAGGGCCGTTGCCACCTTCTCTCTCTCTCGTGGATCTCCGTGCCGCCGCGTGTTCAAACCGCTACTCCCCCCGCGTATTGTCGTATGCCTGATTTTCTCTCTCTCTACACGTTTTTGCAGTAAGGAAGGGCCGGCCTTGATGGCCTTTCCAAATTCCAATCCCAGCCCAGCCACAGCCATGGTGGCAAACTGGCGAAGGTCCAGCCAGACGCGCACCATATTTCACACAGCCTTGGGGTGACATCGATGAGAAATTCGATAATTTGATGTATTTTTTCGTGGTCGATTTTGCTTTAATTGGCGCTTGTGAGGATGATACGTGGGACCATTTAAGTGAATGAAAGCAGGCTAGGATGTTGAATAATCGATGATCATTTTAAAAGAGTGTCCAATTATCGAATCTTTTGTCGGAGAGAGTGTCGATTTTTGTCAACTGCATGGTTAGGGGTGTGTTTCTTTCTTGTTTTGGAAGGGGTGAGACTGGCTAGGGTTGGGTTTTGATACTATGCTAAACTTGGAGGAGGATGGATTGATGGATGGATATGTATGGAGTTAATCTGATAAGGCCGAGAACTAGGGAGTGGATATTGATATAAGTTTATGTGATGCGGTCGGGTTGACGGGTCACGTGTTAATTGAGATAGTGGAGTAATAAGAATAAGATCATCTTTTATGGGTGGTTATCCGAAAGAGTACCCCCTATCTATTGCCTTTTTGGTTTTATATGGAGCTGCTATTTTTGTCGCTTTGTGGTACGGAGTTCATGCTGACTTGGATTGGTACGATGCTACTAAAGGCAACTCATTTCTTTTAATGTCACATAAGCGAGAGACACGTGTACAAAACCAATCGGCCATGTAACGACACTCTTGAGCATTATTTTGGAAAATAATTATTACCGTTTGATCATGATAATATTCAAACATATTATGCCAAAGATTTTAATTTTGATTTGAATTAACTTTTATGTAACGGTTTCTACCAACTCTAAGGTTGTGTCGGAACTATAAGTTCTCATCTTTTACTCTCTTGTTTTACACATGCACGCTTCTTGAACTATTAAACAATGTGTTTTTAACAAAAGAATATCTATAAAGTTGCTTTAAAATATCATATTAATCTATTTTTCAAATTTTAGCTAATACTTAATTAATCATGAGCTAATCGGCTATCTCGTTTTCCGTGCCAAGGAGAGAAGTTCCCAACTCCTCCTCCCGAACACAGCCTAAGCCATATAACCACAATAATTAAGTGATTTACTATCATATTTGTTAACCCTAGAGGCCTAGACATGAACAACAAAACTTTGCTCAAACAAATTGCATATATGATTTTATTAAGAAGAGAAACAGTGGCCATTGAGGTTTCTCACAACTGATAAAGGGGGTAAATAGTGTACTAACTTGGGAGAGGATGGATGGAGTTAATCCAATGAGGCCAAGAATTAGGTCTCATTGGACGATGGGGTGATATGAAATTAAATGATGTGTTTAGGTTCAATGGTGAAGCCAGGATCTTAGTATGAGGAGGTTCAACTTAATAAGTGATTACAATAAAAAAAACTAGTATAAAAATATACACAAATTTTAAGATTTTCATAGGTAATATATCATATCAACATAAAAAAATGATAATATAATATATAGGCTTATCATGTAGCTATAATGTGTAACATATTTATTTATTTCAATTCAACTTTATAAGCAATGAGCAAACAAATTGTAAACAATGATAAAATCATCTGAGCTCAAAATCTAGATAAATAGACAAATAATAGACAAAAAAGACAAAATGAACAAAGAAATTACAAGTGCTAGTATTTCAGAGTTTTTTTTTCGGGGATAAGGCATATATTACTTAGACACGGCGTCTTCATAGACCAACCACGAAATGAAATTACAGCCATTACTAGTCCACAGACCGAACAGAGAATCACACCGGGTTTTATTCGCTAAACTATGACCAACCCGGTTTTGGCTATGCAGAGCCTTACAAATCTTGACCTCTCTATTAATACCAAGAAGCTCTTTCACCTCTCTTATGAGATACGCTAATTCAGACATATCCTTCTCCTTGGACTGGATCATTTGTATTGCCACCAAACAATCCGTTTCGAGCACAAACGGCAGGAAAGTCCATTGTAACGCAAGGACAGCTCCTTCTTTGCATGCAAGGAGCTCCGCCTCAAATGCGTTCCGGCAACTGGCCAGCTGCTTACAGGAAGCAACAATCACGTGTTTGCAACCCCTTGTTCCCAACTCCTCACTCTCATTTTCCGCTTGCACGTTTTTCAAATTGATATTTTTTATAAAAAGTTTCTAGACGAAAGTTGCTTAAAAAAATCAAATTAATCTATTTTTTTAAAAAAATAGCTAATACTTAATTAATCACGTGCTATTGGACCGCTCCGTTTTCCGTGCGTGGGTGATGGGTTCCCAACACCCACCACCGAACACACCAGTCCCTGTTTGTGCATCATATGACCCATCACATTAACCTTCATCCAACCCTGCTGCGGCTTCTCCCAGTCGGTTGTACCTCCATTGTATAGTCTTTGCTGACTATCCTTCTTCAAACCCCAATAATTGATCACATGTTTGCCCTTCGTCAGATTAGCCTGGGGATGCTGTTTGATTTCCAAGAGTGTATTGACATAACTCAGCAGAAAATTCTTAGAAGCTTCAATCGTGGGTGCAGGCTTCCCATGCATGATTTCATTACGACTAAACCAGTTCCGCCACAGCACCATCAGGAGCAAAGAACGCCCTGAATCCGACAAGTTCTCCAAGCAATCAAACAACCAATGGCCAGAATCAGTAGGAGCTAAATTGTCGGAAATGAAACAGTGGTCCTCCTGCATAGCCTGCAAAAGAGCACGAGCAAGTGGGCACCTGGTGAGCACATGGCTTGTATCCTCCTTCTCCCTGCCACATATAACACAGATATATGAAGATTCCATCTTCCTTTTCTTTTTATTCTCCATAGTTGCTAAATAGTTAGTAGCTGCCTTCCATGCAAAGATTTTAACCTTCTGAGGGATATTACATTTCCAAATTAGGTTCCAAGGGATAGTTGTGGATGCAGCACTTGAACTAGCTCTTTCCTCCATTTGCGCCAACGACTGTGCTAACTTGTATGCGCTTCTAACAGAGAACCTCCCGAATTTATCCGGATGCCAAGCAATGAAATCCTCCTCATCTCTAGAAGAAATCAACATCTGTAAGATTACCTCAGCATCAATGGGGAGGAAAATTTGAAATTGAAATATTAGCCACATAGTGATGTCTCCCTCCATTTCATATTATAAGTCATTTGACAATTTTTTCTAGTCAAACTTCTTCAAGTTTGGCCAAGTTTCTAAAAATATAATAGTATTGCAACACAAAAAATATTATCAAAATATATTCAATGGTAGATTTAATAAAACCAATTTAATATTTTATATGTTGCTTAATTTTTCAATAAACTTGGTCAAACTTAACAAAGTTTGACTATGAAAAAAGTCAAACGACTTATAATATAATATGAAACTGAGGGAGTATATTGTTAGACTCATTTTCTTTTACATAATTGATGATTAGATAGGTTAGATATTAATAGCACGTAGCAGTAAGTTGCATGTTGGAGAAAGGGGGGGAGGGGGCAGCGATGCCCCTCTCCTTCGGCTTAACACTTGTTTTGGTTGATGGGTCATACGTTAATTGAGAGAGTCGGGTAAGTTCATATTTTCTGGGTGGCTGTAAAAAAAAGGTAACTGCTGGATTTTTTTCGTTTTCTCTTTTACGAAGATGCTATTTTGTATATTTGTGGTAGAGAGTTCATGCTGACTTGGATTGATACAAACTACTAAAGACAACTCATTAGAGCAAGTACAATAAGGTGATATAAGCAGGTTGTACAAGTTGACATTTGTTCTTTTGTGGTATAAGTGGGATGCACAAGTTAATACATCACATATGTTCTTATGTGGAGGAGAGAGGAGAGCAAAGAGAAGAAAAATTAGACTGTAGATTTGTAGTTAGCTGTAGCACGAGCTCTAATAAAGTTTGTGAGAAATGAGAGGATTCGGTTTTAATGATGCAATATATATCTATAACTGACTATTATATGAGTGGGATATTAGGTTGGCTGTAGATAATGTTTCAATTTTTTTAAGCTAGTAATTGGTCATATTATTAAGCTTGCTTGGAAGTTTTTTTTTCTTTATGGCACATAAGCCAGAGATACACCATACATGACCAAAGCAAGGATCACAAAATCGTTCAGTCACGGAACAACGCTCCTGAGCAGTTTTATTGGTTACAACTATTACCATTTGGCTATGGTAAAATTCAAACAATTTTTGCCAAAGATTTGGATTTTAATTTGAATAAATTTGGCCTCGAACGGTTTTGAAATCATACCAACTCTAAGTCCTATAACCACAATAATAAAGTGATTTACTATCATATTTGTCAACCCTGGACATAATCAACGAAAGCAATTTCAAAGGTAACTACTTTTATACTTCTTTTGTTAGTGGTCCAAAAGCTAAAGTTAAAGTGACAGAAGTAATAAAAAAAAACAAAGTCCTGAATTTATTCAAACAACATTTCAAAATTGGATGCTACTTACAAGTCACAGCTCAAACAATTGCATATATGATTTTTGTGAACTGTCACTATAGGACCTCTTCAAACTAAACATGCACATCACATTGCTCTAGAAAGTCCTGGATTTTACGATTTAAATTTTAGGCTGATCAGTGTGAGTGTGAGGGCCGTTGCCACCCCCCCTCTCTCTCTCTCATGGGTCCGTGCCGCTGCGTGCTCAAACCGCTACTCTCTCTCCCCCCTCATCCGTCTGATTTTCTCTCTCTCTATACACGTTTTTGCAGTAAGGAAGGCTGGCCTTGATGGCCTTTCCAAATTCCAATCCCAGCCCAGCCACAACCATGGTGGCAAACTAGCGAGGGTCCAGCTAGACACGCACCATCACACAGCCTTGGGGTGACATCAATGAGAAATTTGATAATTTGATACATTTTTTCGTGGTCGATTTTACTTTAATTGGCGCTTGTGAGGATGATACGTGGGACCGTTTAGGTGAATGAAAGCGGGCTAGGATGTTGAATAATCGATGATCATTTTAAAAGAGTGTCAAATTATCGAATCTCTTGTCGGAGGGAGTGTCGATTTTGTCAACTGCGTGTTTGGGGGTGTGTTTCTTTCTTGTTTTGGAAGGGGTGTGACTGGCTAGGGTTGGGTTTTGATGCTATGGATGGAAGGGGTGTTGCGGCAGTGGTAAATACTATGCTAAACTTGGAGGATGATGGATTGATGGATGGATATGTATGGAGTTAATCTGATAAGGCCGAGAACTAGGGAGTGGATATTGATATGAGTTTATGCAATGTGGTCGGGTTGACGGGTCACATGTTAATTGAGATAGTGGAGTAATAAGAATAAGATCATCTTTTATGGGTGGCTGTCCGGAAAGAGTACCCATTGATTTGTTGCCTTTTCTGTTTTATATGGAGCTGCTATTTTTGTCGCTTTGTGGTATGGAGTTCATGCTGACTTGGATTGGTACGATACTGCTAAAGGCAACTCATTTCTTTTAATGTCACATAAGCGAGAGACACGTGTACAAAACTAATCGGTCATGTGACGACACTCTTGAGCATTATTTTGGAAAATAATTATTACCGTTTGATCATGATAAGATTCAAACATATTATGCCAAAGATTTTAATTTTGATTTGAATAAACTTTTATGTAACGGTTTCTACCAGCTCTAAGGTTGTGTTCGGAACTATAAGTTCTCATCTTTTACTCTCTTGTTTTACATATGCACACTTCTTGAACTATTAAACAATGTGTTTTTTAACAAAAGAATATCTATAGGAAAGTTGTTTTAAAATATCATATTAATCTTTTTTTACAAATTTTAGCTAAATCTTAGCTAATCGGCTATCTCGTTTTCCGTGCCAGGGAGAGAAGTTCTCAACTCCTCCTCCCGAACACAGCCTAAGCCATATAACCACAATAATTAAGTGATTTACTATCATATTTGTTAACCCTAGACACGAACAACAAAACTTTGCTCAAACAAATTGCATATACGATTTTATTGAGAAGGGAAACAGTGACCATTGAGGTTTCTCACAACTGATAAAGGGTGGTAAATAGTACTAACTTGGGAGAGGATGAATGGAGTTAATCCAATGAGGCCAAGAATTAGGCCTGATTGGACGATGTGTTCAGATGAAATTAAATGATATGTAAAAATATACACAAATTTTAAGATTTTTCATAGGTAATGTACCATATCAACATTTTAAAATGATAATATAATATATAGGCTTATCATGTAGCTATAGTGTGTAACATATTTATTTATTTCAATACAGCTTTATAAGCAATGAACAAACAAAATTATAAACGATGATAAAATCATCCGAGCTAAAAATCTAGATAAATAGACATATAATTAGACAAAAACAAAAGACAAAATGAACAAAGAAATTACAAGTGCTAGTTTTTCAGAGATTTGAAATTGAAATATTAGCCACAACTTCTTCAAGTTTGACCAAGTTTCTAGAAATATAATAGTATTTCAACACAAAACAAATATATTATCACAACATATTCAATGGTAGATTTAATAAAACTAATTTGATATTTTATATGTTGCTTAATTTTTCTATAAATTTGGTTAAACTTAACAAAGTTTTACTAGGAAAAAGTTAAACGACTTATAATATAATATGAAACGGAGGGAATATATTGTTAGACCCATTTTCTTTTACATAATTGATGATCAGATATGTTAGATATTAATAGCACGTAGTAGTAAGTTGCATGTTGGAGGAAGGGGGAGGGGGCAGCGACACCCCTCTCCTTCGGCTTCACCCTTGTTTTGGTTGATAGGTCATGCATTAATTGAAAGTCGGGTAAGTTCAACTTTTCTGGGTGGCTGTAAAAAAAAAGGTAACTGCTGGATTTTTTTTTGTTTTGTCTTTTACGAAGCTGCTATTTTGTATATTTGTGGTAGGAAGTTCATGCTGACTTGGATTGATACGAACTATTAAAGACAACTCATTAAAGTGAGTACAATAAGGTGATATAAGCAGTTTGTACAAGTTGACATTTGTTCTTTTGTGGTGTAAGTGGGTTGTACAAGTTAATACATCACACATGTTCTTCTGTGGAGGAGAGATGAGAGCAAAGAGAAGAAAAATTAGATTATAAATTTGTAGCCAGCTGTAGCACGAGATCTAATAAAGTTTGTAAGAAATGAGTGGATTCGGTTTTAATGATGCAATGTATATCTATAACTGACTATTATAAGAGTGGGATATTAGGTTGGCTATAGATAATGTTTCAATTTTTTGAAGCTAGTAATTGATTATATTATTAAACTTGCTTGGAAGTTTTTTTTTTTCTTTATGGCGCATAAGCCAGAGATACATCATACATGACCAAAGCACAGAGTCACAAAATTGTTCAGTCATGGAACACGCTCCTGAGCAGTTTTATTGGTTACAACTATTACCGTTCGGCTATGGTAAAATTCAAATGATTTTTGCCAAAGATTTGGATTTTAATTTGAATAAATTTGGCCTTGAACGGTTTCAAAATTCATACCAACTCTAAGTCCTATAAGGCTATAACCACAATAATTAAGTGATTTACTATCATATTTGTCAACCCTGAACATAATCAACTAAAGCAATTTCAAAGGTAAACACTTTTATACTTCTTTTGTTAGTGGTCCAAAAGCTAAAGTTAAAGTGACAGAAGTGACAAAAAACAAAGTCCTGAATTTATTCAAACAACATTTCAAAATTGGATGCTACTTACAAGTCACAGCTCAAACAATTGCATATATGATTTTTGTGAACTGTCACTATAGGATCTCTTCAAACTAAACATGCACATCACATTGCTCTAGAAAGTCCTGGATTTTACGATTTAAATTTAGGCTGATCAAAATGATGACAAAGAGTTTAACAATAGCAGCTCACGGCAATGCTGTAGAAAGAGTCACATATACCGTCTTAAAAGTTTCAAGGTTCTCTTGACAAACAGCTGATCACCCAGATATCAGTAATATTCATCTCCATAGTGTAATGGGCTATTATCCCTTTAATTTACAGTGTATCCTCTATAAGATTTTCAAATCTACAACATAGACATCTGTGGTTCCTCCTAATGGAGCATATCACGATTTCAACATATGCCACTGCACTCTTCTATTGTCAAACCTCTCAGAACTGTATGAAAACAATTTTTTTTCCTGATCTTTGTTTTTTCTGGTTGGACATGCCAAACCACCCACATTTCAGATGATACAACACCAAAAATTAAACTTATTAGTTGAGTTGTCAATCTGGTAGGGTGAGCTTCACATTGTTCTTCAAACTGCAAAAATGTCAAGTATTGTTTATCAGTTATTGCTAGAAGACCTGGTGCAACATTGTGACATGGAATTTCATTAAATGGAAATAGTGAGAAATTAAAGGCAGATTGCTTACCTATTAAGGTAATAATAGAAGAAATCAGCATACAACAATGTCTGCACGAATCCCGATATCCAGGCTGTTTAAGAAACACACATAAATTGTTGTAGATTGTTCCCAATGCATATAAATTAAATACAGAATAGCACAATCTAGATATGCCATACTTATCCAATGCACATAGTGTGGCTCAGTGAAGTAGCGGTAGGCCCAGTTGAGGATGTATAATGCTCGGTATGCGCTGCATCGCATCAATCAATGTGAAAATGAAAAGGTCAAGATTTCTAACTGAAGAACATATTGAATTCCAATGGAGAATAATGGTGCATAGAATCTGAAAATCAAACGGATAAAGTTCACCGCGTAAAACTTATAATGTGTACATGTTTCTGAATTTCTGGCCTAGCTATCTCTAACAAGGACAATATGATGATATACAAGTCAAATGTCAAAAAAGAAAATCCTAACAAGCACTAGCATGTGGAGCAGAAGCACAAACAGGGACAATTGATTCCATCAATCAAACTGACCAAAAAGATGAATGGAGAAACAAATTATGTTAATGACAAAAGGGGACTGATTCCTGTTACATCGCATGTTCTCTACAGAAGTTCTCTGAACCTGGAAAAAAAATGGTTGCTTTGCAACATAGTCACCATGTTGATACAAAGCTGATTAATTTTAGGATTTTATCTTACTGAAACCATATTTGGTATGAATCTATTTCCAATGACCATGTTTCTCCTTGACTAAAAAAACAGTAGACATTAGACACATCATTCAAGTCTGAAATATCTTTAACAACACATGCCCTTATTTAAATAGATGACAATGGAATACATAATGGTGCACACCATTTGAAAGTTTCAAATTGTTAACGTTGCATATGCATCTTATTATCCATGGAAGAAAAACAGCTAAATCATTGCAAAGGGTAAACAAAAAACATAACATGATAACGCAAAATGATCAGTGCTCGACTATGTTGAACTTAGGAGCCTGAAAGAATAATTAAGATGAAAGATTATGTGTTCATTGCTAAAATGTGGACTATATTTTGAGCACAACTAACATCAACAAGACACAAGCGACAATTTGGGTTTAACCGCTTCAGAGATGGATCAGAAAATATTGAAAGTTGTGTTTGCTCAAAAGAAAATGGTATCCATATTCAAAACTTACCCTAGGAAGAACACATATTGCCCTGTTAAATTATCAACGTTCCGTGTACGCTGTAGTAGTACAAGTTGAGGAAGAATTGCAACAGCCTCCAGATAAATGGAAAATGTCCACATCACCTAATTAGGATAAACCCCCAAAAAGCTTGGTCATAACTTATAGAAGTAATAAAACTAAAGGGGAATATATCAATTCAGACCCAAAAGTTGAGATAAATTATCATTGGAAGCTTATATTTTCTACAACTTCAAGAAGTTGATTTGATGAAGTACCTCCCTGAAAGTGAACTTCTCATGTATAAGCAAGGCCAAAAGAAGACATGGTAGAACAAGAAATTGATGTCGAAATGTATCATGATCCTTATCATATGATCTGCGGACCATCTTGTGGCGCCTTATATACCAAACAATTGAGAATGAGCTACCCAGGAAAATCATCTTCATGATGGTATTGTATAGCGATATAAAGTCTGTAAATATGTCCAAGTAGCGAGTGGCGAAAACAAGAGCATATAGCTCTTGTGTTTTCAAGGAAACACCTATAAGAAAAAAGAAATCAAAAATTGATTTTCAGTTCGTGATACTTCTTGAGTGAGTGATGCAGACATTGTTCAAAGCAAGCATCCTCAGAAATCGGATGTGTCTATAAGGGAAAATTGACAATTACAGGAATGATGGTATTCCTTTTACTGCACTTATGAAAGCAACCACTTTATTGGAATTTTCACCAACTCGTTATTATTAAATTCTGGAGCAACAAATAATCTTAGCCATTCAATGCTCTGGTTCTATGAATACAATTCGTAAATTGCTTGGCCGCACGCTGACACACGCTAACATAATGTTTTAAAAGCAGCACAGCACTGCAGTATTGGGAGAGGGCCTCTTACATACGAACTACAAACATGACACCCATGATGTGCAAGTAGTTAAATCGTGCCTGACTATTGAGTATTGAGTAGTGAGTAGTGACCAGCAAAAGGCTTCTTTACTGGACAAACTATTACAAGTTTAGTTCCTTCAAATTATGAAACATATATAGAAAGTTTTGAGTAGCAAAAAAAAAAAAACAATAAGAAGAAGAAGCAAATGGACACCTGACAAGTTCAATACCTTTACCGTTCCATGTGATAAATCCGCATATACCTGATATATCATTTCACAACAAAAGGAAGGACCAGGATATGAAAATTTTATGTCATGTGTTCCCTTGGGGAAACAGATATAATTGAACCAGGACACAAAATGTTTCTGTACACGGGATCCGTAAGAAACACAAATGCTAATGGCCAGGACAGGTCCCCATATACGATACCGCTTTGGGTTGAACACAATAACAATCAATAAGTGGACAAAAATGCACCACAAAACATAGACAACACAATATTGTCCTCAAATGTTCTAGAGAATCTGACAATCAATCTATATTGTTAGAAAGAAAAAATGAGGAAAGGCACAAATAATGAATCAGTGGACAAAAGTGCATCCTGAAACGTACACAGCACAACATTGGGCTCAAATTATCAGTTTCCAGAGAATCTAACCTACCAATCTCTAATATTAGCAAAACAACGGAGTGGCAATATCACTGAAATCTTCCAAAAAGCATAGGCCCTTATGCAGTGCCAACGCCGTTACCAGAGCAAGCCAAGATCCAACATTTCCTCCAGGATCCAGCCTCAAATGTACAAACTACCATCTTAACCATTCCAGTTGCATCCAAAAGCCAAGATTTCCGCATTTCCTCGAATCCTCTAAACTTCTAGTCGCTAAAGCCTCAGAAAGTCAGAATCCATCCAAGCGCCACCAATCTTAGCCCTCACTAAACAGCATTGTGCTTGCGTCCCCTACTCCCCCCCCAAGATCCAGAACTAAACCAAAAACACAACGCTCTACTACCTAGGAAGCAGAAACCTTTTCTTGAGCTGCCTGCAGCCAATCCAGGACTAAATACAGTAAAAAGAAAAAAAAAAGAATCTACATAGATGCGAGAGGCACAGGCGCGCCAGTCGGCTGGTCAGTCACTCACCGGCGCAGGACTTGATGGTGTGGATCTTGAGCAGGAGGACGAGGACGCTCATGAGGTGCGTCATGTCCCCGGCGAGCCTGAAGGCGTTCATGGCTGTTCCGCCTATCCCCGGCAAACCCCGCGAGGGACGGTGGCGTGGTTGTCACTGCGGCGGGGCGCCGCCGCCGCCGTCGCCGTCGCCGTCGGCGCGGTGCGCGCGCGTTGCCGTGGAATCCGGGTTTGGGTGCGCTGTGATGCTCTCTGTGATCCCACCACGTGGGTTGAGAAGGTTGAGAGCCGCGCTTGAGCATTTACCAGCCGTCGGATCAAATCATCGGCGATTATCGGCCGTCCGATCGAGGCCTGCGTTCCGTTCCGTCGGGTCGACCCGATTGAAGGTCTGAAATTTGGTACTGGTTGAAGCAAAGAGGATTATCAATAATTCCCTCCGTTGCATATAATATATTTTTTACTCGTCTCAAAATAAGTTTATCTGTAAATAATTATTGTATTGGAGTTAGTGAAAGTAGAGAATAATTGTTTGAAAGTAAATAAAATGAACAATAATTGTATTGGGATTGGATAAAGTATGAGTATTTTAGTCTTTCAGTGTTTATATTGTTACGTGTGAGATGGGTGAAAAATGAACTTATTTTGGACAGAGGTATATATAAAAAGTATATGCTAATTAGGACTATCATTTTACACCGTTATAGTGTACGTAATTCTTGACATATAAGAGCAATCGATATACCTTTATACTAAAGCAATCGATATACCTTTATACTAGTAGTAAATAATAAACGTTGTGGGAGGAGTGATAGGAGGAGGTGATAGTTGGTACCATGTTTTTACATTAGTGCCGATAACAAACAAGCAACAAACAAATAAGTTATAGTTTTTTATATGGAAGCATCTCACTGGTGAAATACCTCAAAGAATGTTGAGGATGGATGATTTTTTTTATGGGTGGACCCCACCTTATTTTCTTCAACCTGGCAATATACATTGTGGAGTCTCACGTAGGTTTATAGGTTTCTTTTAACATTGCCCTAACATTTTTTATAGGTTTCTTTTCGTGGGGCAGCGGCCTATTTACTTTATGCCATTTTTAACCATACCATTTTTTAGTAAAGTTGTCAAAATTTTAGCTACGTTTAGTTTGTTGCCAAATTTTAGTAAGTACATATGAAATCTTGCCAAAATTTGGTAACCTTGCCAAAATTTTGGAAACCTTACCAAAATTTGGCAATGCCAAAACTTGGTAAGGTTAAAAATGGTAGCAAAGTGAACAAGTCCATAGCTAATTAAGTCTGTAATGAGAGGCTCTCCAAATCCATGTCACACAAACCCACCTCACATGCATGGTTGAGGAGCACGCTGCCTATCAGTCGTTGTCTCCAACAACGGGTGTCAGAGTGAGAGATCATTTGGCCGCTGGCGACGTTCCGGTACTGGAAGTTAGGGTATGAGCCTGTTTGGAGAGTTTCTTGCCACTGTAGCTTCTCACAAAATCTTTGGCTTCCCAAACTGGATTCTACAACCAAGAGATGAGCTAGAAATCATAAGTTGAAAAACTCAGTTTATCCAGATTCTCAGAAGCTGACTATTAATCAATAGATTCTCGAAATCTTACGCTCCCCAAACAAGACCTATCTTGGCTCTGAGAGTGGACGATCTTAACATGTGAACTCATACATTCATGCAATCAACTTTAATCCATTCACTGAAGCATAATCTGCTAGCCATTCTCTGTGATCCTCTTTGATCTATCTCCCACATGAATCCATACTGGACATTACTCGCACCAATTATCAATGTACTGAACCATGCATTCATCAGTACACTGGAATAGAAATTCGATCATTTGCATCATTTTACTGAAATTGTGGAAAATCAATAAACTTGGTTGAATCTGTCCACCGAAATAGCAATATATACTTGAGCTATTTGGGTTTTGAGAATCAATATGTGTGTGGTTAATGGTAGCAAGCAGGAGGAAGTCAACACCGCTGCTAAGGGACAGGGTGCTGGTGATGGATGAGCCGTACGTGAGCGAGCAGGGGCAGATCCAACGTGAGTGCCGGAAGGACTCAAGTCCCCCCATATCTTGTTGGATCCCCATATATAGAAGGAGAGAGGGAAGAGGGAAGGGGGAAGAAGAGGGAGATGAAGAAGAGTAGCGGGGCTGAAGGAGAAAGAAGATAAGTCCCCTCTCCCGTTTAATCCTAGATCCGCCCCTGTGAGCGAGCTAGTGGCGAGCTACTACATAAGACCCTGTTCTTTTCTCCAACAAAAGTTGAATGAAAATTTGGATATTCGTGACATGCTTTTCAAACTGCTAAACGGTACTTTTCGTGTGAAAACTTTCTATATGGAATTTGCTTTAAAATTTCAAATAAATATATTTTCCAAGTTTGTAATAACTAAAACTTAATTGATCATATGTTAATATCACCTCGGTTTACATAAAATACTTAATCTTCATCTTCATTCTCATCTACATGAGTTTCAAACACTACCATAATCTGTTGGGGACGGACTACTCAGAGTCAGCAGCTTGAGGTTGCCAGCGATGGGGCGAGGTAGCCGGCTAGACAAGCTGAGGCCGCCAAGAGCCTAGGAGTAGGGGATGGCATTAGGGACCTGCCTCTGGCTATGTACGTCATGCGGCGTAGGGCATGTCAGGACCATGAAGACCGCTGCTGTAGGTGGACGCGGATCCTCCACATTAGTAGTTGCAACTGCAGAGGGACAACTTTTGGGCATTAGGCCATATCTAAGCCATCCATTGAAAAATGAACACATGTGATTCCTTTGAAAATTTTCTAATTAAAACAACAACTTTTCCTCTCTTCTTGCGCACTTGGTGGAGTTGATGTGCTCCAGCAGACTTCGAGACAGTGCCGCCGTAACGGAACCAAAGATAGATTGTTGAGAGCGCGGCGATGGTGTACGAGAACGAGATCCAGCCGGCATTCATTGAGGTAGGCACGCGACACGGCGGCAGCGCCAAGGTTGAAGCGATGAGCGGGAGCACCCCCGAGGTTAGAGAGTTATACCGACAACTCGCCTAAGAGCGTTCATTGACAGCAAGTTGTAACTGATCTAGAGCACCCAACAAGAAAACGAAGGAATGAAACTAAGCAGCTAGCTGCAATCTTGGTCCTCGGTGCTTGTTAGCGGGAGCAAAAGAGAGGAAAGAAAAGGTTGGAGGAGGAAGAAGAAATCACAATCTTTCATTCAGATAGACGAACGAGATTAGCTCTAATGCACAAAAAGTGCCTCTGCAGTCTCAACAGTAATGCAGAGGATCCACGTCCTCTGTAGGGTGTATCACATCCATCCAAAATCCCTTATATTATGGGACGGAGAGAGTACTTACTACTCCCTCTATCTCATAAAAACCAATCTAATACTGAATGTGACACATCCTAACACTAATACTACGAATCTGGATATACCTCTATCTAAAGTCGTTGTACTAGAATGTATTACATCCAATTGTAGATTCGTTTTTTCTCTCCCCCCCCCAAAAAAAAGTTGATTATCTGCATGTACTATTACAATCAACGAATCATGCAAGAATCGCCTGGTACATCTTGCTCTCTCGTCCCAAAATTTTGTAGTATTAGGATATATCACATCCATCCAAAATCCCTTATATTTTAGAACGAAGGGAGTACATTGCATTGCCTTCATAAAAGTTCGTACCTAATTACAAACTTCAACCACTGCAAAATTATTCTTCATGCTGCTGGCCATTCCATCTGGCATCATCAAAATTCAAAGCACATGGCTTAAACAATGGCCAGTTCGAAATTTTCACCGAAGACATGGTTTCAACAAATGTTCAACATAATTAATGGTTGGCCATCATCCTTTGTCAATAACGCCGGATTGTAAGTAGAGGACTTTGGTGCTGAAAATAACAACACCATCCTCACTTCCGAAGCAGAAATCACTATTGTTCAACGAACAAGGACAAGAGTCAGCAACCCAAGTATTTGAATACTGAGGAAAACGACATGGAAGGTTCTTGAAAAAAACATCCAATGCACCCCCAACAAAAACAACCATTCCAGCTAATCATACAGCACTACTACCTGGACGACACGGATGAAGGTTAGCACAGCTGCCACATATATCAATCATCCTTAGTTCCTTACACGTTACACGCTCTACTTCTACTAGTAGCTCCGCTAACAGCATCCATCAACGCAGATTCATCAGAAAAATGCACGAACAATATCCAAACGCCACCAAAGCATGTCAGACCAATATTTACATCATCATACTTGTGTTGTGCTGTATTTTACACAGGGAAATTCACCAAAATAGACCCTCCCCCCAAAAAAAAAAAATCTCCTAAAAAACGCACAGGGACAACAATCAGTGAACCTAACCCTTCAGCACAAAATCATTTAGGGCTTTAGGCCTACATCAGCAACCCTCCATCAATCTTAAGAACCTGCACAAAGTGGCCAAAATGGCAAATAGTTAGTTCGATGAAGAATCCTTTTGCAGAACCCAAGGTTGCGGTGTGCATTAGGAATGACACGCACCTGTCCTGTCATGTAGTTACCAGCGGGATTTAAGACCAAAAACTCAACCAAGGCTGTGTTTAGTTCAGCGTAAACTTTAGATTTTGATTAAAATTAGAGATGATGTGATTGAAAAGTTGTGTGTGTATGACAGATTAATATGATGGAAAAAGACTGAAGTTTGGATCCAAACATTGAATCTAGACACAGCCCAAGCCCACAACTTCCTCGGCTGTACCGTACCTTCCTGCAAGTCATATCAATCATCAGTATTTAGTGGTGACTGAAAATAATGAGCTGTGCAGGGAATGTGACTGAAAATAATGCAAAAGTCTAGTCCTATATAAGGCTATGTTTAGTTCAGCGTAAAGTTTGAATTTTAGTTGAAATTGGAGATGATGTGACTGAAAATTTGTGTATGTATGACATGTTGATGTGATGGAAAAAAACTGAAGCTTGGATACAAACTTTAGATCTAAACACAGCCTAACTTCATCCACACCTTGGTCTGGATGTGGATGAACTTGTGCAGGGGACGTGGTTCCTATGTCACTTTATTGTTTTTCACCAAAAGAGTTTTTTTCAGTTACTTGTAGAATTCGTGCATGATATAATAATTGTACTTGGCCAAGGCGTACACAGCTTAATTCAAGGAAAAGAAAAGGGCTACAGCTTAATGCACATACCGAGGGGGATAGCCAACAATTTTCTCTTATCAATGCCCTCTGCACTTTCAGCAATGTGACCAGGTGCAATAGCATTAACCTGCATATATTCAGATCTGTTTAAGTTGGGCTACCCTAAAGTTTTATGAGCTAACAAAAGGATGAAGGTCAGACCTTGATGTTCTCCTTTCCGTACTCCTTAGCTATTGACTTCGTAAAACCCACAAGGCCAGCTTTAGAAGCACAATAGTTCGATTGCCCGGCATTGCCAGCAATTGATGCTATGTTGATAATTTTTCCCTGCGAATAAAGCAAGCATTACTCATGGTAACATAAATATGAATAGCAAGCTATTTTTTAACATGATTTCTTAAAGTCAGGACACAAAGTAAATACAGTTAATGGTATTTTGAAACCCAATTAAAGTCATTGAGCGTAAGCAGTTGTAAAATTAACATTGCTATCACAAAGTTATTTATATCATAAAAGGAATCTGTTTCCAGATGTCATATGCGCTATCAGAAGTTAACTACAGAAATAGCAAAACATTCTATGCATCTAAAAAAATACCTTTTTTTTCTTCATCATAATCCTTGCTGCAGCCTGCAAGAATGTACAGATTAGGATGAATCAAGTTCATTCAAGTAACCGAACAAAGAGAAGGGCAACAGAAACTTACTTTTGTGCATAAGAAAGCGCCAGTAAGGCTGTGTTTAGATCCAAACTTTGGATTCAAAGTTTGCAAAATTCCATTACATCAAACTATCATACACATAGAACTTTTCAGTCACATCATCTTCAATTTCAACCAAAATCCAAATTTTGGATGGAACTAAACACAGATTCAAATCTATCACATCCTGCCATTCGGCTTTTGTCATTCTTGTAAGCAAGGCATTTCTCGCAATACCTGATAACAGCATGTTGCTTTATTTTCAGGAGGAAGTCTATTAAGGGAGCTAAAAAATATAAGACACAAACTACAATGGGGCCCAACCTGCGTTGTTCACGAGAACATCTACTGTTCCCCACTTATCAACAGCCTACTAGATTCCAAAGTAATCATAAGCGAGTTTGCAGTGAAGAATTGATGTAAAAATCAATTTATAAGTGCAGTTCCACTACATAAACAAACTGTACTTACCGCTCTCATCATAGACTCCACATCAGCTTCATTTGACACATCTGCCCTAAAGGCAAAAGCTTGACCACCAGATGCTTCGATCTGGAAAAATAACATTGTAATTAACTGATTGAATCTAGGAAAACAAAACCAAAGGGAATTTTCTATGCTGTAATTCTTATATCTATAGGTAGATCTCTATATTCAAAATTCGATTGAACTGCCTATTCTGACCGTGGCGAACTTTCAAACTGATCTAAAATAACTACATTTCCTTTCAAATAAACAAATTTGCTAAATATGGTTCAATCAACCACATTAGACAAACATATTTCTGTTTCTTGATAATTATTATCGTTACTATTAGGAAAAAGTCCAAATAACCCCCTAAACTTTGGGTGGAACTCCGTCTAGCACCCTAAACTTTTAAGCTGGACATTTAACCCCCTAAACTTTGCAATACCGTTTATATCAGCCCATAAGATGGTTTTGCATAGTGGTTTTCATCTTATTTGTATATAAGTTGGATGAATTTGATCACATGTCATACACTATGGACATATATATTAAAAAGTTGACTTAAATCTTCCTAAATATTTCTTTTTGCTCCTTATTTGTTCTCACTTACAAACAAGTACCAACATAATAATAGTATGATATCACTGTATAATAATAAATTTATAACAAATGATACGCAAATATGTTATATTATTTATTCAAAAACTGTTCATTTAAGCTTGCAAATATGCAAAATCATCATCCAAAACCACCTTAGAAGGTAATATGGATGGTATGACAAAGTTCAGGGGGTTGGATATCCGGTTTAAAAGTTTAGGGTGCTAGACGAACTTCCATCTAAACTTTAGGGGGGTATTTGGACTTTTTCCTTACTATTACTATCTACTAGTTTGAAAAGAAGTTTACAAAGTGCCAATGATATAAATGAAAATATGAATGTATATTAGATTTTAAATTGCAATTGGGTTGACTTCTGAAATGTGCAATTGTTCTGGAGTTGCATTTTCTTGTGAACAACAATGCTAATTCACCATAATGATGTCATTCTTACTCACAAAGAACGGAAGATTATAAATGATAATACTTTAATGTATTCCAGTATAAGGATAAAAGGATAGAAAATCCCAAAATAGAATTAAAACATCCAACAATTACGAGATCATGAGAATAAGGAAGAAACAAAAGTTCTCCCGGGCATAAACCGATCGGCTTTAGTGAAACTAAAGTGACTAACCAATAAGCATTAGATAGTGAAAACGGCCACACATGAACCTTTATAGGGTTAACCTCGTCTTAAAAATCTGACATGAAATGTACAGATAACCAAGAAACAGCAAACAAAATATATCTGCAAAGATGAAATTTGTGAATCAACAAACTCACTTGTTTGGACACTTTGTCGGCTTCTTCTGTGGACCGGGCATAGTTTACAAGAACCTGAAAATCAAGGTAGTGATACGTCCCTGAGATTAATCACAGCATTACAAGGAAAAAAAAGAAATGTTCATTTGCAATTGTGAGAAGCCAAGTAGGCATGCAATTGCGAGATGCACGCCGTCGTGGTCGAGGCGTGGACCGTGGAGGTAGTAGGGCTGGAGCTGCGGGTGGCGGCGGAGCTCCATGGCCGCGCCCCGTGTCGCTCGCGTGGGGGACGCCATCGAGCCGAAGCGATGATGCTCTCGTGCGGCGGGGGCGCTTCACAGCCATCTTTTGCACAGGATGGGACGATTTTACCCTCCGGATGCAATTTTCCAAAGAAACCCTCTCCCCTTTTGCAAATTTCGTCGACGTGTAATTGATAAGAGATGGAGGGGGTCCAGCTAAATAGTGGGGACCCTAGAAGGTTAGAGTTAAATAGTTGGGAAACTTGCGGGAGGGCAAACAAGGTCATAATCTTTTTTATTCTGAAAAAAAGTAGTATTTCCGTAATTTCGACTCCCTTGTTTGAAACAGTGCAGAGATGTCGATTGAATTTGATGATTTTTAAAAAGATCAAATTTTGTTTCATATCGAGTAAATTACACTCACAGCACATAAACTTATGTGGTATGTGCAAATAGGCATAACAATTTGCAAATTACTCATTTTAGTACAATAACTTGTCTAATTTTGTACGAATTGAACCAAAATGATCAAAACAAGCAAAATGGTTTGAACCTAGCACGTACTGATGACGTAGCAGTTTAATTTACACGCTTGATTATGTTTTGGAGATCTTATTTGGAATCCAAATAAAAAGAGAAATTAGTGATGCAAAAGTTTATTTCATTTCATTTCTCAGGAATTTTCGTTCCTTTAGAACTCATCTAATGTTTATTTATATCTTTAGGGCCAAGATATTTCTTGCATGCCATAGTGCAAGTAACACCAGGAAATTCATTTTAATTTCTATGTTGAGAAGCTCTATTTTATTGGAAGTTTATTTTCATGATCGGCCATTTTTAAATGTTTTCTTTTTTTATTAATCTAATACTTAAAATTATCATGTGGATAATAACAAGACATTTTGTAACGTTATATATTTGATGATGTGTAATAATAATTACATACTCCCTCCCCGTCTCTAAATATTTGACGCCGTTGATTTTTTTTAAATATCTTTGATCGTTCGTCTTATTAAAAAAATTAAGTACTTATTAATTCTTTTCCTATCATTTGATTCATTGTTAAATATACTTATATGTATACATATAGTTTTACATATTTCACAAAAGTTTTTGAATAAGACGAACGGTCAAATATGTGCTAAAAAATCAACAGTGTCAAATATTTAGAAATGGAGGGAGTATCATTATGCGTCAGGCTAGATCAGTTTTGCTTGTGTGGATCGTTTTGGCCTAGGTTCACACAAACTAACCAACTTTTTTTTAGTGAAATGAGCAATTTGCAAGTTGTTGGATCTATTTACACCCACCACACAAGTTTATATACAGTACATGCAATTTACTCTTTCATACTTGAGGGGGGAGTTCTGAATAACTTGGGAAGTTCTGCTGGCTTTGATTATTTAATATAGATTTGAAAAGGTTGAAATTTTAATTTTGGTTTTTACACTTGGGTGAAATAATTCCACCCTTTTGTAAGGTTTGTGATTTTGATTACTCCCTCCATTTTATATTGTAAGACTTTTTCTCTCTCCTATATTTATTCATTAATCAATGTATATGTTTTATATATGTGTCTAAATTCAGTAACATCTACTACCTCCGTCCCAGATTAGAAGTAGTTTTAGAGTTAGACACGGTTATTAAAAAAATAGGTAGAACTAAATGGTGGAGGATTGCGATTGGTTGGGAAGTAGAGGTATGTGAGAAAATTGAATGATGGAAGGCTGTAATTGTTTGAGAAGGTGATGAAATTTGCTATATGTAAATGGGAAGGGGTTATAGCTTTATCTAGTTTATCCAGACCCCCCTACTGCCTCTTCCTAGATCCTCTCTTATCTAGATATGACATGTGGGGTATTTTAGAACTTTCACATGATTTCTCTCTACTCTTCAACCGGAAATTAATTGGCGTGGTACCGTTGACAAATTATCACGTTTAAGGAGTGTTTTTCCCCACAAGTAAATTCGGATAGTGTCCTACGGCTAAAACGACGAAATTGCAGTGTTCTGAAGCAAAATTTGCCAAATTTAAATCTACTCCTGATTAATTCAGCGGAGAGAGAAGAAACGTGTTTAGACCGGACGGGCAGATCTCGGTTTGATCTAGGCCGTTGAATCCCGATCTGACGCCTGTAGAGCCCAACACACCGGCGGCTCTGCATCTCGAAGCCCGCCGCCGACCGAGCCGTTCCCCACCCCCACCCCCCCACCCCCACCGGCGCCGCCGCCCGCCGCCAGCCCTACTCCGATGGCTACTCCGGCCAGCGAGCCCGCCGGCGCAGGGACGCCGGAGCCAGCAGCGCCGTTCTCCGCCGACTGGAAGGAGCGGATCTTGCTGCCCGCCGCGGTCGCCGGTGAGCCGCCCCCAACCCACCCCCCAAGAAGAACTTGCCGCGGGCGATTCCGAAGGGGGAGGGGGATTCGCTGACTTTTGGGATGCTCTGTAGGTGTGGTCGGAGCTGGATTCGGGCTGCTGTCGCGGCACCGGGCTCGCCTTGGCGCCGCCCGCGCCACCGCCACCTACGCCGCCAACCTCGCCATCGTCGCCGGGTGCTACGGTGGTGAGAGCTCCTCTTGTTACGCCGGGGCGTCTGATTTGTTCAGGTTTTTGTGGCAAAGTCTGTAGCTCTTGGGATGAAATTGAGTCTCTAAACGAGGTGCGGTTTGGCAGTGTAAATTGCGTTTGGATACCTCGATTTGGATTATTGTAGCAGCATTTCTTCACTGAACTTGTGATTTTGATGATTCTCTGTGCTTGGTTAACTGACTGGTGTGGTAGGAGAGAAGTAGAGTTGTTATCTTCACTTCTCACCTTCTCTAGTTATGAGTTAGATGTTGGTTGAGGTTATTATACTAGCACTAGATTATCACTATAAAACACCCTAAAGTAATGGACCGGACTTAAAACTCATTTTGGAGGCGGGTTGCCTGGGAACATGGTACAAATGATAATGATAGGCAGATACGAAACGATTTTCACATTTCTAGTGTCTCAGTTTGGGATACTGAATTACTGTTCTTGTTAACCATTGAACAAGGTAGCCTTTTTCTGTGTAAATTAGCATAGCCACTTTTGCTGGGGAATTTGATGTGGTGCCTTGCGATATTGTGACTTTGTGAGTGATTATCAAACTATGATACTTTACCTTAGCATCTTCTAACATGTGTCCAGTCCCTCGATAGTAAGGTTTCTGATTATCCATTATCCTCTAAGCATGCTGTTAATTATGCTATCAACATCCATGAAGCCATTGTGAATAAAAGAATGATTGTCTTAGTTTGTTGTTAGCGTTGTCTCACTTTCATTTGGCAAAGATTCAGTGCCTAAGTAAATCTCCCTTTGGTCTGTTGTCCATGATACAATCTTAGTAAAATTAAGCTCATCATCTATGGGTAAGTAGAATTGTGGCAGACTGGCAGCTATAATCTTTTAAATGCAATGCCCAGAACAGAACTTTTTTAGTGCCAACTACTGCTGTTTTTTTTGTCCCTAGCACTTGATCAGTTGAAATAACTTCAGGGTTTTATCACTCAAGATTACAAAAAAGTGGAGAAATTTCTGGTCAGACAAGGAACATAAGGTTGTAGCTATTGTGCTACATGGGTTCTAGCAATAGTATACTTGACATGTTCGAACTTGTTTGACTTTTGAGCTATTATTGCTTACATTTGTAATCAGTATGGAGTATGAACATTTGTTGTCCTTTTCACATAGGAATCTGGCATAGGTTTTAATTCCGGTTGCTACTATAACTATACAAGGTCTATCTTGTGGCTTTTAATCCACTATTTAGAATACATACCTTTTTAGTGGGATTTGGAATACATACTTATGCACTGTTTTTTTTTTTGGACTATGATTTTCATTTTAGCGAAGATGTTAAACGTGTTTGCAAAAGGTGAAATTAAGTGTCTTCTCATTTATTGCAGCACTTAAAATTTCTGTTAGCTCATGTGAATAAGTGACAGGGAGCCTCTAGATGAATATATTATATGTCAACATGTTTATGTAAAGCATGTTCTTGTTTTCCATTCAGGAGCACGTGAACTTGCAAGAGATGCTCGGGCTTCAACACCTGATGATCCCATGAACTCTGTTGTTGGTGGGCTAGCAAGTGGAGCTGTTCTTGGTCGAATACAAGGTTGATCATTATATTGCACAATCATATTTGGACTTTTGGTTCTTTCCATATTTGAAAGTATCCAATTTAATCTTTTCAGTGACTTTGTATTTTATCTTTCAGTAAAACTAGCATCCATAGTATTTCTCACATATAGCTTACAAATTATGGTACCCAACTGCTTGTTTTCTTTTTTCAGTTTTTTTTTCAGGGTGGGGGTGGGGGGATAAACTGCTCATCTTTATTAAGAGGTTTTAGGGGGTATGCGGCAGGTTTTACGTATGGTACTGAAATCAACAACTTAGATCTGAAAGCAACTATATTATATATTTCCACATGCTATCTTTACAAATACATATAGCAGCCATAAAGTACTAAGCTAGTAAGCTAGAGTTCACCAACAGGCTTGATAGCCGTCAGGTTTGTGTTTCAATCTGGAGTTCAGGCAACCTTTTGGAAGCTACCACCTCCGTTTCAGATTATAAGACGTTTTGACTTTGGTCAAAGTCAAATTGCTTCAAGTTTGACTAAGTTTGTAGAAAATAATAATAACATTTTTAATCCAAGACAAATTTATTATGAAAATATATTCAATTACTGATTTAATGAAACTAATTTGGTATTATAAATATTACTATATTTGTCTATAAACTTAGTTAAACTTGAAGTAGTTTGACTTTGTCAAAACGTCTTATAACCTGAAACGGTGGGAGTAGAAGTTATGCCTACTTCAGACACCATCTGAACAAAAGTTCTAGTGTACCATCTGAACAAAAGTTCTAGTGTACCTGTAAAGTGAGGCCCTTTTATTTTCTGAAAATTGGCATAGTGTTGTACATGGAAGAAACGTGTGCTGTTCCCGAATGCCAATATGGGGTAATGTTTTGTAAATTGTGATGTGCTCATTTGTTTTCACTGGTTACCCAGAATTTTGTGGGATGTGGGTACTGGTAAGGGTACTATTACCATAGCTACCAAAGAATGCTCTAAATAAAAGCTTTCAATTTTCATCCTTCAACATCACCATTGTTAATAGCACTTATTGCTTTCACTCTACAGTGAATTTAGAGTTAATTTACTATGATGTGTAGTGTAGCGTTTCTGATGGACTAGCAGTCTTAGTTTAGTTCCATTCAAGAGCTTAAGATATTTCAACTTTGTTCTCATGGGTTATCTAAGGTTGGTGGTCTTGCTGAGCTCCAATCTAATCATATTAAGATCTTCAGTTCTATTTAAATGAAAGGCATCATTGTTGTCTTTGGTAGCCTTTTTTTTTTTTTAAAAAAAAAAAACTATTATGCTAACCTTGGATTGCTGCATTCTACCATTTTAATCCATCTTTCTTCTAAGCTTGTGAACAAATTATGAAATATGCTTTCAACCTTCTATTATTAGATTCTCTAGTTATGCATACGCTTGCATGTCTACTTGACTATTCTGTTCAATTTAAATTTCCACTTTACTAATGCTTTACATTACCTTGAAGTTTCATAGATAGTCAAATGTGATTGGCCTTACTCAAATTATCATCAAGTCTGAGCATTTTATAAAAATCAAGCCTTCTTTGTGATGAATGAACACCTTTTGGCCTTTAGCATTCAAACTTGTCTGAATGTGTTTGCCGTGATGTAACCATTCAAACTTGTCTGAATGGCATTATTTGTTTTCTACCAGGCAGCTTGGTGGAAACTTCTGGGATACTAGGTGATTCCCCACGCTTTGCCGCGGGAATTACTAAGTAATTTTTAATATATATTTTTTTGTTACAATCAAGCTAGGGGTAAAAAGAAAACAAATGAAATATCATGGCTTATCAGTATTTATCATAAAAAAAAAATAAAACTCACGCTTTAATGTGGAACATATTGATAAGTTTATGTTAAATATCATAAAAATGATAGATAGATTTGTAAAAATATTGTGGAAATGATGTGAGGGGTGATGATTGGATATGTACTTTGCATGTTGATTTGTAGAATTAAATAGATTGTAGATGATGTTGCATGCTTGCATGAGATTGAATATATAATTATTGTTAGTGGGTGGTGATGTGGCATGGTTGCATGTTAAGCTTTAGAGTTAGTGGGTTATAACTTTATAGAAAGTATAGATATATATAGTCTGAAAACTCGCATAAAATTATATCGCAATGTTCATGTTTGTGCCCTGGATCTCATGATTTCCATTTGCTCACTGTCGCTGCAGGCGGACACTTTGGGGCAGTTAAGTATGCGGTTACCTTTGCAGCTGCTGGTACTGCATTGGACTATGCTGCACTGAAGCTGAGTCCTCAACTTAATGGCAAATGGCATGCCCTGAAAGAACATTTTTCTGGAGACAGAGACTGGTTTAAGCTCCCCGAATGGTCGCCTATTCAGGTGTTGGATGAGGAGGCCTTGGCGAAGAAACGAGCTCGAGAAGAGAAGTTGTTCGCTCAGCGAGCTCTCGGTAAAATTAGCAAGGAGGAACCTTAGTTACAGTGCTACACTACTGATATAGACTTGATAATTTTGTCAAGGCGCTATGCGTCACGTAAATCATTATAGTTCTAGACTGTTAGAACATTCAATTTTTTGGAGTTTTTATCTTTTCGCTGTCCTTTGTAAGATTTTCATGGAAAAGGAGAAACCATGTTGGTCATTGTTGTACTGGAAAGGATTTTAGCTTCCAGAACATCTGCATGTCTGTTGTGTTTGTAATCTGGCACCTTTTGGAAGTAAAACTCTTTGAATCACAAACCAGAATGTGAAATTTAAATGCGTTATTTTTCCTGTAAAATATCATTGACTATTATCTACTAGTAATATGCCCGTGCTAACGCTACGATAATATTTGATACAATTCATCCTTCAACCAAAAGATGACAGCAGTATATATAGTAGTATTGTTCTCTGAATCAGACTTTGGTTAATGACATTATATTATAGTTATGATTTTTTTTTCAAACACACTATTATCGGGGCATATTTTATTCACAGGCAATATCACAATATGCTATGCTTCATAAGTCAAATTTCATACAGATGAAATAAAGTAAGGACCAACAAAAATGGTTGTTTGTAGTTTCTGCAAATAAACAAAAAGACTCCGGTAGACATACGGACAGACACATCCTGTGAGTGGGAAGAAATTGCACCAGCCTCATCTATCTTGTTGCAAGCCCACCTCGGGATAACCTCGTTAAGACCATGCAGAATATGCTGCTTGTCCTTCCTGATTAGTTTCCTATAGTTGCCAAAGCCAAAGAATATAGGCATTGAAGATATCAATAACCTACCCGCGCATACTAAATATTCCAATCAATCGGTATAGTAGCTGAGAAACAACTTTGAAAAATAAAAAAAAAATAGTCCAATCTGGCAGATGATGGCATGCTGTACAAAACAAGAGGACGAGGACGATGGTGAGTAACATTCTGATTAGTAATTTACTATCTTCTGGAATATTTTTTCAAAATAATTTTGATCTTGCGAACCTACCTTTGCTCACCAGTCAAGAACGTCTTTATAGACGATATTCCTGGTGCTCTTCCCTGCAGGGTCAACCTCTTTCTTAGGCTTAGCCAAAATCCTTATTGTTTGCCATGACACACCCCTTGACAATGCGACGTATAACTGACCATGTGAAAATACGGGTTCTGGAAGATAGATCCCAACATTTGGGATTGTTTGTCCTTGTGATTTATTTATGGTCATTGCAAAATTGAGACGGATTGGAAATTGCTTCCTCTTGAATTTGAAAGTAAGAGATATATCATCAGAGGGAGACAATGGGATCCGTGGGATCAATACCCTTTTGTTGGCGTGCTGTCCACCAACAATCTCAGCGTCAATTGCATTGTCTTGAAATGCCCTGACCATTAGTCTTGTTCCGTTGCATAGACCATTGTTAGGATCAAGGTTGCAGAGGAGAATAACATGACAGTTGATCTTCACTTTAAGCTCATGTGGAGGGAGGCCATTTGGAGTGATCGTGTTCAGAAAGTCCAAAGGGTAGCTATTTTGGGGATCATCATCGACTGAATCAAAGCTGTGGTAAATCTGCTCCTTTCCAGGAAACCTATCAATCATCTTCGTGTTTAGCTTATCCACGAAATCATTTTTTGTTGAGAGGATGCCTGTGTGCTCATATATTCTACGGAGGTCGTATTTCTCTCATCATCAAGCGAGGGGAACACATATTCAATCAATGTGTTCACTGAATCTTCGTTGTCCGAATAACCAATGACAATTTCATCAGGCATACGGACATAATCATCTACTATCTTGTTTTCAGTCCCGTTACCAATCCTAAGTAGATAATTCGAAAACCAAGGATCAGATTGTGCCCTCATGTTACGCGAAAGGCGTATCTTCCTTATATTCTTCCATAAATAAGACCTTTGCAAGGTAGCATCAGTTATCTGTGCCCTTGTCCCACGTGTCATCACAGGAAGAACTTGCCTAAAATCACCACCAAATACAATGACCTTTCCTCCAAATGGCAACGAATTGTCCATAATATCTTGAAGGGATCTATCAAGGGTCTCAACTGCCTGATGCTTTGTCATTGCAGCTTCATCCCAAATAATCAAGGATGCCCTGCGAAGTAGGTCTGCGGTGCCACTCTGCTTTGTGAAGTTACACATGCTATTATGAGCAAGCTTGATTGGAATTTTAAACCTCGAGTGAGCAGTATGTCCTCTGGGCAATATCGACGCTGCAATACCAGATGTCGCGGTTGCAATGGCTATTAACCCATTAGATCGCACCCTAGCAAGAAGTGCCTTGTAAAGGAATGTTTTTCCAGTGCCACCTGGACCATCAACGAAAAAAACCTGACTCTTCTTCTTAATCACATGTTGTATGATGTCATCAAACCCCGCGCGTTGCTCATCGTTAAGAGATTTGTATATATCTAGATGCTCTGGGTCAATTGGTACAGACTGCTCCTCTCTGACTTCAATCGGTGTGTCGTTGGAAAAAATATCTGGTTGACGAACCATAACATGCGTCAGGAATTCATTGATTATAAAAATAAAGACAATTAAGGTGAAACTCGTATAAAATATTACCTGTATCAGTCAACTCAGGAGGACCATAGTCTGAGATATCCTTTCCCATGGAATGAAGTATATCCCGTATGTCTCTAAGCACCATCTGCTCTACTGACATCGGGTTGGGATTATCTCGGGCATAATCTTCAGACATTGACTCCTTATGTTTGTGCCATAGAGCACAGATATCAGTAACCTCACAAAAGGCAAGTATAGTCGCAAACAAGTGACGGAGTGCATATGGCATCTGGAAAGTTGCAGCTTCGCTCAAGCAGTCATCATGTGACCTGTCTATCTCAACAAGCCCACTCTTCTCGCATGCTTCTCTACAAGTGGAGTAAGTGATTCCGCATACTTTTCTTAAATGCTCATGCGAGGTTGGACCTCTAACATGGTTCAGAAGCACCCTAAGATAGTATCTTTCTCCCTCCGCGGGGTGCGCATACACGATCCGTCCAACCTGGCAAGTCTTGGTTTTTCTTTTCTGCCATACATTTTTCCCTGCAACCCATCTGTAGTGCTCTGGAAACTCCTTGTACAGTAACTTTCTCGCCTTCGGGTTTTTGCGATTCATTTCAAAAAACTCTGTAAGTGTTGTCTTTTTGTTAGATGGTTTGTTCACGACATTCTCAAGATTACCAGACTCATCATATGTGACATATTGCATGTTTGGCAAATGAAGCTATAGCTGCAAAACCGCCGGATATATACCGAATAGTGGAAAACCAAGAATCCTATATATAGCCTCTGGCGGTGAAACATATTTGGCATCTCTATACTGCCGTATCTCGTTGATTTCTCCAGATGGATCGACAGAGAACGACGCATAGTCATGGCCTTTATACACATATTTATATAGGTACTTCACAGATTTGATGCTGGCGCAAGCTTCAACATTGATGTGGCAATTATACCTCATGAGCAAGCCAGGATTGTATGGGACCACCCACCTATTGTCCAACACCGCACCTCTAATTTTGACACGCCACCCGTTATCTCTCCTCCTGTATGAAGGATACGAGTCCCTTGTTGTGTTGCTTGACAGAACGGTCGAGGAAAGTTGAAGCAACGTTCTCCATCCACCATGCAGGAACACTTTTTGTTTAGCTCACCGCACGGCCCGTGCAACATATGCTTTATGACCAGGCGATGTAGCACGGGGTATTTTTCCTTATCTGGTATCTCTGCACAGATAACTTTATCATAACCATCTGGATTTGTTAACTTACTGCCTGGCTTCATGATTAATAGGATATGTTCATGTGGGAGGCCCCGCTTCTGAAACTCAGTAACATGAGCATATGCCTGAACCTCACCGAAATACCTTTTTTTGGTGAACAAGTCTAACATGTCTCGTAGCTTGGCTCTAAATACCCTTGCAACAAGGTCCGGTCGATCTTGCGGCTGTTGGCCAGGATAGAGATTTTCTGTTATCTCCTCCCAGTTTGGATTGCAGGTCATCGTGATGAAGTAGTCTGGTCTCCCAAAACGTTGGACAAGAGCCATTGCATTAAGAAACCGCCGTTGCATGTCGCGATCGCCACCAGGAAAAGACCGAGGTAGCACAATCCTCTTTCCTACCTCTTTACCCCTTGTCTCTCCAGAATTGATCACGTCGACGACACCCTACCAAATTAATATCGATAACATGAGCATATATTGGAAGCATCGATGTTTGAAAGGGATATGGTTTAATATTATTGAATATGTATTTTATTTCATATATTCACCTGGTACAGCTCAGCTCGTATCTTCTTTTAGTTCTCAGGGTTAGAATACCAATCCAGTCGCATAGACTCTATCTTAATGTACATGTCAACGGCCCATTGCTGAAAGAGACGACCTCCAAATAAAATAATGTTGAAAAGTCCCCTCCAAACCTGTAGCCTAAAGCAATAGTACTCTCTTGCAGTGACAAATCTATCTTTCTTCCGCTTACATGACCTGTTATCCACCTCATTAGTGTCTTCATCGTATAAAGTATCGCCAACATCATCATTCTCTGCAACAAAAATCAAGAAATATACTTAATTCCAATGGCCTAAAAGTATATATGTATTGTAAGGTCTCATACAAGCATAGTTGTACATACCAGGAGGCTCGCCAAAAGTGTTTTCTTCACTGACGTGCACATTTCCACGCATTGGTGCAGCACTTGGTGCATCAATGTCCATACCGTCAGGAATATTGTTGGGTGTTTCTTACGGCATTTTGACATTCCATCCGGTTTCACCGTTAGGGTTAAATAAAGGATACGCCAACGGGTCATAGCAACCATGTTATGCTTTGATATAGCTAGGTTTCTCCCCTTTGGCATGCACCATCACATGCCTATCAAAAGTTCTAACCGGATCATCCCCTTCTAGCCAGATAGCAGCAACTTGGGATGTTGTAGGAGCATTATATCTTCGTTGGTCAGGGGTGACAGTCGTGTTGATCTCAATCTTATAGTCATCTAGATTTGGCATGCTACCGACTCGGTTAAAAGTCTCAACATATGGGTTATCCGCCAAGATTCTTAGGATGATTCGCACAAGGTTGATATCAAGATCAGGGGACCTCTTCGCTCTATGTGCAAGATCAGTGTCTTCTTCCGTATCGTAGAAGTACAACTGCATATGATGTGGACCATAAGAACCTGGCACCAAATTATCTAAACGATGGTACAATGCACCATGCACTCGAAATGTATATACACCGGTGCCTGCAGCAGTGCTCACCCTGCGATCAAGGGTCACTCCAAGACTTGTGAATGAGAAATGTGAGTTGAAGTAACGAATATGTTTTCTAAAGTACTTCGCATCATTATCAACCTGGCTTGTAAACAGGCGTACCAACTCAGGGGGGACCAATGGAGTGGCTACTGTTATCTTCCCTTGCCTGCAGCAGAATCCAGGTGGCTCGTACTGAAACCTAATCACCCCACAGTACTTGCAATCAGCCACTTTTTTTAGCACATGATGTTTCTTTGGCAGGTTATGATAAACATAATCATATGGATCTTCAGTATCAACAGAATTAACACCCTTGATATCCACGCGATATGACTCGTAACCATCGTCTGAGAGAGGAAAAATAAGCACAGAATTAAAATATGATCATATATACCTACTTGTGTTGCAAATAGAAAAGTACTATTATACTTTATGTTACCTTTATTTTGCAATTCCTCATCATCACTATCCACGACGTCACATGACTGCGTCAGTTCGACATTACCTAATGGAAGGTGGATTAGTACACATAATATCGTATAGTTGTTGGGTTAATATAATGTATAATAAAATTGTTTATAAAAAACCTCCAGCATTAAAATAATTTCACAATGCTCACCTTCGTCATCATAATTGTTTAGTGGAGGTTCGAATAGTCTACTATCGAATTCAATGTAATCGGAACTTGGAACATCCTGATGAACAGCTTGGACAGGTATACTTTCGTCTTGTGTAAGTCCATCTGCTTAATCAATATTTCATGAAAGAATAAATTGAGCAGATTTTGAAATATTGATTTCTGCATTGAATTTTATAGAGACGGAGATTACCTAGGATGGGTGAGTGTTGGTCATGTTCAATGCTAACTGCTTTCCTCTTCCTACATTGTCTTTGGTAGGTATCATTTCTGTGAAGTCAATCCATAGGATCATCTGGATCAACAGCTTCCTTGTCTAATACGCTTGTTGCTTGCAAAACGGTAGAATATGTCGTTCCATATGGTGAAACTAAATGAAAAAATTGTCAGAATAATAGATTAAATCAAAATGTTGATTCTGACAGTAAATTTTACCATTATGTTTGGTTGATTCAGAATTTGATCCGCTAACAATGTTTGACTCAGCCTTCTTCCTCGCACGGTATTCACGTTGCTTTCTGTTCCTTTCCTCATTTGCTGGTTGGACGGGTGTTAAAGAGCTCACACTCCCATCAAGATTAGTTAACCCCAGCTTCTTCTTTTGGCGATATTCACGTTGCTTACGGTTCCTTTCCTCTCTGGCATCTTTGGTAGTTTCAGATAGCCGGGCATTAACAACTTCACTTCCCATAGAAAGAGAAGCAGTTGTTGGTTGCATCAATGTACCAGAACACGGGATAATTGCTGCAGTCTTTTTCCTTGCACGACATTCACGTTGTCTTCGGTTAGCTGCTTCCCGCTTATGTAATACCTCATTGGAAGGTGTTAAAGGTGTCGTTTGCAATACATCTAGTCTGTTGGTAATATCTCCGAATGCAATACGCTCTTCAGTTTGTGGCCTCCTTGCGTCAACCCCTAATTGCCAAATTTGTACATTAGTGGTTAATCCTAGCTTGCATAGTAGTGCCATAACCATACATTGCACTGTTTTAATCGTGTATTATGGCGAATTTGCTAAGTACATTAACACGATTATGTAATCATGTGCAGGGTCAAACAAAGATATGACAGACACCATTTTTTGGCTCAGATGCAACTATGAATATCATTAGTTATATGGCACTATATGTTATATGGTTAATGTTAGTGTGAAGTGCATAATTAAGGGACAATCATCACCAATCGCTCAACAATGCACACTTTATCAGAATGAACAACCAATGACATGTACAGCTGAATGAGCTATCTTCTATAGATCTCTGGTGCTGTCTAAAATAGACAATTGAAGTTCGTTTCAAATATTCACACGGGATGACTATGTTATCCAGAATTACATCTCAGTCAACTCTCAAAGTTGAGAAAAACAAATAATGTCTCACCCATTTTATCCATTATGCTTTCTGTCTACTTCAAGAAGCACTCCAACGGCTAATTACACTTGTTCTGCACATGTGGAAAATATTTAGCATTCCATATGAGTCGTAATCACAAACATTATATCCAGAATAATAAAAGATCACTAAAAAGAATTCAGTCATATAAGTTCAGAAATAACTTCTGACAAGCTCATATATAACCATCACTCAATTGCACTAACTTAAACACAGTTGCTTGCATTTCAAGTTCTGCATTTGCATAAAGGAAAATGGAGATTAAAACATTATCTGGATAGTGTACCGAGGGTATTTTCTTTTTATTTTCCTTATAAAAGCATTCAGAAAACCAAAACTCACAACAATATATGCCTCATGAGTGTAATCATCACTCAATATAACACATCAGACAAAAAAAACAGCTCTGGATGTTCTTATGTCTTCCTTTAAGGAGTGCCATCTACAACCAACTTTTGAGCGAGACACTTTCTTGCATTAGGGCTTAGGCGTGCAGTTGGAAACTATACTGTGAAAACTATGCATATCATATGAGGAAAAAACATTAGAGCAGTAACCATAATGGCTCCCATCATTTTTAAGTGAACTAATACATACAATTTTTTTTATACCAGAACCACTAATGTTGGCTCGCTGAACAGATGTTTCTTGCAATCCAAACAACGGACTATTTTTTGATGAAAACAAGTCATATGCTCAATCGAAGCGACCATAATATTTTTATTACCTAGATGGATCATTAAATCAACAACAACTTGATATAATTCTGGGAATTAGTAGCCTAATTGTATCCAACTCAGTGCAGTTCAACTCACACAAGTAGTGCAATTCACTCATTAACAATTGAACATATGCAAACATTATTGAACAATAGGATAGATCGCTTCAGCACTTCTTGCTTTTAATATCAAACACCTTATTGAACTTGACAGGACCTACCAGTGGGCAGCGCCGGTGGGCAGCGGGCGTGGAGATCCGCTAGGCGTCGCTGGTGTTGTCCTATAGGAAAATTATATAAGCATTTTCTAAAGGAAAATTTCTATAAGCAAATCAAGAAGAAAGTACATTTGGGTCACTGCACATATAAAACATGATGAGGATAAATTATATTTTGAAGTCTAAAACAAATTATGTCATATATAGATCAAACTTATATGTTGCCAGAAATGAAATATATGTTAGATTCAACTTAGAAATTGCAGCTTTTGATCCCCTAATCTTCCTATACTAATTTGGTTATGTATATCAAAACAGAGCTGATGGTGATGGGTCAACAAACAGATGTGTCACTATGTATATCCAAATTGACATATACAATATTTCTATTTGACATCACAGAATGAGGGAAAAACAAAACAATAGAATTTAGTTGTCATTATAGGATCATAGCAGTAACTGGCAGTGTTCTTGTATGCTGCATGTCGTTCCATTTAAGGTTGTTCACATAAAGTATGTTCAGGGATACCAGAGAGTTTCAGGCTGCTATCCAGTCATTTGACCATATAACTGGATTTATGCTACCGGCAGTTAGTGTAGGATCTAATGACAAACATAATGGGAGAGTTGTACAGGCATATGATTAACATATAAATAATAATCTTAAGCTGGCACTACATGCACATGAATGACTCAAAGATTAACAGGATTATTTTGCTAGTTAGTTTTGGATATACTGCAGTTAGTTTTGGATCTATGCATATTGATATGAAAGAATTTAGAACAGGAATAGCTCTATAGGCAAAATACGTCAACTGACTTACAAGGAAAATTAGAAATAATAAATATAAATTAAGCAAATGACTTTACAGTCTCCTCATGGACGTGAATTTAAATTCACAGTTGTCTACTCATTGTAAGTATATCCTTCTAAATTTTCATTTTACATATCAGTACAATATACTATTGGTTTATAAATAGTGTTTGAAATTAATCAGAGAACCTGAGATCTACTACCTCCGTTTCAAGTTGTAAGACTTTCTAGCATTGCTTATATTCATATAGATGTTAATGAATCTAGGCACACATATATGTCTAGATTCATTAACATATATATGCATATGGGTAATGCTAGAAAGTCTTATAATTTGAAACGGATAAAGTACCTCAACTCTAATGCCATAACTGCTATAAATGCCATAAAGAGTTATCCAGACGTGAACTGTTCATAGTAATTCCAGAAGAAATTAGCATGGTATGCCAGGCTGCAATGCATGAGTCGAAAAACAAATTAATTTGTTACCAAAACACAGTTGACACTTGACAGTAACAAAATCAGCTCCTTCCTGACCTTAATTCCAGCTCCTTCCTGACCTTAATTAACAAACCATGTTTGCCAGAATAAAAGGAGTACATTTTTTGCAGAGTATAAATGTAAGCCTTTTACTTATGCTGGAAAGGAAGTACTACATCAGATGGTCTACATGCACTGTTAAGTTATTGATTATAGCTGCATATTGCATTAGACGTAATAATTATAACTGCAGGAAATGCTGGATTTTTCATATTTTGGTCCTTTTAAAAAACTTATTTCGCAAATAGACCCCTTCAAAAACTTATCCCATAAATGGTCCTTTTTGGAGCGCCAGAGTGGCTGGCGCCGTCGTCCAACGGGACGGCCCACCGTGGCACATGCGAACCGACGTGGCAGGAGGAGGGCGCCAACATGGCTGGCGCCGCCCTAAAAAGGAGGGCGCCAGCATGCTGGCGCCCCCCCTCCATTCCTGTTTCTTATAGAGTTGTAACCTTTTTATTTTTGTTTTATTTTTTCGGATGTTTTTTCGCACTTAGGATCACGATACAACCAGCCACAAAAAAAATTAAACTCGAACGAAATATAGCATACCACTTAGCCTACTTTGCACCTTCATCAAAATTAGACCATAACTCCTTTAGTAAAATCCTTTGATCAGCATGTTAAACATAATGCACTCTACCACTATATAAAATTACTTAATCTCTAATTCAAAATATAAAATTACTTAATCTCTAATTCAAAATATAACCACATGAAATAATAGCCATAAGTTAAAAAGTACAGAGGGATGCATTTTTTATTTTTATTTTATTTTTATTTTTTTGATATTTTTTTTCACACTTAGGAGAATACAAGAACCAACCATAAAAAAAATAAACTCAAACGGACAAAATATGTGACTGGTAGAATTTTCCAAAGCTCTACCGAAAAGTCATTCGGGTGTCATTTATTAAAATAGGCGTAACTTTCTCATACGGACTCGAAATCAGGCAAATAATATATCCATGGACATCTACAGAAAAATACATCCATTTTTCCCCGCTTTGCCGGGTTCGGCGATATTAAAACCTCCAAATTCCGCTTGCAAGATTGTGTTTTCGAGGAGAGAAATTTTTCGGTAGAGCTTTGAAAAATTTCACAAGCCACATATTTCGTCCTTTTCAGTTTATTTTTTATATAGTTGGTTCTTGTGAGTTCCTAAGTGTGAAAAAAATATCAAAAAAATAAAATAAAAATAAAAAAGTTGCACATCTCTCTCCTCTGCACTAGTTCGGAGAGAGAGGAGAGGAGAGGAAAAATTCTACAGATCACATATTACGTCCATTTGAGTTCAATTTTTCTATGGTTGGTTCTTGTGTGTCCTTAAGCGTGAAAAAAATATCAAACAAATAAAACAAAAATAAAAAATTTCGGGGGGGGGGGGAGGGCGCCAGCCACTCTGGCGCGCTCCCCCTAGCCACCTCAGCATCGCCCCGCCACGTCGGCAGGGGGACGGCCAGTTGGACGACGGCGCCAGCCACTCTGGCGCCCCAAAAAGGACTATTTCTGGGATAAGTTTTTTCAGGGGTCTATTTGCGAAATAAGTTTTTTAAAAGGACCAAAATGTGAAAAATCCAGGCAGGAAATGGGGTACATCATGTACAGAAATTTCACTCAGATTATAATAAGCAGCCATAACCACTGAATGAAAAGAGGCAATAACACTCAGAGCACAAGTGTTATAATTAGCAGTGTTACAGTGAGAATCCTCCAATATTTCTAGATCAATTGTTCAGTTGAAAATCACCTATTAGTCCTTACCTGGCAGCAAGCAACTGTGTGCCACTATGTGTAGGTAGAAAACAGTACTAACCGGTGAAGCCAATTAATTTCAAGCGCAATGACCTGAATACAATTATAAAAATGTTGATTATATTCTGGAGCACCATCACTCCATCAGCTCTCAGGCAGCATAAATGGCCGGTGTAAGTTTGGATCAAAAGCATAAGTAAAGTCTGTGCGGCCTCCGCCTCAATTTTTTGAAATATTTCATCCTCTGGAAAGTATAAGTTTTATAAATTTATTACATGGTGTATAATGCTATTTTGATAATATCAAGGTTCCACAATTTCTTATTAACCATTACACGTGGCAACATCAAATTCATTTCTAATATAAAACTTAGCCTTACATATTCAGGACTGCTTGTGAATTATTGTGAATTATTGCTTCGATTGATCCACAATAATTGATATAGTGTTAATATGATCCACAAAGGACAAATACAAACTGTCTTAGTCTTAATGTGATTACTTCTGCCGAAACATAATACAAATTAACACGGACAGCTAAGCGATGAAAACCAAAATCCATTCGGAGACTATAAATGCAATCAGTGCCACCATATATGTAAAGTTCTTACTATAAAATCAATAGACAATTGGCAATACAACATCCAATACTTTATCCAATGACCCATTCTCTACACAGGATGATTGTCGCCATTTGTTCATTTCATTCCATGAATCATTTTGTTTACTGCATTGTGTTGAACACTGCCAACGCCGTGGCATTCACGGAAGATTGACGGCAGGGGGACTTATGGGGGGAGGAGGGACTGGGGAGTAGGGGTTATGTACCTTTCGGCGGCGTGACTCCGTATAGGTGGCGGTTGAGGCGAGGTGTGATGATTTCCGCGGCGGAGGGACAGCGGCGGCGATGCCGGTTGAGGCGGAGGCCGCACAGACTTCGCCGGCGGAGGGACAACAGCGATGTCCGGATCGGCGTGCAGCGTTGGAGTCCAGATCGGCAGGCGGCGTGGTCGTGGTCATGGATGGATGCGTCCGACGTTGAACCGGCGACGAAGATCGGCGTCTGCGCGGAGGAGGGTGTAGGTTGCGGCGGAGGACGGGGATCAACAGGCGACGGACATTGGTTGCGCGGAGGAGGGAGTAAGGTGCGGCGCTGGACGGGGATCACGAGGAGTTAGGGTTTGAGAGAGAGTGGGGAGACCGGAGCTGGGGCTAGGCGGCAAGACGGCGGATTGGATCGGCGACGGGATGGAGGCGGCGGTGGGAGGGGAGACTGGGCGGCGACGGGAGGGGGACGGATTCGATAGCGGCGAGAAGGGGGAGGTGCGGCAGAAGCGGATCGCGCGGATGCGGTTGAGGCAGAGGGAGGGAGGTGCGGGAGGGAGAGGCGTGGATGCCGTCCGTTGTAAATCATCAGATGGGTTTCAACCGTTAGATGTGTCACACGATGAATGAGTAAAACAACTTGTTGAACTAATATAGGGTAGATGTATTATTGTTTGTCATTAGCAATCTTAAGTTATGCATAGACAATCTTGAAAGCTCTTCTACGGCGTGGATTCAAAGTGAGCCAAAATGCATCACAAAAATAAAAACAAGGGCTAAAACATTAAAAAAATAATCCTGCTATATGCAATGATTTTTCAGAGGCAATGCACAATGATTTAGTTCTCCTTCAGGCTTTAGTCACTTTATACAAAAACACAAAAAAGACGAAAAAGAAAAAAGAAAACCAAAACCATTTTATACATAAAAGGCCCACTACAAGTAGTTACCCACTAGGCCCATAAAGGCCCACTACAGGTCATTACCCATTAGGCCCATCAAGGCCCAACTAAAATTCTAGGGTTTCCTCATCCTCGATGGGGTTTATCCTTCGAGCACATATATAATCCGCACGCCGCCGCTTCCCTCTCTGCTTCGCACTCCATTTTCCCTCCTCCCCGCTCGCCGCCGCCGCCGCCGCCGCCGCAAGCCAAGCTCGCCGCCCGCCATGGGTAAGCCTCCCCCTCCTCTCCCTCTCTCTCCGCTTCATCTCGATTAGTTTTAGCTCTCAATCCCTTCCGGATCTGACCGTTTCTTGAACAAAATGTCAGCCCGGATCAAGGTGCACGAGCTCCGGGGGAAGAACAAGGCGGAGCTGCAGGCCCAGCTCAAGGACCTCAAGGCGGAGCTCTCCCTCCTCCGCGTCGCCAAGGTCACCGGCGGCGCCCCCAACAAGCTCTCCAAGATGTGCGCCTCCTTCTTCTCTCTCGCTCGTTTGTTGGTGTGGCTGGATCTCGCTCACGGGTTCTTGGGGTGGTGAATTTTTCTCGCAGCAAGGTGGTGCGCACCTCGATCGCGCGCGTTCTGACGGTGATCTCGCAGAAGCAGAAGGCGGCGCTGAGGGAGGCGTACAAGAAGAAGAGCCTGCTCCCGCTCGACCTCCGCCCCAAGAAGACCCGCGCCATCCGCAGGCGCCTCACCAAGCACCAGGTATAGAACAAACTCATGTCTCTTTCTTTGTGCCATTCGAATGCGTCTACCTTATACTAATTGGATGTGAATTACCTCAGTTATTGTTTAGGGCTAGATGTGCTGTGTTACATAGGCATTGTTTGGTCAAATTGCTCTAGTTGATGTTGAAACTGTTACTAATTCTTCAGTGCAAGCTGTTTTTTTTTATGTTACATAGGATTAGTAGAACACATGTATTGGGGAAACAAGAGAGCTCTTTAGGAAAAACGATTTTTGCGCAGGTTTTTATGAGATTTTATTGTGTGGCTTGCCTAGTTGTTGCTGGTGATTTGCGTATTTCGGTTACGACTCTGTTAGCTGTTTGTAGTTTAATTGTGATAAGCTGTTCGCAAATTGTCATATGATTGCTGTAAAGCTGTTTTTCTCACCTTGTAAGAGTATATAGTGCTGAGTTTGGTTATTTTGTTTATGCATGTGACATACTGCGGAATGATAATTACTGCTTGTCTTAGTTGATAAATACTCCCATCCATTAAATCATTTAGTCAGGCTCACAGGCTTGTTTAATACCCTTTTGGTTCAATATTCGCTTGTTGTTTTGTTATTTTTGCTGTTTGTTATTGGTTATTTTCACACTACGCTTTAATCATATGGCATGCATGTCATAGTGTGTCCTCCTGTGTGCCTTGTTTTCGTTGTAACAAATTACAGGGACCATGCAATTCACTATTTGAATCACTTTTGAGACCTGAGCCTCACCTCCTTTAGGAATTCTGGTCATAGCAGGATTACATCGAGTTTAAAGCTGTCTCTTTAGGTCTTCAGCTGCATTTGTATTATGCATCTGGTGTAGTTTAGAATTTGGAGATTTTATTTATGGTGCATGTAACTTACGTCGTTTTATGTTTTATGGTCTTGTCTTGTGAAATCCTCTAGTTTGATCTGATCCTGTTAAAATATTTAGCTAAATGGTTTGGGCTTTTTGGTACTGAATGATTTGCTTTGCTATTGTGCAGCTCTCTTTGAAGACCGAGAGGGAGAAGAAGCGTGAGAAGTATTTCCCCATGAGGAAGTATGCTGTTAAGGCTTAGGTTATTAGGAACATAAATGTTTTACCGGTCAAGTTTTGCCCAGTTGCCTAAATTTGATGTTTTGTGGACATCCATTGTCACCTAAGTACAATGTATTTGGTCTACTTCATGAAGTGCGTACTATTTTGCCTTTTAACGTTGTTATTTGGTTATAGCTGCCTGTCACCTGTCTGTTGAAAATGTGATGGTTACCTTAATGTTTAAGAGATTCCACATGAACTATGTCCCTACATAGTTCAACCGTAGATGTGCATTCAAATTCTATCTATACCAAAGGTAGTGTGTGCTAGTGCTGAACTGAGGAGCACAATTTTCATCTCTGGTAGTTTTGCTGAAACCTGATGTGCAAATTATAGTAGTTACTACCAGGTTTCACTTTTTTTGATTGAGGTGGATTCACTCCAGTGCTGCGGTGCTTTTTGTGAAATTTTGATCAAATATGGCTTGGAATTGGAATTCTTGAAAATCGTTTGGAACTTAACTTGGAATGTACTTTTGTGCTGGTTCGAAACCTCAAAATTTCCTGAGATCCAATCGGTTTTTGTCAGACTTGTTTATTAGTGGTGATTTGAGCCCTATATGGCTATATGTACCATGGTTGAATAGGCTGCACTTACCTTCATGCCAGGACCTTGTTTCATGCTGGATTTTAGTTTAAGGGGCACATGAATACATGATACAAGTTTCATACCACTACTCTTGCAATCTAATTCGAAATAGCCACTAAAAAACAAAAAACTGCAAATTTTGCCACTGAAATTGGTTAAATTGGTGTGCACACATCTATTTGCCATTCACAAATAAGAAGACAAAAATAATTCATAAAACCAATATAAGAAAGACAAAGAGTTCATAAAACCAATATAAAAAAGACAACAAGACAAGACCGTTTTGGCCCCTTCCATATTCCCACTCAGGAACCCTACATTCTCAAATCCTTTCATCTCTTCTTGCAAATCAACTCGCACTACAACAGAATCCCAAGTCTCTCAAATCCTTTCATCCTTTCATCTCTTCTTGCAAATCAACTCGTCTCTCAAATCTTTTCATCTCTTCTTACAAATCAAGGGTGTGTTTATTTCCTGAAAAAAGTTAAAAGTTTAAAGAAAGTTGGGAGTTTGGAAAAAAAAGTTAAAAGTTTATATGTGTAGGAAAGTTTTTGATGTGATATGATGTGATAGAAAGTTAGGAATAGGGGGAAACTAAACACGGCCCAACTCGCACTACAACAGAAATCCCAACGTCTCTCAAATCCTTTCATCTCCTCTTGCAACTCAACTGAAAATTGATTTGTCATCGCTTTGTCTTAAGTTAGACAACGTCTCTCAAATCCTTTCATCTCCTCTTGCAACTCAACTGAAAATTGATTTGTCATCGCTTTGTCTTAAGTTAGACAGGAATTGATGACAGATAGAATCATCAACTTCGATCATCATTTATTTCGGTTGGCATATTCATTTAAAAAGTAAAAATGATTATTATGGATTATTGTAATGTTATCCCTCATAGTATGTACGAGTATGTAAATTGATTTTCATCTAGATTTATCTTAAGTCAGGCAAGAATCGATGACGGATGGAATCAACAACTTCGATCATCATTTATTTCGGTTGGCATGTTCTTTTAAAAAGTAAAAATATTTTTTATGGATTATTGTAATGGTACCCCTAATAGTATGTACGAGTATGTGTGGATACTGCTTGAAATCATGCTAACATGTTTTAGGAATCGTGTCGTGTAATACGAATAGAATCGGATGTTCTAGGCAACGACGTACGTGATATATCCAATGGACTCTGCTAGTTTCATTCGCTTAATATTCACATCACACAAACTCTTTCACTGTTCGCTCGCGAATCGTGACTTTCACAATGAATAGTATGCGTGACAGGAATCAGATACACACGTACCATAGTTTTAAAAAAACATCTTCAATTTTGAAATCGCAGGTGAATACGACGTAGTCCCAATTGGACATGCGGCAAATCATGCATGCGAGGGCATCGTGGGCCCAATCGGGCATGCGGAAAATCGCTTGCCTGAGGGCGTTGCGGGCCCAATGCGGCGGCGCGTTTTCCACTCAGGCGCGGGCTCGATTGCTGTGTGCGGCAAAGGACTTGTGAAAAGGTGTGGGTCTAATTAATTCGTCTTGGATAAGAGAGACACTATAGCGTATGAGAAAAAAAGGAAAGGATTTGACAGTACCATGAAATTAAAACCGAAACATAAAATTAAAATCAATTCAAATAAAGATAACGTACCAAAATTCTAACAAAAAATATTATCAATTTTTATAATAGTAGAGATAAAGATAAATGGTCAAACGACACATTAAAAGTTAACGACGTGAGCACTAAATAGAAGGAGGCTACGAGCAGCATGTCCAGTTATGAAGCAACTTGACCAAGATGAACCAGGCAGCTAGGAAGTCTGCCAATCTGCCATGCGCAGCCTTTCCAAATCCCTTCCAAGAAGCACTCTAGAAGTCCAGTGCCCAATACTGCTCCAATTCATCTATAGTTAATCTAATAGCCAATTCATATAATAGTTGCTTATTATATTATTAATATATGGTCCCACCTATCATACACACATTGCGTCTAGGAGTCCGTGCTATAGCTGGCTACAAATCTGTAGCCCGTTGCTCTTCTCTCTTATTATTTATTTCATTAAAATATGTTTGTAGCTGGCTAATAGTCTGCTAACCTGCTCTTAGAAATTGGAGGTTAGGGGAGCCATGCTTCACCATCATTAACAAATAAATAATTATTATACACTTATTTAAATGGAGGCGGTCGAATTTTTAGCTACACCTTAACAGTCCTAAGAAAATCTTATCATACTTTTTTAAGTTGGGATTTAGTTTGATCTAAGAAAATCTTTTTACAATAAAACTAGTGTCAAGATAGTCAAACTTATCTAACTTTATTCACTTGTTTGACCGGGCCTCATTGTTTGGCTTATACATATGCTTATAAGCTAAAATTTAAATTTTACAACATAATTTTGAATTTGATTTTTTTCATCGTAATTTATCGTATAGCATTTGCTTTTGAGTCGCTAATAACACATATATAAAATGTTTACTCGTAAATAATTTTTTATTTGCTACTAATAAATGATTTGGATAAACATATAAATAAGCGTGACAATAAGATAGTACTATCTCCGTCCCATGAAAAACAAATCTAGAATCGGATGTGACATATCCTATTACTACGAATCTGTCGACGGGTGATATCCGTAGACCGGATATAGAGGGTATTTGGGTACGTTGGTACATGGATCTACGTAATACGACATTGAGCAAACAGAAAACGAAGATTTATACTGGTTCAGGCCCCTTGATAGGTAATAGCCCTAATCCAGTTGATATGGGATTATATGATGGAAGTCACAGGTTACAAAAGGGAACGGTGGAACTCGATGAAACCGTCGAGAACGTAATCGAGTAGGTTCGACTAGCTATCTCGACGATTTGGTTCCTGCAGGCTCCGACTTCGTAGGCTGTGGTGGTTGTGGTGGATCTGAGATTCTCCCCCTAGGTCCTCCCGGGGTGTCCCTTTTATATCGCAAGGCAGGCGGTCTCCAAGTCGAACTTGGAGACATCGGACCTTACATGATAGATTGACAACCCAGTCCTGTCCGAGTTGAACTCTTATTCTCTGCAACCTCCATGAAGAATTTCCTTAGTGTATACGGAGAACGTCCATGTATGTGCGGGCATGCCACATTGACATGTGATGTGTATCAAAGGGTAGAGGGTATGCCTAACCCGTAACCTTGACAGAATCTAAATAAATGTATGTTCAGATTCGTAATGCTAGGATATATGACATCGGGTATTAGGCTAGTTTTTTATGAGACAGATGAAGTAACTGAGTACTCCGTCCGTCCCCAAAAAAAAAGGCAACCTTGGAAGGGATGTAACCCCTCCACAACGAATCTGGACAGAGGGCTGCCTTTTTTTGGGGGGACGGAGGGAGTAAGTGAGTTTGCGGGCCAACCAACACTTGCACCGCTGATTGCGAGGATTATGGGGGAGGGGAGATGGGATGGGCTTTAACATGGGCTGGCCCACTACGCTAGACACACCGGCGCACACTACGCTCCTCCTCCTCCTTCCCCTGCACGACTCGACTCGACCGTTCTGCCGCTTCTGCAGCCTCCCCCAATTCAAAAAGAGGAAAGAAACGCTCCTCCTCTCCTCTCCCACCCCACCCCCCGCTCCTCTTCTCAAATCTCCTCCCATCCCCCTGATCGATCTCCACAACCCAAAACAACAAAAAATAAAAATTCTGGGAACAGAACAGCAGCAGGAAGAGCCCACCGACGCAGCCGGCGGCAGCGTCAGAGTCATCGCGAGGATCTGCCCTGCCCACCACCACCACCCGACGCCGCCCTCAACTTCCAGGTCACTGCCCTCAATGATCCCGCCCTAATCTCCTTCCTCCCCCGTCGCCCAACCACATCCCCCCTCCCCCCCCGCTGCTCGACCCTAATCTCCATTTCTTTTTACAATGAAACTAGTGTCAAGATAGTCAAACTATCTTGAGGAGCGGTGGCCAGGGGAGAGGAGCGGCAGCCGGCAGAGTGGAGTTGGGCGGCCCCTCCATTCCTTTCCTTTCTTCCTCTCTCTCTCTCTCTCACTCTTTTCTCTGGACTAGGCAGGTCGGCTGGCGGTAGGGAGGAGGTTGAGGATGATTTGTACAACACGGTGTTGAGGCGTACACCGAGCTTCGAGGTAAGTAGGAGCATGTCCCTGGCGGCATCCGCACGGCCATTGGAAACGAGGGCGTTGAGGAGCGAATGGAATGTGGCGGCAGAGTGGGAGCAGAAGGCTGGGACGACGCGTAAGACGACAATTGCGGCATCGGGGCAAGAAGTAGCGTCGAGGTGGTTGATGACGGCGGCGAACACGGTAGGTTGGAGCGGGCCGCTGCGGGAGTGCAGCGCGGCGAGGAGTGGGGGCACGAGTGGGAAGAGGCGCGCGCGGGCGAGGCGGTACAGCACGCGGGCGATGAAGGGGTACATCCACCGCTGCCTCTCCGCCACCGCGCTCGCCCACCGACGCCGCCATGCCCTGCCACCACCCTCCACTTCTCCCGTGTATTTGCCGCCGCATCGCTAGCCGGCCGTCAGACCTCCTCACCCCGACGACCTCCTTCCCACCGCTGGCCGGCCTGCCTAGTCCAGAGAGAAGGGTGAGAGAGAGAGAGAAAGAGAGAGAGAGAGGAGGAAAGGAGAGGAAGGGAGAGGCCGGCCTGCTGACGTGGCATCCTGACATGTGGGGCCCACGGGGGTCCCACGCTGACTCAGCCGCCACGTCGGACATAACCGGGGTCAAAACCACCGAGGGACCTAGTTTGCACTGGTTTTGTAAGTTGGATGATGCGTCATATCTGGTTTTGTGGTTGGGGGACGATTTTGTAACTCGATGACAAGTTGAGGGACCTTCGGTGTACTTTTTCCATTGCGAGGACTGGGGGAGAGTGGAGGCAACTCCGGCTCGGACGTCCGGTGTTTGGGGAAAAATCGGGCCTTGACGTCAGCATGACGTCAGCGCCTGATTTACGTGCAAAAACTACTTTAAACTGATTTTTCTCTTAAATTACTTATCCAAATCATGATTTGATTGCACCATTAAATTCGTTGCAATTAAATCTTCAAAACAAGGCCACACATGGATATATTCCGACGAATTTTTTTAGCTTATTATTGAATTATTTTTAAATGTTGCACGATATTCCACCAGGTATATCGGAATTGTTTCACTAAATAGATCGAAAATGTTTCACTTGTTTAAATCGGGTGTTGTTTCACTTTATATAAAAATAATGTTTCAGCAAATAGCGAAAGAATATTTCAGTTCACTGCAACATTTGATCCATACATAATGAAACATTATAAGTATACTAGGTGAAATATTTTTTGGTGGAACAAAAAATGAAATGAATTCCCTTAATAGGGGGTTTCCAAAATATGTGGGTTTTTTGTTGCAATGGAATATTTCAGTTCACTGCAATATTAGATCTATACATAGTGAAACATTGTGAGTATACAAGGTGAAACATTTTTGGTGGAACAAAAAATAAACCAAATTCATTTAATAGGGGGTTTCCAAAATATGTGGGTGATTTGTTGTAACGGCACGTTCCATAATATCGAAATCCACTGCAATATTTGATCCGTACATAGTGAAACATCACAAGTACACTAGCTGAAACATCATAAAACTACTGGTTGAAACATCGAAAGAGATCATATGCAATATTAAAAAAATCAATAGAAAAGATAAAATATTTTTTTATCGAAATATAATCATGTACGATTTTGTTGTAAAGATTTAATTGCAACCTATATAATAGTGTGATCGGATCGTAGATTGGATAATTAGTTTAAGAGAAAAATCGTTTTTAAAGGAGCGGCAGGAGGCGCGGGCGTCACGAGGCGTCCGATTTTTCCTCTGCCGTCGGACGCCGGGCGGGCAGCATTCTCGGGGGAGAGATGGTATGGGCTTTAACATGGGTCTGGCCCACTACGCTAGACGCACCAGCTCACACTACGCTCCTCCTCCTCCCTCCTTCCCCTGCACGACTCGACTCGATTCGACCGTTCCGCCGCCTCCGCAGCCTCCAATTCAAAAAGAGGAAAGAAACGCTCCTCTTCTCCTGCCCCCACTCCCCCCGCTCCTCTTCTCAAATCTCCTCCCATCCCCCAGATCGATCTCCACAACCCCAAAACAAAAAAAAAAAAAAGTTCTGGGAATGGAGCAGCAGCAGCAGCAGCAGCAGGAACCCAGCGGCGGCGGCGTCAGAGTCGTCGCGAGGATCTGCCCCTGCGCACCACCGCCACCACCACCCGACGCCGCCCTCAACTTCCAGGTCGCCGCCCTCAACGACCCCGCCCTAATCTCCTTCCTCCCCCGTCGCCCAACCGCATCCGCCGCCACCGCCGCGGCCTCAGGGTAAGATAAGAACAAACGCCTTACTGTTTGGATTTTGGGGGATTTTTGTTTTATTTTATCGCTAATGAAATTAACCACACGCGGTTGCGGCACCAGCCGAGGAGATGGCCCCAAGGATAAGCAGCCGCAGCAGCAGAAGCAGAAGTACAGGGTCGATGGCTGCTACCTCAGAGACGATCCCAACCACCGCGTCTTCCACAACGAGGTCAAGCCGCTCATTGATGGCAGAGGTGGAGGAGGACGCGGCGGCGCCAAAGCCTGCGTCGTCGCCTGCGGTGATGCGGCTGCCAAACGTCACCTCTTCATGGTATTATTATTATTATGGGTTACTAGCTGGATGAACTTGAGTTGCAATGGAATTAAAAGGAGAGAGAAAAGAATCGTATGTTTACCATTTCAAATATTAATCCAAGAATTCATGTTGCTGTTGGAGTTTGATATCTTCCCCCTTAATAAATACTTTGTTTAGAAATTCTCTTTATTGTTGTTGTTTTCAGATCACCGTTTGATAGTCCCATATGTCTCGAGATAGTGGTTGCAGGTTTAAGGCAGATTCACCACCACTTGAGTCTTTTGAAAGAGTACAGACGCTAATTTTCCTTGTATTACATAAAGGAAAAGACTATACGTACTAACTTTTTCTTACTAAATTCTTACTAACAATAATGTGTCAAGCTATGAGTGCATCTAGATTTTTTACAACTTTTGTTTATCTGAATCAAACGGTTGAGTTGATTGTTAGTAAAAATTTAGTACGTGTAGCAGTGTTCTTACATAAATACTGTATTTACATGCTACCCCAGCTGAGGCTGAGCCTGCCTTTCGTCAGAACCTACAGCATCTTGCATTCCTCGATTGCAATCGTCACTGTTCTACTCACTCTCCTCATCTGCAGGGGTCTCCTGATCAACCTGGCTTGTTCACCATGGCAATGGCGCAACTCCTCGACTCCTCCAAAGCCATTGGTGCCACTGTAACTGTGTCATCCTATCAGGTGCTCCAAGATACTCACATCCTCGACCTCTTGGAGCCCAAGAACCATGAGGTTCTCATACTAGAGGATGCCGATGGACAGACTCACCTCAAGGGCCTCTCCAGGGTACAACACTACTCATCTTTCCTGAATTGTTTGTATGCCTATTAAATCATAGCAAAATTCATTTAGTATTAACCGGATCCATCATATTTTACAGGTTGGTGTCAAGTCAATTGAGGAGTTTTCGCAGCTTTCTTGTTGCGCTACCAACCAGCAGAGGCACCATCCCGCTAAAGATTCCACCCAGTTACAGGATTGGGGACACCAAGGGCTGATTATCTACGTCTCTAGCTTCGATCAGCAAGGCAAAGAATGCGCTCTAGCCAAGATAAACTTCCTCAACCTGGCAGGTCTGTTCTTCTCTTTTCTGCACCCCAACCTTCTAGCACCTCATTGGTTTAGTGTGTTGCATAAATATTGTACTGTATATTTTGATCATCAGGCTATGTGGATCCCAAGCAGAAGAAAAATGAAGGTCTTGCTCTACCAACTGGTAACAAGTCTATGCATGCCTTGATGAATGTTGTCCAAGCACTGAACAGCAACCAGAGATTTGTACCATATAGACAAAGCAAAGTAACTCGTATTCTGCAAGATTCTTTATGCAAGAGCAAGACGAGCGGTAGCGTCCTGATAGCCTGTTTGGTAAGCTACTTAACAGCTAACACTTTCCTTTTGTATAGGGCTGCACCAAAGAAAATAGTTATCAAACTAATTTGACTCTTACCCATGTAAGTTCCGCAAGATTATTTACCTGTAAAATGCAAGTTTTAGCATTTGGTCACGGTACCTGTCGGTGATTAGGATTTGATCAATATATGTGCATGCTGTATGTTCATGTTGCTGATAAAGTAGTTTAGCATAAAACAGAACCTGTTAGTATTTCAATGGTTACTCTCATTGAGAAGAGGATGGCACAAGAGATGGGGCAATTTTCTGGTTTTCTTTCATTCACAAACACAAAGCCATACCTACCCGAGGGAGGTTGGATACATATATATAGCCATAGCTGGCTGCAAGCCTATTGCTGCACTCTTCTAGTCTAAAATTCGAAATTTGAAAGGGATGCTGTCCTAGAGGGCATCCAAACTGAATAAAGCATAAAGGAGGCATAAAAGGAGATGCTAACTGCTGCTGTCCTACTAACCGCAGCTGTCCTAGCAACTGAAAATATGCTAAAGGAGTAGATGCTGTCCTAAAAAGGTGAAACTACCCAAAAGCAAAAGAAAGAATCACGAACAAGGACCACAAAGACTTATCCATCAGAACCTTCATGCCTTATAGTAATGTTCCTCACTAAGTCACTAAACTAGTACTACCTTTTAGTCCAAGGATATGTCGGTGTGATAATTCGATCCAGTTCTCATTTGCCATATGTTACAAATTGTTATACAGAATATGTACTAGAGCATCGCTCCAGCTACAGTTGGTTTTGACTGGTTGTTACATATTTGCATATGTACCGTAGCTTTCCTGTTTGAACTGATACACAATAGGTGTTACTCTCCCAATTTAAATATATGTTTCCTTGTTCTTGCTTGTTGTAGGCTGAAGATTGCTGCCAAGATTCAGTTTCTACTCTTGGCTTGGCTTCTCGCTCGAGCCAAGTGGTCAATGAACAATACTACAGCTTATCCTTGAGTGCTAAAAAATCATCAAAGTCAAATACGAACTTACCTACTGATGCCAAAACCTTGTCAAGGATGTTTATGCACAAAACAATGTCGATGCAAGAGAAGAATGCCCGACCCGGATTCAATAATAGTGGTGTAAAAGGCGGACAAACTCCTACTGCTAATAGAAGGTCTTAGGAATTTAATATGTGAAGTACAAGATTTTGAGCTTGGCATTTCATTACATAGTGTAGCTAATTGAGGCTTTATTTCACGCAGGACTCAGCCAATCATTGGTTCAACGAAAAAATCTGGAAGCTCAATCTGTACTTCAATTAAGATGAAGGAAAATTATGCTAAACCTAAAATAAGTGGAAGGTACTCTTGTGAAAATAGATCTATCATTCTTTTTTTTCTAAACCAGCTTAAAATGTTTTTTTTTTCGTTAGGAAATTATTTTGTCCAAGCAACAATTCATTGAAGGTACAAAACTGACCATCTTAATCGTTATACTCTGTTGAGGTTTATCAGACAAGTAACACATGGGCATGAAATTGCTTTTATCTTCTAACTGACTAATAAATTTCAACTTTTGAACTATTTAGGAGGAGAATGCTATGGATGTTGCTTCTACAGTGGTAACACAAACTAAGTCAGCAACAGTGAGAATACAAGCTGAGGTTAGTATAATAAGCACCCTACTATGCATTTTTGGTGATTATCAGTTGAGTTATTTTATCTTGGACCTCCTTGCATCATTGTACAGGAAGTACAGCCATTAGTAGGCATGGAAATTCGAGCTGCATTACCAAATGAGGTACACTATTATGGTTTCCTTTCAGCTGTGTTCCAAAGTGAATGCCTATTGATATAATTTTGGAGCAAAATGCAGGGAAGTTCTGAAACAGGAAACACCGGAGATGTTAAATCATTTGAATTGCAAGAGGTGGTACATTGCAGCACGAAAGAATTGCTACCAAGTACTATCCAAGAAGAGGTATCACTTTGCAAGGAATACATCATTATCTGTTTGCAGTTCTGAATTAAATACATAGTGCCCCTGTCCCTTTGTTCAGGACTATGCCTTGTCAAATATGGAACCGGAGCATTCATGTACTGACATGGGATTGACGTGCTCTTCTATCACTGGTATAGCACCACTCTTATTATTTGTTACCAAGTTCATTACGTGAGTGGAAAGTATGATCACATTATGACCTGACTGGCACTCCCAGATAACCTTGTTGAGAAGACTCCTGCCAGCAGTACCCAATCCTCCCCAAAGTTGAGTGACCGACTGAGAGAGATTTCAAACTCATTGAAGCTTCTTAGCACTCGGCCAGTGAGCGTGAGGGCAGAAAAGTGGGACATAGAATGTGTCCGGAGAATCAACACGATTGCACCAGAGCCAAAAACTCCTGAAGTGCATTTGAAATTTGAGCAAGCGGAAGATCCCAAGGATAAACTTACAGCCCGCAGCACTGGGATTAAAGTTAACCTGTTTTTTAACTCACTGACTCATTTTATTCGCTTAATGTGTTTGTACCTTCTTATAATCGTCTTGCCTGATGAATTCTCTCTTGTTTTTTCTGCCCCACAGAAATCTCTAGTTCAAGAATGCTTGACTTTTCTCAACAGTGCTAATAAGTGAGTTTGGCATTATCTTTACAACCGACTTTGCACTACTTATGCATTTCTAATGCATGTTTGTTTCTTTGTCTATTGCAGGGAACAATTAAAAAGCTTAAAGGTTTGCTTCGAACCATATCGTGGCAGCCCAGATTGCTTCTTTCTTACTATTAACCCACTGATACATGTGTAGGGAATCGGAGAAAAAAGGGCAAACTACATACTTGAGCTTCGTGAGGAGTCACCAGAGCTATTTAAAGAGGTGAGCACTCTAGATCAACAAGGGAGTAGGCGTTAGACCCAAGCAACCAGAAGTTATTACATGACAATTCAACTCAGAGCTGATCCCTTTGCTTTCGCAGATAAGTGATCTGAGAGACATCATCGGAATGAATTCAAAAGAGGTACTGGAGCATCTGATTGCAATATTATGTACATTTATCTATGTTCTTTGATCACTGGAAGATGGTTTTAGTTTTCACAAACATTTCACTGGATTACACTGTCACTAGAGATATTCCTGAATATATAGTATTATAGTATTAGACTCCAGCTGCTTCATTTGCAAACTCCATGGGTTTTGGGTGTACTAAAATTGCCACTGCTTTGTTATCTTCGCCAGATAAAAAAGATGATGTCCGGGATTATCGATTCCTAGGAAAGTAAGCAGCGCGAGTGCGAGGGTTCTCCTGTGGAGTGTGCATATGCTTCTTTGGTCAAATGTGTCATGTCTTTGTTTTGTAATTTTTTTATCCAGTTGCTTCTCAAGAGCAAATGCTTTGGTCAGGATTTGTCGTTCTGTGAGAGAATCAGTGCTTTGCAGTGGTTTGCTGCTATTATGTGTTTTGTGTAATCATCATACAGTGTGGTACCAGTATTGGTAATGGTGTGGCGTTAATGTGATTTCCTCTCTTTTGATGTTTGTTGGTATAAATGCCGATTTATTGTTTTAGAAAAAATAATGAGCCGATAAATATTGCTCGTTGTTGATCCGAGAAGCTCAGTTCTAGTTGTTTTACTATTCTGATAAATATTCGTTCTGATTCGTATTCGCTTCGTTTCCGTATTTGATAATATTTGACTTTGTTTTCGTATCTGGAGTTTCTGATTTTGATTTTGATTTCAAAAAAAAAAAAAGAAAATGGAAACGGTAGAACTATTTTTTGTCCGTTTCTGAACCCTTTTTATTTATCCCTTGAAGGAAACAATAAAATAAAGTTAATACGGATGTTGTAACCACACATATTATAAAACTTGCTGTTAAGATACTTATATGGTGGGGGAAAGTCCTATTAAGCAAGGTAGATGCTAAGATATGTTGGATATGTAAAACATAAATTAATGGGCGGGAGAAACATAGATGTTAAGTTTAATACACCTTTTATTCCAAAATATAGCAACCTATACCAGAACATCACCTATTAGAATGAATCTGATGGATTGGTCTAGATTCACAATATGAAACATCTATGTTGAAATATTTTGCCTCAAAAGATGGGATATTACGCATTCCCTAAAACCTGAGTTTTTTTTTAAAAAAATACTATTAATTGTTGTTATCATGTGGTAGTGTTTCAACAGGACATCATTTCAAGACAACAAAGCACTCCGGTCCTTTCTACTTAATTTCGCCGAAGGGTGTCTAATGTGGCCGCCTGCAGGCCACCCTTCATCACAAGAGCTTTTGGGGATCGAAATAGCTCTACTCCTATGTCTGACATGGAACTATCCCAGGGTCATGAGGATATATGGTCCAAATAGCTGAAAAGGAGACCGTGGGGGTTGAGGAAGATTTTATCTGGCTGTGCTTTTTCTTAGAACTCAAATAGGAAAATTGAACCCGAATCATCTAAATTTTATCATAATATTATTTTTCCGGATGCAACACATATATAGTCTTCCATGTAAATCTCCACATCAACACATGGGGTATCATCCAGTAAAATACACATTTCCCATGGGGTAACACCCACAAATTCAGCTCTTGAGATTCTCATCTCCTAGCCAATACCCATGGTCTGATTAGGCTGCACTTTCTTTTGGCTCTCTCCAATACACAATAACACAGTATATTACCACATATACATCTCTGAACTTCAAATAGTATCATATAAAATAACACACTATATTACCAGATATTTATTCTGAACTGCAAACATTATCTTATAAGTGCATGATGCAGAGATTGCCGAGATGATTCTCCCTGATCCCCAACATAAGTTATGTTGGCATCTGCTGTGCTGTTTGCACCTAAAATCATCTTGAACGCTCATCATTATTTATGGCCTGCACATCGCCAATGAACTATCAAATCCAATGAATATAAACAGTACAACTCGTACTTCGTTTCAGCTTCTTTTCCTACAGCATAACTAAATCTAAACAACTAAGTATTCTACGGCATAGTATTGTAAAAGTAAAGTTTTGAAAGCCAGCGGAAACCAGTCCGTTTGCCACAGCTGATGAAAATACGACTAATTGTAATACCAATTATGAGATTTGGTCAAGTCTAGATATTATAAATAAGTACAACACAATTTATGATATCGAAGCAGAGCACTTCTAGCATGACAATTTGCTGTGAGGTTAATAATAAGTCGTAACAAAAAAATATCAAAAACTTAATGAGATTACTACTTTCTCCGTTTTACAATGTAAGTCATTTTAGCATTTCCTACATTCATATTGATGTTAATAAATCTAGATAGATATAAATGTCTAGATTTATTAACATTAAGATGGATGTGGGAAATACTAGAATGACTTACATTGTGAAACGGAGGGAGTATATGATAGATGGAGATAACCAGTTTTAACAGGGAAAAAAAGCTATCAAAAAGTGTGGTTCCGTCGCACGTACCACTCGTCACCTCTTGTGAAAGGCTGTGTTATCTCCATCAGCTTGGGGCAATCATTTATATAACCCGACTGTATTTCAGAGACAGATATAGCACCAACAATAGAGATGAGGTCTGGACAGCTATCAAGTCGAAGGCTGAGTCCCTTGAGTGTCATAGAGTTTCCCAGATGGCTATTGTCGATGTACTCTATGCTTGGACAACGGGATAAACAGAGCTTCCGAAGAGAGGATGGTAATGTCATTCTCCTCTGCATATTCAACTTGGGACAGTATTCAATATGTAGTTCCTCCAAGCGAGAAAAACGGTGGAGCTCATCAACTGGCACTAATGCCAATTGTCGACAAGCTTTCACATGAATGGTCTTCATGACAGGCATATAAGCGGGCATAAGGAACTCATCAAGACTCAACAGTGCATCGCATAACGAAAAGGTGACATTTGAAAGGGATGAAAATACTCCAACACTGTGCCTGCTGCCTGCCTCTGAGACACAGATGGATTTGAGGGAGCGACACCAACGAAAACACAAATCCTCCAAGGATCCAAGATTACTTATCCAGACTTGCAGGGGAATCAATGTTAACAACTCACACCATATTTCCAGATATGTCAGGAGCGTGAGGCCACGAAAACAGCTCAACAAATGATCTATGGAACAGCCAAAGATACGAAGCGTAACTCTTCTAAGAGAAGAGGGTAAAGCCACCAAACCTTGCCAATTGATGTTAGGACAGTGTCGGATTTCCAGCACCTCAAGGTGATAAATATTCTTTGACTCTTCTGAATCAGGAAACGGTGGTTCAAAGAATGATAGGCTCTGTATGTTATCGCACCAATTAAGTTCAAGCGAAGTCAGCATTTTCAGGCAGTCTGGCCGGAGCCAGCTGGGGCAAGATTTACCCTGGTAGCGTTGTATTACCAAATGTTGAAGATTCCAATGAGGTAACAATTCAATTTGTTCCTCTATCATCTGTATGTATTCATCAGTTCCTCTTGGTTCGATCCATTTTAGGCATTGTTTGCCACAGTTATCCTTAATATATATGAAGCCCTTTGATTCAATTTTCTTTATGGAAATCAGATCATTGAAACCTTGAGGATATCTTTTGAAAACACAACCCTTGGCCTTTATAATCTGGAAATGATACAGGCAGCTAACAGACGAAGGAAGGTTCTCAAAAGTAGAATTTCCAAATAAACCAAGGTAACGCAAATGTTTTGAGTTGCCTATGCTCTCAGGTAACTTTCTCACTCTTGAAAGATTAAAAATCAATACACGGATATTCGGGAGTTCCTTGAACCAGCAGTCAATCACCGGAGCAAATTGTTTACTACTTCGGTAAGTTTCATTGCATACTAGGGATCGCAGTTTTTTATTTTGTGTGCAAATATTCACTAATTCTGTACAGCTGATATTTCCATTAGTGAATATTGACAGATGGCGAACATTTGAAGGGATTTTAGTTAGGTCACTTACATGTTGTATGATGAAGCACTCACCCCCGGAGACTAGCTGTGCAGTATCATGCATCAAGTCATGAATTACGTAACTATCACTCTGATTAGCTGCTTTCTGAAAGAAGGACCGATTTACAAGGTCATCAAAGCAAGAGGATGCATCTTCAGCCTCAACATACCCTTGTGCTACCCAAATATCTGCTAAAAACTCCTTTTCAAATTTATGATCCTTTGGATACAGGGCACAGATTGTGAAGCATTTTTTCATGTACTGTGGAAGGTAAACGTAACTGAGTCTAAGAGCTGGCAAAATGTCAGTCTCCTTTTGTTCCAATTTCCACAATTCACTTCTCAATATGTCCTTCCAATGCTCTACGCTTAGGTTACTTTTCAACAAACGTCCAAGAGTTTTGGCAGCCAAAGGTGAACCCTTCAACTTGGGAAGTATAGCTTCACCAATGCGCTCCAGCTCTGGACGAATGCGCTCTAACTCTGGCCTATTGCGACAACTGTTGCTCCAACTCTGGACGGATCCAAATGCACATAGTTTGAAGAAATTCCGGAGAACATCATCTTGTAATCCCTTGAGTTCATAGGGATCACTTTTGCTGACTAGGTTAGCAACTTCGGAAGATCTAGTGGTGACCAATATCATACTGCCCTTGAGACCATTGCTTAAAGTTCTATGAAATGTTTTCCATCCTTTCTCATCTTTTAAGACATCATCCCACATGTCATCAAGGACGAGTAAAAACTTCTTTGACTTGACACTATAAAGTAATTTATCCATAAGAGTATTTCTTGTATCAGAATCTTCTGATTCTACTCCAAGAGACTTCAGAACAACTCTTGTTAACCTGTTTACCTCGAATTCATCAGAGACACATATCCATATTATGCAGTCAAAGTGTTTCTTCACCACTTCATCCTCACAGATTTGTTGGGCCATGGTTGTCTTCCCGACACCGCCCATGCCAACTATTGGCAAAACAGGCATCCTCGCTTCAGCTGTACTGCTGTGTGCCACATGCCTGCCTCTCTTGCATCCACGCACTCCTAGAATTTGTATCAAGTCCTCCAGTTCTTTTTGACGACCAAATATCTCATCTGGCTCGTCGAGGACACAACATGTCTCTGGTCTGACTAATCGATCGAACTTCTTCAGTGTTTTGTGTAGGCCTAAACCCTTGGCTTGGTCAGAAACATGGTTCAGTCTATTTTGGATTTCCATCACTTTACTTAATTTGCCACCGAAGTTAACATTGTCCAAGAACTCCAGAAAGGGTTCATGCAAGTGATCTTGCCCCAAATTCTTGCTCGCCTCCACCTTCACCTTGAGAGCATAGTAATTGTACTCATCAAGGAGGTCCTCGGCATCGTACACTGCATCCTTGATCTGGCGAAGGTGCCAGGCTTCTGTTTCCTTGTGGCTATGCCATTCCAGACGGTCGATGAGGTCATACATTGTGGATGTAGTTGATTGGATCAGCCAAAGGTCGTGCTCGAGTTTCTGAAGATCACCCTTAATCTGGTGCAGTGGAGCTGTTCTGTTTTCTCCAGCTGGTGCTGATCCTTCCCCTTCTGAATATATGGCAGCTAAGACACGTGGTCTGAACCAGTTGAAGAATTCTTTGATCGAATTGGCATCGGCAGCAAGACCAGCTGCTCCCTTCAATATTCCAAAAATCTTGTCCATAGCCAGGTTGAACACTGTGCATGATTATAAACGCAAACAAATTAAGCCAAACCATTAATAGTTCCATGTAGGGAGAGATGCATCATGGCAAAGCTAGATCTACTGTATCTAGTAGTTGAAGGTAAATCCACACCTATCTATGTACTACAAAATAATTTGTGTTTGTAGTCTAGAAACTATATATGACGGGTCTACATTATAATGGACCAGATTGATCACTAAAAATAGACAGGAACTAAAGGTACCATTAATCTGTCTCAAATAGGCACATAGTTCCGCAGGAAATTCGATCAGTTTTGGTTAAAGCAACATGGATTCATGGAATGGAACAATAAGCAAAGTTTCAAATTCTGTTCTAAGGTCACTAGTATAGTATACAATCGACTAAAAACAGAGAAGCCAGCAACATGCTCCTCCTCTTGATACTGGAAAATAATCACGATTATCTGATACTCCAAAGATATCAAACTGGAATGAGGGGGGGGGGGGGGAATAATTGGATCGCTCACCTGGGTCCTAATCTATTTCTTCAATCTTTCTACCCAACGGTCAGATAAGCTCCTCTTGATCTTGCTACCTCTTAATATCTGTTACAAGCAAAGCAATCAGACCTGTTTGTTCACCAAACCGTGAGATTGATATGAATAGAGGTTAGAGAGGAGAGAAAAGTACAGATGCGTGCCGCCCAAATCCAGAGAATTAGTGGCGTCGCACAAATCCAAATGGAGAGAACCACCTGACATATATATACCCTCCCTAGGTAGAAGAAGTGGCTGAACTCGCTTTGGGGGTCATACGCTGCTTCCACGCGCACAAGTGCTCTGCCTTCCTGCTGCGAACTTACTAATAGGAATCCAGGAAATTCTCAGGAGAACAAAACCGGGGAAGGATATTTTCAGTTTTTGTTGACAATTGTACTATTATCTGATACTACAAAGATACCAAGCTGGCATAAAAGGGGGAAATAATTGGATCACACACCTGGGTGCTTAATGTGTTTCTCAAATCTTTATACCCAATGATCAGACTACCTAGCTAGCTCCTCTTCTGATCGTGCTCTTCTTAACATCTGTAAGTGCAAAGCGATCACCTGTTTGTTCACACAAAAAATTGTTAGATCAATATGAATAGAGATAAGATAGGAAAGAAGAGTACAGATACACTAGTTCCAGATAGAGTACCAAATTCGTCTCCAGAATTCAAACAAAGAGAACTAGCTGAAACTTGGAAGAGCACAGCCCCCAATTTCAGTTAGTTTTTTTCCTATGTAGAAGAAGGGGCTGAACTCACTTTTCGGGCAATACGCTGCTTCCACGCACAAGTGCTCAGCCAACCTTCTGGGAAATTACCAAAAGGAACCTTAGGATGTTTTCAGAACATGGCAGGAAAATGATGCCATTGTTTTGCCAAAAGAACAAGGAAAAAAAGAGAAAGGATGCCACTAAGAGTTGTTCCATTCAGTCCATATATTTAACTGACCACTCAGCTTTATTCCATACTCTTTACCTTTTGAAATGTAGTTCATAGCAGGTATCATGGGGTTATCATTTGTGTGATACAACATATTTTAATTACTAGTTGGACAATATATTAACATTTTTGCTTACAAAATGTGGCGCCTCCCCATTGGAGTTTTTGGTGCCTAACAAGATCCAGTCCGAAAGAACGGTAGCTGAGGCACCACCGGACAGAAGATGGATCAAATTAAGATGCCATTTTGGAATACCCCTGCATCTGGGAACTAATGAGCAGTTTTTTGTTGTAGAAGTTCGACATCTCTGATGTGCCGATATGGCGCTGGTTGTCTTCACTTCAGGAGAATTCAGCACACGCTCCGCACACAAGCACCTGTTCCACGGTCGAAATAAGCTTTTGTTGTTGCACGCCAGTTTGCACCTCTTCCATGGTCTAATCAGCTTTTGTTGTTGCACGTCAATTCGAAGGCATTTGCTTTGCTGGATGGATGATCGTCTGCAGAAACGCATAAGAAGAGAGATCTCCAAAACCATGGCATATCTGCATCTTCTGTGATCAGACATCCACATCCTGGTTAGCCTGCCCTGAATCCTTGCAGCTGTGGTGCTGGGTTCTCTCTGCACTGAATCAACAGCTGCTGCTGCTGAATCATTGCAGCTGTGGTGCTGGGTTCTCTCTGCACTGAATCAACAGCTGCTGGGTTGCTCTCTCTGCACTGACCACTGAACCTGCCTGCTTGATTTCCCTGCTAGCCAGACAAATTTCGAAGATCGGTGGATAGAGGACAAAAGAAACCAATGGCCTTGGATTCGGTCAGTCACCCTGAATGCATGGGTGGTTTGGAAGCAAAGAAATAACAGCGAAACCACGAGCTTGGATCAAGCAGCGTTCTGGAGTCACACCCTAAATGTTGGCCATCCAGTCTGATGCTCACATTGTGCCTGCAAATCGAACCGAGAGAAGCACAAAAAAAAAGAAAGGAAGTGAATCAAATTCTTGGTTTGAACCAAGTATTCAAGGACAGCTCACAGTTGACTGTTCGATGCGGGGGAGGAGCATAGTGTCCGGCGGGCAGGGAGCCAGCTCTCTGCCCAAGGGCAGTGGCCGCCGTCATGCGTAGATCGACAAGGTAATCCGCTGCCGTGGGATCAAGAACCGATGGGAGAAGGCATTGAGAGGGGAGGTGGATTCTAATCTCTCAGAGTGGATGTCCACTCATTTAGTACATGTCAATTAAATGATCATGAAATTTTTTTTAAAAAAATACAAAATAGATTGATATATAATATATCACTAAACAAACATGCAACTTAAAATTCAACTTTTATAACTTGTAACAAAAATAACAAATTTAACTGTGAATATACGTATACTAATCAGAGTTTGATTTCTTATTTTTGTTACAACTTGTAGAAGTCAAATTTGAACTTGCATGTTTGTGAGGTGATATATTACATATGAATCTATCTTGTCAAATTTTTTGAATATTTTTCATACCCATTTAGTTGACATGCAATGAATGGGTGGATGTCCACCTAGGTGATTAAAAGTGTTTCCCTATTGAGAGGGGAGAGGAGTGCGGGTGCGGGGGAGAAGAGAAGGCACCGAGAGAGGGCGAAAGAACCAGGGGGAGAAGACGGTCATTATTACTACTTCCTTGGCCTCTGCCGCCGCCTGCCGGCCTCCACGATTGGGAGTAGCTATATTTATGGCGCCATATTTTTCATAAAAAATAGTCAATATGTTTTTACATTATAAGTTTATAAATTACATATGTAATTTTTTTCGGGAACAATTATATATGTAATTTTAGTGTGTTTACAATGTAAGCCTCATAATTACATATGTAAGTCTCAAAATTACATATGTAAGTCCTAAAATTACATACGTAAGTTCCGAAATTACATATATGTAATTAGTATATAATCATCACTCATCATGATGTATGTGTGGAAATAATCTTCTCTCTCACGGAAGCACAGTTGGGAGGCCTCAGGCCTGTGCGGTTGTGTGGCATAGGCACGCAAACCAACAGTAATCAATGGAATTTTATGGCGCTATAAATTTAGCAAATCCGAAGAAATTTGGTACTCAAGTCTCTAAATTCGACCCAAAATACTACATCCGTCCCAAAATAAAAGGAATCTGTTCAGTTCCGAAGTATTAGAAAGTGTTATATTTAACCAAAATCTTATATATTTTAGAATGGAGAAAGTACTATTTTGTAAGAACGGGCCTTCACTGAGACGTCTACTCGTAACGTGGTTTCAATACAATGCCACTAACAGTTGGTTTTCTCCTTTCTTTTTAACGACCCCCTAATTTGTTTATTGTTACTATATTCCCAAATTACTAAATGCTATATTTTTTATAAAACATTTTATACATAAGTTTTTCATTAAAAAAAAGTCAAATAAACTTATTTTTTAAACTTTATAATAGTTAATACCTTTTGTGCAACAAAAATGCGAAAGCTAAACTACCTTTGAAATGAGCTCGTCCCCCTGTTTAATTCGTTGGCTTGATTTTGTCCTCTTTTACCACTTCAATGGACAAAATTGCCCTTGGCCATGGATTGTATCACAAGCAGCAGAGAACAACTCCTCTAGCCCCCTGCATCACCGGTGGCCTCCTCTGACGCCCCACCTGCTGCACAAACAGAGATCAAGCTCGATGAGCACACCAGCTTGTCCTGGAGCTCCAGGACAAGCTCGCTATCCTCACTCTGCCTCCTTGCCATTGAGCTCGATCCATGACCATGACCATGGGTGGCAGCAAGGAGCACGAGCTCGATGTCACGCTGCGTCGCTGCCATCGACATCGGTAAAGTAGTCCATCGGCGTGGGGGATGTGGGGTTGGGATGATGGTGGCGCACTAGCATTGTGTAGGGATGAACGGAGATAGCATGGGCGGTTCTAGGGGTGATACAGATGGTCCCTGGACCACCTCAATTTTGACCCAAAATGACCCCTCTACTTAAATTCGATCCAAACCCATGCTATAGACATGACCCATTAGACTATTTGTGTTGTATTTTTATAATTTCTAAACTTAAATGCTAGTTTTAGAGGAGTATTTGAGTAAATTTTATATATGTACATTGAGTTTTTGGCGTTTTGAAATTTTGAAGCGTGCAATAGGACTATCAAAAAATTTTTTTGGAGCCACTACGAGGCGATAGTGTTTTCTGCTCGATCGGTGGGCTTGCATGATCGTCGTCATGGGAAGTTGGGCCGTCTTCCCTGGCCTACGTCGGTGCTAAATCCAACGGCCTATACAAATTCCTTGCTTGCGCTGCAAGGAGCTGGCAAGGAGGGGCGTGGCGACAAGATTAGCTGGGTGGAAGAAGGTAATGGAGGGTACAGTCGACGTGTCCAGCGTCTATGTTAGGGTAGCCTCACCAAAGAAAACATGGGGCAATTGTTTAATTGAGATGAAATCGCAGAAATGGCATTGACCAGGTATCCAATTATCCATCTCTCGGTAAGTTCTTGGTTCTCGTTGGAATCACTTCTTCTGATCGTGCTGTCCAGCACCCCGGTGGAACTGGAAGACTGATATGATTCTCACTATGATGCTTCTCTACTGGTAGTAGAAATCAATCTAAACTGTAGATCTAATTTTATTTGAGGGTTCAGATCATTTTATACTACCACATCATTTAAGTGTAGTAGAAACGTAAACATAGGAAAACCTAAATATTTCAACTTCAAGATGGGGATCAATTGATAAATGGTGATGCGAATCTAAAATCACATATTACCACTTATTATAAAGGCCTTTTTGTCCTCCTGATGATTCTAATCTCCAGTTTGATGAAAATAATTTTGTTGACATTCCACAAGTATCTCAACTGGAAAATGAAGCTTTAATACAAGACTTCACTAAGAAGGAAATTAAAGAGGCTATTTTCCAAATGGAACATAACAAAGCCCCCGGGTCCTGATGGTTTTCCTGCCGATTTTTATCAGGTCTTTTGGAATGTTATTAAAGATGATTTATTGGATCTTTTTAGAGATTTTCATAATGGTATTTTGCCTTTATTCTCTCCTAACTTTGGTACTATTATTCTTTTGCCTAAGTGTGCTGAGGCCATGAAAATTCAACAATATAGACCTATTTGCTTACTTAATGTTAGTTTTAAGATCTTTACCAAAGTTGCTACGAATAAAATAATAAGTGTTGCTCAAAAGATGATTAGTCCTACTCAAATTGCTTTTATACCTGGGAGAAATATTATGGAAGGTGTTGTTATTTTACATGAAACTATGCATGAATTACATTATAAAAATAAAAGTGCTGTGATTTTTAAAATTGATTTTGAAAAGGCCTATGGTAAGGTTAAATGGTCTTTTGTACAACATACGCTGAGGATGAAAGGCTTCTCTCTTAAATGGTGTGAGTAGATAGCTTCTTTTATTCAAGGGGGTCATGTTGGTATTAGAGTAAATGATCAGACTGGTAATAATTTTCAAACTTACAAAGGTCTAAGACAAGGTGATCCATTGTCTCTAATTCTTTTTAATATTGTAGCGGATATGCTTACTTTATTAATTAAGAGGGCTAAAGATGTTGGTTCGTTGAATGGGGTAGTCCCTCATCTAGTGGATGATGGTTTGTCCATTTTACAGTATGCAGATGATACCATTATTTTCTTGGAGCATGATTTACAACAAGCAAAGAATCTGAAATTGATTTTATCTGTGTTTGAAAAGTTGTCCGGCTTAAAAATAAATTTTCACAAAAGTGAATTATTTTGTTTTGGTCAGGCAAACGAATGTTATGATCAGTATTCTAATATCTTTGGTTGTAAGCTTGGCTCTTTTCTTATTAAATATCTTGGGTCTCCCAATGCATTTTAGAAAACTGAATAATAAAGATTGGAAAGTCATTGAGCAAAGAATTGAGAAAAAACTTAGTAGTTGGAAAGGAAAACATTTGTCTGTTGGGGTAGACTGGTTTTGATTAACTCTGTACTTTCAAGTTTAGCTATGTTTATGATATCATTTTTTAAGATACCGAAAGGGGTTCTTCAAAAAATTGATTATTATAGATCACGGTTCTTTTGGCAAGGGGATGACCATAAAAAGAAGTACAAGCTTACTAGATGGGATATCATTTGTCAACCCAAAGATCTGGGAGGATTAGGGGTTCATAATTTGGAAATACAAAACATGTGTCTCTTGAGTAAGTGGCTATTCAAGTTGATTAATGAGGAAGGTGTATGGCGGAACTTATTGAAGAGAAAGTATCTTTATTATCAGTCTATAACCCAAATTAATAGGAAACAGGGTGATTCTCATTTTTGGTTAGGTCTCATGAAGGTCAAAAACACTTTCTTAGATATGGGTTCTTTGATTGTGAATAATAGGCAACAAACAAGGTTCTGTGAAGATAAATGGCTGGGAAACTTGGCTTTTAAAGACAAATATCCATCTTTATACGCCATTGTCAGAAGGAAAAGTTCTACTATTGCCAGTGTTATGAGATCTGTTCCACTAGATGTTTCGTTTAGGAGAACTTTAGTTGGTCAGAATCTTACATATTTGCATGAATTGTGTGCGTCTATTGTACATATTCAGTTAAATCAATCCTCTGATTGTTACAGATGGAATTATCATCAAAATGGTAGATTTTCTGTTGGATCAATATGTCTAGCTCTGATTAATAATAGTTATTTTGAGAGAAATAGGATTATTTGGAAGCTTAAAATGCCGCTTGAGATTAAGATCTTTATGTGGTACTTGCTTAAAGGGGTTGTGCTAACTAAGGATAATTTGGCAAGATAAAATTGGAATGATAGTTTAAGATGTTGTTTTTGCATGAAAAATGAGACCATTCAACATCTTTTTATAGACTGACATTATGCAAAATTTGTTTGGAGAGCTGTACAGTTCTCTTTTGGTTTATACCTTCCTACTCCCTTATCTAATATGTTTGATGGTTGGGTTTTGGAGTAGACAAGAAGATGACTAAACTCATACTTGTAGGAGCATCTGCCATATGTTGTGCTCTGTGGTTGAATAGCAATGATATGGTTTTTGACAAATCACCATCTATCTCATATATGCAGGTAATTTTTAGGGCAACTTATTAGCTCCGGTTTTGGGTACAGTTGCAAAAGTATAAAGATGATGGAGAGCTTATGAAGGTTGCATGTCGTAGGCTTGAGACGACGGTTATACAACTCTTTGCAAACTATGGATGGAGATTCTCAACATACTTGAATAAATGTGTTCTCATTATCTTGGTTTGGTCTTTTTATTTTGTTGGGTGTGTTTAATTTCGTTTGAACTACAACTTTTGTTAGAGTGATACTTTGTAATAATTGGCTATAGCTCTGATGAGCAAAGGCCGGGATGTTATTCCATTATTAAAAAAAAGAAACGTAATGGATCATAATTGTAAAAAAAAAGGCATAGAGAGGTAAAAAGTATTTTTGGCATATATTATTTAGAAATCTACCTACCTCTTCGATCGTTGCCAGCCACTCCTTCCCTACGCATCTCATCTCATCTCATCATCCTGTAATCAATCATGTTGCTGCCACTGCTGTACATAGCCATACAGCCCAAGGCCCGACGGCCCGGCCCAGGCCCGGCCCGGCCCATGCTGACCCGGCCCGATAGCCGTGCGGTGCCTGGACTGCTACCTCGGCACGCTGGGCTGGCACGGCCCGACGCGAATTTTCGGGACGCAAAACAGAGTTATTATCAACCATATGTATGGCACGATACAAAGAATAGGGTGGAAAAATAGATGTATTATATGGCACGTCCCAAAGAGTAGGAACGTAAAATAGACTTATTTTAGCTATACTAGTTAGGTGCCCGTGTGTTGCAACGGGAGAAAAAAATTTATGTGCATCAATATGGAGGGTGTATCAAATTATGAATGTCTACATGTCCTAATCCCGCCATAGCAAAGAAAATGAATTCTAAATTAAAGAAAAGCTCAAATATATTTTAGTTGAAAACTCGAACAAGAAACAAAACAACGTACTCTCGCCTTACTGTTCGCTGCAATAGCAAGATCTGCGGTTTCACGGTAATATTTGCTCTAATGGGCAAACAATTAAACTCTTAACGAAGCCGCCCCAAATTCAACCAAGAGATGATTTAAAAGAATATATCAGGTTGAACCATCATTTTAACATGAGCGATCGTTAAGGAAAATCTCATGTATAGTAGAACAAGAGCAAATAGCAAATCCACTGAGAGGAAACTTAAAAATCTTGCAATGTTTCAAGGGGAGTCTAAGGCCTAATAGACAGTAATTTAGTTACTCTGAACAACAGTAGAAACTACAAGCAACCAAGGACACAAGTCATCATCAACCAAAAAACCATTACAGACTATTCAGATATATCTCGTGAACTCTCCTTGCTGACATAGATCTTGTTGAAGCATTGATATGTACCAAAGACTGGATAGCTGCTGCAAGAAAAGGTGAAAAAAAATTAAATCCTTCATTTTCTTTGCATGTAAGTGTAACAGATGAGAACTACCTTGTTGATTTATCTCTATTTGAACTTTGCAGAACGTAAGAATGTTGCGTCAATTGTGACTGATCTTGATGTCACAGAGTTACTTGCTGAAACATTAATGGTTGAGGTGAGTACAGATCAGTTTGTTTCTTTGCTAGCAATCTGAATTTAAGAATTAATGCTAGTTATTTACGTTATGAATTATGTTCATTGGGCTAAAATTACATTGCAACATTGTAGGTGGAAGAATATATGGACTCTGATGATTGATTGAGGACTTGGGGAATAATTCAAGAATATGCCCATGCTTTGAGTCTATGGGACTATGGAAAATTTATGTAATGTACTAATGTGAGACCCGGTGATTGTTGTCCTGTCCAACAATGTTATTGTGGTTCTGTGGTTATGGTTCTAGTGGACTTGCTATGTGCGGTGTCTGTGTTTGTGCATCTCGTATTATTATGCTTTATCTTTATGAACTTGCATTTATATGTCATCGGATTTATAATTATCATCGAATACTTCAATATATTGTCACTTTAAACTTGTCATGCATGTTGTATGTATTTCTGTTGAATGGAGTGGGTATGAACTTTTGTTCTGCTCAAGCAATCATTCTATTGCTAGCTAAATGTTTGTTCGATGTTTCCGACGGTAATTATCGACTTCCGATCGATACCGACATGTTTCCGATTGAATAATTCCGTTTTCGATTTACCGATATTTCCGTTATCGTTTCCGTTACCGGCTTACTGTTATCGATTCCGTTTCTGAAAAATAATATGGTTGCGGTAATGGTTTAGGGTGTTTCTCGATCGTTTCCCACCGTTTTCACCCCTAAATGGGACTGCACAAAGAAGGCAGGCACCAAAAGGAAAAAAAACTCCAGAGTTGACTATAGAACAAATGTCAGTGTAGAATGACGTGAATTGCTTATACATAAACTATGTTGATGACTACAATATTCAGTAAAATCAGAGAGCTACGTAGTTCATGAACTACAACATATTTATTCTTCTTGTACACTAATTTTGATTATTCAGAAGTGTTTTATACCGCACTTTTCTCCGATGAGAATAGATAAAATGTGGCAACAGTCAGGTTATTAAAGGGAGGCATTTACCTGAACTTTTTGACATCCACCATTTGACACTAAGTTGACTTGATAATTCATGCCTAAGGACACATGAAACCAGAAATTTCATAAGCTGTTATACCATCCCTATTGATTTGTTGAGATGTACCTAAACGGTCTGACCCCTGCTATGGATTGATAAACAATTTATAAGATTGTTTCATTGCAAGAGATATTTGTACTGTCATATATTTTATCTCCATGATATAGCATAACGACAGAATTGAAAGATTTCTGAAATCTGTTATGTCTTTATTATTGATCCCTAGTGAGCAGAATAGTGCAAGCAAATGTACGTCCCAAAAATTCATGTACATCAGTGCTATATCAGCTAGAGGGCCTAAGAAAGGAACACATGGGTGAAATTAGCATGGAAAGAATTAATATGCACAGCACATTTCCCGATTTCATTGATCGGTACAAACAATCAAGTAATCAACATGAATGTTTGGCTTATATACATCTGGCAAAAGCTATTTTGGGTTGCTTCGTTGCGTAACTATGCAAGATAAGTGTGTTAGGCTAATCAATTGACTGTCTTCTTCCATTATCCAATGTGTTGTTTGAAAATATTTGCACAGTTATGTATCTGTATGGATAGAACTAAACATCCTGAAAATTTTTGAGCTGCTGGAGTTGTTTAAGTACATCTAGAGCATGGTTTGCTTAGTGTAGGTCACATTTTATGAGCAAAATGATCACATTTTTAAAAAAGAAAAAGAATTGGGCGTTTGTTAATAGTAAATCGTATTATTTCTCAAATAAAATTATATATTTGCAAGAGAGCACAAGAAAGGAAGACATGGGCGAAATTAGCATCCATAGAGTTTATCATTCGAGTTAATAACATGCACATAGGTAACCTGATTTTGTACTTGATGGTGTGGAGCCCCCAACAATCTTATCCATTTCTAAAAATAAATGAGATGATAGATAAAAAATTATGAATTTGTGAAACAACCAACTTAAACATGCAGTGCACCTGTTTCATTGACGACGAGGATAGCATCTTATTATGCGTTGGTTTGATAGTTCGAAAATAGAGATAAAATAGTGAACAAAAATGAATATTTAAGTACTCCCCAGCGTACCTGAGCTGTATTTTTGGGTGAGATTGTCTCAGATAAAGGCTGATCACAAGCTGTCAGCGAGCAACAAGAAATGATCAGGAAATTCAGTCCACGGCAACTAAGAGCTTGAAATGACACATGTTTTCCTCTCTGCATTTATGTGAAAAAAAATGTAAACCAAATTTGACATTTCTAAGGAAAAATACTATCACTGCACAAATGAAACATCTTAGAAGCCAGAAATTATCACTGCAAATTAGAACTTTCTACTGGTGGTCATTTCATACTCTCTATACTTGACATTATCATGATGATCATATGAATATCTTCCCTCAAAAATTGTACTTACACGATAGAAATTAGAACCTAGTGTTGGATGGCAATCATTACCTTTACACAATATCAGATATCAGCACCTTCGTACCAGTGATGTGAGCAACTGTCAAAACAATAGAAGCAGTTAGCGCTTCTTGCAAGTTGCAAGCAATTTCTTGAGTCATGCATGATGAGTTTGGAGCCATGATGTTACAACTTAAAAATTGATTACAGTGAGATATATATATTCAGAAAGCAAACTCCCAAGATATACTCAGGCAAGTAGCCAACTTATGCCCAAAGCAAACTCCCAATATATATTCAGAAACATAAGATCCATGCTCATTGAAAAATTTCAACTCATTGTTTGATTTCGTCATATCTGCAGTTATACTGATGTGTGAGGATTGATAGTATTGTTCGGTGGCTGTTAGATGACACTCTACAGGGGGTTGGAGAGGGGAAGTACTGACCGGCGGAGGTGGGACGGCGACCAAGTGGAGCCAGCGAAACGGCGTTGATGGGGAGGACCGCACGGTTGAGGGAGAAGGCCACGGCGTTCCCCTGCTCCCACGAAGGCGGCGTTCCGGAGGCGGTCAATCGACGGTGATGGAGGGACCACGCGGGAGGGAGAAGACCGTGGCGTCTCCGGAATCCATCGCGCGGAGACTTCCTTCTCCCGCTGCGGTGACGCCGGCGTAGATGCGGTGGAGTCGGGGAAGTCGGCGACGCGGTGGGGGAGGACGGCGACGGCGACGGCGAGGCGGGCAGTGGGGGGCAATGCCGGTGTGGATGCGGTGGAGTCGGGGAAAGTTGGCGACGCGGTGGGGGAGGACAGCGATGGCGGCGGCGAGGCGAGTAGTGGGGGAGGGAGCTGGTGGAGGACGACAGGGAGGAGCGAAGGCGGTGGCGGAGGATCGAAGGCGATGGCGGCGGCGAGGACAGCAGTGGTCGGCGACGCGGTGGGGGAGGACGGCGATGGCAGTGGGCAGGATCGAAGGCGACGGCGGCACGAGACGGTTAGGGGACGGCGATGGAGCGGTGGATGCGGGGATGCGGGAGCGGTGGATGCGGTGGATGCGGGAGGGCTGAGGCGAGGGCGCGCGGGGCGGCAAGGAGGCGGCGGCTGTAGAGGGCGCACGGGGCGTCGGCGATTGAGGGCGGCGAGGAGGGGGCGTGGGGCGGCGATGAGGCGGCGGCGGTGGAGGGCGCGCGGAGGAGGGGGCGACGGCGGCGAGGAGGCGGTGCGGTCGAGGGACGCGTGGCACGCGGGACTCGCAGGGCAGGGCGCGGGTCGCAGGGCGTCGACGCTTTTTTCGTTGCAGAGTAGGTACTTTTTTTTTTATTTTGTCACTCCAAACGTGTCGATGTACGTTTCTATGTTGGATGGTATATCTGCTTTGGCTTCACCATCACCAATCCAGATTTTTTAAGTAGTAGAGATATATGTCACAACCAAAGAGGAGGGAGGGGAAATATACTTATTTCGAAGAAGGCACGATGGGCCGCCCGTGCCTTCAAGGCCGGCACAACACGGCCCGATTGCTATTGGGATATGCCAGGGCCTAAGGTGCAGCCGATGGACACCCGTGCTGGCCCGATCGTCTTGCCTAGCCCGTACCTTGGCCGGGCCGTGCCGGGCGGAGTCATCTAGAGCCGCTGCATAGCATCTCCTCCCCTCAGTCGCGTTTCCACCGCCTCCGTCTGACCCATTCATGGTCTCGTCGGTGCTCAAATCCACCACGAGCCGTACCTAATTATTGCTACAGATGTGCTTCTATACTAATTAAGGGGTTTAATTTACAAGATTTCCTACTGTACTTATGCATACACAATACCTGAACAGAGATGAAACAACATTAGGCACCCAGCCGCGTTAGCAACAGAGATGAAACAGCGTTACAGTAGTTTGCAATACTAAAATGCCATCCCACACTTTCTATTAATCTACTACCAGATAATCAATTAACGATACAGAGAACTTCGGTTTGACTGCAGATTCGGGGTGACTTAGTTGGACTCAAAAGCAATTAAACAGATTATGTAGTTTGTAGTTCACCTAACTGGCCATCAACAACTACTCAGCATGTTTTCTGTTGTCTCTTTGCCTTAATTGAAACTCAGCCTATACTGGAAGAGGAAGGAGCGGCGATGTGCTGAAGTAAGCCGACACCGCCGAATTTGGATCCTCTGCATTAGAGGTACTCATGCAGAGGATAAACAGTACCGCGCATTAAGATCACTGTGGACCGTCCGATTGAGAGCGAAAGGATCAGATTGTGCGCTACAGTACCAAACAGTGCTCTATAGTGTTTTGTTAGATAGATCTCCCAACCGTTGGGGCCGGCACAACGGACCTTGACCGCGCTTGATCGGGGCGTCCAGCCCATTGGCTGGTGGGCCCCTGTCACCCTACGCCATATAAAACAGAGGGTGGAGGCCGGGGCGGCACACGACGCGAGGTTCGCTGCCGCCGCCAACTCCACCCACAAACCCTAACCCTAACCGATCGAGGGGGCGCAGCCAGTGACGGGAAGTCCACCGCCGCGCCACGCCTCGTCATCGACACTGTCGCTGCCGCAACCGCGACACCGCCTGCGACCGTCGCTGCATCACCGCCATCGCCATCACGACCACCGTCGCCGCCGGTCCACGTCAAGCCCGCGAAGACAACGACGATGGCCGGCACTGCTTCCTCCTCCAACGCGACAACCGGTCGGTATCTAAACCCCTCCCTTTTTCCATTTGGTCAAGAACCCACGAAACTGTGCAACCCCGAGTAGATCGATTGCTAGGAGATCCTATAGAATGCTAACAATGGTATCAGAGCCTATAACCTAGCACTTTGATCTCCGTTCGGGGGGAAAGAAATCCAAAGAAAAAGAAAAGAAAAGCTAACCCTAACCCTAGTCCTTACCTCGTCGCCGGCCGTCGCCGATACCGGCAAAGAGGGAATGGGGGAAGGGCACAGGGCACCGTCGAGGAGCCCCTCGACGGCCGTGCGCGAACCCGCAGGTGCACGCGCGTGCCGGCGAGGGGGCCCGTGGCGGCGTCGCCATCTCCTCGGCCGCCGCTCTCTCTCTCTCTCACTCGGAGGGGCTAGGGAAGGTGGGGGACAAGAGAAGAGAAAAGAGACGCCGCCGGCCATGGCGCGGCGGCACGAATGCCGACAGCGGTGGCGACACCGCATGGCGCGGCCGTAGTCGTGCGAGAGAAAGAAGACCGGCTAGGTTTCGGCCGGCGGCCGGGAAGGGGGGTTTGATCCGCCGTTCTCGGCGCCCGGCCGTCCGATCGAAACCCTAGCGATCGGACGACCGGCGGCGGCCGGGCCGATTATGGCCCAAGAGGGCGCGCGCGGGGGGAGGCTTTCCCGGCCCAGGCCTAGGTTGCGGCCTGGGGAAGGGGGGCACGCCCGCCCGCGCCAAAAGGCCGTGGGCCGACCGGAAAAGTCCGTTTTAGGTCCCTCGGGGGGCCGAAAATTGAGAAAAGAGAACAGAAGCAATTTTCCTTTTAAATTTTGTCTATTTTCATGCAAATTACAATAGAATTTTGAATTGTTTTTGCATGTTTTACCTCTGTTGAATTTTTACAGAGAGTAAATAACAGAGTTTTGCTACTGTTTATATGTATTTTATATAGTTTTTCCACTGCAAATAGATAAAATTGATAAAAATTAGTGTTTCTAAAATTATTTCGAACCAATGGGAGAATTTAATTTTCGGAACATTAATTATGTGCTGTAGTATTGTAATTTTCTGACCAACGTTGTTAATTACAATGTTATAGTTATGGCTCTATGTGTTATGTCTATTTTCTGCCCAACGGTGATGTAGGCTTAATGCATAATATTTTAATGTTAATTTTGTTCTCACCATACATGATTATTTCAGGTGGCTACTCCTTGATGGGTTGCATTAAAGAGATTCCAACCCTGAAAGGAGATAACTACGCAGAATGGAAAAGAAAACTCGACCTTGCTTTTATCTTGGGAGAGGTGGACTGGGTGTTGACTACCCCATGTCCTATAGAACCTGCTGCACTTGTCAGAGGTGAAAATGAGTCAGATGCTGACTGGCAAAAGAGAGAGAGGGACCATGCTCCCCTCATCATGTCATATGACATTGAACATAAAAAATGGTCCGTAGCCAACAAGAAATGTTTGGCTGTGGTAAAGAACACGATTGAGCCAACCATATTGGGCTCAATCCCAGAGTGTGATGCTGTCTCAGAGTACCTCGAAAGAATAAAGAGTCAGTTTACTGGCTCTTCGAAGACTTATGCGACACAGCTGATAAAGCAGCTTGTGACAGAGAGGTACCATGGAGGTGGTGTAAGAGACCACATTTTTAGGATGAGCAGCATGGCTTCCAAGTTGAAGCCAATGGATTTGGGCATAACAGATGACTTTTTGGTCCATCTGGTTATGGCCTCATTGCCAAAGCATTTTGACAATTTTATTGTCAATTATAGCATAAGTCCAGAGAAATGGAACTTTGAAAAGCTCATCGCTAATTGTGTGCAAGAGGAGGAAAGAGTCAAGGAGTCCAATGGTGGCTCTATTAACTATGTTAAAGACAACAAGAAAAAGAACCACAAGTCTCCCTCCTCAAAAGCAAAACAGCCTCAGCATCTGCCTTAGCAACAACAGTTCGCTGTTGAAAAGGATCAGTGTCTCCACTGCAAGAAGACAGGACATTACAAGAAAGATTGTCCTGACTTTCTGAAAATGATCATGGCAAAGAAAGGTGAGAACATTATTACATTTTTAAATGAATCTCATTATGTTGGTTATTCTAGATCCACATGGTGGATTGATTCTGGAGCAACTATTCATGCTTGTAATTGTTTAAAGGCATTCCGTTCAACGAGGACTACGCAAAGAAGCGAAAGATCCATTAGAATTGCCAATGGAGTTGAAGAAAAAGTTGAAGCTATTGGAGATCTTCCTCTAGAGCTCCCGAATGGCTTAACACTTTTACTTCGAGATGTTTTTTATGTCCCTTCTTTGCAAAGAAATTTAATAAGTGTATCCAAATTGGATTTTGATGGATATGATTGCCGCTTTGGAAGTGGCAAATGTGAACTATGATATAATAATGCATGTATTGGTCTTGCTGTGTTGCAAGATGAGCTTTATTTGTTATCTCTTTCTGAGAATGTGAATGTTGTAAGAAAACAAGAAAAGGAAGCGAACTCCCGATGTCTCATCGAAATTATGGCACTATCGTTTAGGCCATATTTCGAGGGGGAGAATTGAGAGACTAGTTAAGAATGAAATTCTTCCTCCATTGGAGTTCTCAGACTTAGAACAATGCATAGAATGCAATAAAGAAAATTTGTAAAGAGCATCAAAACGAGTGCAAAAGAAGCACAAGAATTTTAGAGATCATTCACACAGATATTTGTGGTCCATTTCCTGTGAAAAGTGTGGATGGCTATTACTCGTTCATAATATTCACAGATAATTACTCCCGATATGGTTATATTTATCCAATTAAAGAAAGATCAGAAGCGTTGGATAAATTTAAGATATTCAAGGCTGAAGTTGAAAATCAGCATGATATAAAAATTAAAGTAGTAAGATCTGACCGTGGGGGGAGTACTATGGTTGACATACGCCTTATGGGCAAGTCCCTAGACCTTTTGCAAGGTTCTTGCTAGAGAATGGTATAGTAGCCCAGTATTCAACACCGGACGAACCTCAACAGAATGGGGTGGCTGAAAGGCGTAACCATACCCTTATGGATATGGTGCGCATCATGATGAGCTACTCAACCTTAACATTGGGTTTATGGATGGAGCCGTTAAAAACCGCCATTCATATCCTCAACAGAGTTCCAAGCAAATCGGTACCCAAAACACCGTATGAGCTATGGACAGGAAGAGTACCCTCGCTAGCTCACCTCCGTGTGTGGGGGAGTCCTGCAGAGGCTAAAGTATTTAACCCAAATATTGGGAAGTTGGACCCCAAAACAGTCAGCTGCCATTTTATTGGCTATCCTGAAAGATCAAAGGGTTATCGTTTCTACTGTCCAAACAGTTATACAAAGTTTGTAGAAACGAGACACACCATCTTTCTGGAAGACGAAATGATTAGGAGGAGCTCGGTAGTTCGAGAAATTGATCTTGAGGAGAGGCGGATGTCTGTACCCGCTCCGTCGACTCAGGAACCTTTCTTCTCTCTACCTACTGATGTTGTGCCTGCAATGCATGACGTTGTGGTACCAACACCTGTTGTTATCCCTCCTGTGGCAACAATGAATGAAAGTGAGGAACCTGTTCTACAGGATTCGACAGAAATCATTGTCACACGAGAGGAGGAGTTGCAACAGCCTCAAATAGATAATGTGCCAGTACAGGAGACTTAACAAGAGCCTCAGGTACAGAATGTGCCAAATACGGAGGCCCCTAGAAGGTCTGAAAGAGTCAGAAGATCGGCTATCCGTGATGACTATCAAGTTTATAACACAGAAGAGTCACATATGGAGGATGATCCCACCTCATATGAAGAGGCCATGAGAAGCGCTCGCTCATCTGAATGATTGGAAGCCATGAAAGATGAAATGAAATCAATAAAACTAAACGATGTTTGGGATTTAGAAGAAATTTCTAAAGGAGCCAAAACAGTAGAGTGTAAATAGGTCTACAAAACAAAATATGACTCCAGAGGGAATATAGAAAAGTTTAAGGCGCGACTTATGGCAAAAGGCTTCACACAAAGAGAAGGGATTGATTACAATAAGATATTTTCTCCAGTCTCTTGTAAAGATTCCTTCAGGATTATAATAGCATTGGTGGCACATTATGATTTGGAATTACATCAGATGGATGTAAAAACGGCATTTCTAAATGGAGATTTGGAGGAAAAAGTATATATGGCGCAACCGAAAGGTTTTGTCATAAAAGGAAATGAAAATATGGGATGCTGTCTAAAGAGATCCATTTATGGATTAAAGCAAGCTTCGAGACAGTGGTACTTGAAGTTTGATGGGACAATAAAGAAATTTGGGTTTCAAGAGAATGTCAAGGACAACTGTATTTATTCAAAGTTTAAGAATGGGAGATTTATTTTCCTAATTCTGTATGTGGATGACATTCTACTGGCTAGTAGTGATGTCAGTCTACTGCAGGAAACAAAGAAATTCTTGTCCTCAAACTTTGACATGAAAAACCTCGGTGAGGCTTCATATGTTTTGGGCATAGAGATTCACCGAGATAGAACAAAGTATGCATTGGGACTTTCTCAAAAGGCATATATAGAAAAGGTGTTGAAGAAATTTAACATGTACAGATGCAGTGCTACACCTGCTCCTATAGTCAAAGGGGAAAAGTATGGGGCATCGCAATGTCCCAGTAATCAGTATGAGCTCAATGAAATGAAAACAAAGCCATATGCGTCAGCTGTAGGAAGCCTACAGTACGCGCAAGTGTGCACATGACCTGACTTGGCATTTGTTACCGGGTTACTTGGCAGATTTCAGAGTAATCCAGGCCCAGAGCATTGGAAATTGGTAATGAAAGTCTTGTATTATTTGCAAGGAACAAAAGGCCTCATGCTGTCTTACAGAAGATCAGAGTCACTCCAGATAGTGGGGTATTCAGATTCTGAATTTGCAAAAGATAATACAAAGTCAACGTCGGGATACGTGTTCACCCTTGCAGGAGGAGCTATTTCATGGAAAAGCTCCAAACAGACTATCACTGCAGGGTCTACTATGTATGCCGAATTTATAGCATGCTATGAGGCCACAGGGCAGGTGAACTGGTTAAAGAAGTTCATATCCGGTTTAAAGGTGGTTGACAGTATTGAGAAACCACTAAAGTTATACTGCGACAATGAACCCGCAGTGATGTATGCTCACAACAATCAGTCAAGTGGTGCTGCCAAACACATTGACATAAAGTACTATGTTGTGAAGGACAAAGTCTAGGATCAAACAATCAATCTCGAGCACATTAAAACAGAAAGGATGCTCGCGGATCCGCTCACGAAAAGCCTACCACCCAACGTGTTCAAGGAACATGTAGTTGGCATGGGTTTAAGGGAAGCCTTATGAATCCTGGACTATAGGGCCCAAAAGTTAAAGTATCTGTTTCTAAATGGAGACGTGTATAGTGGCTGTTAAATCCATCGGTGATTAACCGTGACGATGAAACATGCTCTATTTACAAATCTGTGATGGAATAGAAAAAGCTAAAAGAAATAGTGAGATCAAGGGGGAGAATGTTAGATAAATCTTCCACCCGTCGGGCCCAACGGCACAACGGACCTTGACTGCGCCGTGATCGGGGGCATCCAGCCCATTGGCTGGTGGGCCCCTGTCACCCTGCGCTATATAAAACAGAGGGTGGAGGCCGGGGCGGCACACGACGCGAGGTTCGCTACCGCCGCCAACTCCACCCACAAACCCTAACCCTAACCGATCGAGGGGGCGCAGCCAGTGACGGGAAGTCCACCGCCACGCCACGCCTCGTCGTCGACACCGTCGCTGCCGCAACCGCGACACCGCCTGCGACCGTCGCTGCATCACCGCCATCGCCATCACGACCACCGTCGCCGCCGGTCCACGTCAAGCCCGCGAAGATGACGACGATGGCCGGCACTGCTTCCTCCTCCAACGCGACAACCGGTCGGTATCTAAACCCCTCCCTTTTTCCATTTGGTCAAGAACCCACAAAACCGTGCAACCCCAAGTAGATCGATTGCTAGGAGATCCTATAGAATGCTAACATGTTTCAGTAAACCGGCACTGTTCATGGCACTGATTCACTGTTCCCCTCACATGAACAGTGCCCCTCTGCGGTACTGCAGCCGATCCGCCGGGAATGGGCGGCGCTGGCGGGAACTGATCACTGCTCACGCTGCGAGGACGACGAGCACTACACGACTGAAACGATTGTGAAAAAAACAAAGTCAGAGTGCCAAATTTATCCCAAATCATCTAATAGAAAAATACTAAAGTACCATTATAAATTAATGGCCCAGATCGTTTCTACTGGTAGTATACTACGGATTGTAGACTTCTCTTTGTGAGTCAATATCCTTTGCTGCGTAATATTTCCTTCATGTGAGATATTGCTATTAAGTACTGCACTGATGATTGGTCTGGTTATTCGCTGGTTGAGGTTCTGTTCTGAATTGCTGGAAAATTTGAAAGTCGTTTTTGCCCCTGCAGTCCTGTTAAGAGATAAGCTAAGATATTTGCTCTTCATATAACTAATATACTTCCAAGTTTCAGAGTAAATCAATTGCAAGTGAGCATTGACAGATTCGGTAAAATTAGAAGCAATTAATGTTCAGCAGATATCTGTGAAGGCATGAGCATGCCTGGAAAGTAGAAATGCACATCATAAGCATTTGCACTTGCACGCATTGAAGTTACAAACATTTTTCATTTCTAACAACTGTCTGCGTTGTAATGGGCAATATATAGCAACAAACTTTATACATAGACAAGTTTAATCTTGCCAAGAAGTATGGATGGCTTGGAACCTAGAGCTAAACTATTTTAAGTTCTGTCAGAGTTATGGATACCACATACCTAATAGTAGTGACTAAATCTCAGCAGGACCCACCACATACCATGTCTTATACGGAAACAACCTTCAGATATAGGAGGAGTTCCACATAAGGAAGGATGAATAGAGTTCTACATGGAAACGACAAGGACTACTTGAATTATATCCATATTAGTTTCCCTAGTTCTACTTGGACAAGGCGATACGTATAGGTATAAATACAAGGCCCCTAGGAAGAGGGGAGAGACAGAACAATAGATCAAGACACAATATCAACATACAAGACAACATACGCCAAGACAAGCCGCCGGATATCAACATCGAAGATAAGCCTAGTAGTCCCTATACGGTACCTACGACTACCGTCAAGAGGGATCTAGCGCTGTGTCTGATCTCGCCGGACACGGATTCGAGGAGGAAGACTATCTTGTTGTCGACTACGTGTCAGCACTTTCGACCACCATGTTGACAACAGATAGGCTACCCCAAATATTGTATTGGTGTGATTATGGTGAATAAGAGCAACGACCGGCTTCGGCCAACAGGAGTAGGGTTATTACCTGACAATTCAGGGGCCCAAACCTGTATAAAAATCCACATATACCCTGGTACCAACGATCCCCATACTATGCAAATACCGGAATCGCGACATCAAACGTCGATAGTGGCGCGCCAGGTAGGGGACTTTTGGTGCTTCAGGATTTCGACGAGATGGGTTCAAGAGATGGATTCTTCAACAACAAACTACTCAACAAACTAATTTATTATGTTTACCTAGAGCATGTTTTTTATACAATATCTATTGTGCGAGTGTCCCCGATGTTAAATCGACTACGGTTTAATGCTGGGGGCTTGCTCTATTTTCTTCTATATGAATCATGTTTGTTTACGGTATACATGATGCCTAACATTTAGATCTGCTCATTATATCCTGATAATACTAGAAGATCCATGCAGTTTTTTGAGTACATACTTGACATTCTCTGCTATATGTCTTGCCTTCTAGAAAATATTTTTCAGGGATAATTGAGAACTCGAGTAGGTTGTGGTTGAGTACACCCCATTATCGAGAACGTTCTCGACAAATGTAGAGTTGTCGCACCCAACCTACCAACGAAGACCGACGACCTATCTCATAGCACCGGCTATGGCTAGGCTATTTGAGAAAACGGTTGTTAACGGATAATTGCTCGCGAACGATGTTGGCTTGATCACTCGACATGATTGCGGACGGACATCCGGATATGCTACAAGTTGGGTATGTGAGTCATGCTGGCCACATGAGATGCACATGTAATAAACCAACTCTAGCGCCCCCATTGGTGTTCGAGAGATAATTCTACTCGCTGGTTCTCGAACTGGTAAATCGTAGCAATCTCTCGCACCGCAACTTTCATTGGTGTTCAAGAGATAATTCTACTCGCCGGTTCTCGAACTGGTAAATCGTAGCAATCTCTCGCACCGCAATTTCCATTGGTGTTCGAGAGATAATTCTACTCGCTGGTTCTCGAACCAGTAAATCGTAGCAATCTCTCGCACCGCAACTTCCATTGGTGTTCGAGAGATAATTCTACTCGCTGGTTCTCGAACCAGTAAATCGTAGCAATCTCTCGCACCGCAACTTCCATTGGTGTTCGAGAGATAATTCTACTTGTTGGTTCTCGAACCATTAAATCGTAGCAATCTCTCGCACCGCAACTTCAATCGGTCGAGAGATAATTCTACTCGCTGGTTCTCGAACCAGTAAATCGTAGCAATCTCTTGCACCGCAACTTCAATTGGTCGAGAGATAATTCTACTCGTTGGTTCTCGAACCAGTAAATCGTAGCAATCTCTCGCACCGCAACTTCAATTGGCGTTCGAGAGATAATTCTACCCGCTGGTTTTCGAACTAGTAAATCGTAGAAATCTCTCGCACCGCAACTTCCATTGGCGGTCGAGAGATAATTCTACTCGCTGGTTCTCGAACTAGTAAATTGTAGCAATCTCTCGCACCGCAACTTCAATTGGTCGAGATATAATTCTACTCGCTGGTTCTCAAACCAGTAAATCGTAGCAATTTCTCGCACCGCAACTTCAATCGGTCGAGAGATAATTCTACTCGCTGGTTCTCGAACCAGTAAATCATGGCAATCTCTCGCACCGCAACTTCAATCGGTCAAGAGATTCCTGGCTACTCCTGGTTCTTGAACCAGTAGGCTGTAGCGATCTCTAACACCTCCACTTCAGATGGTCGAGGTACGACTACGGCAATAGCGTAGCGGTCATCGCACCACGACTTCAGATGGTCAAGGTACGACTACGGCAATAGCGTAGCGATCCTCGCACCACGACTTCACTCGGTCGAGAGATGAGGCTACTCCTGGTTCTCGAACCAGTAGGCCGTAGCGATCTCTCGCACCTCTACTTCTAGTGGTCGAGTTAAAGCTACACCTGGTTCACGACCAGCGGTGTAACGATACTCCCACTACCTTTACTTCTAGTTGTCGAGTTAAGACTATACCTGGTTCATGACCAGTGGTGTATCGATGCTCCCACTACCTTTAATTCGAACGGTTGAGTTATGACTACCCCTGGTTCTTGACCAGCGGTGTAGCGATTCTCTCACTACATCCACTTCAAGTGGTCGAGTTATGACTACCCCTGGTTTTCCACCAGCGGTGTAGCGATTCTCCCACTACCTCTACTTCAACAAAGTTGATATCAGGTACACAATATCGCCAAGCGTTTTACCCAGAGATCCCTTACCGCAACGACACCTACAGTTGAAACCAATCCTACTTTCCCTTTATGCCACCCTGGCAAGGCTTCCGAGGAACCTAAGGGAATTTCGGCTGGGGACACCCAAAGCGGATAAGGCCTTGTCAGGTAATGCAGAGACGAACGACCATGTAAGATCTGGTCATGTAAGAGTTCTCCCCATGTGATTAACCAAACCGTGTAATCAGATATTGGGTTTTCCAACTTCACGGCTGGGGGCTAGGGTAAGCGCATTTTCAACCAAGGCAGGTCAAGAGTCCTAGAGCCTTCTCCTCCGAAAAAATATCTCCGATGACAAGGCTGGGGGCTAGGGAGAGTGTATGACTCAACAAACTGACTGATCGAAGTCGGTAAAAGAGAAGACGCTCGTATACAAAACATTGGTCTGTAAATTTAATTCATTTTCAGTTTTCCATACACATTATAACATGTCACCCTTTGAGCGTTCGCTCGGGGGCTATTTCTATCTAATATTCTTTTCTAAGTATTAATTTCAGGAAAATTCTATTCGACATTATCGAAGACTCCATGGCTCTATGGTTCTATACCAAGATCGACTAAGGCGAGTACGATAAATGTTGACAAGGCTCCGTCGCAGACTCTGCGCCTTCTCGATCACTCGAGAACGGTTGGTGGATCTCGACAAGGAATACGGAATGAAAAGATGGTGTACCTGCCAAGATAAAATTTCTTGACTTCAATCCAAATTCTCGATTACAGCAAGACGGGATACTTAGTCGTATGCTTAGTACTTTCTTGGTTGACGTCGGAGATTGACTCAGGCAAACCCTATATAGTGCCCGCACAAGGCTAATAAGGGAAGTCTAACGTTATCTCTGAACTCACCGTGAACGGTCACGTGAGCTCGATAACAGTTATTCCGAGGTCTTCGAATTGAGAATATGAACTCGTTCATTTGCATTGAAATCGGGGGGCTACAGTCAGGGTTATAGATACCACATACCTAATAGTAGTGACTAAATCTCAGCAGGACCCACTACATACCATGTCTTATACGGAAACAACCTTCAGATATAGGAGGAGTTCCGTATAAGGAAGGATGAATAGAGTTCTACATGGAAACGACAAGGACTACTCGGATTGTATCCATATTAGTTTCCCTAGTTCTACTTGGACAAGGGGACACCTATGGGTATAAATACAAGGCCCCCTAGGAGGAGGGGAGAGACGGAACAATAGATCAAGACACAAGATCAACATACAAGCCAACATACGCCAAGACAAGCCACCGGATATCAACATCGGAGATAAGCCTAGTAGTCCCCATACGGTACCTACGACTACCGTCAAGAGGGATCTAGCGCTGTCTCTGATCTCGCCGGTCACGGATTCGAGGAGGAAGACTATCCTGTTGTCGACTACGTGTTAGCACTTTCGACCACCATGTCAACAACAGATAGATAGGCTACCCCAAATATTGTATTGGTGTGATTATGGTGAATAAGAGCAACGACCGGCTTTGGCCAACAGGAGTAGGATTATTACCTGACAATTCAGGGGCCCAAACCTGTATAAAAATCCTCGTCCCCATCTCTTTACTACAATCTCGCATATACCCTGGTACCAACGATCCCCATACTATGCAAATACCGGAATCGCGACATCAAACGTCGACAAGTTCTATCCTCAGATATTAGGGGAAATCAAAATAGATTGCACCGTGTGACCATGGCAGTTGCTACTAATTGTTTTAGTCTCAATGGGCAACCACCCAACCAAATAGCACATATTTGTACTTTTTGATAGATAATTCAAACATTTATATGGATCTATACGGTCATGATTGAGTTGTCATCTTGTCGATATAATTTGTTAGATGGTCAGTCTATTTAATTAATCATTTAGATTAAAATTAAAGTGGAAGAGGCCAAAGAATCAAAAATGTACACTGATACTATCAAAGCTAGAAAGGCTAGATTATAGACTGAGTACAACATTTATATGTTCTCTATTTTCTTCATCTCAATGAAATTGTGCCCTTATGATGCCGCTATGCTACTTTTATGTATGGGACAATTTCGTTCTTACCCTATTTTGATGTCCAATATTGATTTTGCCCTTATTTTGTAGGGTTTTCGTTTTTACCCTTACTTTTTTTAAACAAAACAGCCATTTGCCCCTATTCCGTTAATTCTTGCCAACGGTGTTAAATGTGAGGTAAAAAGGACAAGTATACCCTTGGATATTTTTTGGTACTTTTGTACACCTCTCTCATATTTGACCCAAACTTTCACAAAAATTTGACATTAAATTACTGCTATAGTATGGTATCAATAGATTTGTATTTTGATTATGTCAAAATACGAGAAAATATCCACGAGTGTACTTGTCCTTTTTACCCCACATTTAACACCGTTAGCAAGAATTAATGAAACAGGGGTAAACGGCTGTTTTGTTTCAAAAAAGTAGGGGCACAAACGAAAACCAAAAAAACAGGGGTAAAATCAATATTGGACATCGAAGTAGGGGCAAGAACGAAATTGCCCCTTTATGTATTAATTTGTTCACAATAGCACTAGGCTATTAACAACTGAAAAAAAAACTTCAAAAATAAAAAAAATCAAATATTGTGTCACTAGCATCCAATTGTCGTCATATTGCCAATGATTGATAATATTACTCCTTTCAGTTTCATATCTCTAGATATATGCATAAAGTTTATTCAACTAAATGGATGGTAAAAGCTATGTACTATAACTGAAAAATTTCCAGTGGCAACCTTTTTATAAGCACAATTATCTGCTATACCAATTCCGATCTCTCTTTCCTGTTCTACACAATGAATTGATAATTAAATGCAATACCAATTAGTACTGTCAAAATTATAGAGCATCCCGATGGTATGATTGCAACCACCATGTACTCGACTCCCTTACCAGTTTTGTACTTTTGTTTAGTTCAGATTCCACTTTTATCAGCTAAGACACAACTAGAAACGGGCATAGCGTAGAAAGTCCCGTACTTGTAGGATTGATCAAGAGAACACATCTTCATGGGTGATCCTAATGGGCGGGTGATCGCTCCCTCCCCTCCCTAGCGATCACCTGTCCCTCCCCCTGTACTACTTACCTCCTTTTCCCCTTCCTCCTCCCCTTCTTCGCTTCCTACTATACCATAAATATTTGAATTCAAATTCAAATTTAAAATGGGTATGTAAACTTTTTACTTATAAACTTTGGGTCTATAAACTAATATTTGAATTCAAATTCAAATTTGAAATGGGTATGTAAACTTTTAACCTATAAACTTTGGGTCTAAAGTCGTGTATAAACTTTAGATGTATAGAAATACTATATATAGAAAATATTTGAATTCAAATTCAAATTTGAAACGGATATAATTCAAATTCAAATTTGAAACGGGTATGTAAACTTTTAACCTATAAACTTTAGGTCCATAAACTTTAGGTGTACAAATTTTAGATGTATAGAAGTACTATATATAAAAAAATATTTGAATTCAAATTCAAATTTGAATCAGATATATAAACTTTTGACTTATAAACTTTGGGTCTCTAGACTTTAGATGTGTAAACTTGAGGTGTATAAACTTTAGGTGTATAAATTTACTGAAAAAGAAAAGTAATGTGGTGCCAAAAAAAAAAGGAAACCAGGTAGAGGGAGGAAGGGGGGAGGGGGGCGAATTGATCGCTACCCTCATCGCCAGGTGAGCGATCGCCCATTAGCATTTCCGCATCTTCATAGTCGAGCAAATAATACCATACAAACGCCAACCTCTAACGGAGTAACAGTCCATTAAGAACAGTAATATCCAACAGTTAAACCATCGTTGGAGACATAAGGTTAGTAATTTAAATGACTAATTTACTCCTTCCATCCTAAAATATTTTGGGACCTTTAGCTATGAATCTGGATAAATCATATTTTAGAATGGACAGAGTATAAAAGTCTAATAAACCTTTAGCAATTGGGAGTGATTTTTTTGTGTAATAATTCATAATGATGAAAATATATATATTTGTAAGCCAGAAAAAAATATGTTCAAAAAAATATGCACTCTCACTAGGAACTGTACCATGACCAAATAGGTTTTCTCTAAGCCAACCTACCTTGTGACTACCTGAGCGATCGACCTTTCCTTGTCGAGTAAATATATTGCATATGTATTCCATTTGACTATTATGATTCTCATCTCTAATCCAATATGCATCGATAAAATAAATCCAATCCCATTAGTATATAAATAGCTGCAATTTTTAGTGTGTGCGAGATTAGAATGACTTCAAAATATCCAACACAATTTTTTATAGATATTTCCAGTTAGAAAAATACAAGTTCATATATCTGTAAATTGAAGATTTGTTTTAGCATATATAACCATTTTAAGTTGAAGATTATTATTTAATTAAGAAACATATATTACCATAAACGCTTATGAAATTTCAAACAGTTGATTTGTAGGACCATTATGTATTATTAATATTAAATGATTCCTTGTGGTAATAGTACATGTTGCCCTAGCAATGACACATTTTAGTTCGGAACTATATGAGGAATTCTCATTGTTACATATTAAAATTAGTTTATTTTGTTCAATACAGATTAAAAATTTAATTTGAATGGATGAAATATATCAAATCATACAAAATAATATTCTATTATATGAAGAAGATAGTGCTGTTTGGTAAGTGCTGTTAGCTAAAACTCGGTTGTCTCCTATAAATGCTAACTAACTTCTCATGAACTCCACCTATATATATCTACGAATGTCTGTACACGGAGCCGTCGAAATTAGTTTGATAATATTTGCAGTTTGATCAGGAAGGCTTTGCTCACAAATTCACATTTCACCAACAATGCTAATGAGAGCATCACCGTAGTTTATTTGGTTTTCTCTAATATCTCAAGGAATACATGCGAAGCTTATACTTTTTTTAAGCTTCACTAGCAATATCTCAAGGAATATATGGGAAGCTTATACCTTTTTTTTTAAGCTTCACTAGCAAGTGCTTATGCAAGGAAACATCTAGGTATATATATACACACATGGGGAGTGGATAGAAGATGTTGTATCACGCGTCCATGTATCCTGGTATCATGCTATTCAACATAAGCATGCTTTTGGTACATGAAACAACGTAGTGTGTATGCTAATGATTTCACTCCTTTAAAATGATGGCACAAGTTAGATCATTTGCTTGCTGAGCTAAAATTTTAGTCCGAAGTGTGAACTGTCTTTGCCCAAACAAAAGCAGTTTACCATAGTACTTGCAATAGATTAATCATCTAATCAAAAGTAGAGAAAATAGTATCATTGTCGAATCCTGACATCCATAATACATGTAATTAACTTATTAACATGGCATTTCAGTCCATTATCGTATCGAATGCAGTGCCTGTACTCCATAAAAAAAATTGTTTCTGCATCTGACCAAAAATCACCATAAACGGATTTCTCGTTGTCTGAAGTCTGAATGCTTCTTCGCAGATATAGTCCAATTTATTGGTGACTATTGCGTCACCAAAAATGACGATCTCAATTTTCTAAGCTGTAATTTCCCATCATCTCGTTATGTTCTCCTCGAAGAATTTCTCGGCCATTATTGCCAAACAAAATCGTCCATCGATTATCATGTAGTCATGTCTGCAGGTAATTAGGACGAACTGAAAACTCTCTCGTTGGCCTTCAGAGCCTATGGAAAGACACAAGATAATGCAAAACAGGCCACAACATCAAGAACCGTTTACTGACAAAGCTGACAAAAACACAGCACATTGTGTGATCATGCAAGAAGTTCTGCAAGATTTGCTTACTTCTTTCTCCCAGTTGGTGGCCAGAAGCCACAGCATCTGCACGATGAGTGCACACATTATCCCTAGCCACAGTCCCTGCAAGTTTGGAAGCATATATATTCTTCACAACTTGACTATTTTTTGTTGAGATCGAGCATCATCGGACCTGACAGAACACACTGCAGATCATCGAAGAGGAACGAGACGGCAAGAGTGGGCATCATCTTCACAACGTACTGGACCACTTCCTCCTCGTTGCTGTACGCATAACCCCACAAATGGCGCACCAAGATCATGAAGAGCCCGGCCGATCGCGATGCCGACGACGAGACGCGGCCAGCACCATCACCATCAGCGAGATTCTTGAGTCGCCAGCAATAGTTCGTCACCAGCATGTAGCCCTGAAGGAGGCTAGGGAACTCCATTTCATGATAGATGATTCCGGTTTCGCGGTTGTCATGGAAGATGCCTTGTCGTGGGCCAACTACCATGGTCTCCATGATGACATCGAGGACGTCGGTGGCGATGGAGCAGCGATGGAGCAGTACATGGCGATGTGGACGGCGGAGTCCTTTTGCGCCCAGATCCCGGCAGTGTCGAGCGGAGGAGGAGGCTCGAACGCGACGAAGATGGTTCTTCACTTGGTGTAGTTCAAACTCTTCATGTCAAGGACGACAGACACGTGTGTCTTGACATTTGGGATGCTGAGAGCTCAGGTGCTGCACCGACGACCGCGCGCGTTAGGCGTAGGTGGCGGGAGAGCACCAATTCGATCTTGCGCGGGCAGCGGGATCGTCGGGGCCGAAGAGATGCCTAGTGCTTGCGCCGATGACGCTGTGATGGCATCTTGGGCCACCGCCTATGCCGGCTTGGCGAGGGTGGCGAGGAGGAGGTCTCCGTTCTTGCCAGCGGATGTCGCGGCATGGGCAGCGGTGAGCACCGTGACGAGGTTGGCGACGGTGTCCTAGGTTAGGGAAGGAGGAGGGGGGAACACTGCCGATGGTGGGTTGTGGAGAAGCCATGGATGTAGCGGAGGAGAAAAAAAAGGGAAAGGAACAGGTGGGATCAATGCCGCTCTGATACCATGCAAACATAACGAGCAGCAAGAAGAAGCCCCATTGGTTGTCCTAATAAACCAAAGCCAAAATTTAAATTTTCAAAGTTGATTTTAAGATATTTTTAATGTAGTTCATTTTCCCGCATTGGATTTTAAGTCGCTAAGAACATATATAAAAGTTTTACTTATAAATTACTTTTTATGTTTTAATATATATGTCGTTTTATCTTATTAGGAACTATGGGCAACTGATAAGACTAAAAGTAGCTCAGCTCACGCACAATTGGTGCGGGCCAATTTCAATTAAATAGATCCAGCTACACGATAACCGGAAAGGATGGCAAACGATAACAGCTTATCCCCTTTGTCGAGGGGGTGAGCAACCTCGTCTCTCCGGCTGGCAGCTCGAGCTTGTTCACAGAGTTGAATGAGTTCGACGAGGGCTGCTCTGCTATTAAGAGCTTGGCTGTTCGGGTACGTCTCTCATCTTTCGTTTTTGAATTGTTGTTCTTCGACAGCTTATATTTGATAACTATCTTCTCCGCCCTCCTCCCTTCTTGAACCAGATTCTTGCGGCCCATTGTTCGACTGAGCGAACCATGCGGGCTCGCCTTGATGGTTTCAAAGATCGTCTTCGGGCCAAGGACGAGGAAATAAGCCGCAAGAACCTGGAGATGGCCCGTCTCGCCAACGCTCTCAAGGAGGCGAAGGCTGAGAACAAACGGCTTCAGGCTGAGGTCGAAAAGGGCAGCGAGGCAAAGGCCGAGATCGAGTGTCTCAGGGCCGAGCTTGTAGAGGAAAAAGTCCACTCCGCTGCCATGGACGACTACTACAACCTCACCGAGCCGAAGATGGAGACTCTTTGCCAAGAGGTTCGGAAGGCCGAGGTGGATGCCGAAAGGGACGCGCAGCAGTTTGCTCAGGAGATGGCTAAGGCTACTGGGTCCGCCAAGACCGCGTGCCGTACTCTTTGCCTTGCCCTTACTGACATGGGGGCGAGGGTGCGAGGAGTTCCTGGCGAAGACGCCTCTGCGTTCGACTTCTCGGAGTGGACGCAGCAAGCCGGCGGCGCCGTTTCTGAATGCGCTACTGCGTACGGCGACTACTGTGCACGTGTATCAGCGGCCTTCACCATGGGCCTACTGCAGCAGTTCGACTGTCAGCACGCCGCCGAGTTCCCCACTTTTGCGAAAGGGGACTGGGAGGTCAACGCCCAGGACATTTCGCCCGCACTTCGTGCTTGGCGTAAACAGTTCTGGTAGAAGGATGGCCGATCCACGGCGAGGGCGCGTCTGCTGGAGCACTTGGCGAAGTCTGAGGCAGCAGATCAATGTGAAGAGCTAGTGGCTGAGGAGGGTGGAGAAGGCGCAGGTGAGAGGGCGGACAGCCGAGATCACCCAGAGGTGTGAGGCCCTCCGCCTACTTTTAGATTTTGTAGCTTTCTTTTGGACAATGTAAATTTGGCCAGTGGCCCTCGCCCCCTCTTATTGTAGCTGAAAACGGCCTTTTTAACTTATGAAATGGACGAGTCAAGTTTAACCAATTATTGTATTTGATGCCTTCGGCATATATGCTTGGATCATTTTTTGCATGCGAATGTCTACTCTTTTCGCCCACTTTTTCATGTCTTAACATCGTGTTTTTCCATTTGCCTTTTCTGTGCTGTTTTAGCAGGTTGTTCGCCGAAAATTGTGTGTTCGGCCTCCCTTTGGGAATTGGCGAAGTAAGAACGAAAAGTTTGTAGCGGTGAAGGGTCTGCCGAAGGTGCGATGTCCGTTTCGGCCAGTTTACCGTGAGATGATAATAAACGGCAACAGCTACAAGGCTTTAAAGGTTGCTGGCTTGATGCGGTCGCACCCCAGGCGAACCCTGGAGGACTACGATCGTGTCCATACAGAACGCCGGGAGGATATGGTTCGTTTTTGGCGAAACCATCAGAGGACCGATCGTCAGGAAGCGATTGCCCGGCGTCGTTATAGTCTAGTTTGTGTTTCGCCCCATTAACCCCTTAGGGTAGTGTACGACAATAGTAGTGATGACAAACCGCATTCATCGAACCATTCCTTAAGGAATGGGGATTGCTTTGGGGGCGAAGATGTAATTTATTTGTAAGTTGCGCGGTAAAGCCTTTGCTTTATGTGCTTTTACCATGTTGTATGGCTATATTCTTCGATTATTTTTTATGTGCTTCATTTCCTTTTCGCTATTTTCGCATTGTCACCTTTCGTGCTTTCGTTAGGTCGAAACATGTCGGCCCCTTTGCGTATATTAGCGAAATAGGTATGCTGACTTTTCAGCTTTCGGCTTCCGTTTTCGATCTGTGGTGGTGCGTGTTGAAAGCAATTATGTTTTCACATGGATCGAGTATAACGGTGTTCGGTTAGTTATTTCCAAAACAAGCTGTCGCGGTTTCAACGTTCGGCGAGCGATGCTTCGGCCGATTTGTTTCGCCCCCCTGGTGTTTTCGCTGATCAGGCGTTTGCCTTGAGGTTTTTCCACGAATTATCATTCACACAGGTAAAGAGGCGAAAAAAACAAAGATTTTATACTGGTTCGGGCCTCCAAGGTGGATAATAGCCCTACATCCAGTTTTTTTTTCTTTTTTCATTTTCCTCTTTTTTTTTTGCATTTTTGTGCCGAAGGGCTTACATAGCAGTATGTATATTTTTACAAGTTGGCGATTTGGGTGCCACCCGTTCTAGACATAGAAATGCTTATGGGAAGCAGCGTTCCAGGAATGGTCGAACTCTTCACCTTCCAGCGTCGCTAGGCGAAAGGAGCCTGTCCTGGACCTGTGCTTGATGAGGTACGACCCTTCCCACTTCGATTCCAGCTTCCCAACCGCCACCGGGTTCACCTTTTTCCTTAGGACGAGATGGCCAGGCAATAGCTCAAGAAAAGGCAAAATCCCTGAGGTGTTGTTTGGCTTCGGCCATGCCACTGACAGCTTTCGCACTTCTTGATTTGCTCAACACAAACTTTTAGCACGGTTGGTCAATACACACCCTGGCGAAACACTTTGGAGGCGACCATTCTTGCGGCCTGATGTGCACCGCACAGCCCCTGGTGTATTTCTTTCACCATTTCTTCGCCTTCGGTGAAGGAGATGTAGCGAAGCAAGGGTTGGAGCACCCCGGAGCGATACAGTTGCCCCGAGACCAGCTTGTACCTTGCGGCTCTGAGCTGTAAGCGCTTCACCTCTGCTTCGTCCTCCGGGAGCCAGCCATTCTTGAGGTACTTAACAAACAGTGTTCGCCAGTCCTCTGGGTCTTCGCCCAGTTCTGCCTGGTCGATTGCCATGACGTCCAGGCTTTCCCGGGCACACTTGGTGCGTACAAGACTTCAAAAAAGATGCCTGGTGAATGCGGGCCTCCACAGGCAGCAGATTTCGCCAGGGTATCTGCTTCCTCATTCTGGCCTCTAGGTAAGTGTTCGACCGTTATGCCGGCGAAGCACTTTTCCATAGACCGAATAGCCTCCAGATATCTTTTCATTCCTTCTTCTTTTGCCTCAAAGGATTTGTCAACATGACTTGCCACCAGCTTGGAGTCTGTTCGGATGAGCAAGCACCGAACCCCCAAAGTCTTTGCCTTTCTTAGGCCCAATAGTACAGCTTCGTATTCTGCCGTATTGTTGGTCGTGTCGAACTGCGGCCTTGCGGCATACCGAATCAGCATGCCCCCTGGCGAAGTTAGAACTGCCGCGGCACCTGCCCCCTTGTGCGACCATGAGCCGTCAGAGTACATTACCCAAGGCTGTTTGACAGGCTCGGGTTCAGGGGCGAATGTCGGTGTCCATTCGGCTACAAAGTTAGCTAGGACTTGGGACTTGATTGCCGTGCGGGCGACAAAATGCAGGTCGAAGGGGGATTACGCCGCCCACTTGCTGAGTCGGCCCGTGATTTCTTTGCCCCGTAGCACTTCGCCTAAAGGATACTGCGATGGCACAGTGACTTTGTGGGCCTGAAAGTAGTGCTTAAGCTTGCGCAAAGCCATCACTGGGCGTAAGCAATCTTTTCCATTTCGATGTATCTTATCTTCGCCCCTTGCAAAGCTTCGGAGACGAAATACACTGGTTTCTGGCCTGACTCCGTCTCTTGGACAAGAGCTGCACTAACCGCCACTGGCGAAGCTGCTAGATAAAGTAGCAATTCGCTTCCCGGCGCTGGGCTGACCAGGGCAGGTGGGCTTTGCAGATACTGTTTTAACTCGTCGAACGCTACTTAGCATTCGGGTGTCCAGCTAAACTTTCCCGCGCCCCGGAGGGTCTTGAAGAAGGGCAAACCTCTTTCGGCTGCCTTTGAGAGAAATCGACTGAGCGCCGCAATTCGGCCTGCGAGCTTTTGTACTTCGCGTACGCTCGACGGAGGCTTCATTTGTTGAATGGCGTCGATTTTCTCGGGGTTCGCCTCGATACTCCTTTCACAAACAAGAAAACCCAACAACTTGCCTACGCGAACACCAAAAACACACTTCTCAGGGTTTAGTTTCATACCGGCCGCGCACAAGCTATCGAAGGTCTCCTGTAAGTCGGACGCATGGTCGAAAGCCTTGCGACTTTTCACAACAATGTCATCGACATAGGCCTCCACATTTCACCCCAACTGCTTGTAAAGGACCTTGTACACCAGCCTGGCGAACGTTGCTCCCGCGTTCCTCAGGCCGAAAGGCATCCTGAGGTGGCAGAAGGTACCGAACGGCGTGATGAAGGCTGTCTTGGGGATGTCGGTCGGATTCATGTGGATCTGGTGATAGCCGAAATATGCATCCAGAAAGCTCGTGAGCTCGCAGCCGGCTGTCGAATCGACAAGCTGGTCGATCCGCGGTAGGGGGAAGTCATCTTTCGGACACACCTTGTTGAGGTCTGTAAAATCGACGCACATGCGCCACTTACCGTTCGACTTCCTTACCAAGACCGGGTTAGCCAACCACTCCGGGTGGTCGATCTATTGGATCACCCCCGCCTTGAGCAGCTTCTGCACTTCGGCCTTTGCTGCCTCTTGGCGATCGGCAGACATCTTGCGCAGCTTCTGTTTCCTTGGCTTGGTATCCGGCTTGACTGCCAGATGGTGCATGATGAGGTCCGTCGAAACACCTCCCACATCGTCGGGGCTCCAGGCGAAGATGTCAATGTTCTTCTTGAGCACCTCAAGGATGTTTTTGGCTTCCTCTTCGCCCAGATCGCCCCTAGTAGGACGAGCTTTGTGGGATCGGCGTCGTCGACTCGCATCTTGATCACCTTGCCATAAGGTGCAGGCTTCGGCATGTGTTTAGCATGGTCATGTGATTCGGCCTCAATGTTGTGCACAGCCCTGCTGATTTCGGCCAGATCGCCCTTTGATGTGGTCGAAGGTTGAAGCCCCTTGACGATGATCACGTCTGTTGGGCCCGGCATCTTGAGCTTGAGGTAGTTGTGGTGGGAAATGGCTTCGAACTTGTTAAAAGTTGCGCGGCCGAAGATGGCATTGTAGTTGTATGGGATGTCGATGACATCGAACAGTATCTACTCTTCGCGCCTGTTTTCACTTGTGCCGAAGGCTACCACTAGTTGTACTTGGCCCAAAACTTGGATTGCTTCACCACCAAAACCACGAAGCGAGGCTGGTGCCTGATTGAGGGCTAGGGTTGGCAACCCCATCTTGGCGTATGCTTCGGCAAATATGACATCGGCCGAGCTTCCCCCGTCAACCAGGATTCGCCGGACTTCGAAGCCAGCTACCTCGGCTGAGATCACCAAGGGGTCTTGATGTGGGAATAGCACCCCTTCGGCGTCTTCAGGCCCACAGGAGATTTGCTGGTTCAAGTAGCTCGGAGCCCCTTTGCCTACCACGGTGATGTTGTGTACCGTTCGCAGCTGCATCTTCTTCTGCCTCTTCGACTGTGGTACTGGTGGATCGGCCCTAGTAATCACTTGAATTACTCTGGGCTGGGCGTCTTGGCGCTGTTCGGCCGGGGGTGCTTGTTCTTGTGCAACTTCGCGAGGTACTTCGACAGCGGCCCCTTGTTGCGGCCTTGGAACTTGGGCATTGCCCCTTGTTGGGGGTAGGTTTGTCACACCCTAAAAATCCTAAATATCTAAATTGTTGTTTAATTGGAATTATTAGAAATGGTTTTAAAAGCCTAAAAGAAAAGATCTAATTTTAAATAATAAATTCCAATATAAAAGTGGGCCAGATAAAATTTTATTAAATACTTCACTTGATTCTATAGTTCCTAGATTTTTCTGGGATTTATTTGAGCCAAGGAAGTATTTTTAATAAATGGAATTGCATTTCATGAATAATTTAAATTGAAAAAGGTTTTAAAAATTCTCTTTTGGCTTTGGGCCGAAAGTCGGCCCAAAACCCTCTCTCTCCCCTCCCCGGCCCAAGTCGGCCCGCAGCCGCGCCGCCGCTCACGCGCGCGCGTCTGCCCGGGCCCACCTGTCAGGGCCGTCGTCTTCCTCGCGCCGTCGCCCGGCCAAACCCTAGCCGAGCCGCGCCGCCGCTGCCCTTCTAAATTCGGCCGCCCCTTTCCCGATCCGGTGAAATTAATAGAGGGGAAATGATCCCCGAGATCCCCTCTATCTTTTCTCTTTTGGAATCGTCGGCTAAAATCGTTTGGAAAGCGGTGGATTCGATCTCGAATCAGATTCGTCTCTCTCTCCCGAACCCTAAACTTTCCGTCGCCGTCGCCGGTCGCCGTGGGCCTCCATCGCCGCCCCCTAGCCGCTATAAAAGGATCCCGGTGTCTCCTCTCTCCGCCGCCACCCTCGCCTTAGCTCACCGCCGCCTGTAGCGCCGCCTCCGCGAGAACCCGTGCGTCGCCGTCGCCGCCGCGAGTCTAGCCGTGCGCCACCGCCGCTCCGGTCGTCGCCGTCGCTCGGGAAGGCCACCGTCGGGTTCGCCAAGTCGTCGCCATCCTCGTCCCGTCCTCTGTTTTTGCCGAAGACCGCCGGAGCATGCGCCGCCCGAGCCGTCGCCGGTGATGACGTCATCGTCGCCGTGTCCCGTGAACCGCCGTGGATTAGATAGATCTCGGCCGTCCGTTTTGGATAGGGTTAGATCTCGGCCGCCCGATCCGTAGACCGCAGCCGTGCACTTGGTCCACCGTGAACCCGAGCCGCTGACGCAATAATCCTCTTTTTCTTTTCAAAAATAATTCATTATTGCGTCATAATTCAATTAAAATCCATATAAATGATTTAATCTGATTTAATCTTTGAAAATTCATAACTAATTCATCTTAGCTCGGATTTAGTTGGTTCAAGTCTCTAAATTTTTCTAAAATTGAGATCTACATGTTAAAAATATCCACATGTACTGTTTATGCTTGTTTATGTGCTGTTTTGGTGATTTTGCTCTTTTCTCCTTAGATTCCGACGTTCCCGGAGAGTCCGAATTTGTAGGAGAAGAATTTGAAGAGTTCCAAGGCCAGCAAGGCAAGTCACACAGATCCCAAAACAATCCTTTGAGCATGTTGTTCCCATTTAAAGATATTGTTTCTATTCAACTACTGCATTTATTTTTGAATGTCATTGGGTGGAAATAACCTATTGCCTTGTTATAGCCCTTTTGCTATTGATTCCCTATTCTTTGTCACTTGGTTAATAATTTGATTAGCTAGAACATTATATGGTTTTAGCTAAAGTGAATAGGATGCTTAGCCATGCTTAGAGACACTGGCTCATATAAATGGGATAACTTATGATTCACTATTATTTAATGATGGCTTAATGATAGCTCACGATGGTTAATCGTGATTGGTTAACTAATTAATTTGTCAGCTAAAACTTGATAATGGTGGGTTGTGAGTACATGGTTTTGATGGTCGTGCTCATGACAATTAAGGACCGGTTCACGATTTTCGGTTGTGAAACATTTACCGTGCCAACCACAAGCCAGCGTGGGCAACGGCTTTATTTTCTGTATAGTATGGTTCATTGTAGAGCACCAGACTGTGAAGTGGCGGAGATAAGCCCACGGGGGTCGCTGGGGAGTCCATGCCTTGTTTACAAGGGGGTGATTATGATCCGGGAACGGTGCACTGCTTTGAATTGTGTTATATAGAGGGTATTGTCACAATCTCTATTCGGGTACTTGTTAAGTATCATGACGCATGGTTGACATGATGTTGAGGTTGTGTCTTGTGGGTACAGTGGTACATCTCTGGCCAGAGTAAAACTATTCGAATAGCCGTGCCCGCGGTAATGGGCGGGTCTAACAATGTCTTTCGTGATTAGTCTCATATCTCTCACCTTAATAAATGATGTTGTTAATAATTTGTTTAGCTCCTGGTTTGGAATGGTATATTCCTGGTTTGGAGATAGAACTGTACAGCCGGGATTGGTTGTTCAGAATGGTTGGGCCTATGCAACAGGGTATGTTGTATAGCGTTGGATTAATACTGTTTAATTAAATACTTTTCTGTTTTATGAAATTCTGAAATGTTTATTAAATGCTATTTATGCAAATGAGACTATATTATGCCATCCTTGGTTATCCCGTGCACTTGCATATTTGCTGCGTGGCTTGCTGAGTATGTCATATACTCACCTTGCAATCATTCATCGGAGGAGGAGTTCTACAATGATGCTGATGGTGTGGAGGATTAGGTGTAGCCCTGGTCAAACTGCTTGTGGAGTGGAGTCGTCTGCGCCGTTTATCTTATTTTTCCACTGCTTAGATCTTTATTGATTGAGAGGAACTATCTACCTCTGTAATGACATTTTATTCGCTTATTAATTAGAGTAATAATTGTACTCTATTATCAATTTGTTATTGTGTGCCTCGGCTGATTCCTGGACGAGGGTTCACACACATGTAAACGTTTGGAATTTTGGATAGAAATTCCGGGCGAGACAATACACTACTGTTCTCCAATCACTGTGGAGTAACCACGTCCTTCAACGTACGCAGTTGTCATTTCGACAACAATATTGTATGCTTCTGATTAATTACAACTAGTTGGGTGGCCCGCGCAATTGCACGGCTAGCACCCATATAAAATTATATATTTTTTTAATATGAATTTACTTAAAATTTATTAAATAGTTATCTCGATGTCCTAAGATTTTGAAAGACCAAACCTTATCATCCTCGTGTTTCTAATTATATTTTTTAAAAGTCACACCAGTTGCTACCCCCTTACTTTTGTCATATTATTCTTTATTACCTTGATTGATCTACCACTGTTTCTATTTATTTTCCTTGGAACCTTTAAAGATTGGCTATAAAAACTTATAGTTTTTAGAGTTTATTGTCCTGTTAGGCTTCTTTTTTGTAATTTCTAGAAGTCTCGTCAAACGCTGTCATTATACTCCTCTACAACCGTCCACTGCATATTCTCTTTATTGTCATTTCTATTTTAAAAATTGAACATAATTATCGTTTAGGTTCATTTTTTTTTACTTTCTAGAAGTTCCGCCAAAACGTCAACGACTTTGTCACTGTACTCCTCTACGGCTCGCCCACTGCCGCCCTTCTTTATTGTCATTGAGATTTTAAAATCAAACATGATTATTATTGAGGTTTATTTTTTTACTTTTTAGAAGACCGAACCTTTAAAAATTGAACCTTATAGTATTTAGAGTTTATTGTCTCGTTGGGTTTCATGTTTTTTTTATAATTTTTAGAAATCCCGTCAAATGCTACCACTATACTCCTCTACGACCCGTCCGCCGCATACTCTTTATTGTCATTGGGATTGTAAAAATTTAACATAAATATTGTTGGAATTCATTTTTTACTTTCTAGAAGACCCACCAACCATCGGCGGCTCTGCCATTGTACTCTTATACGACCCTCCCGCTGCTTCTCATTTTTATTGTAATTGAGATTTTAAAAATCAAATATGATTATCATTGGAGTTTATTTTTCTACTTTCACGACCTGTCCGCCGTCCTTTCTTTTAATTGTTATTAGGATCCTATTTGGTGTTTTATTAATAGTTTTAGATGTCTCATCAACTGCCACCACTCTCCTCCTCCATAGACCTGTTACTTAAATAATTTTGTCATGTGTTTTAGATGGTCTTTTCTTTCAATAGTCTTATTTTTTTATCACCAATTATAGTTATTTATAAATTATACTCCTAGTTGAAATCTTATTTTTCTTTTTCTAATTTCATAATTTATTTTTTTCCGTATTGTGTTCTTTTGATACTTTTATATTTTATTTTCAATTTTAGTTGTTTCAAAATTGTATTCCTACTTTAACTCTCTTTTTAATTTGTCTAATTTCGGATTTTATTTTATTTTTTATTACGAATTTTAATTAATCTACTATTGGGTTCTTACATGTACTCTTATTTCAACATTGCTTATATTTTATTCCGAATTTAAGTTAATTTTAAATTGTATTCTTACTTGAACTTTTATTTTATTTTCTTTTTTCTAATTTCGATTTTTTTATTCCGAATTTTAATTAATCTTGTATTGAATTCTTGTATGGACTCTTCTTTCAATATTCCTTATTTTTAATTTCGAATTTCAGTTATTTTTAAATTGTATTCCTACTCAAACTCTTCCTTTTTTTCTTTTTCTAATTTCGTAATTTATTTTATTTTTATTCTGAATTTTAATTAATCATGTATTGGGTTTCTATATGGACTACTCTTTCAATATTACATATTTTAATTCCGAATTTCAGCTATTTTTAGATTGTATTTCTACTTGGACTCTTCTTTTCTTTTTCTCCGATTAATGTAGGAATTTCTAGCCTCCACAGCGAACGTGGTGCCTCCTTTTCGAGCTATTTTAATAATATAATAGATTTTAAAATGATAGCACAATTAGATTATTTACTTGCTGAGGTAAAATGGTTTAACCCTCCATTTTAGTCTGAAGTGTGAACAACATGTCTTGCCCAAACAACAGCAGTTTAACTTCAATTCTAGCTCCAAGATATCCAACTTACCAGGCCAGTTCCTTATATATTTTTTTTGAAGTAAGAATTTAGTTTCTTAAATTTGTTTTCTTCAATGAACAATCTTGAATTAGCATTACTTGATTGAACAGCTAATATGCATCAATAATATCTGTCACACCTTCTCAATTGGAAGCTATAGCACTAGTCATCAACTCATGCATCTCCATGGACAACACATGTTTCAATAAACAGCTTCAACTATTTTAACCCTAGGAATATGGGCATTTTTTTCACTAATTAAAAACTCCCGTAGGCCAGATTGATAGAAAATTATTTATTTTTAACACTGGAAGTATAACGTTCAGCCTTGGCATCGCCAACTGTCTGTACCTAGTTGCGATGCAAAGCCTAAAAGTTAAACTTTCATTGTTAAGAAAATCATGAAGCATGCTAATAGAAAAAAAACTTTATATTTGCATATTTGCAATCAAAAGAAGATGTATTTCGTTTAGGAGAAAAGGTATCATGAGTCATGACTCAATGGCGCATGTCACATAATACTTACAATATAATTAATCATCTAATCAATAGTAGAGCTAAAATAGTGTCATTGTCGAAATCCTAACATCCACTACATGTAGTTAACTGAACATTTCAATTCATTATCGTATCCAATGCAGTGCCTCTAGTCCATAACATTTTATTTCTTCGTCTGACAAAAAATCCACCAAAAGCAGATTTCTCGCTGTCTGAACTCTTCCTTGCAGATAGCTCCATGTTTTGGCGACTATTAATTGCGTCATCAAAACATGGAGATGACAGTCTTAATTTCTTAAGCTGTGATTTCCCATTGTCTCGTAGAATTTCTTGGCCACTATTGCCAAACAAAATCATCCATCGATCTTCACCTTAGTTCTTGGATCGTGTACATTGTATTATCATGTCGTCATGTCTGCGGGCAAGGACGAACTGAAAACTCTCTCCTTGGCCTTCAGAGCCTATGGAAAGACACAAGACAAAAACAGGCCACATCATCAAGAAACCGTAATGACAAGCTGACAGAAAAAAGAACAGTATACATGTGACGCATGCAAGAAGTTCTGAATGATTTTGCTTACTTCTTTCTCCCAGTTGGTGCAGACTGTTATGGCCAGAAGCAACAGCATCTGAACGATGAGTGCACACATTATCCCTAACCACAGTCCCTGCAAGTTTGGAAGCATATATATTGTTCAGAGGTCAATCTCTTCTGCTCAAAACAGAGACCGATTTCTTTTAGATAATGGATAGTAATCCAGCCTCTGTATCCATAAGTAAATATAGATGGCCAAATTATATGAAAAATTATATTCCATGTCTCATATCTAAGAAATAACCAACCAAAATATTGACAGAACTGAGGTAATGTTTTCTCTTATGTGAGCAGTAGAATTACCATGCCACCAAGATGGTAGACGAAGGCGAAACACAGCGCCGCTGGGATTCCGACGAGGTAGTACGCTCCAAGGTTAACAATGGCACCAATCTTTTGCCACCCACAGCCTCTTGCAACACCTGAAGAATCCCTCACTGTCAGTCATTTTCTTGGGGATAATATGTTTGTTAACAACCATATATACAAATCAATCATACATAGATGGATATGAAAAGAACCGATTAACGCGTGAAAAAACTCAGACAATAGTCTCTCAATTACATGCATTTTTTTTTCATTTTTTTTTGGTTGAGATCGAGCATCGATCATCTGACCTGACAGAACACACTGCAGATCATCGAAGAGGAACGAGACGGCAAGAATGGGCATCATCTTCGCGACGTACTGGACCACCTCCTCCTCGTTGCTGTACGCGTAACCCCATAGATGGCGCACCAGGATCATGGCGAGCCCGATCGCGACGCCGACGACGAGACCCAGCACCATCACCACACGGCTGGCTAGACGGGCCGCCTCCGGTCGGCCGGCGCCGAGCTCGTTCGAGACCCGGGTGCTGAGAGAGATCACGAAGAACAGGGCATTGTGATGTTGTTAATTTGTCATTGTAAAAGTTCATGAACAATTGTTTTTATGAAAGGAAAAACAGGAAATTGAAACCAATGTTTATGATAAGGTGTTTGATTTGATCGATCTGACCTTATGGCTGAACCAAGGCCGAAAGGGATCATGAATGCCAAGGAGCCCGAGTTCAGGCTGCAGGAAATTCAGTGATATACGATCAGAGGAGGCAAAATGGATGCAGAATGTATGACCAAATCATGAAAACATCACTCACCAAATGGACAATACTGATGCTTCCAGCTTCGGATTTGGGAGTAGTCCGGAGAGCAGCACAAGGAGCTCAAACGACCACCACTCCAAGCTACAAAACATGCAAATTTCAGCTAAATTCGACATGAGACAACGAAATTTACCTGAACTCAGAGTGACTAGCACAATATTTTTCTTAGAGTAATTTTACCGTTCTTAACAAGGTACCAAGATATATCATATTTTCTAATAGAGTGAATTGCATATTGGGCCACCATTTTTTACCAAACTTTCACTTTAGACCACCCCTTATCCTATGTTTTCACTTTAGACTAGCTAATATTTTCTATTGTTGCACTTTGGACCACCCTCTCCATCTCTTCATCATGTCTTCAAACTCGATCCGGTCTATCAATTGCAGCGTGTGTGTATGGGGTTGCCCAAGCTTCAGTTTGCTCATGGAGCATAGTAGCAGCAGGGCTTAGCAAGCTAGCTACCACTTGTCTGCTTAGTGTTTGAGTAGAGGAAGCAAGGCAGAATAAAAGGCTCTTGACTCTTGGTGGCAAGTGGCGATAAAGGCAGTGGAAATCAAGGTGCCAATAAAATTCTTCTTTCGCTGCCTCCAATTGTTTTCTTGCTTGATTTCTCTACCATGTCTATTTCGAGTTCTCTCCCAAATCCCCACCCTGTAATTCATTGAGCTCAAGCACATCACGGCTGCAAGGGCAGAAACCAAGCTTGCTGAGCAAGCTTTACGGCTTTAATCACCCGTCCTTTCCAGTATATACATTGAACTAATTTAAGCTTGGCCTTGGCCGCCACAAGCTAGGGATGGAGAGTCTGGAGGAGGAGAGAGGAGATTGAGACAATGGCATGTGCCTCTCTGGTCCAGATTAAAAGTTTTGGTAATAATACCTAGTTCTAAGTGAAAATATGTACTAATACCTGGTCCATTGTGAAACTTAGGTAAGAAAACCTAGCCCAACATACAATTCACTCTTTCTAATACTCCTATAAAACCTGATATCTCCTGTTACTAAATTTTTCAGTCCAAAATTTTGATATCATAGGTATTTTCTCGAGTACTGTAAAATTTTGTGAGTATGGTGTTGTGTGCTTAGAGATGTACTTTGGTTTCAATTCCGAGGTCCCATGTTCAGTCCCCAACCCGCTTACAATTTCTTCTTAAAAATAGTTTGAAGAACATCTCTCCCTCCGAATCTCTTTTTTTTTTGTGTGTGTGTTGCGTGCTGGGTGTTGTGTGCACGTGTACATCTGTCGTGTAATAAAAAAAAATAGTATAAAATTTCTTTCTTTAAGGAAAAAAAACTTACCAGACCATGAGAGCAGAAGGAACAGCGAGCCTCATGAAGCCGACCACGTCGTGGAACGCCTCCGACGAGAACCCCGTCCACGTGCTCCGGCACGCCGGCGACAGCCTGACGTAGGCGGCCAGGACGGCGGCGTTGGCGAGGTAGGCGACGGCGTTGGCGAGCGCGGCGCCCTTGCTGCCGAGCCCGGCGCCGTACACCAGCAGCCAGCACACCGGCAGGTGGCACGCCGCGGCGGCGCCGGAGCTGAGCATCACCGGCATCACGGCGTTCTGCGTCTGCAGGAACCGGACGTGGCACTGCAGCGGGCCGTACGCCAGCAGCGCCGGGATCATCCACCGGATGTAGCTCCCCGCCGCCGCCGCGATCTCCGGGTCCTGCCCGAACAGCAGGAGGAGCTCGCCGGTGTAGGCCCAGACCGCGGCAACGCACACGCTGGCGAGGCCGAGCACCACCATGGCGCGCTGCTTGTACACGCCCACCAGCCGGTGCTGCTTCGCCCCGAACGCCTGCCCGCACAGCGTGTCCAGGCTGCTCGCCATGCCAGCCTATACCATGGACGATGGACCAGGTCGAACACGTACCAAGATGTCAGCGAAATTCAATCATGTTGTTGGGAATGAAGATGAGGTTTTGGGGATGGGTAATTTTATCATCTTTGAGCTCAAGGTATCGAGAAGATTTCGAATATAAAATTTGATAACTCCTTGTATTAAGTATAGGAAACAAAAATTTTGACGTAAAATTTAGATGCTTCAAGGTACTTTTTCTCAAGGTGCCATGCCAGCGTACCATGAACGATGAACAGATCGAACACGTACCAAGATGGGAAGCGAATTCAATATCATGTCGGAATGAATATGAGATTTCGAGGATAGGTAATTTTATAGAATGTGTCAAGAAGTACCAAATTTTCGAATATAAAATTTGGTATCTCTAGATATAAAAAAAAGTTTAGTGTAAAGTTTTGGTTTCTCAAGTTACTTTGTGAACCGTAAAATTTATATTTGAGGAAGGATTGGTGTGTGTACCAGGAGGCTGAAGCCAGTGACGCCGGCGAAGGAGGTGGCGATGGAGGCGCTGGAGAGCTCGAGCTCGCCGAGGTGGCCGACGAACATGACGGAGATCATCTGCACCACGTTCTGCAGCAGCCACCCGGCGATGAGCGGCCCGGCGAGGTACAGCTGCTTCCTCACCTCGGCCACCACCACCAGCCTCGAGCTCCCTCCTTTCTTCTCCTCGCCATTGCCGCCTCCAAGAAGAGGCTCCTCCATGCTTGGTGGCGCCGCCATGGCCACGCCCCCCCCCCCCCCCCCCCCCCCAAGATAGCTTCTTGCTCTCTGCTTCTCAACTCGAAACAGCAAGTTAATTAGTGTGTTTACAGTTACAGATGAAGTGAACTTGGTGAAAAATTAAGTTTGTGACAGTGAGCAACAAAAGGTCAGTGAATAATCTGAACAAGTCCTTATAAGGACTTGAGATTATTTGGACGATTTGCGACTGAGGAAACCACGAGGAAACGAAAGGAACGCACTGCCTTGACAGCCAAGTTCAAACGTGATTAAAAGGCTAAACAAGCAGAGAAGAGGACATGATACGTTGTCTTATCCGGCAAAGTGATCGTGACAGTAGAATATACTAACTCCACCCAGAAAAATTGTACTACCGATCTGGCAGCAAAACATTCACCAAGACGTTAGATTTTTTTATTATTTTTAGTAAGTACTATAAAACCTGAGAAAGAAATGTAGCAATATCATAATATTTTCAAACTATTTTTTGAAATCAAATATTGTACGGTTTCCAAAGTTGAATAAAAAAATTCGAGGGGATATTGATGGTCAAATTTTAAATGTATTGTCAGCACGCGTTCCAAATCAGAATATTTAAGAAAGGCTAACGAACAGCAAAGAACTGGATTCCAAGACTGTTATCACCACTTCAACAGTCAAACAGATACTGCTTCGATATGGCTGAAATAAGTGGTGAAGAGCAGTAGGGAAGAAAAACCACAGGAAACAACAGTCAAGCTTGGCAGCCAAGTTCAGTATGCCTGACATAATACTATTAAAATGGATTCAACAGTAAAGTAGGAAGAATATACTCGATTAGGACAAGAATGTGTAGCTAGATCCTTTGCACCACGAGTCAAAGGATGAAACAAATTATATATACTTTTAGGTGGCGAAATCAACCAGACTTCCTCCTCTTCCCTCTAGTACTTGTTAACAGAGTCAAACAGGTCATCTTCAGACTGTTTAAATTTGTGTACACTAATCCACGATTGTAGTTCCAATTAGTATAATGCAAGACTTGATCAAATCATTTTGAAACAGCACATGTCCAAATTTCCAGCTCTTTTAAGCCTATTTTTCATGCCTGACGCTCACGTGCCAAAGAGACCCATTCTCGACGACATGCAAAGACCCACCGTTGCAACAAATTGTGAGGAAAAATATGCGTTTGGTTCAGAAGTTCAGAACCGCAAAACTGAACCAAAGAACGGGAATTTCTAAACCGTATTCAAATCAAGTCAAGCGGAGGAATTTTGTAATTCTTCTGCAACGAAGAGGCAAATCCGAGCGTAACAGATCGATATATCACTGCTCTGAATTATTAGCGAAAGAGCAAATTCATTGAGATAAAAGAAAAGAAATTCCAAGGCGTCAAAAACAGCAAACTCCTCCCGCAGAAGCCGATCTCTCCGGCGCGACGAAATTGACTAATTGAGGAAAGAAGAAACACCGGACGGGGAGCGACATGTGGAGCCGAGCCGTACCACAGGTCAGCGTCGCCGGCGGCGAGGCGCCGGAGTGGAAGGAGAAGAAGCCGCCGCCGTCCGTACGTCCTCCTCTCCTCCTCCTCCACCTCGGCTAGACGAATGAAGGGCGCGGCGGCGGACCAGGAGGCGAGGCAAGCGGCTAATGGCGAAAAACGAGTGTTTTGCCGGATTTTATATGTACATTTTAACCCCTTCCTAAAAACTTATTTTATCAATGGACCAATCGAGAAAGCTTATTCTGAAACTATAATCCTAACTGAGGCGAAAGTCCTAATGAGCGATTGATCGCTGGCGGCGATCGTTTTTTTTTTCTTTTCCTCTTTTATTAAGTTTATACATCTAAAGTTTACACATCTAAAGTTTATCCACCTAAAGTTTATAGAGTGAATGTTTATAAGTCAAAAGTTTATATACCCAATTCAAATTTAAATTTGAATTCAAATATTTTTTATATATAGTATTTCTATACATCTAAAGTTTATACACCTAAAGTTTATAGACTCAAAGTTTATAAGTCAAAAGTTTATGTACCCGATTCAAATTTGAATTTGAATTATATCCGATTCAAATTTGAATTTGAATTCAAATATTTTTTATATATAGTATTTCTATACATCTAAAGTTTATAGACCCAAAGTTTATAAGTCAAAAGTTTACATACCCGATTCAAATTTGAATTTGAATTCAAATATTAGTTTATAGACCCAAAGTTTATAAGTCAAAAGTTTACATACCGGTTTAAATTTAAATTTGAATTCAAAATTTTTTTACATATAATATTTCTATACATAAATTTTTCCAACTTTGTTTTTTTATTTTTTTAAAATTTATGGTGTAGTAGGAAGAGAAGAAGGGGAGGAAGGAAGGGGGGAGAGGAGTGCACAGGGGGATGGAGATCGATCGCCCATTAGCCGTCCCCTAACTGAGGGGTGAAAAAGGGTCGAAACTGTATCTCCGTTTTATATTCCAACTCGTTTGACTTTTTTACTCAAACATTTTTAAGTTTAACCAAATTTACAAGAAAATATAGCGGAAAACAAACATATTATCAAAATATATTCAATATTAGATTTAACAACTAATTTGATATTTTAGATGCTGCTAAATTTTTCTATAAGTTTAATCAAACTTAACAAAGTTTGACTGGAAAAAAGTCAAATGACTTATAATATAAAACAAAGGGGATATTATTTTTATGAAAGCATTGTCGATTCGATAAGGATTTTTTCATATTTGTGAATTTAATTATTTAGTGGCAACTTCAATAAAACACAAAAAAATTAGAAAAACTAAATTTACAATCAGAAACAATAAGTACTCCCTCCATCCAAAAAAAGACAAACCTTGGGTTTCCGTGTCCAATGTTTGACTGTCCGTCGTATATGAATTTTTTTTATAATTAGTATTTTCATTACTGTTAGATGATAAAACATGATTAATACTTTATGCGTGACTTGTCTTTTTAATTTTTTTTATAATATTTTCAAATAAGACGGACAGTCAAATGTTGGACACGGAAACCTAGGATTTGCCTTTTTTTGGGACGGAGGGAGTAATGAAATCATTTATTATTATTTTTACGAAATTAGTATCGATACAGTCGAAAAATTTCTATGCTAGGTCGTTCCCTCTCATGCAACCCTCCGTTAGACGCTGCCAATAGTTGTTCCCTCTCATCTATATATGTTAGGTCGTCATACGATTATAAGATGTGTGTCTCTCTATTTAAGAGGGAGTCTAAAACATAGTCCAACTATAACCCTATCCTACACATGTTTCAACTTCCAATTCTAAACTGTAACTCCTATATATATTGAACACAAATTCTAACAATAACATTGATCGTCACACGAGCAAAGGCTTGATAGTGGCTCCATGCCTCAAGACCTTGACGCCGATCCAACGGTTTACTTTGTATAGATATATTCACAAAATAATTTTAAGAAGGGCTAAAATGTTCAAAAAATAACAAAAGGTGCTTAATTTGGTACACCGATCCATTGAGCGGCGACTTCCTGCGGTGGTGGAGCCATGGCTATACCACGATGAACAGCGAAAAGTAAAGATCTATCGGATCAGTGAAAGGGACTCTCTCTCCACTGCTCCTGGAAAGATTCAGTCGCCTTCAACCTCCAGCAATATCTTCGATTTCCTCTGTCTGATGATCGATCCGGTGGTGATCGACAGACACTGTTCTTGGCACGGCACGAGCGATGGTGATGACACTGACCGTGATCTCGTGTTCACCGAAATTCCAGCCAATTATAGCCTTATTTTGTTCCTCCCCCCATGCATCTTCGGTGTCGCATGATGAATGGCTCGATCGATCTCTCGTACTTCGCCTCCATGGGAAGAGACAAAAGCAGCTAGCGGCCGTTGTTCAAAAGATTTTTTTTTAAAAAAAAGAAACTAATGTTCAATGCATCGCTGTCGATCTCTCATCTCTGGAGCACTCCACAACACCAGCCGTGTGAAAAAAGATATTCCAAAACAGTAAATTTCAAAAAAAAAAAACTGTTCTAAGGCATTTGTAACACGTACACAATATCGTTTGTTAAAAAAAATCAAAGTTTTATGATTTGTTTTAAAGAACTCAAAGATATTTTAAGCCAAGATGCTTCGTGGAATCTCATAGTACATTTGTAAACTCCCTCCATAAATACAGTCGTGGATTTTCATGTCTAACATTTGACTGTCCATTTTATTTGAAATTTTTTATTAGTAATATTTTTATTGTTACTAGATGATAAAACATAATTAGTTTTTTATTCGTGACTTATTTTTTAAATTTTTCATAAATTTTTCAAATAAAATGGATGGTCAAATGTTGTACACGAAAACACACAACTGTGTTTAAAATGGGACGGAAAAAGTAGAACACTTGTACAACACTACATTATAAACAATATTTTCAAGTATATATATATATATATATATATATATATATATATATATATATATATCCCTATTAATATGCATAAAATACACAAACGTATATGCACTTTCAATGAGCAATGGTATTTAAGGAGTTGTTGTCGTTAACTTTCATCTCTTACTCTCCTTGAACATGGGTTAAGAGTGACACTCGCTAGTGTGTGTATGGAGTGCGCATCAATAGCTTGGACTTAAACCCTTAGGATTACATCGATAATCATGTTTATATTATATTGTCCATTAAAAAATTAAAGAAATCATATAATATCGGGCTATTAGCCATTAGTTGATCCTTGGTGAGTCCTAAGCTTAGGTAATTAATATCGGGCTCCGCCACTCTGTATTGTAAAAAGAACTTGTTTCTACCATTTAATACATTTCCTTCCTTACTCTACCACTACCAGATATTGCTAGAAGAACAAGGATAAATAACTGAAAGATAATTATTGTTTATTGTCTTTACAAATATATACTTAAATTTGCTAATATTTAGTCTAGCTAGGCTATGTCTTTATTCTACTGGCATATATTTATTCTATTAGCTTTGGTATCCCTAAAATTTTAATCCCATATTCACCACTTTGCAGCAGCATGCATGTTAATCGGCTACATAAATGCACAAACAGCCATCAGCAACCACGCTTTATGGAGAAGACGGCTAGGAACCCACGTTAAAATCATTACTTCCTAAACCTCAACATTAAAGATAAAATCACATCATCACACCCACTAACAAGTATTAATTCAATCATCATAAAGCCCATGCAAGTAGAATGCATCATCTATATTTTATCATACTAGTATTTCAGAGTTCCACGTATAAACATGTCAAATCATGACGGGTATTACGAAATTTTTACATTTTATCATACTAGTATTTCAGAGTTTCACGTATAAACATGTCAAATCATGACGGGGTATTACGAAATTTTTTGGGCCTAATTAACAACTCACGATTCGTTGCAAACAAATTGTAATTAACACCGGGATTCCGAGTTATACTACTGCCCCTTGAAAAAAAAAAACATGTTGTGTGTCCAAATTGACAGGAAGAAGAAGAAGAAGCAAGAACAGAGTGCGATGCGAGAACGCGTACCGCGGAACAGAGAAAGGATCGGAGAGGAGGAGATCGATAGGAAGCCGTCGTCGTCTCCTCGTCCTCCTCCTTCTCCGGCGAGCGGAGGAGGCCGGGGAAGGACGGACGGACGGACAGGCGGGGTGGTGGAGGCCGTAGCTAAGCTAAGCTAAGCTGCAGCGAGAGAAACGAGTGGCGCCAGCACGCGATGCGCGTCTGCCCTGCATGGTTTGGTTGAGGGGATCCAAGCCGAGGCGGCACACGGAGACGCGCGGCGCCGGCTACGTGCACGCGATGGGGTGGCAGCGTGTGATGAGAGACGTCGAGCGTTTTCATTTGCCCTCCTTTTCTTTTCTTTTTTTTTTCCCTCTCCTCCTTTTTCTGACTCGATCTCGATCGATAGCTGACGCTACTGGGTCTCTCTAGGCTGTCTCGTCCATTGGAAGAGACGAAATAATAAAGCAAACGAAGGAGATGGAGATGGTTTGATTTAATTTGCTGTTGTGTACCTTGAGGACATAGGCAAGGAACTGTAGTTTATTATACAGTCCAAATGGTAGCACGTGGCAGTTTGGCACCTCAGCTCACATGGTGTAAAAAACCTTCAGTTTTATTGACTGATAAGTAACCAATACTCTTCTACGGAGTGTGAGCGTGTACACAGGACACTACTAGAAAAATGCTTTTTCCAGATGACCAAAAACCATTTTTTCCCGGCGGAGGAATGGTCCGCCTGGAAGCAAACGACTGCGAAGATCACCAATCTTGCAAGCGGCCTAGTCACCCGCGAAAATCGTCTCGACAAAACAAAAAAAAAATCGCCGCCACCCCTACCCGTGCCCCTACCAACCTCCGGCCGATCTAGGGTTAGGGAGAGGGAGAGGAAGGGAGGGTCACGAGCTACTGCAGGGGCGCCGACGTCGGGGATGGGGGCGGATCTGGGAGTGAGGGGAACCGCCGGCGCCCTCCCCTGGCCTCCCTTCGGCCGGATCTGGGAGGGAGGCGAACTGCCGCCGCTGCCACAGGTCCTCCCCCCTTCCTCCTCGGCCGGACCTAAAAGGGATGAGAGGGAGCTGAGCCGGCCTTGAGCGTCGTTGTTGTCACAGCCTGATTTCCGTTTTAGGATTTATAAATTATCTAATAAATTATTAATAGAATTTATATTAAATGTTCATTAATTTTCAACTGAAGTTAAATGTGGGAAATAAAATTTCCTAAATTTAAAGCATGGTTGGATTTAATTTTTTAAATTCTCCATGATTAATTATACTCTCTGAAATTTTCTCGGATTTTTCAGAGCTCAATTTTTAAATGATACGAAGAACAGTTCAGTAATTATTTCATCGTTAATGATCTAATTATAAGTGTTAAGTGCTTTCCTTGTTTAAAAATTCTTAAATTATAAATTGTTGTTTAAAAGGAATTATTAGAAATGATTTTAAAAGCCTAGAAGAAAAGATCTAATTTTAAATAATAAATTCCAATATAAAATTGGGCCAGATAAAATTTTATTAAATACTTTGCTTAATTCTATAATTCCTAGATTTTTCTGGGATTTATTCGAGCTAAGGAAGTATTTTTAATAAATGAAATTGCATTTAATGAATAATTTAAATTGAAAAAGGTTTTTAAAATCCTCTTTTGGCTTTGGGCCGAAAGTCGGCCCAAGTCTCCCTTTCTCTCTCCTCCCCGGCCCAGCCGGCCCAGTCGGCCCGCGCGCGCGCAGTCGCCGCTCTCCTCTCTCTCTCCCGCTCGCTGACAGGTGGGTCCCGCCTGTCAGGCCCATCGTCTTCCTCCGTCCGCCCGCGCCCGAAACCCTAGCGCCGCGCCGCCGCCGTCTCCTTCCAAATCCGGCCGCCCCTTTCCTTCTCCGATGAAATTGGTTGAGGGGAAAGGAACCCCGTTATCCACTCTACCTTTTCTCCTTTGGAAGCTATCGCCAATTCGGTTTGGAAACCACGGATTCGAGCTCGGATCGGATTCCTCTCTCTCTCTCCGAACCCTAAACCTTCCTTCCCGTCGCCGGTCACCGTGGGCCTTCGCCGCCGCCTTCTAGCCCCTATAAAAGGACCCCCGAGCTCCCCTCTACCCGTCGCCGCCTTCGTCTTCGTCTCTCGTCGCCCGTAACGCCCTAGCCCCGTGCAACCCTAGCACCGCCGTCGCCGTCGTAGCTCCAGCCGTGCGCCGCCGTCGCTCCAGTCGTCGTCGTCGCTCGGGGAGGTCACCGTCGTGGTCGCCGTCTCGTCGCCGTCCTCGTCCGACCCTTCGTCGTCGCCGTAGACCGCCGGAGCACTGTCGCCGCCGTCGACCCGATCGTCTCCGCCGCTTCTTTCTCGTCGCCGTCGCCGTCCGTTGCTCCTCCGCCGCTACTTTGGTCACCGGTGAGTCCGCCGCGCCGCCCGCATCCCGTTGGTGCCCTCCGTTCGCGCCGCCGCGCCGTCGTTCGCCGTCGAGCGTGCGCCGCCCGAGCCGCCGCCGGTGGTGACGTCACCGCTGAAGTCATCGTCGTCGTTCCCCGTGGCCCGGCCGTGGACCGATGGATCTTGGCCGTCCGTTTTGGATGGATGAATCTCGGCCGTTCGTTTTCATGAACCATCGCCATGCACCCGGTCCACCGTGAGCCGAGCCCGCTGACGCAATAATCCTCTTTTTCTTTTCAAAAATAATTCATTATTGCGTCATAATTCAATTAAAATTTATATAAATGATTTAATCCGATTTAATCTTTAAAAATTCATAACTAATTCATCTTAGCTCGGATTTAGTTGGTTCAAGTCTCTAAAGTTGTTTAAAATAAAGATCTACATATTAAAATTATCCATAAATTGAATTAAATTTATTTAATTCTTTTTAATGGGCTTTAATTAGTTAAATCTTGTAAAATTCATATTAAATTCATATGAAGTCAGATTGAGGCCGTTCAAGTCTCATAATTCATCTAAAATTATGATCTACATGTTTGTTTACTTTATATGTATTGTTTATTTGGAGTTTCTTAGTGTTTTCCTCGTTTTGCGTGTTAGCTTGTCATTTTCGTCGTTTCGAAGGTTCGTGAGAGCGCCGGAAGTGTTCAAGAAGATTGATTGAAGACCGATTATTGCAAGGCAAGTCACACAGATCTCAAACACAATTCCTTTGAGCATGTTGATCCTATATTTAAATTCTCTATTTATTTCAACTGTGCATTTATTTTCGAATGTCACCGGGTGGTGTGAACTTATTCCTTTGTTATGGCCTGTTTGCATTGATTACTTTATTCCTTGATACCTTGGGATATTGTAACTTGACTAGTTGAGCTTTATATATTGGTTCAGCTAGATATTAGATATAATTGCTTAGCCATGCTTAGACACTTTAGCACATTATTGGGATAACTTATGAATCACTATTATTTAATGATGGCTTAATGATAGCTCATGATGGTTAATCATGATTGGTTTATTAATTAATTTGCCAACTAAAACTTGATAATGGTGGGTTGTGAGCACATGGTTTTGATGGTCGTGCTCATGACAATTAAGGACCGGTTCGCGAACTACTGTTGTGAGACATTAACCGTGCCAACCACAAGCCAGCGTGGGCAACGGCTTTACCTTTTGTATAGCATGGTTCATTGCGGAGCACCAGACTGAGAAGTGGCGGAGATAAGCCCACGGGGGTCGCTGGGGAGTCCATGCCTTGTTTTATAAGGGGGTGATTATGATCCAGGAATGGTGCACTGTGGTGAGTTGTGTTGTGCAGAGGGTATTGTCACAGCCTCTATTCGGGTACTTTCCAGTATCGCGACGCATGGTAGACATGATGTTGAGGCTGTGTCTTGTGGGTACAGTGGTACACCTCTAGCCAGAGTAAAACTATTCGAATAGCCGTGCCCGCGGTTATGGGCGAGTTGAGCAATGTTTTTCGTGATTAGTCTCACACCTCTCACAATATTTATTGATGCTATAATTGGTAATAATTTGTTTAGCTCCTGGTTTGGAGATAGATCTGTGCAACTGGGTATAATGGTTGGGCCTGAGCAGCATGGGTGTGCTGATCAGTGTTGATTAAAATTGATGATTAATTACTCTACTGTTTTACAATTCTAAATTGTTTGCTAAATGCTGCTTTTGCAAATGACCCCTACATTATGCCATTCTTTGGTATCCTTGTGCACTTGCATATTTGCTGCGTGGCTTGCTGAGTATGTTATATGCTCACCTTGCAATAATCAATCAAACCTCAGTTGAAGACAAGTTGCGAAGGAGAAGACGTTTGGCTTATACCCCAGTTGAGCTGCCTGTGGGAGTGGAGTTGAAGCCATCGCTAGACCGTTATTCCGCTGCTGTTTTTTTTTCTTTTGTAAGTGTGTAACGTTATTATTATGATGGATTTGTATATTAAATTGTCAGTTTGTGTACCTCGGCTGATTCCTGGACGAGTATTTTATGCACAAATAAGTTCGGAAATTACTAGTGAATTTCTGGGCGTGACAGTTGTCGCAGCCGCGAACCTGCATTTTGCCGTTGCCGCCGCCGACCCGCGCCTTGCCGCCGCCGCCGCAGGTCCTCCCCCCTCCCCCCTCAGCCGGATCTAGGAGGGAGGAGAGGGAGCCGAGCCGGCCCCAAGCGCCGCCGCCACCGACCCGGTCGTCGCCGCCGCCGTTTGCCGCCGCTGATCCACGCCTCGCCGTTGCCGCCACCGACCTGCGCCTTGCCGCCGCCGCCACAGGTCCTTCCCCCTACCCCTCGGCCAGATCTGGGAGGGAGGGGAGGGAGTCAAGCCGGCCCCGAGCGTCGCCGCCGCCATTTGCCGCCACCGACCTCGCTGGTGCCGCCGCCGACCCGCGCCTCGTCGTTGCCGCCGCCGACCTCGCTGGTGCCGCCGCCGACCCCGCGCCTCGCCGTCGCGCGCGGATCCTGCCGCCCCCGCGCTCGTCGCCGTGAGGGATCTGAGGGAGAGAGAGGTGAGGGAGAGGATAAGTGAGGGAGAGAATGGGACTTAGAAAAAATCTGCTCCAGCCTGGTCTATTTATATTCCACACTTATTTTCGCAGGCAGACCATATAAGGTGCGCCTGCGAAATTTCACAGGCGCCGCTTAAGTGGTCCGTCTGCAAAAATAGATTTTTGAAGACGGACAGCAAACTTCACCCCAATTTATATTTTTATAGGCGGTCATTTGGCTCCAAGAGTCATGTCCAACTGCGAAAATAAGACACCCCCCTCCGGTTGGGGAAAATGCATTTTTAGTGGTGAGATACCCTGCCCGGTTTGCATCAGCCTCAACTTGCGCTTACTCCATACTTGCAATTGCAATCAGAAAAATCAAACTAAAAATTGCAAAAAAAAAATACTATAGAACGGTACTATATCGTTCCAGTGAAATAGCTACCATCATGATAACGTCATCATGATACCTAAGTATCAGATCTGATATCAACGGGATATCATATTCAGTACCGACGATCGTATCGACATAATGCTGGCGTCAGCTATTCCATTATAACGGTATACCGCTATTTAGTCTACCTAAAAAATTATTACTACATATCATACACATAAAGGACAAAGTATATCTGAGGTCCCTTATCTTGTCATCGAATTATAAAATCATCCCTCAATAAAAAATCAGATATATGTCATCCCTCAACTTACAGAACTAGATTACTAGGGTCATTAGGCGGTATTGACCCAGGTTTGTTTGAAGTGGTGTTTGAATCAGCGTGGAACCCACATAGGCCCCACATGTCGGTGGAACACAGCTTCTTCTTCACCTTTCCCATCTCTTCCGTCATCTCTTTCCAGTGCAAGAGCGGGTGTGGGCAACAGGCGATGGCCAACATAGAGAAGGGCCACGGAGAGGAGATAGGCGGCAGTGGCGCTAGCTGATAGGAGTTGGGCGACAGCGGCCCTGGCCGGCTAGTGAGCTCGAGCTCACCCGCTCATCAGCAGAAAGGCTACAACGGTGGGTGGGCAGCAGCGGCGCTCGTCGGTGGAAAGGCGGCAACGACGAGCTCGAGGTGAAGCCGATCGCCATCAAGGACCCTGCCTCGCTGAGTAGGATGCACCGGCTGCTGGTAGTGCAATCCATGGCGGACCTCGTTGGCCACCTCCTCGCATCCCTACGCCCCACCTCGACCTCGCCATGCCCCGCCTCGACCTCGTCAGTCGCGCCATCCTCCCGCCTCCCCGCGCGCCCATGCCCTGCTCGACCTCATCGGTCGCGCCATCCTTCCACCTCCTTAGGCCCCCATGCCCTACCACGACCTCACCGGTGGTGCCATCCTCCTGCCTTCCTTGTGGGGAGGAGGCCGGGCTAGGTGAGGCTCGCGGCGGTGAGGTGATGGTGGTCTTTCCTAGGAGGGTCCCTTCATGGAGGCAACGATGGGAGGTGGAGTTCAGCGATGAGGCCCTCCCCATGCTCCCCCTTTGCTCTCCTCCCATGATCCCCTACCTTGGCTCTCTAGCGGCACCGCCACCCTTGTTCATCTTCTCCACGCTTGTCTTCGCCAACAAGCGTTGCCGCCTCAAACAAGGGCCGAGCGCCTCTCCTGTTGGCCACCACCCTTCTCTAGGTCTCCCTGCTCATCGTCGGGCACCCTGGAGGCTTGGATTAAGGTGGGAAGATAGAGGATTGAGGTGTTGACATGTGGGGCCCACATGGGTCCCACACTAACTCAACCACCATGTTGGACAAAACCAGGGTTAATACCGTCTAAGGATCTAGAGTGACCCGATTTTATAAGTTGAGAGATATCATATCTAGGTTTTCGGTTGCGGGACTATTTTGTATTTTTGATGACAAGATGAGGGACCTCAATGTACTTTTTCCTACACATAAACAAACCAGGATATCGGTCCATCAATCTGGGCCTCCGTCGGCTAACAAGTTTAGGCCCAATTCTAAATAGTTCTCAATCTCCGCCCATCCAAATTAGGCCCAAAATTATCCCCTCGCAGCACCCTTCTTTAGTCTATATGACCTCTCCGCACCGCCCTTCACCCAAATCGCCACCTCTTTCCCCGCCAAAACACTCAACCACCCCCAAATCCCCCATCTCTCTCTCTCTCGCCAAGAACGCAAGAACGCCAAGAAGAGGCCAAGAACGCAAGAACGCCCATGGATCGGCAGCGGCGGCCGAGCTCACCCCCCTCCCCCTCGTCGGTGCGGACGCGCGGGAGGAGCCCGATGTCGCCGTCAATCCCGCAGCCGCTGCCGCTGCCGCCGCCGCCGCATGCCCCCTCGAGCCCCCGTTCTGGCGCCACCACCACCTCGCCGCGGACGCGTTCGAGACCACCGACGGCGCCGCCCGACGCCCCCTGGCATTCCCGCTCCGGCGGTGGCGCCGGGCCATCGGACGTCGCCGGGAGCAGCAGCGGCAGCGGCGGCAGCAGCAACGTCGACGAGACCCTCGCCTCGATGAGGGACGCCGCCTGGGCAAGATTCTACGCGGTCATGGGGAAGGGGAAGGGGAAGGCCGGGGAGCGCGGGAGCTTCTCGTTCCCCGACCTCGGGGCGCCGCACGACGTCGTCGACGCGGCGGCGGTGGTCGACCACTTCGCCACCGTGGAGGCGGAGAGGAGGGCGAGCGCGAGGGCCCAGTTCCTGGACGCGACGATGGAGGCGACGGCGAGCGCGCGGCTGAGGAGGGTCAAGAGGGGCCTCTTCGTCGACCGGAGGGTGCTCGACCTCGCCGGGCTGGAGCGGTGGCTGCGGCGCGGCGAGGCCGTCGCGGAGCTCGCGTGGTTCGCGGAGCTCTGCGCCGGCGAAGGCGGCGCGCCGGTGCCCCCGCTCGAGCTCTTCGAGTCCGCGTTCCGGGCGCTGCAGGCGGCGCGCTCCGACGAGCTCCACCGCGGCGCCGGTTTCAGGAAGCGCTGGGTTGGCCCCGCGGCCGTGCCGGAGTTCTTCCTCTGCCCTATCTCCAACAAGGTCATGGTGAATCCAGTCGTCATCTCCTCTGGAAAGGTGTGCCGAATCTTTCGCTGCTTCCTCAATTTCTTCAGTTCTTGTGGCTTGTTCTTGTGCTGTACTTGGTATTCAATTCATTTGCATACCCTGTTTGGAGATTGTAATTGACGTTCTTGGATGATTTCTACTACTAGTTCCTTAGTGCTGGATTGGTGCAAATATTGCAAGATCGCTTCGGATTGGTGAGAACGCGATCTCTTAGCTTGTTCAATTTCTGTCTGTGAGGAACTGAGTTTTTATCTAGAATTAGAGTCCAAGGAAAATCCGTAATGGTATTGTTGCTTTCGATTCAAGAAGTGCCTTTTTATTTTCTTTTCATGACAGAAATCCTCTTGGATTGCTTGAACCAAGTGTCTCTTGGAATCCTGCCAGGGTGTGAATTCAGATGTCCTATTACTTGTCTGAAGAACTTGTTTTCTGAAGAACTTGTTTCCACCTAGAGATTGTTTCAGAAAACTTTATCTAGAATTACATTCCACGAAAAATCCGTAATGGTACTGTTCATTTGGATTCAATAAGTGTTTTTGTTAATCATCACAGATTTCCTCTTAAATTCTTTCAATCAAGTTCCTGTTGGAATCATGTTAGGTTGTTTCTGCCAGGGTGAATTCAGATCCCCTAGTTGTTATGCTTACATGTTCTGAAGTACTTGATTCTACCTAGAGATTGTTTCAGAAAACTTTATCTAGAATTACAGTCCACGAAAAATCCATAATGGTACTGTTCATTTGGATTCAATAAGTGTTTTTGTTAATCATCACAGATTTCTTCTTAAATTCTTTCAATCAAGTTCCTGTTGGAATCATGTTAGGTTGTTTCTGCCAGGGTGAATTCAGATCCCCTAGTTGTTATGCTTACATGTTCTGAAGTACTTGATTCCACCTAAAGTTTGTTTTAGAAGACATTATGCTTGCTTCTTTGGGCCATAGGATATGATATCACCAAGGAGAATAAAAATTATAGTAATTTGTAAGAGTTGTTTTTCTTTGGGGGTTATATTTGCTTTAAACAAGGAAAGAAACATTATCCTGATGTGAAGAAATTCCCTGAAGGCCTGATTTCAGCATGTTGTGGAGTTGTTCTCTTTCATCATGTAGGTTTGAGCAATGGCCTTCTACGAAAACCAATTCAGGGACTGAGCTGTCATTATAAGTTAACTCCATTCTCAAAATGGAGCTTTTGTCTGAATATGATCCAGCAATATGCCTGGAGTGAAGCTAGTTGCAGTAGAAAATTACATATGTTCAAATTTGTTTATCTTTAAACTTTTGATCGTTTAGTACAAAGCATTTGTTTATCTTTATGTATCTTCATTTGTCTTGTTAAATCTCCCCATGTATGGTTTGCTAATTACTGTACTTCTCATTCTGTTCCGAGGATTTATCCCTTTTGTCAAGAATAAAAGAGAGCTTCCATAGTGAATATTAACTCCCTGATTCTACTTCTTGTTTTTTCATATCACTGATTGCATCTGTTGTATCTGCAGACTGTTGAGGTTTTAGCATTGGAGAAATGGTGGAGTGAAAACAGACGCCTCTGTCCAGTAACTGATGAGATTCTCGACAACAGCATATTCATCCCCAATATCCTCATTATGCTGTGCACAGCACTATGGCGTACAAGAAACGGCATTACAGATGTGACAACAATTGCAGAATCACCAAAGATTTCTTCTGAGGAGGAAGCCCTGTTCAGGGAAATCAACCTCTTGGCACTCTCCCCTAGCTTGTCTGACAAAACATTTGATGCCATATTACGCCTACATGAACTCATCAGCAATGCGCAGTCCTCGCTCCTGCATCTGCTTGGCCAAAGCCCAGGGATGATTGCAAAACTTGCGTGCCTCTTGCCAGAGACATGCCTGGACCCTGATCCCGGATTGGACGACATTATCCTCAAGATCATCGCGAAGACAGCTTCCTACAACCCCAATAAGGTGATATTAGGAGATGATCAATATGCCATACCTGTGCTGATTGCAAGGGCATTGCTAGGGCCTGTGGACACAAGAGTCAAGTGTGCTCAAATCCTTGGGTTACTGGCTGACAACTACTACAACAAGATCAAGATCGGCGAACTTGGAGGCTTCGCTGTGTTGATGGAGCTGCTGCTCTTGGTAGGAGACAAAGAAGTCAAGAGGACGGTGGCGATGGCGATCTCCAGTCTCTGCGAGGCCCAGGAGAACTGGAGCAGATTTGTCAGAGAGGGAGTAGCAGATGCTGCTATATCCTTGTTGCGCGACGACAACCTAGTGGATGAAGCCCGCAGCATCTTCTTGAAGGCTACTGGTTTTGAGCTGGCCATGACACAGGTTCTGGATAAGCTGATGTCATTTGGCGATGATGCCAACTGCTTAAAGATGGTTGAGAGCATCTGGAATACCTTCATCCGAACAAAATTAAGAAGAAGGCGCCCCAACATTACTCATGCATCTTCCTCAACAAGGGCCAGTGACGTATGTTCTGATACATCTTCTGACGGGAGTGTGGAACTGCCTATGCATGTTGAATTGACAGACAAGGCCGAGGACGATGTTAGGACCATTGTTTCATGGCTGCAGAAGAGGACGTGCTACCCGCGGACGTACAGATACGAAGATTGATCATTGGCAGGCCAACATGTGTAAAGAACAGAGAGGAGTGTAACTGTGGCTGGAAGTCATACTTGATTCTTGACAGAGCACATTTTCTGTTAATCTGTACATGACGGTAGCTCAAGTGCTCAACTCAAGCTAAAGAGTTGTTCTGATCTTTTTCTGAATGTCAAACTGATAAAAGATAGTATTTGAAAATAGCATTTGTTATACTGTTTCAGTTGTACAGCTGAGATACTGTATATATCAATTCTGTCATTACACATTCCTGAGAATTAATATAGCTTAAATGGATGTTGCATGAAGTTGAGCTGCATACTTGGGAGATATTGTGAGTGAAGCCGTCTGGCTAAATATGAGCATTGGAGACCAACATTTTGAACCCTTTTTCTATGATAATTAGTTATCTTTTCGATAATGTGATAATTGGTTATGAGATAGTGTGCACTCTGACATATCTGATCCTGATCCTGCTAGATTAAGATTAAGAACATATATACAACATGACCTTATATTTACTAGTACCATCGTTTTGCAGTTGTTTATCTGTACCACAATTTGTAAACAAGAGTCCAGCTCCAGCTGCTCTCTTGATGCACTGTTTACCGTCTGAAAACCGCAGGCCTTTTAAGTTACCCCTACTGTTGAAGGAATGAAGTTCTATAGATGGGCAGCAATTTCCCCAGCCAAACCATCTCAAAATCCATCAGCTAAACCATTTCTTCATATGGGTTGGACAAAATCATTTTATCAATGAAACTCATCTAATAAAATTTGCATGTCCATTTGCTTAATTCACCTGCCTTCTGTCAAGGCATCCAAGACGATTTATGCTCTTGTCTGAAAAACATCTTGCATCTACATTTTTCTTAGCAATGACATGACCATGGTGGATAGATCACAAAAGATAATGGCCCATGAGTTAGTGGCCCTGCATCTGTATACTTATATTATATATATGCCCTAAGCAAAAACTGTGGAATGACTCATCTCACCGTGGTGGCCATAAACGTGGTAGTAGTATATATATAGATATGTATAAATGTAAGTGCCTAAGTGTGTGTGTGCTAGCTTAAGCTTGATCAATTCAAGCCATGGCTGAAGGCTGAAGCTTTCCTGGGGAAGTACTTGCGCGCCCGCAGCTGCCGGCCGTTGATGACCAGCTTCACCAGGTGTTCCCCGCCAAGCACCGCGGCCGCCGTCGCCGCGTGGCGGAACACGATCCTCCCGTACGTCGGCGGCTCGCCGGCCGGCGTCCTCTCCATCATCACCTTCTCCAAGCAGTCGCCCCACCTCCTGCAGATGATGTTTGCAGGTTAGTTAGTACTTATGGATGCCTGCAAATTCTGAAGGTACTTGGTGACATTCTGCTTACGGATTGGACAAAGTTTTTCTGAAAACCAGCATAAATGGGAAAAGTTTTTTTTTTCGAACGATTAGCACCAGACAACGCGATGATTCATTGGATGGAGCAGGAAAAAATCACAAGACTATTGCCTTGGAAGATAATAGCCAGGAAAGAAAAAAATTCCACCGCACCGACAACACCTACGCACAGGTAAATGGGAAGAGTTTGAAAACCATGATTATGGAAATAACACCAGGGGCGGAGCTTGAGTATACTAGGGGGGTGCCCAGGAACCCGGTCAAGAAAACATTTTAGTTATACCTCATCTATTTTCACCATATATGCACCCCTCAATACAAACTTAGACACCCGCATTAGCTTAAACTCGATCTAAAGTAAAGTAAATTAAGCAAGTGGCACCACCCTCCATTTCGTTCTAGCTCCGCCCCTGAATAACACCTCTCAAGTTTGAAGACACCGAAAAACAACACTCAATCTGTATCTGATGGAGATTGAAACCCGGTTCTCAAATAGACAAAAGATGATCAAATACTTTAAAACATTGGCCACACTCTTTCAAAACAAAAACAAATAAAAAAAACATTGACCATATATAAGAGAATTCTGCGAATGCCACCTTAATCCCTCATAAGTTGTGAAATACCATATATATCGCCCACTGCAGAATGAAAAATACCTTTTTTTTTGTTGCACTTTCTATAACCTGGATTTACATGATTCAAGATAAAACTATTTGTAAATTGAAATGAAAAATTGAAATTTTCGTTATTAAATTATAAAACAACGAAACTCAACTTTCGAAAAATATATTATAATGATCTCAAGGCAAAAGGTTTGGAGATTCAGAGTTTCTATATGTTATACGGTACACATAAGAAATTAAGATTCAAAAACAGAATTAAAATGTTAACGCGAGAAAGTTTCCAGATAGAAAGAGGTGATGAAAAGCAAGGGCAAAAATACCTTTTTTTATCTTTTATTATTCTCTCAAGGTGATTAGTTGGTTTTCCCAATAATAAATGCATGAGTTACAACTAATCGGTCAAAGTTTATCGCATGCACGTAATTAATTACCAAGTGCATTGAGAAATGGAGATTGAGCTACGTACTCAGTGAAGTACTCTTCGATCTCTTCGCGCGTTAATGGCGACCCCTTGGAGAACGTGATGAACAGCGACCGGCAGCCGCCGTCGCCGACCGGCGCCAGCGCCGGCGCAAGCGGCCGGCGGTACGGCGCCGCCAGCTCCGCCGGGAGGACCGCGCCGCCGCCCTCCTCGTGGCGGCGCAGCAGCGCGTACAGCCTGTCGTCGAACACGAGCGCCCCGACGCCGTCGAGCACCTCGGCGACGCCGCGGCGCGGCGCGTCGTCCGGACGAGCGCGAAGAAGCGTCGGACGTCGACGCCGCCGCCGCCCAGGACGGACGAGATGAGCGTCTCCCCGGCGCCGGCCCAGCGGCGGGCGAGGTCCAGCGCGGCGGCGCCGCCGTGGAGCACGGCGCGGGCCTCGGAGGCGAGCCGCGCGGCGTCGTGGCGGGTGCGGACGAGGCGGCGCGCGCGGTCGACGGCGTCGACGCCGGCGCCGCCGCCGCGGCGGCCGAGCCACATGAGCAGCGCGACGGCGTTGCGGGCCGGGGGAGGGGGCACGCCCAGCGAGAGCAGCTGGTCGTAGGCGGCGCGGTCGACGCGGTGGAAGGCGAGGACGTCGCGCACGGTCGGCTCCACCATGGCGAGAGCGCGGCGCGGCGAGGCGCGGCGAGGCGGTTTTTTGTGGCGACGGGGGAGAGGAGACGGGGAGGGGGGTGACATGGCGTCCGTACGCTTTCAAAACGACGCGGCTGCGCGAAGTGGCGCGTGCACTGAAAATGGGGGAATTTATTTCTTTTTCTTTTTGACGGGCACTGAGAATGGGTTGGAAATGCAATGGAGTTCGCTTCCTTCCAAGGTACACTATACTTGCATGTCAGCCATTCAGCTTTGCAGTTATACGAATTGGGCCGTGTTTAGTTACTTGTCAAAAAATAATAATTTACATATACAAACACACATTTAAAGTATTAAATATAGGCTAATAACAAACTAAATTATAGATTCCACTTATAAACTGCAAGACGAATCTATTAAGCCTAATTAATTCATCATTAGCAAATATTTATTGTAGCACCACATTGTCAAATCATGGCGCAATTAGGCTCAAAAGATCCGTCTCGCAATTTACATGCAAACTGTGTAATTGGTTTTTTTTCCACATTTAATGCTCCATGCATGTACATTTGATGTGACGGATTTTTTGAAAGTTTGAAGGGAACTAAACACAGCCTTGGTGTAAAATTATATTCCCTCCATCCATTTTAGGTGTAACCGTGAGTTTTCGTGACCTACTTTGATCGTTTGTCTTATTTCAATTTTTTTTTGTAATTGGTATTTTTGTTGTTATGAAATGATAAAACATGAATAGTACTTTACTCGTGACTTATGTTTTTAAATTTTTTTAATATTTTTTTAAATAAGACGGACGATCAAAGCTCGGCGCGAAAAACCATGGCTACATTTAAAATGGGACGGAAAGAGTACTACTCTGTCCCAAAAAAACCTAATTATGTGTGTCCAGGTTCATAGCTAGCATTGATTTTTTTAGGACGGAGGGATATTACTCACTACGTCCTAAAATATAAGCAATTTTAGACTTTGACACATTCTTCGAAATGATACCTTGACCAATAATATCTGTAAAGTAAAAGTAAAACGTTTTAAATAAAATGAGTTGCATATTATGATAATTCGTTTAATAATAAATTAACATCATTTTTTACATGATCCATCTTTTTTTATTTTTTTGCTATTAATAGTCAAACTTAAAAATATTTGACTTGGCACTATTCTAAAAATACTTAAAAATGCTTATATTTTGTAATGGAGGGAGTACCTCTTTTTAAAATTTACGATCTTCTCGTACAACATTTGACCATTTATCTTATAAAAAATTAATATAAATATGTAAAGTATAAGTTAAGATTATATTTTATTTGATAAAACAAGTCATACAAAATAAATGATATTTATATAAATGTTTTGAACAAGATAAATAGTTAAAAGTTAACGGCGTAGTCCATTATAAAATGGAGGGAGTTTTATTTTTCTACTTTGGAAGGGTGAGTGGCTATATATTTGCAACATTGTGAGATGAATCGTTGTGAGGGAATTAAACCAATCTGAGTTAAATCCTCTTTAATTGGACGGCAGAGACGAGAGGGCTACGGAAGTTGATCCATCCCATAGTTTGTTTGGAAAATTTTCCTTTGGGAACTACTCCAACGCATCATTTACTCTTAAACTTATTAATCGTAACAAAAAATTAAATTTTACAATTTAATTTTGGTGTTGATTTTAATGTTTTTCATAATAATAACCAAGAACGCATGTATAAAAGATTTACCCATAAAATTGTTTTTCTATCAGTAATAAGCATTGCGGCTTATAATCAGCTAGAGCCCATTTAAAACTAATGAATGATATGAAACGGAATAGAGAAAAAGCATACTCCCTCCGGTTTTATTTCAATTGACGTTTTAGACAATGACACAGACTACAGAATATATTTTTGACCTTATTTTTCTATTATAATATATACAATAAATAAATACATGTTTACTTTTATTATTGTGCTTTGAAAGACAAATCTATATATGTTGTTCTAGTTTCTTTAACTAAATATTTTTAAAGCTATTGGTGGTCAAAGTTATAAAAGTTTGACCGTAACCTTATCTAAAACGTCAATTATTATGGAACCGAAGGGAGTATGATTTTGGTAGGGGTAAATGTACAAAGCAAAGAAAAAACTGCATAAACCACACGAATTGGATGAGAGACTCAAAAGGAAAAAAAAATTAAAAAGATCGGAGATCTTTGCTAATATATGGGCTAATATTTTCTTTCATGGGCGTCTGCCCTGCGAAAAAAATCGAAAGCTCAACATAAGAGAAAAAAATCAGGCGCTTCAACTTTCCATATTCTATCACTTATCTCCTCCCATCTACCAGAGAGTAGATGAGTAGCTAGCATGTTGTTCTCCCCTCACTCCATTCATGCATGCACGCACAAGTGACACCTCACCCATGCCATACATACATACATCTTTCGTAATATAATTTTCAAATGATATTTTCTTTCAAATTACTTTTGTAATCTACAATCTGATTGCACTAATAAAATTATTGCAATTAAATATTTACAATAATATCACATATGGTTATATTTTGATAAAAATAGTTTTTTTAATGGATTTATTTTAATTGTTGCTATGGTTTTATTTAAATATTTCAACTAGTGTTTTTAAGATATTTCACTTGGTAATTTGTAAATGTTGCACATTGTGCTCTTTGAAATGTTTGAACAAATATTTTACAATGCTTCATCAGTTGCAGTCTAATGTTCATACATAACTAAATGTTTCGATAATATTAAGTTTGTATTTTTTTTTATATTTTACTTGCTGGGACGCAATATTTCACATAGTGGTCATTGGTTTTACAGTTTTACAGTCAGTATTTTTTGAATGGTACACTTGTTTGAAATATTTTATACACTGAACTAAAACATTTGACATGTGATGAAAGATCTTTCTATAGGTGATAAAAAGAACATTTATTTTTTCTTATTAAAATATAATCATGTGAGATCTTTGTTAAAGATTTAATTATAAGTATAACGGTGTAATTGGATTATAAATCAGATAGTTAATTTAGAAAAAAATGTTTGGAGAGGGGGAGGTTAAGATAGGAAAGAAGTTCCTAACATACTAGCTAGCATGGAGATTAGTGGATGTCGGCTATGACGACGCATGCTTGCACATATGCTTCTTTCATGCGCTAGAAAGCTAGGCCGCTAACCAATCAACGGGGATGGAAGTAGAGCAGTGACAGTGAGGGAGTGTCTGACTCTTAAAAAAAAAGACACCTAATTTGGAATCGGCTCCTAATATAAGGGTGGACGGAGTTAGTATGTCTTAAGAGTGGGGTTATATATCCTAAGTTGTCTTAAATCCAACATAACATTACAGTGTAACCTGCTGCATATAAAAAAACATAACTGATTATGCTTGGTTTGCAAGACTAGGTGGCTCATTCCTCCTCAAGATGTCCCCATAATGTTAAACCAGGTCAATGATTTTTCTTATGACCTAATTTTAAGCACATTATGGCACCTCCATTGCACATGTTATTTGCATATCCTCAAGAAAAAAAAGGGGGAAATGAAAGAATTGTTCTTTTTAGCTAGTATAGCTAGTGGTTAATACTTATTGCAGTCAACTTTTATATACGTTTTGCAAAAAACTTTCTATATGAAAGTTGTGCTGAAATAAGCAAAGGCCCACCATCTAATTGAAAATAAAAGCATTATGCCTAATATGGTTGTTTAGGATTTTGCTGCTTTATTGGTTAGTCAGAAAAATATTGGCAATGTCAAATTCTTGGCAACAAACCTACTGAATGAAGTATTCCATTGGTAATGCAGATCTTTTTAGGGTGGCTGGTTTATACAATTAAACAAACAAACTTGCACATCAGAAAACGATCTTACACAGCAGTTAAGGAAATATGGACATGTGGTGGTGACGGTGCCGGACTTTTTACGCCCCACACATTAGAAAACAGTAGAAACAAAATAATTGCTTTGCATATACTCCCTCCGTCCCATAAAAAACCACTGTCATCACTGTCCAGATTCATTGTACTAAAATGGATCACATCCAGTACTAGATTCGGTTTTTAGGGACGGAGGGAGTAGCCTCAAAAGCGAAATATCTGTAACAGAATAATTGCTTCCTTAATTTTGAAAATTCGCACGCTATACGTGCAACAACACATAGGAGTTGATGATGAGCCATTGCTTTGGCATTTCACAGCGCGCACTTACACTCATGAACTGTATTTACAAAGGAATAGAACTTTTAGTGCTCCTTGAACTGACAAAGTGTCCCTGATTAATGTATCAAAATAACCCAGTGAAAAGCATATGATTCTGCATCTATATATATATCCTAAATTTCCAACGAGCTAAATCAGTATCATTTAAGTGGCTCCACGGCACATGGTGAGTTGTGATCCTAAAATGTACTTGTATATGTTAGATGCTCAACATATGTGACTAGCTAATGATTCTGGAGTTCACATTCTCCTCTCAGTGAAGATGATTCAGATTGTTCGTTTCCCATATCTCTGGTCTTGTGCAGAAGAAAAGTTCCTGCAACAATTGTCACAAACCCACAAAGCTCGGTTGCTATCTGCGTTGCATTCTGAGAGGCCCAGTCCTGGAATGAAAATTTAGGGACCATCAAATATGTTTGTCAATCTCCAAAAAAGTCACATTAACAATGGGTTAGCACCTATCGGAAATGTTTAGTATCGAATGGCGGAAGATGAACAATGGAATATCATGCATAATTCAAATATTAGTTTTTCGAGTCAAGTTAAAAAAATTAGTACAAGTTCAGTAGCGACAAGAATCTCGACGCAGAGGCCCCTTTTATGAATACTGAATTGTCATGCATACTGGCATGAAAAAAATTTCTTGCCCAACAATGCCATACTAGACATGAATACACCAGCTTACAACGGATGCTAAAATTTTAGTTTTACACAGCAAATTTTAAGATGATGCCATATATAGCTTCCCCAGAATAAAGTCTCAAGAAACACATATTGAATTTTCAAGTCTAGGTTTCATCAAATAGGAAAGTGGTTTAATATAGAAATATCACATGAACTAACGAAAGGTATGAACGATGTGGAAATCACCTTGTACATGATCATGTTGGCAATAATAGTAAGAATGGTGAACATCACATAATAGACTGGAGAGACAACAGCTGTGTTGAATGAATCAAGGGCCTACAATAACAAAAAAAAAATGTTCAAATAAAAAAGATAAAGGGAAAAAGACAATATTGATGTCAATATGCAGGACTCACAATGCCAGAAAAAAGATTTAAATTATTAGAAAATGTAAAATTAAAGAAATCTAGGTGCTAAGACTCTACAGTGAAGTATGTCTATGCAAAAGATTCAGTGTGAAGTAAATAATATTTTACGACAAGACAAGATGTATGTTGTTGGAATAAATCATTCATGTAAGCTATGTAACAGCCTCAACTCTCAAGCATTTATTTTTCTGAATGGAAGACCCAATTACATTGGAGTAGGCTAGAGATGAAACCCATGTTGAGCCACAACCAAAATAAATAGATAGTAACAACAATAATATCTATCAGAAAAGCGGTGATCCCATCAAGTAAAAAACTGCTGAATGTTTCCTTAAGATGTGACCGGTTACCTTGTTCAAGTAATTCAACTGCACTAAACAGCATATAACCACCACAACAATAAAGAACCAGGTTGGGACGTAGATAAATTGGTTCACTCCGTTAAATGAAAGCTTCAAGGCAATAGCCACTGCTTTTACACTGATAACCTGCCTCAAGTATATTACTTTATCAGAACATAATGGATCAACTTGATTCAAACAGTTCAGTTATGATGCATAGCGAGCCTACCGTAAGAGATCCCATCAGAGAACAGATTGCAATATATGCGAGCATTTTCCTTTGTTCCGTCCGATGAACGACCCAGAAAATCAAAATAAGTGCAACAACTACTGCCATGCAAGAATAGACTATGAAACCTGCAAGCACAATGTTACACTTATGCATCAAAATGAATTTTGGGAAGGCAAGTAGTATCCCTAACCTATAGAATATAACCACAAGTACTAATTCTGGTAGAATGATGGAAAAATCTCAGCATAATGAATGACAGTCATGCAAGTGAAAATTCTCAAGAAACTGATTCTTTGAGCATCATTTTCTTATGTGTATCAACCAAAAAAAAATTGAGAAGCCAACATGCTTAAGGATGCAAATAGACTCTTAGATAGAACTCTTCAAAAATTGCAAAATAATACTGCTTCTCTTGTTTGCCAAGTTACATTTCAGATCAGCAGGTCAGCACTGATGGCAAAATTGAGAATAAAACGGATTATTATATTAAAACACAAATACAAAATTAAAACTTTCTCTAAAGGTAAACAATACAGCTATATCTACTGAAATGACAACTAGAACAACTGTTGAAGACCTTTGAGATAAGAGCTACCTGGTTGAGTTGCAAGATGCCATATTTCGTTAACTGAATCGATCTTTTTCTCCTTTGGAGCATGTAGAACTATACCAACTGAACCAACAACGCATAATATGCAACCAACAATACCAAACATATGCAACCTCTCCTTCAAAATAAAGTGTGCTAGCACTGCACTGAATGAATAAAAGAGTGTTAAGGAAACAACATACTACTGATTAATCAAAATTATTTCCTAGACACAAAGATATGTGTAAAACCTGAATATGATGCTCAGCGCTCCTAGAGGAGTGACAAGTATTGCAGGAGCAAATGCATATGCTGCGAAGTTGGCCACCTCACCAAGAATCACTGTAACAGAGAGATAAAATCTGTAGTGTGAACTTACGTAGAAGCTACCTCAGTAGTTCCAATAAATTATTTCCATAAATATGGAGTATCATATAACAAAAGGAAACTGGATTAGACTGAGAATGCCTTCTTTGCCACGCATTATCAACAGAAAAGAGCACAATGTAATCCATACTTACTAGCTGTCATCCCTATCCACCATAAAGGTTCATATAAATATGAGTATCCTCCAGAACCTGCAAATCATAAGGATCAATAATGGATTATAATGAAAGAACCTATGTACATTCTACTTGAAACATAACTGCAGGACAAGGGATTTGAGCATTCTTTTAAGAAAAAACCTTCTATGCAATGTAGAAAATGAATTATTTAACCAGAAACAAGAGGAGGCACAACCTGCTCTTACCCCAGCATCCCCAGCTTTCTTCAACCCAATCTTCTTAATCACAAAGCTTGAACCAATAAATGCACTTGATGATGTGGCCAGTGCAAAGCCCCTCACATTGTCTATAGACATCACCATCTCTGACAGTCTATTTGCTTTCCAAAACAGAAGAATCCAATATCTGTCCTACACAACAACAGAATTTCCATTCAGTAAACCACTTCAAACTGTTTAGATTCCGCGTCTCGAAGAAACACAACAATGTCGGGTTATTCCTATTAATGGATTTTCATATGCCCGTCCCTACAGAGGAGAATATGATGTGAATAATCACATGTGTTCAACATTCCTATTGCAGATGCTATAGGTGATAGAATCAAGTCTGCATGTCAAACTGTAGCAGTAAGGCTCATTCATAACCATTACAAGAACAAAAAGATAACCTAATAGGGACCCACTAAACTAGTTCAATCGTTTCTCTCAGTAAAAATAATCGTGGGCATGAATTTAGAGGCTTAGAACTCACAAGATTCTGTTCACAGAACAGAGAACTTCTAGTTTGATAAGAACAAAAAAAGATAGAATAAACAACCTATAGAGCGGATTGTCGATCCAAACGAGTTTGATCATTCGATTGGAATCTTCCAATTAAGGTTGGAACAAAAGGGAAAAAAAGGGGGGAGTGCACAGGCAAAACAGAGTGATGAACCAGCCAAATAATGAAAACAAAAAAAAAAAGAGGTAAAAACATACAGCAACTACAACAACTTTTAGTTGTACGACCAACAAATAAAGTCTCCAATCGAGGTTCCAAACCATTTGATGAGAAGTCGGTTCCAACGGATCGCGGAAAATGATCGGTCGTCTCTCATCCACTTCCTTCAAAACAGTGAGTTTCATTTTCATGGGCGACTTCCGTTTCATTGGCACCTCAAATTACACACACATTATGTGAGGCACACGAAAAGGACACGGCCAAACTCTACGAATATAGATACTAGACGATAAAAAGAAGACGGCCAACACGGGAAAAAAGCATTTTTGGAGAAAGAAAGGCGCAGGCTTTTGCGCGGTCTGTCCAAGCAGGGCAAAAAAAAAAAAAAGGTCGATACCGACGAGGCGATTGCGCTAGCGATGGGGTATTCACGCTCCGAATTATTGCTCCCTCATCAAGAACTAGTACTAGTAGTAGTACAAAGAACAAAAGAATCTGTGGCTAATTGGCGAGCAGTAAAGCAGGAATGCAGAGACAAGAACTACACAAGCACGGATCACTAAATCGATTTCGTAGAAAGTGTAGCACATGATTCTCTCCCTATCATCATCAACAAAAATTAAAAAAAGTCACAAAATAAAATCTGTCTCTGGTAATGGTAAACGCTAAAGTCTCAGGATTAATCTAGGGTTGAAACGGCAAGAAAAAGAAAACCTCCCGAAACGAAACGAAGAGAAATCGGTATTATGACTGACAGAATAAAGACCCATCCCTCCCCACTCCCCACCACGGCCGCTCTAGGGTTCATCCCGTTCCACGAGGTGGCGATCAGGCGGAATGGCGGGACAGGGACAGGGACAGGGAGGGTTCACGTACGTACTTACGGCAACCCCGGGGGGGAAACGCGAGCGTGTGTGACGAACCTGCCGGTGGAGGAGCGATCGCGGGCGGGGGAGCGCGGAGGAGACGGCGACGACGGCGGCGGCGCGGCTTGAGGAAGGAGGCGGTGGTGGTGGTGGCGGTGGCGGTGGAGATGGCGGTGGGGATCGTGGAGTAGTGGGGAGGGAAGGTGGTGGGGGGTGTGGGGAGTTAGGGGGGTTGGGCTCGGATTTTTGTGAGGGGGAGAGAGAGAGAGATCGGGTTCCGTTACTATTGGAATTTCGGAACACACGGCCACACGGGCAGGGCATGGGGCTGGCACATTGGCAGCGACCAAAGGGAACATAAAATATTTCTAAAAAACACATAAATAAATAAATAAATAAAATAAGTTTACATGCCCAAGTTATTGGTAGTCTATGGTCTGCTCTGCTGGTATTTGAAGCTAGATGAAAATTAATTAAGTTGATGCACGTAAAATGGAAAAATCTTAACGCATAATTAATTAAGTTTTAGTTATTATAAACTTGATAAATTAATTTATTTAATATTTTAAATCAACTAAAGTTTTCGCACGGAACACTTACGTTTAGTATTTTGAAAAGCGTGCTAACAAAAATTGAGAGAAAATCTATATATTCAAAGTACTATCTATGTTTTTTTTAGAAAATTCCCTGTGTACCTTGAAAGTAAAGTAGTTTACCTAATTTCTTTTATGCCCCTGAGATTTGCTTATTCCCTTTCATACCCTTAATTTCAGTTTAGATCATTTCTATACCCCTTTCATTAATTGACCGTTAAATTCATATCATATTTGCCCTTTGGTATTAAGAAAATATAAATTTATTGTATACGACTATTATATTATGAGTTTATTTTGTGACATATTATTTAGTAAAAATAATATTTTATTTTCACCTCCGTGAAGGCAAAACAAAAAATAATTTTTTTACCATTAAAAACTATCTATATATATATATATTGTTATAGTAGTACGGCATTTTTTATAACATAAATCTATTTATGTGCTAAATAAGTACTTTTTAATAACTAATAAATAAATTTTATTTTTATGTCATATCTAAAAATAAATTATCATAAATATTATTTATGAATTTTGTTATGCAAGATATTATTTATGATATTTTATTTTTGTTATGTGAGATAAAATTTATTTTTGTTAAATAATATCTCACAAAATAAACTAAATATAATAGTCGCATATAATAAATTTATACAATCCATCGGTGTACTTCATAAATTTATATTATCTTGACACCAAAGAGCGAAATAGACTTTATGATAAGAATTTAACGGTCAACAAACGGAAGGGGTATAAAATATCCAACTGAAAATTAGGGATATGGAAGGGAATGAGTAAATATCAAGGGTATAAAAGGGATTAGACGAACTTCAGGAGTACACATGGAATTTTTCTCATGTTTTTTATATAAGACGTCATTGACATTTCGCATAATGTTTTTATTATTTCTCTTATTCAAAAATTTAATACAAATAAATATAAGTTAACGTTATAGTTTATTTAATGATAAAATAAGTCACAAAAACATAAATAATATTTATATAAACTTTTAGTAAAATGAATGGCCAAATATCATGTTGAAAGTGAACAACATCACAATATAGCCTTAGTGGTTTTTTTAGAACCATCTTTTAAAGCCTGGTAAAAATTGCAATTTCTTAAAAGTCCAAATATACGCATACACTTTTTATATGTATAATCTATATTGTTTTGAAAAAAAAAATCGATTGTATGAAAGACAAATACACTCAGTTATCACACATACCACAATTACCCACTCATAAGTCGCGATTGGAAAATTATTCTCTCCGTTTTTAAATTACTAGCAGCGGGTATTATTCAGTTTAAATTTTGAATACTCATATTTTACGTAGAGGATTTACAAATGCTAAAAGATGCCATGTTATTAAAGTGCGAGCTTGATTAAATTTATATGGTAAAATCAAAATTATAAGTTATTTGAAAACATATGGACTACACGAATTCTCTCACAAAATCAGCAAACGAGCCTGCGACCCTGTCACCCTAGTATGAATATTTCTGGCAAGCTGGTGTGCACGTTCCTCGGTTTTGGATCGTGCCCTGCCACGACTCACGAGAGATTGGAAAATAGTTTGGACGCACGTCGAAGGTTAGCCTAATGAACAAGTCTATTTGGTGTCCCTCCTCTTTTACCTTGATTAAATTGCATTCATCAACTGCAAAAACCGGGTATAACACCACTCTAACTTCAAAAACCGGTGTAAATTGACTCCTTCGATGATTTGGAAGCGGTTTCAGTTGATGTGGCAGGTTGATTTGGTCCAAGTGTGATGGCGTGGTAGCTCAGTCATCAAAGTAGTTGAAAATAGAGCTGAATGCCACATGTAAATGACATGGTAAAAGTAAAAAATGGTGGGGCCCACTTATCGACCACTTCTTCCTCCCTTCAATCTCTATCTCTTCGATTTGAGGTTGGACAGAGAAGTAGCCAAGAGCTCTCGGATGGCGCAAACCTCGATGGGGAGACCGGAACTCATCTTGGATGTAGCGGTAGCCCGATTGTGACGATTGTCGATGTAGCCACCAAGGGCAAGAAGGATGTAGCCATGGCTGCCGTTGTGCATGGCGGGGGCTATGGTGCTCGATCGATCAGTCCACAGAAGAAGTACATAGTTACCACTGTGCAAATGTAACTTACACCATTATTACTTCATTCGACTTAATCAATCGGAAAAGGAAAAGGGTAAAGGGAAAAAAGAGCCGGTCTTGTCCCGTATGATGTGACGGTCACTACTCACCTGTACACCACTCCACTCACTGTTTGTGCTTTTCCTACCCTACCACTCGCTAACCATAGTTGGAGCTTGTGGCCACAGGATCCAACACATTAGAGGTTGGGGAAAAAAGCTTGGAAGCAAGGAAGAGCGTGCCGACGACGTAGAGGAATAGAGATGGAGAGGAAGATGACAACAATGACGACGATAACGACACTCTAAAACTTATAGACACGTGGTGGGTGAATTTGCCGGCTTCGATCTCATGGCTGCCAGATATGATAGTGGTGAGCGGTGGCCGTGGATTGAAGCAGCTAGAGGAGGGGAAAACGATAAAGGCGGCTAACGATGATGATGATTTGTGGGTGCTTGAGTGAACAAATGAAACAAGAAGATGATGGGAAGCATCAACCCGATGTTACGCTGCCCCTGCACCTGCTTGTCCCTCATCCCTCACCTATACCAATTTGTCCTCGTGTTTTTTGCGTTTCTCTCAAGCCTAGCTATGGAACTTATTTTGCACGAGCGGTACAACCTCTAGTGCACATATAGATACCTAAACAATCAGTCAATCACCGTGCCATATCCCCTTATACGAACCACCCTCCATCTAGGTAAATACACACTCCTGAAGATGCACTTAAACCCCCTAGTGGGTTTTGGTGATTAATGACAAGGTGGTTAAAGGGGACTAACGTGTTTATCAAATTTATACACAGGAGTTTAGTCCCAAAGCATGTTGTGATGGCTAAGAATGCAAGGAGACTCCCCAATTTGAATGATCCTAAGTATGAAAAGGATCGAAGGTGATTAGACTAGGTTTTACACTTTCAAAATTGAGTTTAGGAAAAATCGTACTATTAAGAGGGGTTTCAAGTGTGGTTCTAGGGTATACAAAGTGCTCTTAGTCATATCCATGAGTCTAAAGTTTTTTTTGGATTCTTTTTTTTGGAAATGTTTTTCCCCGGGACAGAGAGGCCTACCCGGAGGTTCTGGCCGGAACCTCCGGGCACCAAAGTTTATTTTTCCCCGGGACAGAGAGGCCTACCCGGAGGTTCTGGCCGGAACCTCCGGACACCAAAGTTTATTTTTCTCCCCGGGATAGATAGGGCTACCCGGAGGTTCTGGCCGGAACTTCCGGGCACCAAAGTGTTGGGAGAATTTCTCTAAGTGTTGCCCGGAAGTTCCTAGCACTTTTGCCTAGAACCTCCTGGCAGGTTTCCAGTTCAAACTTGTGAGTAACGGCTAGATGACGTCACCTAGCCGTTATATATATGGATTTCGTCCCCAGGTCACCCTTTGGCCATTTCCACTTCAGCTCTTTCTGTTCTAGGGTTTTCTATCCGCTCCCAAGCTTCCTTTACTTCCTCCACTCAAATCTAGAGCCTAACTTGTGAGATTGAGAGATTAGATGAGAGTGTAGGAGTGTTTTGGAGATGGCTTGAAGATTAGGTTTGCTTGAGCACTTTGGATACCTTGTGGGCTGTCACTTGGGCTTATTACTCTTGGAGATCTTCTCCTAGACGGTTATGTGTCGCCCGTGAGCTTCCAAAGATCTTGTGGATGTCCGGGAAAGTTTGTGAATGTTTTCCTCACCTCCGCAAGGAAACGAGGTAAGTGAGTAAAGATTCTTGTGCTGAGTTTTCAGAGGTTGTCCTAGGTAGAGCAACTTGCACTTGTGGTCTTTTCTAGAAGGACTTGTGAGTTGGATCTTGGTGGTCACTCAATTCTAAAAAACGACCTAGAAGTATTGAGTTGAAGGCTGTGGACTTCTTCTGGCATCTTTGCATAAGTGAGGCAATGTCACGCCCAGAAATTCACGAACCCGAATTTCTAAGCTGAATGTGTATTAAACCCCTGTCCAGGACCAGCCATGGTACACAAATGACAATTGTTGACATACAGATCCACGTCTTACAAAAATATAAAAGATTACAAATGCAGCGGAAAAGATAAAACGAGCTAGACTTGGAAACTTGACTTCTGCAGCGGGGCGACTCCACTTCACAGGCAATCCTTGACGGCAGCGACGAAACCAACTTCGACAAGACGGCTCCCACTAGGAAGATCTTCAGCTCTGGTGTGGGGGAAAGAGAGCAAGACTGAGTACTACCCACTGTACTCAGCAAGTCATACCGGAAGAGGAGGTATGATGCAGGATATATCCAAAGGAGGCTAAAGGCTCATTTGCATAAAGCTAGCATTTAAAAGCAGTAGTTGAAAGCAGAAAAATAGCTGTAGTGATTTATCAATATTAACCAATCACTGTCCAACACTACACTACGTTGCAACAGGCCCAAACCCCTCCTGAACTAACCAGTTCCATTAGCTAACTAGGGGTGAGACTAATCACGGTGAATCTGGTCGACCGCCCATAATCGCAGGCACGGCTATTCGAATAGTTTTACTCTGATCAGAGGTGTGCAACTGTACCCACAAGACACAGCCCCACGATACGTTCCCATGCGCCGACATGCCACCACGACATACCGGAAAGAGGCCGTGACAGGACCCTTCGCATAACCCCCTCTAACCGATCGCACCACACCTTAGGGTTCGCCCCCGTCCCCAGCAGGCAACGGGCAGCCCCCCCTTTCGTGCCGCAGTGAATCCGGAAGCCGATCAACCGGACACCCCGGCCGACCCAACTCCATCACGCCCACCCTCGCCTGGGTACGTCGGCTAGAGAAAAGCTACACTACAAGCCCAGCCGTTGCCCACGCTGGCTTGTGGTAAGTACGATAAGTTCTTCCAGGGCATCCCGCGAACCGGTCCTTAATTGCCATGGGCACGACTAGCAAAACCATGCACCCACAGCCCACCGTGTAGTGTATTTTAATAAGCCCACACCATTACGGTGGCACTAATCCAAAGCTATTGCCAAAAATCACAGTCTATGCTTTAATGTGACTCCCTTTTTGTGTACTAGTGGAACTAAGCAGGGCTAAGCATTTCCTAAACCAACATCTAGTCATTTTAATACCCGAGTTAGCAATGGCATAAGGTAAACAATATATGGCTGAGTAGTAGGACCCATCCCACATGATATTGTAAAAGAATGCAACATTTAATAGAAATGCGGGACATTTGTAAATTGGGTACAATATGATCAATTGTAATGCATGACTTGCCTTGCTCTCGCACTGATGAGACCACAGCAACTTCTTCGAGAAACCGAGGATCGACGAAACGGCCGAAACCTACGCGACAAACAAAGCACACAAGCAAAACAGGCTATAAGACTACTGAAACAGGAAACAAAACCATTTTTAATGGATTCTATGCATTTTTATGAATTTACTGAGACTTGAATGGACTTAATCGGAGCTCGGATGAATTAGTTATGAATTTTAGAAGATTCACTGTGTTTTTACTATAAACAGAAAAATCCTTAATTGAATTATTGCGCAATAAATAAATCCCGGAGAGAGAGAGGGCGGCGCCGACATGCGGGCCCCACATGGCAGTGACACGGGGAGGGCGGCTCACGGTGGACCGAGTCCACGGACCGGGGAAGGGGAGCACCACGTGGCGCTGACGTGGCACCGACGCGGCGCACACGTGGCGGCCACGTGGCAACCACGCGGGCAGCCGAACCGACGGCGACGGGGGCTTGCGGCCGGCGCGCGCGGGCGGCTCAAGCCGGCCCGGCGGCCATGGCGCGCGGCGGCCATGGCGCGCGGCGGCGGCGCGAGACGGCGACCGGCGGCGGCGGCGGCGGCGGGCGGTGGCCGAGCGACTAAGCGGCGGCACGGTGGCTAAGCGGCGCGGGAGAGAGAGGGAGAAAGGGGAGGAGGGCCTCACCGACGACGATCGGCGACAGCGAGCGACGGAGTGACGGCAGCGGGACGAGCACCGGGACCACCTAGCGAACACAATCGAAGGAGTTAGAGAGGGAGAGGAAAACGAGAGGGGGCGAGGACGCCGGCCGAAGGCGGCGGCCATGGCGGTGCTCACCGGCGCACGATGCGGAGGGGGTTCCGACGACGGGATCCGACGGAGGAGAGGTGGACGGGACGGCCCGCACGACGGCAAACGCGGCGGCGTCGACGGCGCGGCTCGGCACGGCGGCTAGCGGCGGCTAACGGCGACCGGAGCGGCGGCGGCGGCGGCGGAGGCGGAGAGGAGGGCGACGGCGCTAGGGCGGTAGAGGGCACGGGAGAGCTCGGCGGAATGGGGAAAAAGGGAGAAAGGGTGGCGGTGGTGCTTAAATAGGGAGAGAGAGCCGGACGTGGCCGGGAAAGGCGGGGATCGCCGGCCGACGTGGGCGGAGCGGGGAGGAGAGAGAGGCGGGATTCGAAAATCGAATCCCGGCCATCTCGGGAGCGCGGGCGAGCGGGAGAGAGGGGAAGTGGGCGCGGGAGGTGCGGGCGCGAGGGCGACGTGGGCGGCGTGGCCCGGAAGACGCGGGAGCGTGGGCGCGGCGGCGGTTGCGGGCGCGGTGGCGGCGGGCGGAGGAAGGAGACGGGCCCGACAGGTGGGCCCCACCTGTCGGTGACCCCGAGAGAGAGGAGGCGGGCGGCCGGCTCGCGCAGGCTGGGCTGGGCCTCGGCCTTCGGCCGGCCCAGCGGGAGAGAGGGGGGAAAAAAAGAATGGGCCGGCGGCCCAAGAAGGGGGAAAAAGGAGGGAAAAGAAAAAAGAAAAAGAAAAAAGGATTTTCCAGGGATTTAAAATTGCATGTGCTCAATTTTAATTGGTTAAAATTATTTCTAGGGCTCTGAAAATTCCACTAAAAATCTTGTTAGCGACTTTCGACATGTAGAACTCAAGAAAAATTCCCCATGCCAATTTCGATTGTTATTTGCATTAATTTATTAAGGTTTACTCTTGCTTTACACTGGTATTTTCTTGAGACCATTTAAAATTTCAATTTAGGCTTGGGAAAGAACTTCAGGGCGTGACAAACCTACCCCCCTTAAACGGAATCTCGACCCTGAGATTCGGAAGAGCTGGCGAAGAGGTGCGGATGGGCGGCCTTCAATTCATCTTCTCTTTCCCAGGTGGCCTCTTCCTCTGAGTGGTGGCTCCATTGGACTTTGCAAAACCTGATCACCTTGTTTCTGGTCCTCATTTCACTGGTCTCAAGGATACGAACTGGCTTCTCCACGTAGGTCAGATCTTCTTGGATGTCAATGTGCTCTGAGCTAGCTTGTTCCTCAGGTACCCTCAAACACTTCTTCAATTGAGATACATGAAACACGTCGTGGATACCAACCATATTAGGTGGGAGCTCAAGCTGGTAAGCGACTTCACCTTTGCGTTCCAAGATCCTGTATGGTCCCACAAAACGTGGTGCCAACTTGCCTTTGGTTTAAAAGCGGTGTACTCCCTGAAGCGGAGTGACACGAAGGTACACATAATCTCCTGCTTCGAAAGTGAGTTCTCTTCGGCGGTTGTCTGCGTAGCTTTTCTGTCGAGATTGTGCAATTCTCAGCCTTTCTCTGACAGTTCTGACTTTTTCCTCTGCCTCGGTTAGCACCTCTGTCTCGAACAGTTGGCGTTCTCCAGTTTGATCCTAGAAGAGCGGAGTGCGGCACTTCCGTCCGTACAATGCTTCAAACGGTGCCATTTGCAAACTGGCCTGATAGCTGTTATTGTAAGAGAATTCAGCATACGGTAGACTTTTATCCCAAGCTCCGCCAAAGTCAAGTGCACAGGCTCGCAACATATCTTCCAATATTTGATTGACTCGCTCAGTCTGACCATCAGTTTGCGGATGATAGGCTGTGCTGAAATTCAAACGAGTCCCCAATTCTTCTTGCAACTTCTGCCAAAATTTTGAAGTGAACTGACTCCCTCGATCAGATACTATCTTCTTAGGTACCCCATGCAGACACATGATCCTTGCTAAGTACAGCTCTGCCAACCTTTTCCCCGTATAGGTAGTGTGCACTGGAATGAAATGAGCAACTTTGGTGAGTCGATCCACAACTACCCAGATCGAATCATGCCCTGATGATGTCCTGGGTAGACCTGTTATGAAATCCATGCCGATTTCTTCCCATTTCCATTCCGGGATCTGAAGAGGTTGAAGCAATCCTGCGGGCCTCTGGTGTTCTGCTTTGACTCGCTGACAAACATCACAGAGTGCAACGAATTCGGCTATTTCTCTTCTCATGCTGGCCCACCAAAATTTTTCTTTGAGGTCCTGGTACATTTTGGTACTGCCGGGATGAATTGAATACTGAGTTTGATGAGCTTCGGTGAGTATCAGATCTTTTAACTCTTTGTCGTCAGGTACGCACAGTCTTTCTCCCAACCAGATTGTGCCATGCTCATCTTCGTGGAAATCTCGGGCTTTTCCAACCCTCATATTCTTCTTGAGCTCAGCTATTTCAGGATCATTTACTTGAGCTGCTCTGACTTGATTCACGAGCGTAGGCCGTGCCTCTAGGGCAGCTACGTACCCGTGTTCCACAATAGCCAAGTTTAGGAGCTCAAGATCTTGTTGCAATTTGTCACACATGCCTTCGGTACATATTGCATTGCAATAGCTCTTTCTTCTCAGAGCATCTGCCACCACATTTGCTTTGCCTGGATGATAGTGTATCCCCATGTCATAATCTTTTATCAACTCCAGCCACCTTCGCTATCAGAGATTCAAGTCAGGCTGAGTGAAGATGTACTTCAGACCCTTGTGATCAGTGTAGACTTCACAGCGGTTGCCGATAAGATAGTGCCGCCAGATTTTCAGAGCATGAACCACTGCTGCCAACTCAAGATCATGAGTAGGATAATTGCTTTCGTGTGGACGCAACTGCCGCGAGGCGTAAGCGACCACTCTGCCTTCTTGCATCAGAACACATCCTAGCCCTTGGCGAGATGCATCACAGTAGACCTGGAAGTCTTTCGTCTGGTCTGGCAGAATTAGAACTGGCGCAGATACTAACCTCTTCTTAAGTTCTTCAAAACTTTGGTTGCACTCAGCTGACCACTTGAATTTTTCATCTTTCTTAAGCAACTGTGTCATGGGCCTGGCAATCTTGGAGAAATTTTCGATGAACCGACGGTAATAACCCGCAAGTCCAAGAAAACTCTGGATCTGAGAAACTGTCTTTGGTGGGGTCCACTTTGTAACTGATTCCACATTTGATGGATCCACTGCCACGCCTTGAGCAGAAATGATGTGGCCCAGAAATTTGACTTCCGACAACCAGAAGTCGCACTTACTGAACTTGGCATATAACTGGTGCTCCTTCAATTTCTCAAGTACCAGATGGAGATGCTGCTCATGTTCCTCTTCTGATTTTGAATAAATAAGTATGTCGTCAATGAATACCACGACAAACTTGTCCAGAAATTCCATGAACATTTTGTTCATCAGATTCATGAAGAATGCGGGTGCGTTGGTAAGTCCGAAAGACATAACCGTGCACTCAAACAACCCATACCGAGTAGTGAAGGCTGTCTTGGGAATATCCTCTTCCCGAATTCTCAGCTGGTGATAGCCCGATCGCAGGTCTATGTTGGAAAACACCTTAGCCCCTTTTAACTGATCAAACAGGTCATCAATTCTGGGCAACGGATATTTGTTCTTGATTGTGACCTCATTAAGGGCGCGATAATCAACGCACATCCTCTTGGTCTTGTCTTTCTTCTCCACAAAGATAACCGGAGCACCCCAAGGTGAAGTACTCGGTCGGATGTACCCTTTCTGCAGCTGTTCGTCAACCTGGTTCTTGACCTCTGCTAGCTCATTAGCTGCCATTCTGTACGGCCTCTTGTAAATTGGAGCAGTCCCGGGTGCCAAATCGATCCGGAACTCAATTTCTCTCTTCGGTGGCATTGTAGTGAGGTCTTCTGGGAACACCTCAGGATACTCTTGTGCTATAGGAATATCCTCCAACTTCCTGGGACTTTTCTCCACTGTTTCTGTCTGACCCTCAATAGTAGCCTGATTCAGTCTCGCCACGGACTTCTGCGACGCTGGGGAACGGAAGGTGATCTTTTCCCCTTTGTCGTTGGTTAGGGTGATGGTGCGGCTTGCGCAGTCAATCACTCTCTTGTTTCTGGTCAACCAATCCATTCCGAGAATGACATCTAGGTCTTTAGATTCGAGAAGGATGAGGTTGGATAGAAACGGTGATCTTTTGATCTCTGTAGTCACCGAGGGGCAGTAGTGTGCTGTCCTCATGTCATTTCCAGGGGTATGAACCCGCATCGGTATTTTAAGTTCCACTACCGATAATCCATGTGTCCCAGCAAATCTCTTGGAAATGAAAGAATGCGAGGCACCTGAATCAAAGAGAACTGTTGCTGGATATGAGTTCACTGGAAATGTGCCCAACACGACCTCTGGTGCTGCCTATGCTTCCTTTGCAGACACATGATTGGCGCGGGCCTGGATGAACCTAGGTCTAGCGCGATTCAGCTTCGGACACTTGCCAGCAAAGTGGCTGTGCTTGCCACAGTTGAAGCAGGGTCCTGGCTTTCCTACAGCCCCCTTCTTGGGCTGTTCTGACTGAGCTGACACAGCTGGCGGATCTGACTGAGCTGGTGCCATTAGTGGGGGTGGAGTCGAGTTGTGGTTGTGCTGCTTACTGTTGTTGTGACTGCCACCGTTGTAGTCGTTGTTGAAGTTACTCGGGTGATAGGGACGGTGCTGACAGACGATCAGGGTGGAAGGCCCACCTAGCTGTCCCGCCATGAAGCGAGGCTTCTGATTGTTTCCCTGAGGAAAACTGATCTGAGCTGCCTTTCTTTTTCGGTCCATTTTGTTGCGTTGCTCTTCCTGACGGATAGCCTTGTCCACAAGCTTCTCAAAGTCCTTAGATACTCCGGAGATCAGCTGGTTGGTCAATTCCTCATCAAGACCAAACAAAAACTTCTCCTGCTTCTCGGCATCGGTGCGCACGTCCTTAGGAGCGTAGCGCGCAAGGCGGTTGAACTCATGCAAGTACTCTGTAACTGTCCTGGTTCCTTGATGCAGTGCGCGGAACTCTCTTTTCTTTTGTGCCATAATCCCTTTAGGAATTTGTGCCTTCCTGAAGCTTTGACAAAACTCTGCCCAAGTAACCTCCGTTGCATCTGGACGGGTCACCACGTAGTTATCCCACCAGGCAGAAGCAGGACCTTGCAACTGATGTGTAGCAAAAGCAACCTTCTCTCGGTCGTTGCATTGCAGAAGGTTCAGCTTTTTCTCAATCGCACGGAGCCAGTCGTTGGCCTCCATTGGGTTGGTGGTGCTTGAGAAAGTGGGTGGCTCGATGCGGAGAAAGTCTAACAGTTTGGACAGGTGTGATGGTGGAGGACCAGACTGCTGGTTCTGCTGCGCTTGCTGCAACATCCGATGGTAATGTTGCTGCATTTGTTGCATCATCATTGTCATCATCTGAGTGACCGATGGGTTCTCGGGCGGCGGAGATGAACTGCTGCCAGGTGCGGCGGTTGCGGGCGTGGCGGCGGCGGGCGGAGGAAGGAGACGGGCCCGACAGGTGGGCCCCACCTGTCGGTGACCCCGAGAGAGAGGAGGCGGGCGGCCGGCTCGCGCGGGCTGGGCTGGGCCTCGGCCTTCGGCTGGCCCAGCGGGAGAGAGGGGGGGAAAAAAGAATGGGCCGGCGGCCCAAGAAGGGGGAAAAAGGAGGGAAAAGAAAAAAGAAAAAGAAAAAAGGATTTTCCAGGGATTTAAAATTGCATGTGCTCAATTTTAATTGGTTAAAATTATTTCTAGGGCTCTGAAAATTCCACTAAAAATCTTGTTAGCGACTTTCGACATGTAAAACTCAAGAAAAATTCCCCATGCCAATTTCGATTGTTATTTGCATTAATTTATTAAGGTTTACTCTTGCTTTACACTGGTATTTTCTTGAGACCATTTAAAATTTTAATTTAGGCTTGGGAAAGAACTTCAGGGCGTGACAGGCACAGGGTTAATCGAGACCCGGCTCTTTGAGCACCTCAACGGAGAGTAGGATCCGTGTGATCCGAACTTCGGGAAAAAATCGCCTTTATCTCTCTTGTGCATGATCTATGTTTGAATCTGCTGGTATCTTGTGATTTACATCTTGTGCAACTCTGTGCCTGATCGTCTCTAGCTAGGACCTGTTTTACTTCCCTTATTTCGATTTTCTCTGTTGCCCGGAAGTTCCTGGCTCAAGAACTCCGGAAGTTCCGGGCTGCTCATCACTGCCAGGAAGTTCCGGTGTTCTTCACCAGGAGGTTCCGGGCCCTGTTAATTTAACTGCTGCGATTGTTGAGAAAATTTCAGGAAAGCCTATTCACCCCCCCTCTAGGCTACATCTCTGCACGTTCAATTGGTATCATAGCAGGTTGCTCTTGATTTAAGCTTCACCACTTTGAGTGATCCACGATGTCGGACTTAGGAGGAAAGAACGGGGAAAATGGAAATGAAGATGAAGCAAGCAGTAAGGGAATTCCACCACCCAAGGGAGCTACTATACCTTTTGATTACAGCAAACTTACTATTCCCTCTCACAACCTCGTCTCCGTGCCTTCCGAGCGTGCTCCTCAATTTGATGGGACATATTATACCGCTTGGAAGCACAAGATGAAGTTGCATCTAATCTCTTTGCATCCAAATATTTGGAAAGTTGTTTGTACAGGTATTGATATACCCCATGATGACATGGAGCTCACGTCGGAGCAAGAACAACTCATCCACCGCAATGCTCAAGCTTCCAATGCAATTCTCTCTGCCTTGAGTCCGGAGGAGTTCAACAAGATTGATGGACTTGAGGAAGCCAAGGAGATATGAGATACTTTGCAATTGGCTCATGAGGGATCACCTGCCGTTCGTGATGCCAAGATTGAATTATTGGAAGGAAGGCTTGGAAGATTTGTGATGGATGACAAGGAGACACCACAAGAGATGTATGATAGGATGATGATTCTTGTCAACAAGATTAAAGGACTTGGGAGTGAGGACATGACAAATCACTTTGTGGTCAAGAGACTTCTCCGTGCATTTGGTCTAAGAAATCCCATTCTTGTATCAATGATACGGGAAAGGAAAGACTTCAAGAGACTCACCCCAAATGACATTCTTGGAAGAATTGTGTCTCATGAGATGCAAGAAGAGGAAGCTCGTGAAGTGAGGCAAATGGTGAAGAATGCCGCCATGATCAAAAATCAAGAAGTTGCTTTGAAGGCAAACCAAGAAGAAGAGTCAAGTTGTGAAGAAAATGAAGATGAAGAAATGGCTTTTATTGTCAAGAGATTCAAGCACTTTCTTCGCAAGAGTGGCTATGGCAAAGGGAGGAAGGATGATGACAAGGGAAAGAGGCAATCAAAGAGAGCGTGCTTCAATTGTGGCGAATATGGCCATTTCATTGCCGATTGTCCCAAGTCAAATGAAGCTAAGGCTAAGGGAGGCAAGAAGAAGCCGGAGCGTGCTCATGTGGCGGAGGCACACATGGCGGAAGTGTGGTACTCCGGAGATGAAGAAGATCCCGAAGTCAAGCCCAAGCCCAAGTCAAAAGACAAGGTTGAAGGAGAAGGTGGTGTTGCTACTATCGCCTTCAAGTCATCCTCTTCAAGCAAGGAGCGTCTCTTCAACAACTTGAGTGATGACGACGACGACTCCTACCACTACTCTTGCTTCATGGCCCAAGGCCGCAAGGTGATGACTCAAAAGCTCTCTCACACTTCTCTTGATGTTGATTCTAGTGATGAGGAAAGTGATAATGAATTAGATGATGTGCTTAAGAGCTTTAGCAAACCCGCTATGCAAATTTTGGCTAAGTTAATGAGAGCTTTGGATAGTAAAGAACAATCACTCGAAAGGCAAGAAGAATTGCTTATTCTTGAGAAGAAAAGAAACCTTGCCTTAGAGGAGAGCTTAGCTAAAGAATGTGCTAAAAATGAACAACTAGCTAATGATCTTAATTTGGCTAATGGTTCTTTAGCTAGACTTAGGGATGTCAATGAGACTCTTCAAGAGAAATTTGCTTGTTTAGACAAAAGTCATAAAGATCTTGAAGTTCAATTTGACACTCTTTGGAATAGTACCTCTCAACCAAATGTGGTTTCTAATTCTTCTAACCCTTCTACTAGCAATGGTTGTGTTAGGTGTTACAATATTTATTTGAACTCTTATGCTACTAATATTGATGCTATGTAAGCTCTTAAGAAAGAGAATGAAAGGTTGGGCACATTGGTGAAATATGGATGCATGAAGACATACCATTCAAAAGATGCCCTTTACAAGACCATCACCGCTCATCCTAACAAGGATGGACACGGGCTTGGGTTTTCGGGTGGAAGTCCTATGTCTAAGCGTGTGATGGTAAATGGGAAAGAATGCTTGATGTTTGTGAGAGAAGGAAAAGCACCACAAGCAAGTGAGGTGACTAATCTTGTGAGCAGCCAGGGACCCGGAACATCCGGACAAACCGGCCAAAACCTCCGGGTGGGAGTCTCTGTCTCTCAAAAATTCCCACCAGGAAGTTCCGGCCGGTTTGCCAGGAAGTTCCGGGCCAATGGCCGTGCACAAGACATGACCGGAAGTTCTGGGCATAATGCTAGGAGGTTCCGGCCAGATGGTCTTTACAATGATTCATATGTAATTTCCAAAAATTCAGAGGGCAAAGTGGTTGCTTATTTTAATGGGAATTACAATGATGAGTACCGCACTTGTGTGTGGGTGCCAAAGGCTTTGGTAACTAACATCAAGGGACCCAAACTTAGACAAGTTTGGGTTCCTAAATCCCAAGCTTGATTTCTTTTGTAGGCATACTCCTCCGGTGGTTCAAGTTGGGTTGTGGACAGTGGTTGCACCAATCATATGACTGGAGAGAGGAGTATGTTTACAAGTCTTGATAAGGAGAACGGAACTCGTGAGAATATTGTGTTTGGAGATGATGGTAAAGGGAAGGTAATTGGTCTAGGTAAAATTGCCATCTCCAATAATCAATCTCTCTCTAATGTTCTTCTTGTCAATTCATTAAGCTACAATTTATTATCCGTTTCTCAATTATGTAAGTTGGGTTACAATTGCTTGTTTACCGATGAGGATGTGACCGTCTTTAGAAGGGATGACTCCTCCGTAGCATTCAAAGGCAAGTTAAAGGGTGATCTCTATCTTGTCGATTTCGATGTGGATAGAGTGAATCCGGAAGCTTGTTTGATTGCTAAATCCTCCATGGGTTGGCTATGGCATCGTAGACTAGCCCATGTTGGAATGCGGAATTTGGCAACTCTTCTGAAGGGGGAACACATCCTCGGGCTCACTAATGTCACATTTGAGAAAGATCGTGTGTGTAGTGCTTGCCAAGCCGGGAAACAAGTTGGGAATCCACATCCTATCAAGAACATCATGACTACAACACGCCCTCTTGAGCTTCTACATATGGATTTATTCGGGCCCGTGGCTTACATAAGTATTGGAGGTAACAAGTATGGTTTTGTCATTGTTGATGATTTTTCACGTTTCACTTGGGTGTATTTTCTCCATGACAAGAGTGAGGCTCAAGATGTCTTCAAGCGCTTCGCCAAGCAAGCCCAAAACCTCTATGATCTTACCATCAAGAGGGTGCGAAGCGACAATGGAGGAGAATTCAAGAACACTCAAGTGGAGGAATTCCTTGATGAAGTGGGAATCAAGCACGAGTTCTCCGCCCCCTATGATCCTCCTCAAAAGTTTCGAGATGTCTATGATGGGCGAGTTGACCTTCTTCCTCAGGCTACAAGTGAAGCAAGCACAAGAGGGCACTTTCATCTCTCAAACCAAGTATGTGAAGGACATTCTCAAGAAGTTTGGGATGGAAGATGCCAAACCCATCAAGACTCCTATGCCTACTAATGGCCACCTAGACCTCGACGATAATGGTAAATGTGTGGACCAAAAGGTATATCGCTCCATGATAGGATCTCTCTTTACTTATGTGCATCTCGTCCCGATATCATGCTTAGTGTTTGCATATGTGCTCGCTTTCAAGCGGAGCCTAAAGAGTGCCATTTGATTGCCGTCAAGAGAATTCTAAGATATTTAGTTCATACTCCTAATCTTGACTTGTGGTATCCTAAGGGTTGTGACTTTAAGCTTTTGGGCTATTCCGATTCAGATTACGCCGGGTGTAAGGTTGATAGAAAAAGCACAACCGGGACTTGCCAATTTCTTGGGCCGTCCCTTGTTTCTTGGTCCTCCAAGAAGCAAAATTCCATTGCATTATCCACCGCCGAAGCCGAATATGTCGCCGCCGGTTCTTGTTGTGCCCAACTCCTTTGGATGAAACAAACTCTAAAAGACTTTGGTTACAACTTCACCAAGATCCCACTCCTATGTGACAATGAGAGTGCCATCAAAATGGCCAATAATCCCGTTCAGCACTCTCGAACCAAACACATAGATATTCGCCACCACTTTTTGAGAGATCATGAGACCAAAGGAGACATATGCCTTACACATGTGAGAACCGAGAGCCAATTAGCCGACATTTTCACCAAGCCTTTAGATGAGAAAAGATTTTGCGAGCTTAGGAGTGAGCTCAATATCTTAGATTCTCGCAATATTAGGTGATGGGTGGTTGGCTAATTTATAGTCAAACATATGTCACTAAAATGTAAATTAAAAAAAAATTGAGCTTTTGTGTCTTGAGATCACTTCTTGTGTAGAAGATGGTCTTGATACCAGGAATAAAGCTCAAACATTCCCCTTTTATCCAAAATCCCTTTTGTGAAAATTTTGCAAAAATTCTTGTGTGTGTTTTTCTTGCGAAAATTTGGTTTTTATCTCCCTCTTGTGATGTATATTGACCATTGTTATGTATTGTTGATTGTTGGTTGGTCATATGCATCATAAGTCCCTTCATGTCCATAGATTTCCATTCCTCTTTTTTATTCCTTTCCCTTCTCTTTGAATTTGGGCCTGTCTGCCCACTGTTTGTCAGGCCGGAAGTTCCGGGCTTCCCTGTCCGGAACCTCCGGGTGTCGGGGAATATTTTTACTCAGGGGGAGTTAGAAACCCTAGTCTCTCTCCTCACTTCTTCTCCCTCCCCGACGCCAGCCCTAGCCGCCGCTACAGTTCCTCTAGTGGTGATTTTCACTTCCATCCGTGGAAACTTGATTCCTCTCCGTGGAATCAACCATAGTACAATGCATAGCCGATCTAACGACTCTAAGAGGAAGTTTAATAGTATCGCCGTTGGAGTCTTTATGTCTCGTTACCGAGGACCTCGTTTCGAAAAAATACGCCGTTTGGGAGCTTTGCCGGGACTAACTAGTAAAAGACCTAGATCCTGAAGTATCTTTAAAAACCAATTGCGTTCTAGGAAAAGATACAAATTTGTACACATCAGCAATAGATGGTACCAACAGATGTTACGGACTATAACTAGTTGCTAAGCTACATGCCCATGCTTCTCTAAGGAACTGATTTTCTAAGGAACTGATTTTTATTCTTTTGATCAGACTTGTTTCCCTCGACCCAATCTTGTACGTTATTGGGCAAAAGCTAGGACTGAGAGCTGGTTTGCATAGATCTCCATGACTTGCATCGTTTAATGTACTAGAGCTCGGCGCTTGCATTAGAACCGGCTGCCTTCTCTCTCCGGTTTTCTCTCTCTACGATCTGTTTTGTCTGATACAGATACTTGTATCGCTGACTTACAATATTCTATTATACCCAAGGTTGTCATTATCAGGATCCTAGGTAGTATAGTTTTACTCAAAGTAGTATTGTATCGTAGGATCGGATACTATGAGATTTTTTTAAAAGTTTAATTTAATATTTATATTAATTACATATAGCCATTTAATAATATATGTCATACAAATAGAGACACTTATCAAGAGAAAACCACATTGGTTTTATATATTTAACTGATTTTTATATAAACTTGAGCATATTTATTTACATTATTTTTAAATCATCTTATTTTAAATAATATTTTGTAGGATTGTATAGATCGTAGAATCGGAGTACTACTTAAGATTTCGTAGGATCATATATATCAAGGTTATGGATTCTATATACCCAATAGTAATCGACTAAACTCGATAGGGTCCACCACATACCATGTCTTATACGGAATCATACCTCGTATATAGAAGGAGTTCCGGGTAAGGAAGGACGAGAAGAGTTCTATATGGAAACGACAAGGACTACTCGGATCGTATCCATATTTATCTCCCTAGTCTTACTTGGACAAGGGGGAATCTATGGATATAAATACAAGCCCCCTAGGAGGAGAAAAGGACAAACCCACCACAATCTACAAAGCCACAAGCCAATACGTAGCCGTATATCAACATCAGAGATTAGCCTAGCCATACCCCATCCGGCACCTACAGAGGCCGGCAAGAGGGATCTAGCACCATCTTTGATCTCGCCGAGTACGCATTCGAGGAGGAAGACTACCATGTCGTCGACTACGAGTTGATTATTTAGCCGTCAGGTCGACGACGGACAGATAGATTATCCCAGACATTGTATTTATGTGATCCAGATGAATAAAGAGCAACACCGGCTTTGGCCAACAGGATGTAGAGCTATTACCTGTAAGATAAGGGGCATAAACCTGTATAAAAATCCCTGTCTCCATCTTTTTACCTCAATCTCGCATATACCCTGGTACCGACGATCCCCATACCATCTAAATACCGTAGTTGCGATATCAAATGTCGACAATATAGTAATAAATAGTAGAATGAAGATACTATGAAAATTAGGATACTACGTGGGATCGGTATCATTTTGGTTTGGTAAAATTGTAATATTGTAAAATACTACTCCCTCCGTCCCAAAAAAAGACAAACTCTAGGTTTCCGTGTGCAACGTTTGAATGTCCATCTTATATGAAATTTTTTTATAATTAGTATTTTCATTGTTGTTAGATGATAAAACATGATTAACACTTTATGCGTGACTTGTCTTTTTATTTTTTTTCATAATTTTTTCAAATAAAACGGACGGTCAAACGTTGGACACGGAAACTTAGGGTTTGTCTTTGTGAGATGGAGAGAGTATATAATACATAATACGGATCGAGATTCTGACAACCTTGAGTACACCTGCTCTAACCGACTCTTACCAATCAGGAGTCTCAAAAAAACATTAGTCACTCCCATAGAGACTCACTCACTGAAGCCAACCCTAGTGACTTACCCCTTTCCTGCCGTTCTCGGCCAAAAATCCCACCACAATCCATCAATCATTCGAACCGCGCGAGATGCCGATGCCGAGATCCATCCCTCCATCCCTCCATCCCAACCACTGAAACCACACACACGCTACGCACGTGACACCCGTGCCGCCGCGGGAGATCTGAATTCTGACTCCCCCCGCCCCCACCCCCAGTCTCCCACCACCGGAATCCCCCCTTCCCCCGCACGCGCGCCCCCCGCCGCTCGCACGTGCCGTAGTAGCGTACTACTCCTACTACTCCACTCGTATAACCACCCCCGCCGCCGCCGCCGTCTCCCTTTCCCCTCTCTCCCAATTTTGCGGGAAACGCCAAGCCCACCACCACACCGCGACTCCGCGAGCGAGAGAGGAGACAAACCCCTCTCCACCTCCCCCCAAAACCCTAACCCCTCCTCCTCCCACCTCCCGCCACGCCACCATGGCCTCGCCCCCGCCGCCGCCGCCCTCCGCCGCCGCCCCCGGATCGCCGCCGTCGGCGCAAGTGGTAAGCGCGCGCCTCTACTCCTCCTGATCCGCCGCTTGATCCGGGCGCTTGACTCAGATTCGTTTCGCGCGCGCGCAGGTGGGGAACGCGTTCGTGCACCAGTACTACAACATCCTGCACCAGTCGCCGGATCTCGTCCACCGCTTCTACCAGGACGGGAGCCGCATCGGCCGCCCCGCCTCCCCCGCCGCCGCCGAGATGGACACCGTCACCACCATGGAGGTCTCTCTCTCTTCCATTCCGGCCTCAGATCTGGGCCTCCCCGTGGCCGAGTGATGGTTTTCGGGGGAGGGGGATTTGAACTGTTTGTTGTTGTTGTTGTTGTAGGCGATTAACGCGAAGATCGTGTCCATGGACATCGTGCGGGCGGAGATCAAGGCGGTGGACGCGCAGGAGTCGCTGGGCGGGGGCGTCACGGTGCTCGTCACGGGCCACCTCACCGGGAGCGACGACGTGCGCAGGGAGTTCTCGCAGTCCTTCTTCCTCGCGCCGCAGGAGAAGGGATACTTCGTGCTCAACGACATCCTGCGCTACGTCGGGGGGGAGGGGGATCAGGAGGTGGAGCCGGAGCCGGAGCTGGAGCTGTCGTTTCCGCCATCGCAGCAGCCGGATTCGGTGCCTGCTCCTTCGGCGAATGGCACTAGCGTGCCGCGGGAACAGGGTGTGTGGTGTGGTGTGGAGGAGCATTTTCAGGGCTGTTTCTTTGCTGCGAGCTTATGGTCAAACTGATTGTGTTTGCCCTTTTGTAGAGGCCTTCTCGCAGCCGGAGCAGCATGTGGCTGATCCTGCACCCAATGCTCAGGAGGCTGATCTCAACGGCGAGGAGGTTTATAACCCACCGAACAACACAGAGGGGCCTGTTGTGGAGGAAACGCCGATTCCTGAAGTTATAGATGAAGTGCCAAATAACGTAGCCGTGGCTATGCCGACTCCGTCTGCCCCTGCCCCTGCCCCTGCCCCTGTACCACAAGAGGAGGCCCCCAAGAAGTCGTATGCTTCAATTGTAAGTTTTTGAACGCTGTTTGTCTTTCATCCACCGAGCTGAAAGTCACCTGTCCTGGTTGATATTAGAACTTTGCATTTTTTAATGCTTCTGAATGTGATCATGGGAATTGGGAGGAGATATGCATTTTTCATTCCTTCATGGAGTTCTGCATGTGTTCCAACCTCGAGCAAACATGCATAAGTAATTGCTAGGATTTTTCTAGGTGCATGATGCCTTTTAATTTCTGATGTGTAAAGCTTCAAATGAAGCTTCCAGTTCTGAATTTTAAATGGCACTGGCACATAAATTCAGCTGCAAATGTTAATAATGCACTGCACAATAAATATGCAATTCAGCTGCAAATGTTAATAATGCAATGCACAATAGAAATGCAATTTAGCTGCAAATGTTAATAATGCACTTCGCAATACATATGCATGGGAATATCATTTTGGTAATTGGGTAATGGGAATTGTTCTATGAAATTGAAATGTTAATTCTTGATGTCATGATTATCTAGTTTCAATACAAGTAGCAACTTAGGTGGAAGAATTTTTGAAGCTAGTTGGTGGCTATGATCTAATTGGGTAACATGTAGTTACGTTGCATGTTAACATTTTTACATTTGAGTACTACCTTGTAAGATTGTCACTTGCATTTTTTGTGTGATCTAGGTCAAAGTCATGAAAGAAATTCCACCACAAATATCTGCAATTCCTTCCAGGCCGGCACCACCAAAACAAGAGAAGCAAGTTGCTCCTGCACCTGTTGCTCCGGTTGCTGATGCTCCAACTTTCAGTCCTAATCCTGAAAGCAGCAACATTCAAGAGGCTGAAGGTATTTTCTAGATTCAAACTCGCAGTTAAAATCTTTTTTGTACCATTGGTGTCTGACTGAAATGTTTTGCAATCATTTTCAAAGTTGATGCACATGCGATATATGTACGGAATCTGCCTTTAAGTGCCACGCCTGAACAATTAGAAGAAGCATTCAAGAAATTTGGCGCTATCAAGCCGGACGGAATCCAAGTTAGAAGTCACAAGGTACTTTTTTTTATAGTCTTACATAATGATAGAGCTCTAAGTGAGTTCTAATGCCAACTATTTGTCTTTGTATTTCCATTTGAAAACACAGATTCAAGGGTTCTGCTATGGGTTTGTAGAGTTTGAAGATCCCAGTTCAGTTCAAAGTGCAATTGCGGTAATTCCATCTTACTAATCTCATTGTTCTGTGATATTGAAGAATGCTCATCATCATTTATTTCATTTAGTTATGAGTGACTTGTTGCAGAATGTGTATTTTGGTGTTAATTGCATTACATATGTGACTAAAGAGTTGCAGTAAGTTTGTTTGGCAGGGGTTCTAAGTTTTTTTTTTTTTGGGAGGGGTTAGATGTTTGTGAGGGCATATATAAACATGATATATCATTCTTTCTTGTATGACTGTTATTTGCTCATCTTTTAGCAGGCAGAACTAAGAGAAGTATATGCAATGATATTGTTATTTCTAGTTAATTAGGTTTTGAACTACTAGTATTTATAATTTACATTCTAACTTACCACACAACACTATGGTTAGTTTTTCTTTTTCCAAATTACAATTTGACTATGCCTCGTCAAATGTTCCTGGTTTTAGAGGTATAACGGAATATATAAAAGAAATACTTTCCATGCTAAGCTAAATTAACCCTTGTTTTCCTGAATCACTTGAGTCAACCCTCCCTATATATCTGATATTTTCTCATAAAGTGTACAGTGCTTGTTGTCCTAGCCATCAACCTTTTTCCTTTCCTTTTTTTGGTGGTAGCCTGATGCTGCTAAGCAACCTTTAGCCCGCTGCTGTCTGCTCAGTTGGTGGAATCAATGCCATTGGAATGATAGCTGTCCGTTGTTATTTGCTCGTAGGCCTTAGACTTGTGCTGCCTTGAGTTTATGATCCCAGTGGTTCTGGAACGTGGATAGCTTTTATTCCCCCTACCCTCCTGCCCCATATATTTTTAAAGCACGGAGGCATTCATGGATTTGGTTTAGTGGTTAAAGCTTTTATGATCCTTTGTGTGTAACAGTTGCCATAATTTAACCAGCAAATGTGGAGCTGGGAGGAATGATTATCGTATTCTCAATACCTTAACACAGGCATGCCAGCACTGTTGGAAAGGAATGTTGTATTTTCTTGACTGTTCCATTTAGAAAGTTAAGACTATCAATGTGCGAGAGAAATATATATATAGTTCTGATTCTTTGATTTGACAATACATTTTAGTGATGCTGATAATTTGACCATGTGTTAACTGACAATGTAAATGGAGATTTATGTACAAGGGAGAAAGAATACACAAATCTCCACCAAGGAGCAAAACTGCACTCGCGCTAGTTAAGAATGCAATTGCAACTGCTTTCTGTCATTCTTTGCTCGGAAGTGTTTTTTTTAGTGTTGGAACTTAACTTCTTCACAAGCATAAGTCATATGTACTATTACTGATGTTAGAAAAAACACTACCTTGATACATTTTCTTATCTAATGATGAATCAGCTTTAACAAGACTACAAGTGCTGATGCGAATACCAAAAGGAGATCATGATAAGTGCAGTCAACTGTTTTTTTATCTGACAAACTCTTTACTCTGCAGGGTTCTCCTGTGACGATTAGTGACCGGCAATGTTATGTGGAGGAAAAGAGAACTGCTGGTTCACGTGGTAAGTTCATAAAGCATTACAATGTATATCTTGAATATAAGTAGCACATGATTCCATTTGGATTTTATGGAAGAAATTCCGGATACGTTTCTATCTGCTGTTGAATTGGCACTTGTGACAATTGAATATTTGACGTTGCTCACCTTTCATTCAAATTGCATTCGTTTGATCAGAGATGTGTTCTGTTTGTTTGTGCTCGCATTTATTATTACAAATAATGTCTTCTGCCTATCAGAGTCCATACACATTGCTTCTCCTGGTTGTATGCTCATAAATTTCTGATTCAAGAGCAAAACCAAATTGCTGAACATCGAAGTTTTTCTGTGGAACCATACATATGTTGCATTTCATCGTATCAAATTTTATCACGTGCTATGGCAAAAATATACTTGTCTATCTGCCTCCCTATTTTGTTTTTTTGTCTTCCTTTTCTGTTAAGTCAACATGTCCTATTTCTGGTTTCAGGTGGTGGCAGAGGAAGGTTTGCTCCTGGTAGAGGTGGTAACTTCCGAGGTGAAGGCATGAGAGGCCGCGGGAATTACACCGGAGGGAGGGGCTATGGAAGGGGTGAGTTCAATTATCGATCCGACTATGGAGGCAGAGGCGCTGGTAGAGGTGGTTCATCACGTGGTGGTGATGTTGGCTACCAGCGGGTTGACCACTCTGCTGGTCGTGCTGCTCGGGCGCCATCGGGCACTAGTGCCGTTGCAAAGTGAGCGAGTTAGTTGCTATGCCTCGGTTGCTATGCGTCGGTGAAAAAGTTTGATATTTTCGTGGGTTGGAATTATCAACATTCGGGAAGAGGGTATGTGTTGAGTTGGGTTTATGTGAGAGAGATTATCAGCAAAAATCGGGTCATAAATTGAAGCTTCCCTTGTTTTGTGGCAAGGGAGAGCAGTGGTGATATTGGTTTACTAATTGTAGCATATACATCTATTCAGAATTTCAGATGTAGTCCTGGTAAGCTTGGCCCTTTTTGGAGTACCTGATGTTTGTTTTTCCCCCTCTTTTTGTCCCTCTTTTCTAGCAGGATCGATTCTATTACGAATGAGAGGTGATGAGTTATAGATTCCAAAATTTGCATGGGAGTTCTTTTTTGTTTGTGAATTGTCAGTGCAATGGTGGTTAGTGTTCGCTAGGGCCTGTGCATAAGAGCTGCTGCTAGTTGGTAACAGTGAAAAGTAACATGCAAAAGGATCAACAGAAGCAGAAGTAATCTCGATATATAATGCCCTCAGATTTACAGCTCCTAAATTCTTCAAAACGCAGAAGAGAGAAACAAATCTCGAGTATATATCATCACCAAGTCATATCATCAAACTAAACAGATGCCAAACTGACTAGTATTCCCTATTCTGTATTGTTATGTTCCAACCAATGTAAGTTTCCACCCACGAACAAACAAGAACAACCGAACATGCCAACATGATACTATCACCCTTCCATCTCAACGACTATCTTGCCGGTGGCGTGGCCGTCGATGCTCTTCTGCCACGCCTTCGCCGCGTCGCCCAGCGGGAACCTCGAGTCCACCACCGTCCTGAGCTTCCCTTCCCCCACCAGCCCGACCAAGAACTCCAGGTCGGCCTTGTTCGGCGACAGCAGCAGCGGCACCAGCCGCTTCCGCCGCAGCGTCACCGCGTGCAGCGCCGAGGTGAGCATGGCTGAGAAGTTGGGCGTGATGTCGATCACCTTCCCGCGGGGCGCCATCAGCGGCTCGAACGCCGGCCACCCGACGCCGACGGTGCAGTGCACGACGCCGTCGTACCTCCTCCCCGAGGGGCTGCGCATGGCGGCGCCCTCGGGCGTCCGGTAGTCCAGCACCTCGTCGGCGCCCAGGCCCCTCACGAGCTCCGCGTTGCGGGCGCCGCAGGTGGCCGTCACGTGGAGGTTCGCCAGCTTGGCCAGCTGCACGGCGTAGAGGCCCACGCCGCCCGAGGCGGCAGTGACCAGCACGTTCAGCGGCTCGCCGGTGCCGTCGAACTTGGCGCCGATGGACCTCAGCGCCTGCAGCGCCGTGCCCGCCGCGATGGGCAGCCCGGCGCCCTCGGCCGCTGAGACGTTGGGTGGCCTCTTGACGGTCAGGTTCGCTGCCGCCACGGCGTACTCTGCCAATCCACCTCCGTTCTGTTGCAACAGGAGGGATATTCAGATATTGGTTAACCTTAAAATTGAGATGTACTCCAAGATAGGATTGGACTGACAATGAAGTGTTCATTTTCATGATATTTTTAAGTTTTTTTTTGGGGCATGATATTGTTAAGTTGAAATGGCAAACCAATAAACATGACACAGGAGTGGAATGAACTTACCATACTGTTCAACATAGCGACAACTTGATCACCTACTGCCAAATCATTCACTCCGGGACCAACACCAGCAACCACTCCTGCAACATCGGTCACTGCAAAATAGACCATAGAGATGCAACTATTAGCATGTTTTACTGGCATAGGTGCAGGAAGAAAGACATGCCTAAAATGTTTTACTCTCTGATCATGTCTAAAATGTTTTACTCTGTCAGATAAGCTTAATTCAGTTGTACCACACATAGGAACAGAACATATGACTAATTTACATAACATGCAAGAAAGTCATGATTTACACTGTCGTCTGAGAATTAATACTAAAACTAAGTTAATTTCTGTGAATCTTTGATAACAGAAAATACTTGGAGTGTTCTAGAATCTAGACAGAGCATCAGTACCGCCATCAGTGTACAAGACGAATTTAGTAAAACGTCAGTTCAGTAATAATGTTAGATGTTTCAGTTTGTGGTAATAGTTGGTCCTACGCCCGTGTTTCCATCCTGAATTCTGTATATGAAAAAGACAAGGCGAATACGTGGTCTCTCCATCCCCTCGCGATTTCTAATTCCCAACCCAACCGACTTTAATTTTGATTGTACTCAGAAGAAAAGATGGAAAAATTCCACCATCTCCCTGTTGCGTATGGTTAAAGGTACATATGAAGAACACATAGAAAGAAAAGTGTATATGATTCAGCAGCAAGAACACATATTTACCTGGGATAAAAGGCAGTCTACGAGGCAGCAGAGGACGCAACATCCCTTTCTGAATCTTCCAGTCAACTGGATTGATGGTCGCTGCCTCCAGCTTCAACAGCACCTCGTTCTTCTTCGCAGAAGGGACTGGGACATCAACATGCTGCACAAGGAGGAGTATCATCACATAATTTGTTCACAAATCTCTTTAAAGAAATGTAGAAACACAGAATAAGAAGCAAAGTGTTGGGTGAGTGCGCTCATGCAGGGTCTGATCTCTACAGTTCAGCCTTAAATTAGGCTTGTTTTTGGAAAGAGTTGGGTCACTCAGTCAATTTGACACACACAACAATGGTCTGCACCATTAGTTCCAAAATAAATTTACTTAGTTTCATCTAAATTCATGTAAAAAAGTTAACTTATTTTGTGATGGAGGGTGTTTCTGCCAAGTTGACTCCTGCACTCTAGTTTAGTAGACTAGATTATTACTATATAATTTGGTGCAGGTCTTGGGACAAAGAAAAACTTGGTTCGATTTGAAAGTGACATGGAATTTAGAACAGGAGAATCATCAGACATCTAGTACTAATCGTCAAGCAGGATATCATAGGCCGACTCTCTGTAATCCTGTAGGCTCTTAAACGGTTAAACCCATGAGCATAACAATCATAAAAAAAACAAATCTCTATCTGAGTACATAAGCACATAACCAGATGAACCGATATGGACTTTTAATCCAGGGGTGTGACCGTGTTACCCAGAGCACAAATGTATTAAGCAGAGAGTAGCAAAACAAACAATATCAATCATCTGCCCATACTGCTGAGGCTATCATCGGTTGGCCAATCGCTGATAATACGTCAAAGGGCGTATTAGCAAAACTTTCATAATAACTTAAACACTAACGTTGAAAAAGAAACCACGATAAATAAATAAAAACCTGAAAATCAACTCCAAAATTAAGCCTTGAAATTTAAATTTTAGCATTGGATATAAGTTGTAGGGCATGAACTAACCCGACCAGAGTGTACCGCCTCGAACACTCCGCCTCAACGAAATTTAAAAAGATAAGTTTTATCATCAAACAATAATTTTATATAAAACGAACGGTTAAACGTGAGACGCGGAAAACCAATAATTGAGTTTTTTTGGGACGGAGGGAGTAATTAACTACTACTACCACTAGCAGCAGGGCAGAAAAAAAAGGAAGCGCAGAGAGAGAGAGCAGTGTGGCGGAGGGCGTTGCTCACCTTGAGCCCCGCGGCTCCCCCGCCGCAGGCGTCGTACTGCACGGCGCGCATCATCGCCGGCGGCGTCGCGGCGGCTCCGGCCATGGTGGGGAATCGAGAGAGGAGGGGAAGCGGAGAGACGAGACGAGGAGAGGAGAGGAGAGGAGGAGAGGGGGGAAAACGAAAATCTCGCCGGAATAGAGCGAGAGAATCTCGTCTCGTTTTGCTTCAGGTGGGGGGATTCGCTGCGGTTGAAGCCTCTGGAACACGTGTGCTGTTGGTTACTACGCCTTCGTGTGGTGCGCGCGTATATATATGCTAGTAATTAATAATTTCCTCGTGTGTGTGACGCGTATTACTAATGTGGACGGACTCGTGTCCAGATTCGTCGTAGGAATATATAGGGGGCCGGCGTACGTACGCGTCGAGGGATCTCCTGGGTTTCGAGGGAGGGACGCGTCGTGTGGCGTGGGCCCACGCTGTTGGCGAGGGTGGGTGGGTGGGTTGCTTGTGTTGTGCGGCGTGTGGTGGGATGATCTAGAAAGGTACGAGGAGGAGGGACGAGGAGGGTGTCACCGTGTCACGCGTGACATGATGCGGCTCGTCAGCCCAGCCCAGCCCGGCCCGGCCCACATGTGAATGGGAACGGCCGCGGCGTCGACGTGCCGTGTTAGTTGGAGGGAGCGGCGTGGGAGGCGCGTCGCCCCAACCGGCCAAGTGCCTAATGCCGTTAGATGACTGTGGCTGCGACTAATTTACTACTCCCTCCGATCTCAAATGTTTTTGATACCGTTGATTTTTTAAATATATTTATCGGTTTATTTTATTTAAATAAATTTAAGTAATTGTTACTTCCTCCATTCCAAAATATGAAGCACAACTACTTTTAACACAAAGACCAAAAAATAATTATTATCATCTTGTAATCGTCCTAATAAATATAATGCATGCATCCAATAGGATTAAATAACATGAGAGTGGAGGATTTAAAAAGTAATAATTTAATAAAGAAAATATCATAATTAATTGCATGTTTACATGTATGCCTTATATTATGTAACATCTAATAAAAGTGATTGTACCTTATATTATGGAATGGAGAGAGTAATTCTTTTTCTATCATTTGATTCATTGTTAAATATATTTTTACGTATACATATAATTTTACATATTTCACAAAAGTTTTTGAACAAGACGAACGGTCAAACATGTTTAAAAAAATTAACGGTATCAAATATTTAGGGATGAATGGAGTACTCACTCCCTCAGGAGGTCTTTGTTTGATTAATTCCATCCACAAGAAGATTAAGGAAAATGTGAAATTAATCTTCTCAATCCTCCTCCAATATCTTCACTAAGTGACTTCCATGATTTTAGTTGAACTTCACACGAAGTCATTTTTAGGGAATACAATTTGAAAATACGATTATTTGCCAGGAGATACCTCGCACATTAAGTTAGTGCTTTTTTGCTAATGAAGCGATAGGGGACTCACCTTTTCACATGACGTGACCAAATCGCCCATGCGGACCATAGTTATTTCTTATTTAGATTTAAATTTTGGTGAAATACGATTTTCATTGAAGTTAATTACAAATTTATTTAAAAATTTCATATTTCATTTTAAAATATTTGGTTAAATAATTCTATGGCTGTTGTTTTTCTTTTTAACAACTGAAGATATTCTCAAGTTATCAATTGTGTTTTCTATCACTGAGCTACCACAAAGCGTGAGAGAGGGCAATACAATCACCTTTAAAGAAAACTAACACTCAACTAACTCAGGAGCATTTAAAGATTAAGGTAAGATTCGTAAAATTGAAGAGATTGAGGAAATTGTTTATGCACGTTGAGAATTTTCTCTTAGTAACATGAGTCACTCTGTGAAATGAAGGCGACGATCTTGTATTAGAGAAAAATAAGTTAGGGTGTGCTCGTTTGAAGCATAAGAGATAGAAAAGTCAGTTCGTTTTCTACACGCACACTTCTCGAACTTCAACAGTGCATTTTTTTAAAAAAATCTACAGAAAATTACTTAAAAAATCATATTAATTTATTTTCAAGTTTTAAATAATTAATATTTAATTAACTATGTGCTAATGGCTAACTTTGTTTTGCGCATCTTCTCAATCTTCTTCTTTTTCCTCCCTTAGGCCGAGTTTGAGAGGAGAGGGGAAGAGAAGATTGGGAAGATATGGAAAACGGGGTGAATCATTAGTGCATGATTAATTGAGTATTAACTATTTTAAAATTTTAAAATAGATTAATATGAATTTTTAAAGTAAATTTCATATAAAAAATTTATAAAAAAAACACACCGTTTAGTAGTTTAGGAAGCGTACGCGCGGAAAACGAAACAAACAAACTCACTATCACCTCCACGAACACAGCATTAGTCCTTGTGTGCACATACTGTTCATGAATGCTGAATCGATGAAATTAAGGCTTTATGGTATAAGTGCCTGATTAGAAGAGTTTAATATTCTTATAAGCAGCTAGTTGATAGTCAATTCATGAGAATCTGGAAGAGCTAGGTTCACACATTCTGGCTTTTAGTTCATTTTCTGGATTCCGCAACTACAGCTTCTTAGAATTTGGTTGAAAAGCTAGACTGTTTGCATGGGCAGAGCTAAAACAAAATGGAGGAGAGAGCCACTCACTTACTTTACTCTGCTTTGGATGGAGTTTAAACCAATACGGGTGCCTACTCCCTCCATCCCATAAAAAACTAATCTAGTATTAGATATGACATATTCTAGTACTATGAATCTGGACATACCTCTGTTCAGATTCATTGTACTAGAATATATCACATCCAGTCCTAGATCGTTTTTTTCGGACAGAGGTAGTAAGTTTACACTGAAGGGTTGCATATATATATATAGTGAAAATAGATGAATTATAGCTAAAAACTTTTCTTGACTAGATTTCTGAGCACCCTCTCTTGCACTATAGCTTTGCCCTAGACTATTTGGGGAGCTTATGATTTTGGAATAAGTTGCAGCTGCCAAAAGCTTCTCAAACAAGCTTTAAGAATGGATCTGTCGTACCAAAGCTTCATAAATACTTTCCAAAATTTTCCCCTGCTTTTGTAAAAGGGAGTTACAATGATAAATAACAATTATTTGGAGCTACTGCAAACTCATTTGTACCTTTAACCAATGAACAAACAAACTATTCTAACAAAGTTAGATCATCAAAATGAACTTATACACTTGTTATCTTATTATCTACTTCCTCTTTCTTGAAATATGTTCGTTTTTCGTACATGCCATACATAATAATACAAAACTAAAATAACCAGAATACCCTAGCTACTTTATCAAATTCTAATACAACTATTCATCACTTTATCTACTCCCAATACAATCACACTCAACTTTCACAAATTCCGATGCAATGAACTTATTTTGAAACAAATGGGAGGAGGTAAAAATGAACTTATTACGAGATGGAGGGAGCAACTACTACTCCCTATGTCCCAACCCCAAAATATAACAACTTTAGCACACATGATTTGTCATAAAATATAATAACTTCGTCACCAACTTTCTCTTCACAACCAATCGCAACCTTCCACCATTCATTTTTCTCATCTATCTCTACTTCTCAACTAATCATAACCTCTCACTATATAATCTACATACTCCCTCCGGTTCTATATTAATTGACGTTTTGAACAAGATTATGGTCAAACTTTTATAACTTTGACCATTAATAACTTTTAAAATATTTAGTTTTAAAAAACTAGAACAACATATATAAATTTGTCTTTCAAAGCATTATAATAAAAGTAAACGTGCATTTATTTATTGTAGATATTATAATAGAAAAATAAGGTCAAAGATATATCTTGTAGACCGTGTTATTGTCTAAAACGTCAATTAAAATGAATCTGGAGGGAGTACTTTCTTAATAACTGTGTCCGACTCTAAAACTTTCTACTACCTCCATCCCAAAAGCCATGGAAATCCGTGTCTAACGTTTGACCGTTCGTCTTATTTAAAAAAATTATGAAAAAGTTTTAAAAAATTAGTCACACATAAAATTCTATTTATGTTTTATTATCTAATAACAATAAAAATACTAATCATAAACCGAGGGAGTACCTACTATATATATTCTGGGACGAAGTTAGTAGTGCTTTACAGGCTCAAAAACATATGCATATGAGCAGCAACAAGTAGCGAACATGAGCCTAAGGGAGTGTTGAGAGAGGGAAAGGAGAACATATGTAAAATAAGATGAGTAATTAGCACATAATTAAATAAGTATTAATTATTTTAAATTAGAAAATATATTAATATGATTTTAAAGAAACTTTCATATAGATTTTTCTTAAAACACACATTGCTCAGTTATTTATTAGTTCGTAAAGCGTATGTGCGTAATCTCCCTTTCCATCCTACTAGAGTAGGAGTTATATGCCTGTGCATTGCAATGGATTTATACCATTAGAAATAGTTTATGTCTGGGATGTGGATATGATACAAAACAGAACCTTTTTATCCAACCACTTTTTTTTTATTATAGTAATGTACCCTTCACAATGGACCCGTACCATCAAAAATAGGCTAGAACTATAATATGTGGATTAGTATAAGTAGGAACTATTTTTATCCAACCAGGTTTTCTCTTTTCCGATTTCCTTAGTAAATTTCTTGTTTTTTCTCCTTTTTTCCCTTATAGCGAATTTATTTTTTTCTATCCAATCAAATTTCGTAACTTTCTGATTTTCTTAGCGATTTTTTTATGCGGATCATGCAGGAACCATTTTCCTCCATTTTTTCTGCTTTTCTTAGCCTAAGAATCTTAGGGATTTTTTTTTGCTGAGTGCAGTGACCATTTTCTCTATGGTTCTTTTTAGCGCGAGGGTGGAGGCGCTGGGATGAGAATGACTTTGTTTTTTTCATTGTGGCAGAGAAACGAACGCGACCAAGTTTCCTTAGCCGATTCAGTTGGAATTTCCCGGTGCCTACTCTTCCTAATAGGTCCCATACAGAACTGTTTGCTTATAGGCAACCTATCATGAATCATATTGAACTCTTCGTATCACCATTGTAAATTTGTAGTTAGTTTGTAGTGATATGCGAAAAGTTTCATTTATAGAACAATCTGCTACTACAACATGCATATGGTTATTGATATGCTTTATCTTTTGTCGCTGGGATATCCACTTAGGTATATATATAGAGAGATGAACCACGCATTAATGTTACACTAATTTATCAACATTTCTTAAAACAACGACTTATATATATAGTTATATTGTCGAGTATCTATTGATGTGCAAGCACATTGGCTTTCGAAAAACCACTCTGTCTAAATTTCTTTAATTTGAATGTTCCACAATAGTAAAATCAATTATGATATAATATCTCTACATATCCTCCAATTTAATGACCGGTTGTACAAATGGAATGGACGGCTTCCATGATGGACTTCTGCACATTGGCCCTTCAGAACTCTATTTGCTTTTCGACAAAATTTCTTTTGAATCTTGTGATTTGCCAAAGGACCAACAGAAGGGGAAAACATTTGAGAAGAGATATGCCCATATATCACTACTACACAACCGATTTTTGCATGTGGCTAATATGATTTTTGCGTGCGGGTGGGCGGCCCGCACGTGCCCAGGGGTCTGGGAAAATCACGATTTTCACGTGCGGGTGCCTCACCCGCACACGAAAATTGGATTTTTGCGTGCGGGCGCTTAAGCCGCCCACATGAGAAAATAAAAAATAAAAAAATAGAAACAAAACCCTAACCCTAATCCGTCGTCGCTGCCGCTGCCCTAGCCAAGGCCCGCCGCCGTCGCCCCCGCGGTCGCCGGCTACGAATCGCCGCCCGCTCCCGTCGCCGGCGCCGGATCCGTAGTCGCCGGCCGAAGACGCCCCACCCCTCCGCTGGATCTGCAAGGGAAGGGGAGGGGAGCCGAGGGAGAGGGAGGGGAGGGGAATCAACTCACCCGACGCCGGCTTGTCGCGGCTGAAGCCGCCGCACCTCCATGCCAGCCACTGACGCCGCTGCACCTCCAAATCCACCTCTGTCCCACCGCCTCCCGCGGTTGATGGGTGCGGCCGCCTCCTGCCGCCGAGGGGTGTGGGTCGCCTCCCTCCCGCCGCCTCTCGCCGCTCTGCCGGATCCGCCGGTTCCCCGCCTCCCCTCCGCCGGATTTGCAAGGGGAGGGAGGGGAGGGGCCGCGCGCCGCCATGGTCACCCGCCGCCGCCGCTGTCGCTGCCCTTCTTCTCGCCCGCAGCCGAGGGAGAGGGAGGGAGGGGCCGAGCGCCGCCACTGTATCACCCGCCGCCACCTGCTGTCGCCGTTGGTTGGCCGAGAGAGGAGAGGAGAGGAGTTGGAGGAGAGGAGTGGAGTGGGAGAGAGGGAGAGAGTGAGGTGGAAGGGAGGTTGTGGGCGGAGGGGCGCGAAGGATATCGAGCTCGATGTATTTTCGTGTACGGGTCATTTAATAGGTTTATTTTTGCTTGCGGGCCTGTTAAGTGACCCACACATGAAAATTGATTTTCCTGTGTAGGCGATGGCCTGGCATCAGTCCCCCCATTTTCCTGTGCGGTTCTACTTACGAACCGCATGAAAACAAAAGGGGCCCGTCCAGGAAAATCAATCCTGCAGTAGTGTATATAGAGGCAGCTACGCATTTCTTTCCTTTTTTTTTTGCAGGCACGAGTCTTTTAACATTTCACCCTTGGTATGTTTCATTTGAACAAATCAGCAAATAGTTAAATCAAACACAAATAATTTTATCATGTTTTCCAAAGTTAAAGACATGTTGTAAATTTGTAGCAATAGAACATACTCCCTCCATACTCGTAAAGGAAGTCGTTTTGGACAGCGACACGGTCTCCAAAACATAACTTTGACTTCTTATTTCTATAAAAATATTTATTAAAAAATAATATATGTATACTTCTATGAAAGTATTTTTCAAGACAAATCTATTCATATAATTTTTACATTTTCAAACTCAGCAATTCGAAAGTTATTCATGATTTACATTCCCAAGGTTTGACTTAAGCATTGTCCTAAACGACTTCCTTTACATGTACGGAGGGAGTACTTCTTAATTTGATTCTGAATTCAGAATCAGATTTGTCTTTTGACATGATCTTGTGGATGTTCTTATGTAGTTTGCTCCATTACATTGTGAGGGAAGAATAACTCATCTCCAAGACCATCATTTGTATGACAGACTTGAAACTAGGGGTCTGATCCAAAATGCAGAGGACATCAGTTATGTCAGTTGAACTATAATTTAGGCGACAATTAGCAACAGAAAATAATATAGCAATTATACTTCTCATTTCTTGCGTGAGATTAGGCATACAACTGGTTAGTATATATTATTAGTTACATGTCACATAAAAAAGAGCAATGATGTGTAACGTAACCAAAAAATATATATTGTAAAATTGTTGTACATATTAGATAGCTAGCTCTCGCTTCGCATCGGCGTCGTTACCATAACAATTGCAATTCGTATTAGACCCAACCGCTAATGTTTTGTTACTATAACTAATGATACAATTCAACATATACATATATAGTTTGGTTCAATTTTGTATTTCACATACAAAAGAAAACAAATGCAGATTTGGATCGACCAAAATCTGATTGGTTTTGAGAGAGGCATTGATTCTTTTTTTTTTCATATAATTAGGTAATAAATAAATTTTTTATTCCATCATATTTGGCTTGTGGAAAGCATTCTGCACAACTAAAAAAAAATACATCAGAGATCGTTATAACCATAAGAGAAAAACTACGGAACGGAATACCGTTCCAACCGATTGGAGCGGAACATGCATACATCATTCTTTTCACGTCGCGCAACCCTCCATGCTCCACTATCCACTCTCTCTAATCGTGCGTAGCCTCTTTAGATGGGCTGCTCCGGCTCATCACACGCTCTACCCATGCACTACATGTCTACATGCATCGAGAGTTACGAGCCTTTAGTGCTATGTGTAAGCAAGTTGGGTCATGCAACTCGTGCCCACTGACCAGGCCATATATACGTGCATGGTTAATTAATTTGTTTAGTTAAGATGTGCTATCCATCTACACAGTATATGATGTGTGTGTACGAGTCTTTAAGTTACTCACAAATCTCTTGTCGGCCTCTCATAAGCACTGGTATAATAATAGACATCCATAAATTTAGTACACGAGATGGTACCATGTGATACCTCATGTATCATTGATAATATTTTTTATGTATCACTGAGTGATGATACTTGTCAAGTACCAATAATGATACTCGAGAGGAATCATTAAGTGATAATACCTGTCAGGTATCAACAATGATACTCGATAGGTATCATTAAGTGATGATACCTATATATCAGGTACCAACAATGATACTCGATAGGTATCGTTGTCAGGTACCAACGATGATACTTGTAGATATCGATGATAATACTTGCTAGGTGTCAATGATTGATGGTACTTATCAGGTATCGCTGATGATACCTGTAGGTACCAGTGATAATACTTGGTAGGTATTATGAATGATGCACTTACCAAGTACTGGTGATGGTACTGTAGGTATCAATGAGTGATTATTTCTATCAGGTACTGGTGGTGATACCTACAAGTATCAGCGAGTGATGATACATGCAAATGTTGCTAAGTGATGGCACCTATCGGTGCAAACTAAAATAATATGAGAACAGGCTCAAACACAAGTAATCCAAACACTATATTCCCTGGTCAAACCAAACTAGTCAATTCAGTCCACGCAAACTCATGTGTTCAGATTAGATTCAATCGAATAAAAGTTGGTAGGCTGATAGGCTCTAGTGTGAGCTGCTAGTAGTTGTGCTTATGCACGTAGTACAGCCCAGGTAGGTAGGACGTGGGGCTGCTGCACTTCTGTTCGTGCCGAAAAGGGTGTCGCACATGCGCAACTGACCGCACGTCTCACTCTCACATCAAAATTATAAAGTATGCCGTTGGACGGTACACCGTCTCCTAGCAGTCCTCTAACCATAAACTCAAGCGCTGCCCCGTAGCCTGTAGGTGGCCCACTGTGCCGTGGTACAACTTACTCCCTCCATCCTAAAATGTTTGACACCGTTGACTTTTTTTAAAATGTTTGACCATTCGTCTTATTTAAAAAAATTAAGTAATTATTAATTCTTTTCATATCATTTGATTTATTGTTAAATACACTTTTATGTATACATATAGTTTTACACATTTCATAAAAGTTTTTGAATAAGACGAATGGTCAAACATGTTTAAAAAAATCAACAGCGTCAAACATTTAGAGAAGGAGGGAGCAGTAAGCAAGAGAAATTTCCTGGTGCCTCCTTCTCCAAGCACTTTGATAAACTCACATGCCTCAATTGCTTATGTAAGCTATAGTATAGCTGCCTCTTTCATGTCTCCTTGTATAAACTGAGTTGGGGTGTTAATTATAAATGAAAATGATGGACCTTAATTATCTTCAAGCGATCGATCGACTACATATATAAGCCGTGATGATCGAGATGCTTGTTGTTATTTCCCTCACAATATCAACTCAGTGAGCTAGTAATGGATCAAGCATTGTATTTATTGTTTCACCCTTGCCAGCAATTAAGTTTCTATATGGAGTAAATTGTAAGCTATAGCTACTACACTGGGCGATATTTTCATCTACTATATTGATTATTGATGATTTTCTAGCTATTCAATTATTTGTACCACTCCGTAAGAAAAAAAAAAAGAAACCATGGCATTGTTCTACTTCATGTTTTAGAGACAAGCATCTTTTAATTACAAAACCACATGGTAGTTATTTTTTCTTTTATGAACATGCTGGTTATGTATTCAAATATGCGACTATAGTTAAAAACATATACATTCCACCGTATTCTCCGTCCCAAAATAATGGTAGGCTGTTTTAGTGCACATTTCTTCAGAATCCAGTTTACTTCTAAATTATCAATTCAAGTGCACACCCTTAAGTTATTTTCCCCCATCAATTACACCATGCCCCGTCCACGTTCTTATGTATGCGCCAAGAAAATTTAAGAATTATCCTGGGGAAGTTCAGCCTACATGCTGGCAAGTTCTGTAGATATAGATAGTTACACACAGGCATGAGGACTGTTCAATGTTGCAAGTAGGGGCGGAGCTAGTGTATATTAGGGGGTGCCCAGTAACCCGGTTAAGAAAATTTTTTAGCTATAACTCATCTATTTTCACCATGTATGCACCTCCCTCAATATAAATTTAGGCACCCGCATCAGCTTAAACTCGATCTAAAGTAAACTAAATTAAGTAAGTGGCATCACCCTCCATTTCGCTCTAGCTCCGCCCCTGCTTGCAAGAGAAGGTTTGAGTATTAACCCCTCTCTCTTTAAACTATAAATGAATCAACCCCCCCCCCACCCCCCAAAAAAAAAGAATCATTTTTATGATGGTACGTCATCAACAAAATAACTATAGTATATAAAAGCACTGTAGCAATATCAATAAAACTGTCAAGCAAGATTGTGTGTTTCACCCTTTCTCATTTTGCCTCATCTAGTAAAAACTCAAATTTCCCTCCGGTCATAGAGAGAGATTGTACCATGTATGCAGTCCTGGAGCAAAGCTGTGCCACTAGAACCGAAAGTGGGTGGAATACTCATCATCTAGAGGGAGGAATCAGCCTAATGGATAACTGGTGTCTCTAATCCTGTAGGGACATATTTCCGTAAAATTTCACTTTTGCTACAACATGTAACACGAGACATCGCCATTCTGTATAGCTTAAATTCCTAGTGTCTCCCTTTCCTAAGACTCTTAAGCTGTCTACAGTTCTATTGCTGCTTTTATGCATGAAGGGAGAGGGGGTGAGGATCAATACATGACAAAAGAATCAATATTTTTTTACTTACTACTAGGTTGCAGTGCTCTAGCTTGGTAGCAGCTATTTATTGATTCCATAATATTTAGTACTACATGATATAAGGATTAAAATATTTCCTATTACTTGGCTTGGGAGCACACTGTGGATGCCCTAGCTAGCAAGCATACATGCCCAGCTGGCCTAACCCTTGTCGGGCTCCATTTAAATATTTAGTATGGTAAAGAATTAATTAGCTCTATCACTAGTAAAAAGTCTTTATTAGTGCTGGTTCCAGACCCCTCAATTTAGCGGAACCAATGAGGATGATCATTGGTACCAGTTCTACATGGACTTCCATTGTCAGGCTTTAGCTATGTCCTAAAATGCCTCTTGTTGGACTGTTAGTTGAGCTGTATTTGTAGGCAGTGAAAAAAAAGATACTGTAATTATATCTCAGTTCTAGTTACTCATTTACTCAATAAGATCGTATGAGAATAGGTATAAGGCTGGTTAATAACTTAGTACAATTAATTACACGATCACATAGTTGCCTCTTTCATGCCGCATCGTTAAACCCCTCTCTATATATAGATTCCTTATAAACTATAAATAAAGCATTCTCCATAATCAGCAAAAAATCACAATATGATTTTACATGTTCTGTATCAACAAAACTGTCAAGCAACGAGCGTGTTTTTCACCTTTCACATTCTGCATCATCCAAGTCAAAATAATTTAACTTACAATGGCCAACAAACACATGCTGCAAGAAGAAACTGTAAATGGATGAAGTAAAAGCCAACAAGTCTAATTTGTCCATGGTTCTTGATGTGAAGAGCACTCTAATCTTGATTGCAGCCGTACCAGAGGTCATGGCGTGCGATGCTCTAAATCATTCAGACGGGAATCAACATATTGGATGATCAGGTCTATGACTGTGGCTGGGCATGTTTCCCTCAAACATCATAGTTGTGGCACCATGTAACATCTATCTATCTATCTATTATTATATACTAAAAGTCCATTAAACTTTCTAGAAATGCTCTCAAGACGCCACATGTCACTCCTCAAAATACTCTCAAGCTGCCACGTGGCAATTAAAAAATCTAACCATTAATTTTTATTTAAATCGATGGGCCCATTATTATCAACCATCGGATCAATCTTAAAAAAAAAAAGATCCCTTAAACCCTGCCTCCCGCACGTATTCATCCCTGTATGTATGAGTTCGTACATACTGCTGCATGCCTGCCTCCCGTAGGTGCTCAACTCTGTCCAAGCAATCATGCATAGATTTTTATGCTAGCTAGATAGCCACACAGTTGTGGATGATCTATATGCATACAAATGCACACCAAAAATCCATAAAAGATCTTCGAATTAGAAGAGAAAAATAAGCCACTCTTAAACAAGCAAGCAATTTTTTTTTGCTCTTTTAAAGCCATAAGCCACTCTTTATACTGTTAAATCAAAAACTAGGTTGGAAAAGAAAATTTTGGCTGATGTAAGACATATGTATGACTCCACCGTTAAACTTATAACTCTAAATCCACTAGCGTATAAGCTAAAAATCTAACTTAAAAATCGAAAGTAATAAGCCTAAGCCTATATTTAGAGGCCCTAAGCAGGTTGATCAGTTGATGGTCTGATTGATGATAGAAAATATTTAGTAATCTAGCTAGGGCACTTGGCCCTATTTTTCCTTGGCTATACTTAATTTGAATGGTTGTAGTCTAGCTTTACAATTAAATCAATAGTTTAAACCCATATATTTATTAGGGTTAAATGGATCATACTACTACAAATATGCCATTTGAGACAAATGCCACTACTGTTTACGATATTGGCTATGTACCATTAAAATTTGAAGAAACAAGGACAGTGCCATTCCATCACGTTTTCCGTCAGACCCCTAGACGAGGGACCCACATATGAGGTCCATCTTCCCCCATCCTCCCTCTTCTTTCTTCCCCCATCTCTTCCTCCATCCCCGCTACTGCTATGAGGACAACGACGATGATGGCGGCGGCAATAGCTTTCGAGCCCTCCCGCACAGATTGGGTTGAGGATTGCGACTCCTGAGCCTCCTGCCGTGGTTGGCATCGAGGATGGTGGCAGCGGGTCCCGAGCCCTCCCACCATGGATGGGATTGAAGACGACAGTAGCAACGGTAGTGGCTCTCGAGGCCTCCCACCGCTGAGGTGGTCGATGATGGCGGCTGCAACGGTGGTTGTCAACGATGGTGGTGGGGAGAGAGGAAGGGGAGAGAGAATAGAGGGGAGGGAGGTGAAGATGGAACTGGCAGTTAGGTCCCACGTGCAGTTGGGGATAACAGAGATTTTTTTACGGAAACGTAATGGAGTGGCACTGGTCTAATTTCTCCAAATTCCAGTGGCACATAGCCGATATTGTGAATAGTAGTGGTATTTATCTAAAATGTTATATTTGTAGTAGCATGGATCCAACTATATGTTCTTACATGTAAAATAATAAGCACTTACACTTATCTCAATAGTTCAAATATCCATATCATTTACATGCTATCCAAACAACCTTAGAAATTTCTAAAAATCTCAGTATATATTATGAAATCAAATATACTACTTTACAAATATTCAAAGGTAAATTAATCCACATATGTGGAAACAAACCATACCAACCGATCGAATAAATCAATCTATAAATGGCACTCTTCATAAATATACTCTCTCATAACATTAATTTGTGTTGAATAACACGAATAGTCAAAGATATCTTAAAAGTCCATGGTGTTATAAATTAAAAAACAGAGGGAGTACTATACAAGAAAAGACATGCTATTTAAAGTTTAGAAACTCCATTGTTGTGATACAATATATTCTTATAAATTCAAGACTGTACGGTTTCAAGTCTAATTTACAATTTATATGTTACAAGGGTAATTAGAAGAAAATCATAATCACTGTCAAAACAATCCCAAATAGATTATTGACAAAAACATGTTTAGAATAGAATCAAAGAATATTTCAAGAAAAAAAAATCACCCGCGTGCAAATATTCTTAACAAAAATTCAAACAACATTATATTAAAAGCCCGCGCATGTGCGCGGGCTATCTTCCTAGTTTCAGTTAAAACCTGTACAACTCGAGTTCTTGGTGTCTCCCTTTCCAACAAACTCCTCTCATTTGACAATTTTCTATCATAATTTTCTCCTCCCAACTTATAGTGAGACATGACGAGCTTATATTGTGGGTTTTACGAAAAAGGAGTTTCCAACATCTACTATTTATTGGCTAGCGTACTTGCGAACAACAGCAAGTCCAACCCATATTGAGTTCGGATCCATTAAAATTAGCAAGGCGAAAAAGTCTAGCTCCATGGAGTTTTAGTTTCAAGCCACATGCCTTGGATCCATTTTCTGCAAGCTAGCACAATTGCCTGTTTCATGTTGAGCTTATAAGTTGTAACTTCGTTGCAGTAAAAAAGACCTTTGTAAGAGAGCTGTGTTGATGGATCAAGCAAATATGTCATGGTGATCCAGAAACTTTGTTTTAATAGTCCTCATGATATTTAATCAATGAATTATTAATGTACCAAGCATTATTGTCGCACCAATTCAGTTATTATTTTTAGGTATGGGGGCAAATAGAAGCTAGCTAACGTTCAATCAAATTTTCCTGCTACTAGACTGATTATCGATGATTTTTATAACTGTTCAATCATTTATACCCCTCTGCAAATAGAAAAAGAACAAATGCATTGTTCTATTCCATGTTTTAGAGGAATGCGTCTTTCAATGCAAAATCAATGCCGTATATTTTTATTCAAATATCAGACTATAATTAGAAATGTTAACACATCCTACCGATTTCTCAGGTTGTTTAGAACAGTATTTATATTTGTAAATAGTAATAACCTCTGCCACACATTTGGCCTTCAAAATTCAATTTCCTTTCTAATTAGTAACTCAAACTCATCCCCTGCAGCCATTTTCCTCGTACAAGGCACTCGGTTCTTTCTATGCCCGGAGGATGAACGCACAGGAAAAATCTGAGAAGATCAACTGTTGAACGGTGATTTCCCGGTGCTGTCGGAAGAAAGGCAAGCCAAAGGTGTTGAACAGAAGATCAGCTTGTTCAGTGCAATAGAATCATACATGCAACTATACATGTTCCATGTCCAGGTAACTGAAGTGAAACGGTTGTACCAAGGTGTAGATTATGTCATCCTTGTTGTGTCAGAGTGGTTGAACTAGAGATTCTATACAGCTAGTATTCCCAGCACCTCCCTTTCCTGTTAGATACTATAATTTGGTAGTTTGATTCGAGGTATTCTTTCTCTAATACTCTTGTTGTTTCTGTAGGGAACATTTCTCCCTCTTGAGGAGCTTATATATTGGACTCGCAAAAAGCTTGGCCAACATGCATAAGTGTGAAATATATGGCTGCTGAATTTATTTGAACACATATAATTAGATCAGCCTGCCTGCAGGAAACTATTAAAATGCACATAATTAGTACTATCCTCATGACTGAAATACTCTCTCCATTTCATATTATAAGTCGTTTGATTTTTTTTTCTATTCAAACTTTGTTAAGTTTAACCGAGTTTATAAAAAAATTAACAACATCTAAAATAAGAAATTATTATCATTAAATCTAACATTGAATATATTTTTATAATATGTTTGTTTTGTGTTGAAAAAACTACTATATTTTTTAATAAATTTGGTTAAACTTAAAGATATTTTACTATGGAAAAAAGTCAAACAATTTATAATATAAAACATTATAATAGACAACTACTATATCCATTTTTTTATTATATGGCATCGCTGACCTTTTAAAGATACGTTTAACCATTCATTTTATTAAAAAAATATAATTCTTACTTATTGTATTGCCATTCAATTTATTATCAAATGATCTATAAACATGACTTAATATTTATTTATATATGCATAAAAATTTTAAATAAGATAAATTATCAAACGTTTTAAAAAAGTCAACGATGTTATATATTAAAATGGAGGTACATACTACATAATTTTCTCGGTTTTGTATCAACAAGACTGTAAAGTAATCCGTGTGTGTTTCACCTATCTGCCTAGCCTTTCACATTCTGCGTCGTCCAGTACATCGATGAAACTGAAAATGCCATGAGCTAAAAGCCAGCAAGGTTGTCCATGTCTCTGCATGATGTTCAGAGCACGCTAACGATTACGTTGACGCTACGCTTATGCACGATGAGTGCAGTGCTATTCCCATAAAAATGCCATGCTTGCAACGCCGTGCAGCCTGATGGATGGTCTGCTCACATTGTCGCGGTATATTACCCTAAAAAATGACAGTTGCCGCATCATGTAGCATCTCCTTCATGATATGTACAGATTGGGTTCCCGGTGTCTCTCTTTCCTACAATCTACTCTCATTTTGACATTCCTCTACCATAATTTTCTCCACTAGCTTGCTCCCTGGCTTGTAGTGAGACATGATGAGCTTCTACCGTGAGTTTTACTACAGAGAGCATCTAGCCTTCTACTCCATCCGTCGCAAAATATAACAACTTTTAGCCCTCAGGATTTGTTCCAAAATATAACAACTTCTCTAGCAACATTCTTTTCCCAACCAATCACAACCCTCCACTATTCACTTTTCCCACCTACCTCCACTACTCATCTAATCACAATCCTCCATCATTTACTTCTACCTACTTTCTTAATAACCGTGTCTAACTCTAAAACTTTTTATATTCTGGGACGAAAGGAATACTATTTATTTATTAGCATACGTACGGACATGAGGTGGAAAAAAAATACTTACAACTCTTAAATGTGGTAATTAATTATTTGTTATTCGGGCCCAACACTTGAGGGTCCGCATGTCATTGACATATGAGAGTCTACGTGTCATTGACACATTGATGACCACTAGTTAAAATGCCAAATCTAAGAGTAATAAATAGTGTCCAATTCCTGGGCCAAACCAACCCATATTGAGCTCCACTAAGATTAGCACAGTGAAAAAGTCTAGCTCCATGTCGTAGATTGGAGCTACATACTTTGGCTCTACATCTACATGTAAAATGCTGCGTTATTCAATTAGCTTAAGTCTCAAAACAAATTACAAGAAGTTGAAAATTTCCTAGCTACATATCAGACAGATCTATCATCTAAGGAAGAGGAGTGCACATGATAAGGGAGAATTGCTAAGATGACTATAGTAGCCGTGGCACCTTGTAACTACTGACCTGACCAGCTAAAGTTCCTAGTGCCTCCCTTTCCAACCAGTTCGATATCCATCCTGGTTTGCCCTGAATTCCAACTTGATCACTCATGTTGCGATCGAGGGCCTGAACTGCAGAAAATGGTGAACCCTGTTTTTTTATATCCTAGATTGTGAAATGCCCAGCATATATACATGCACCATTGTTTCCAGTTTGTAATAAATTGCATGTGATAAATGGTTCAATGCTGAACTTATTATGCACTGGATTGGAAAGGTGAACCTATATCACTGTATCAAATTGCAACCTAGCTATCTATTGGCTTGTATCCACTACAGCAAAATATTCTCCTGTAACATAGCCATATAAGGTATTGCAACAATGTTTCACAACTTAGATAACTGTGCATCAGCGTTACAATCATAATTACAATATAATGGGTATTAGACCCTATCGCTAGAGTTTTGTTACTAATTAATGGTACAGTTCAACATTGCATAGTTTGGCTCAATTTTGAATCTCACAGACAAAAGAGAACAATTACAGATTCAGATCGTGCAAAAAGCTGATTGGATTTGAGAGATGCACTGAAAAATATTTCTTATATATGGTCAGGTAAATAATATTTCTATTCCTTCATATTGGACACATGTAAAGCATTAGAATTTAGAATCCAGTGTTGTGTTGTATACTGAAGAACTCGAAATCCCTCCTTGAAGATTGTTATAGCTATAAGCTCGAGCGCCGTGCTGTATAGCTGAATGTGACGCTTCAGCACATTAGTAAAAGTTAGTAAGCAAGAGAATTTCCCAGTGCCTCCTTCTCCAAGCAGTCTGGTTGACTCATGTCTTATTTTCTTATATACCCTCTCCGTTCTTAAAAAAAAAAGGTCCAATTTTAGCTACAAACCTGAACACACACATAGCTAAAGTTTGTCTTTTTTTTTTTGACAGAGTAATAAGAAGCTAGGATTGGACTTTGGTATATATGAAAAGAATGGGCCTTCATTATTTTCAGGTGACGTTTGGGGTGAACTCCACTAAAATTAGCACAGTGAAAAAGTCCAGCTCCAAGGACTTGTAGATTCGAGACGTATGCTTAATTTGGCTCCGTCTCAAAACAAACTAACAAAGTAAAAGAAGTTGAAGTTTTCCTAGCTGCAGAAGACTGAGTTATACTCCCTCCGTTTCTAAATATTTAACACCATTAACTTTTTAGCAAATATTTGACTATTCGTCTTATTTAAAAACTTTTGTGAAATATGTAAAACTATATTTATACATAAAAATATATTTAACAATAAATCAAATGATAGGAAAATAATTAATAATTACTTACATTTTTTGAATAAAACGAACAGTCAAACATGTTTAAAAAGGTCAACGGCGTCAAATATTTAGAGACAGAGGGAGTACTAGCTAACGATGAGGCAGATCAGTAGATTGTAGAGTATTTTGAAACAACCCGCACAAGATAGTGCGACGTTTCTATTGATAAAGAAGGAATAAAATACAAGCCTATAGTCCTGGGAGACTGTAGTCAGGAAAAGAAAATATACAACCACACCACGCGTCTACGTCTGATCCTACTGTTTAAAACAAAACAAGCACACAACACCCCAAAGGAATAGGACTTCTAAACGATGCCTCCAAGAAGGAAAACGACGACAAAAGCGCCGCCGCCGTCCGTCCTAGGTAACCAGGACGAGGTTTTCACCTGAAGAACCCACTGGGAAAAATAGAAAACACGACAATGCCCCAAGGGGAAAACGGTGCCCGTAGGCGTCGCCGTTGCCGGCCCGAAAGCTAGGCTTTCGCCTGTTGTTCTACTCTCCCGCGTTAAAAAGTGCATGCCAGTTTAGCAGAACCACCATCTAATTCCCTTTGACACGTAGCCACCGTGCCGACGCCTCGCCACCGGCCGGCCATCAAAGAAGAGTCTCAACCTTCACCGCGCTTCACGTCCATCCACGTGGTTGGGTTGGAGAGGGAGAAGGTGAGAGAGAAGAATGGATCCCCTCTCCCGCACTCGCCTGTCCAGCGTGGCCATCTTTCGGCGGCAAGCCGCCACCGCAAGAGGGCAGACGCCTGGATGGAAGCTCGCCGCAGGCTTCAACACCCCCCCTCACAGCATGACCGTCATCGCTGCCTCGATCAAACCGCCCGTGTCAACGGGTGCTTGGTCGCATCGCCGTCGCCTCCGTCCTCCTCACCGCAGCCATCGCCTCACCGTCACCACCGCCGACGGGCTTCACCACCGCCGATCCGTCGTGCCTTGTAGCCGTCCCCTGTCGCTGGCTGTGCCACGTCGCCCTCCGCCGTCGTCGGCCGAGCCTCCGCTGCGGCCGCCACCACGGCCTCCACGCACGCCGGCCTCCAGCCGCGCCTCCATGTGCGCCAGCCTCCGCAGCCTCCAGTCGCATCGCCGTCCGCGGCCTCCGCACGCGTCGGCCTCCAGCCGCGTCTCCCCGCGCCATCCTCCACCGCCTCCGCCACCGTGACCTCGTCGTCGCCACTGCATCCTCTGCATGCACCGGCCTCCTTCGCCAGCGGCCGCCAGCCGCCAGCCTCCGGCTCTCGTCGTCGCCGCCAGCCACCAGCCACCAGCCGCTAGCCGCCGCCGCCTCCGGCCAGATCCGGCGTGGATCCGCCGGATCCAACCGCGGGGAGGCCAGATCCGGCCGCAGCGGCGCCGGATCCACCGTCTCCACGCCGCGTCGTCAGCCTTGCACCACGCGCCGGCCCGCCATCCACGCGCGGAGACGGGGCGCCGTCGGGGGTTGGCCTCGCCGCCGCCATCCCGGCTGGCCGTGCGGTTCTCCGGCGGCGCGTTCCGGCGGCGGCGAGGGGAGGGAGAGGAGGAGAGAGTGGCGGAGGCGGCGCTAGGGTTTCCCCCCGCGTCGCCCGTGCGTGGGCGACGCGGGGGTGAGCAGTTTGTTCTTCCAGGTAGATTGTAGAGTATAATTAGTAGGACAACCAGTAGCTCTAGCACCTGATAACTACTGATAGCAAACGTTCCTCTAGTGCCTCCTTTTCCATATAAATAAATTCTCCATATATGATATATCCAGATTTGCTCTTGATTGTCACTTGACACAGCAATTTGGTCAGTCATGTTGCGAGGGCCTTGAACTGCAGAAAATGGTGAACCCTGCTTTTTATAACCTAGCCTGTGAAAATTCTGGGAAGATTTCTGTGAACTAATGGACAGAGCTTTATGAAGTTGTAGCAACAACGTGATTGGCCAGATGGTCATTTTGTCGTATGACGAATGTATTTTCTTCCATAAATGACATGTATGCATATATTTATCAAAGCTAGTGAAAATTGTTAGTATAATAAACCCATATAAATAAGTTTTGATATTATATTTGATATGTAGTAGTTGATGGTTAAAATTTACGCTTCACATCCGTCAACTCTCTTGGAAAAGCTTATAGGGGCATGGTATGCATTTATAAAGATGAGTGGGTATCCTTCCGCGTATGTGTGCACTTGCGTTAGTACAATGTTTTTTTAAAAGAGACAATACATGTAGTTGCGACAAAGGTGCCAATATGCTACGTTCTGGTGAAGGAAGAAGATGTTAACGATCAGAATTTGTATGACAAAACTCAGAATCAGCGGAATAATCCGAAAATAGAGGATATCAGTGCTAGTTATTACCAATCAGTTGAACTGTAAATAGGATACAAGATGGAAACATTGCGATTAAAGCTTAGTTAATTAGTCACCATCCTTTGCTTCTCTGCAGCCTAGCTTGCTACAAGGCAAATTTATAGAATATAATTTAATTGTGGCATGATCAGTATAATTATAGTACAAATAAATTATATAATTATTTTTCAGTTTTGTGGCAAATTTGTAAAATGCTTTTATTTATGTTGGCAGCATATATTCACAAATTTTGCAGGATTTAACAGCGTTGTGCTTTCAGTAGTAGGCAACGTACCCGTCGACAGCGAGACGCCTGTGTTGACTTCGTCAATCTTACAAGTATTCCTAGAGTGCATGCATGATGACTGTTCATTGTTACATGAGCAATTTTGGGCACTAAACCAGTAAACCTCTCTGTTCAGAACTCTTATAATATATAAATGAAACATTTTCTTGATGGCACAACATGAACAACATAACTATCGTTCACCATGAAAAAGAATCAAAATAAGTGTAGCAAAATAAACAAATCTGTCAAAACTGTTTCACCCCACTATCATATTTTGCGTCATCTAGTTAAATGACTGGAACTAAATTTTCCCTCGGGTCATCGATTGACCAAAGCCCGTGATCAGTAGCAGCACTTGGGGGAAACTATAAATGCCATGAGAGCTGAAGCACAATACTACTGTGGCTGTGCCTCTGCTCAATGGATACAGTGAACTGAAGTGCTCCATCATTGATCAGAGGAGGAATCAATGTGATGGATGGCCAGGTTGACAACCATTCTGGCTGTGTTCGCATGCACCTTTTCCCATCCCCTTTCCCTCGTTTTCCGCGTGCACACTTTTCAAATTGCTAAACGGTGCATTTTTTTATAAAAAGTTTATATGCAAAAGTTGCTTAAAAAATCAAATTAATCCCTTTTTGAAAAAAAATAGCTAATACTTAATTAATCATGCGTTAATGGACTGCTCCGTTTTCCATGCGCAGAAGTTGGGTTCCCATCTCCCCCATCCGAACTCAGCCTTATACAGCTCGAGTTCTTGGTGTCTCCATTTCCTACAAACTACTCTCGTTTGACGATCCTCTACATTTTTTTTTGCTCTTCGTACTCCTTAACTTGTAGTAAGAATGATTAGCTTCCATTGCGGACTTTAGGATAGAGGGGTAGTGTCTAGCCTCTACTATTTATTGGCTAGCATACATGTGAACAGAGGCACCTCGACCGTGTGGTCTAATAATTCCTGGAACAACCCAATGCATATTAAAGCTTCATCTAATTAGCATGGTGAAAAAGTCTAGCTCTATGGGCTTATCGTTTCAAATCCTAGTGTAAACAAATATAACTGTGTGCATATGAATAGGCTGAATGTTATATTATTTCCATTGTAAAACAAAGGACTTTTAGTCTGAGCCATAAGACAGCTTGGATCCACCACTACATGTGAAATTGTGAAGTGCCACGCTATTATATTAGCTCAAAGTCATGGAACAAAGATAAAAAGGTTGAATTTATCCTGGCTACATAATAGTGATATCATGATATGATGGGACAAAGGTCAATACCACAAAACAACACATCAGTGCCCCCATCATCAATGCCGGTTCGTGAAAACCTGACATTGATGATGGTTTCGATCCCATCCCAAAAAACAAGCTTGCACAATACATATCCTTCACCCGACATTGATGAGGAGATATCGGTGCCGAGTCTTATAACCATCTGGCACTAATTATTTCGCAACATATCAGTGTCAGGTCTTTTACCACTAATAGGCACTGATGAGTAACGCATCAGTGCTAGGTCTTGCTAGTTGGAGTAGGATGACTACACTTTTGTCAAGAAAAGACATCGATGCCAGATGTTTAGAATACCGGCAACAATGCCACTCATATCGGTGACGGATATTCTTATGATCTAGCACCGATGACCTTAATCTTATTAGTGCTTATTTCGGATATATGAACTTAACTTTTTTATACAAACTCGAATTGCAACAAAGTTTATATGGAAATTGTAGTTCTCAACGAGCTACGATTTTATAGTGGACAACCTTTTCATTTTAATTCTTTTAAATACTCAAATCAATGATTAAACTCTCGGTTAGGATGGGTCAAAAGGAAAAATATCCATTTTCTAACAAGATTGATATGAGGGAGGTGTATGTGAGGGAGAGGTTTTGGGTTATAATTTCCACTATGAAAAGAATTATATTTGAGTTGAAGAAATAAAAAATAGTGGTTGTATCTTCCAATATACACAGCTAGGGATGGTAAGAGTATAAAAAATATGTTCTGTATCATCAGTGCTGGTTGTAACCACGAACCAACACTTGATGACCCTCCCACATCAGTGTCAAGGTTCGATTTCCGTCACTGATAAGGGTTATGACCCGACACTAAAGCCTTTTTCTATAGTGGTGGGTGTACACGACAAATTTAATATATAAAAAAATGCTCAAAGTTTTAAAAGTTTGACCAAATTATAACCTAGATGTTGAATATTTAATTATGGCCAGAGATAATATAAAAAGTAATATACATGGACGGCACCATATAAGCTGCGTGCAATATAGTGGCTCATATTAAAAATATCTCAAGCAGGTCACACATCTTTTTTTAAGTGTGCAAAATCTGATTAAATACCTGTCATATGGTTTGTTAATTACCTAGTTGCACACCATGCTAGCCACCTTTCACAAACAGGAACATCCATAATCCGGAAGTAAGCTAATAGTATAATACCTTTTAACAAAATCCTTATTGTAAAATCAAAGTGTGCTCTGATCTTTATTTCATTATGAACAATTGCCATATGAGATTATTTGTTTTGATATTTGGCGAAGTGGTTTCGGAGATATGTGATTTTCAAATGATGAACAGATTGTTACTGACTGTGTGGCCCGGTTAGACCAGGCAGGTGCTGCCGGTCAGACCAGCGTGTGTTTGCATGTTCAGACCGACCGACACGATGGTCCTGATCGGTCAGTTCTATGTCGATGTCGGTTTCATTTTAGTCACCACCCTTGCTGCCTTGCAGCCTTGATACAATGTATGCTTCATGGTTCTATTCTATACAATGCAATGCTCTAGAGTATAGAATCATGCTTCCAGTTTCCAACGCACTCGGTACGAAATGAGTTGAAATTCCTTTTTCCAGGTGATACGAAGTTTTACACCGTGGAAAGCAGAACGATTGAAGATTTAAATAAATGAAAAGCAGATTGGACTTGGAAGACAGAAAATATTCTTGAAACCAGGGAAGAAGAGCTCTCAACCCTCGCAAGTCGAGCGGGTTGGAAGATGGATCCGAAGAATTACAGTTTTTAGAACAAAACACAAATATTGTAAAGAAGGTTGAGATGATAACTAAGCTTTGGGCGACGCACTGTGGTTGATCTAGAAACAAGTGTACCTTGGTGCAGCGTATTGAGCAAGTGGCATTTCCTGGTGCCTCTTTTTCCAAACACTCTGATCAGGTGCATATAGGTCTCATTTGCTTATGCAAGCTAGAATAGTTGCCTCTTTCATGCCACTTCTGTAACTGGGTTGCTGTGGCATGAAAATGATATATAGACCTTCATTCTTGTGATGTTGTAAAACGACTGTGGTATGGTGATATGAGATGCCTGTTGGACATACCCCCCACATTATATCAGGGGAAAATATGTAGTGCAAACCACATATATAGTGGAAACTTGGAAACGATATGGATCGAGAAATGGACATTCGAGATTTGTCCACGTCACCATGAGTTAAAATTTAACTCCCAATAAAATTTTAACTCATGAGTGCATCAGCGAGTTAAATTTTTAACTCATGGTGATGTGGACGAATCTCGGACGTCCATTTCTCGATCCAACGGTAGTTTCCAAGTTTCCACTACATATGTGGTTTGCACTACAGATTTTCCCTTATATCAGCTCAGCTAGTTAGTAATGTACCAAGCATTATTGTTGCACCTACTTGGAAGCAGTTCTTTTTTTGGAACATGTACTATGCGTACAACCTAATTTCCGTGCATATTAACTAGCAAATGCCACGAAAAGTTCTAAAATAAAATGACATGTACTCCTGATAGTATTACACATATCTGTTAAATCTCATATTCAAATTTATTATATTTTGGCCGTAACAAAAAAATTTAAAAATTTGACTATTTGAAGAGAAAATCTATCAGAATTTCGTATTTTTTAGGGCTAAAATATAATAAATTTGAAGATAAGATTTCACACCTAGATTGGGAAGTATGTGTCTAATTTTTTTATAAATTTTTTCTTTAAATTTGTAGTTGGTGCACGGGAAGCTTGCATCGATAAGGTATTTTAGAGTAAATAGTAGCTAGTTACCACTTGGCAGTATTTTTTTTGGGTGCAACTAGATTGATTACTGATGATTTCTACCCATCCATAACAAATGGCATTGGTCATATTATTCCTCATTTTAGAGGCATGGAAGGTATTGTTTTTATCCCAACACCAGACCAGAATTAAGAACAAAACTCGTACATACATTCTACCATATTCTCCTATAACAATGGCAGGGCACATTTGTAAACATCATGCCCTTTTCTTCTCTAACTATTAATTCAACAAGTGGGTGCATCCTATACTAGTCCGTTTCCTCGTCGATGACATCATGTCATGGTCTAATCTTCTCGTAGGCCTGAAGGATCAGCACATATATACAATTGGAATTTCAGACAAGATCAGGCGTGTGTCAACTAATTCGCAGCTATGTACTTTTGCTGAAGTTACAGGAAGAATTGCAAGCTTTTCAGATATGCCAATATGACGCAACACAGTCAAACGAGTGCTAGACAACTTCCACGCCCCGGTGAGTGAGGCGGTTGCACTACATTTACATTGTATCCTGCTTTCGGTTTTGTCTAACGATATACTCCCTCCGTATTTTAATGTATGACGCCGTTGACTTTTTAATCAACGTTTGACCATTCGTCTTATTCAAATTTTTTATGCAAATATAAAAATACTTATGTCATGCTTAAAGAACATTTGATGATAAATCAAATCACAATAAAATAAATTATAATTACATAAATTATTTGAATAAAACGAAAGGTCAAACGTTTGTTAAAAAGTCAACGGCGTCATACATTAAAATACGGAGGGAGTATGTAAGAACAAGTTCTATGACTCAAAGATCCCAGTGCTTCCCCTTCCCACAGGATATATACTTTGGTTCTGAGTGCATATGCCTCCCCTTTCCTATGATATATACTTTGGTAGTTTGACTAATTTCTTCCTTTTCAAATACCTCTGTTGGTTTTCGTCAGCATTCCTCTCTCGTAATGAACTCATTTAGCTGCTGTTTCTACCACAGAGAACGAGTGCTTTGGTTGCTTCAGTTTATTGGCCAGCATGGATTTGAAACATGAGCCCCTTATATATGGTGCTATCTACTGGTAGTAGCAAGAAACTTGAACCATTGATCTCATTCGATCCAAGAGTTTAGATTTATTTGTACTACCACCCTATTTACCGGTAGTAAAAACAATATTTTAGAGGGGTATAAACATCATTTAGCAGTGATGAAACCTTTTTTCTCTCTTTTTTTTGACTTTTTCGATGGAATATGAACGATGCTAACGAAATGGATGATCACAGATTAATCTACCCCTAATCACTGTTTAGTACATTACTAGTATGTCTTTAGGGGCTGTTCAGATTGTATCTAAAATAAACTTAGTTGGCAATATTGCCATGTTTTGGCAGGATTCCTTATGTGTTTACCAAAGTATGGTAAAAACCTAAATGTATGCATATCTTTGTCAACTTACCAAAAAATGGTATGGTTTGAAGTGACATTAATCTGAACAACTCCTTAATAACGAACGGTTCAGATTATTTTTATTGGTTATATAATACTACCAGTGGAGAGCAACAAAACACATCACTCTTGAAAAAGACGTTGAATTAACTCATACACATCAGTACTTCAGCCTTCATGGGGCACTAAACCGGTAAACCTGTCTACATATATATAGGACTGTTATAATCTGTAAATGAAACACTTTCTTGATGATGGCACATCATAAACAGGGTAACCATAGTACACCCTACAAAAAATCAAAATAACTGCAGCAACATCAACAAATCTAACAATCAACTGGTGCGTGTTTCACCCTATCACTTTTGGATCATCGATGGAGACAAATGCCGTGGTCAGCATGCAGTACATGGGGAAACTGTAAATGCCATGAGAGCATAAGCAGTTAAGCACAACACTGTAGATGTGGCGCTGCTGAATGAGTGCAGTGCTCCATCATTTGGAGGAGGAACGGACATGATGGACGATGAGTGATTTTAGCTAAGGTTTCTAATATTGTTAGGGCATATTTCCCTAAAAAAATCACTGTTGCTGAACCATGTCTATAACTGTACAGCTCAAGTTCCAGATGGCTCCCTTTCCTACAAACTACACACTATCAGTTGACTTTATATCCTCCATTATACTTTTTTGTTTGCTCTTGCTCCTGAACTTCAAGTGTGAGACATGACGAATTTCTCTTGCTGGTTTAATGATAGTGGATGACAAAACCGTTGAGTAGGCTAGCTATTTATAGCTGAATAGCTGAATTTGTGTTTTTTGTTGTGAGATGCATGGATTGAATTTAGTGTTGCGTATGTTTGTCGAGTGACATATAATCTATGTTTTGAGGTTATTTTATAATCTTTCATGATCGACATGCAAGATATAAGTGCATGCGTACTTGAGTTGTAAATTAGATGGACTTTTCTAGATCAACTGTCTTTTGCTTACGCAAGCTATAGTTGCCTCTTTCATGACATACCCTTTAATCAAGTAGTAGGGGTATGAAAAAGAGGATGAGCCTTTGTTGTTGGATCAAACTAATGTACTACTCAACATTATTATTGCAACAAATTGTCAGCAGTTAGTATATTTTTTTGTATATATGGAGTAAAATAATGTACTACTAAGCTATAGCTACCACTCTGAACTTTTTCTTCTTCTACTTGCTAGTTCAATGGATTGAGTATTGACGATTTATACTCTTTGTAAAATAATAAAAAAAACACAATGGCATTGTTCTATTCCATGTCTTACATTCACGTATCTTTTAGTTAGAAAACCACACGGTACTCTCTTTTAAATCTCAGTCCATAATTTTTTTTTGAAAAAAAAAACAAACACATTATTGTACGGATCAAGCAAAATAGTTGTACGGATCAAGTTCCCAGCGCCTCCTTCTCCTATAATATTCTTTAGCAGGTTGATTAGATGCACTAATTCTTCAATTTCCCAAATATTCTTGATCTTTCTAATGAATAAAATCTCTGTGGAGAACTCGAGAAGCTTGCTTACAAATTAGCTGTCTCTACCAAAGAGTAGATCATTGCCATTTATTGAAGAACATACATGTGAAATCGTCGATGTTGAATTAATTCAAGCACACATTAGGTAGTTCATCCTGCCTGCAGAAAATTGTCAAGATGTCCTTAGGCAGTTCAGCCTGTCTTCTGGCAAGCTTTATAGACACAAGGGAGAACTATGTCCATGACTGAAATGGCCACATCAGAAGGGAGTATGACACTGTAAGAGCAAATATCTGTAGAGTGTGCATGAGGGTTATTGTTCATTGTTGCTGGAGTAATTTCTAGTACTCCCTCCATTTCAAAATATTTGACACCATTGACTTTTTAGTATGTGTTTGACCATTCGTCTTATTCAAAAAATTTAAGTAATTATTATTTTTTTTCATATCATTTGATTTATTGTTAAATATACTTTCATGTACACATATAGTTTTACATATTTCACAAATTTTTTTAATAAGACAAACGGTCAAACATGTGTTAAAAAGTCAACGGTGTCAAATATTTTGAAACGGAGGGAGTACTAATTAATTAAATCCCTCTCTATTGATCCCTTGTAAACTGTAAAGGAAACATCTTCATGATGGTGCATCATGAACAAAAATAACTATACGATTTATATACTTTCTATCAACAAAACTATCAAGCAATAGGTGCGTATGTTTCGCCTTTCACAATCCATATCATCTAGTAAAAATAATAAAAGGAACTCAGTTCTACCCAAGTTATTGACAAAGCTCTACCAAAATGGCAGGTGATCTGTGCACATTACATACGAAACTGTTAATGCAGGCTTGTCCATAGTTTTTGATGTGTAGAGCATGCTAATCTTTAAACTTTGAAGGAATGATTAAAAGTAGCATGCCAATCGATGCTCAGGTCTATGGTTGTTAGAATAATTGGGCTAGGCCCAACTTATAATATTAAATCTCAAAGGCCCATAATAAGTGTTGAGGATAATAATACCACCTCAGGATTTAAGCGAGAAATATCTCAACCTAAATAGGGAGTTATTGGAGGCTCCCTGTTGACCAGTTGAGGTGGGGGTCGGAATGCCACACGCGCGCGCGCGCGCGCCGGGCCGTGGGCGAGGGCGGGGCGTGGCGTGGCTGGCTGGCGTGCGTCACGTCGCTATCCTTTTGCAGCCACTAACCCACGTTCCCACGATTCCCTCCGCAACAGCGCGTCCATGTTCTTTCTCCTGATAGATAAGGAGGCCGCGAGTCCGATCCGTTTTCTTCGCTTCTTTCCCGGTGTTAGTTTCTTCTCCTCCGCGCCTGAGTTGCTCTCGCTTCCTCGCTTCTGATCTCTTGCGCGCACGAGAGATTGGAAGGAGCAGTACCTCCGAAACCACACCTTCGCCTGAGATCTGCACCGGGTAGGCGGGTGATCAGGTTTTTGGGGAGTGCCTCCTGCACGACTGCTCATCGCCATGTCTGGAGTTGCCGCCGCCACTGCTGGCGGAGGTGGTACGCCGCCGACAGGAGCTGGTGCGCCAGGAGGTGCCGTGAACGACAACAACAACGGAGGCAATTCTGCCTCACCATCCAGCGGAGGGCCATTCTCGGGGTATAATCTTCTCCTCCTGCTATTGTTAGCGCTATCGCTATACTATGTGCGCTATGTTCTTGTTCCTGTTCTACATGATGCCTCTAGCATGTTATCGTGTTACTGGTATGTTCCTGTTCCTGACATTCATGATGCGCATAGTATGCTACTGGTTATGTTAAGATCACCCTACACTGCTTATGCCATGATCATTGCTTTAATTTTTTGGATTAAAATATACCGATTAATTACTACATTTCCAACAATGGTTGTGCCAGGCCATATTTCCCTAGAAAACCACAGTGACCACTCCTTGTAATGTCTCCTGTAAAATCTGAAGAGATCGGGTTCCTGATGTCTCCCTTTCCTGTAAATTACTCTCATTTGACAAGCCTCTACTGTACTGTTCTCCTCTTGATCTCCAACTTGTGAGACATGATGAGCTTCTATTGTGGTTACGACAGAGGAGTGTCCAGGCCCTTCTATTTATCGGTTGGCATAAATGCCAACAGAGGATTGATTAGTGAGGTCACATGGCATATCACAAAATTTATTATTTTCTCATCTCCCACGTCTATGGGTCATCAAGGCGAAGGAGTCTAGCATAATAAAACATTAGATGCCAATACTGTATATAAATTGATTTTACTCTGTTTGACTAGTGTAGTAAAAACATGTTCTCTTTTCTCATGCCTAAAGATAAAAAAAATGAAATAGTAAAAAAATGCATTATCAAGTACCATTTGTTCAGATGTTAGTGACAATGCCATGGTGTGCAATATTGCTTTTACACAGGGAAGATATGATACAATTAATAACAAAACCAAGATTGAGTGCTAAGTAGAAGAAAAAAAAGTGCACAACAATATACAAGTAAACTTGAAAATATTCATCAATGAAACTGTTATAGAATTAACTTCTTCAACCAAGTTTCCATGATCTCTTATTCATACATGACAATAAAATATGCACTGCTGCATATGAAATTCCATAATGTTTGAATTTTAATGACACGATGCTCGCCAACCTCAAAAGAAAACAACACACATAACCTTGCCTCAGTCAACAAAAGTATATATCCTCTTTATTCCTGTAAATGTCAAACAACTGCTTAGAGCACTGTATTGCATATTCCTGGATGAATTTGGGCCCTGTAGCATCATGGTTCACTAGGTCTTCTTTGTTCTTCTTCATTGGCCCATTAATATCACCATCCAAAAGAAATTCTGCCAATTGTGTTGCCCTATTCACAACAACAAAAGAGGAGAATATTTTCAATAATTGAGATGATCAGCAAAATTGTTACATAGTTACGCACCTAAATCTATGTTAGTTAGCATTGCCTTTCAATTTTTTAGGAAAGTTAACCAAATATGCAATTTAAGATGAACCTGTCTATTACATCACATTGAAAAATGAGTACAAAAATCAAGAATTAAATAATAGTACCCTATAAAATACACCACATAAAGAACCTAGTTAGGGCATTGAGCATGCATGCTTGTAAGGTCATCACATAATCAACATAGTAAATTCCATTATATTTTGTCCAAGGAAAGAAAGACTTTTAGTTTTATATCTTTCTTTCTCCTGTATTATAATAACAAAGGCAACATAGGGTATATATTCATCATTTTATATACATAAGAACTAACAAAATGCACCCCAATCATGGAGTGTCTACCTTAATTTCTTAAAAATGAAGGATATACTATTAGTGTATCATATAAATTAAACTAAATAGAAACTCTATAAAAAACACCATACTGACAATTCCTATAAAGCATTTAATAATGCATTCCACAACATAAACAGTTAATAGTAACTTCGAAGAGCCTGATGAAGCATTTTTCTAATAAGTGGTTCCTATAAAGCATTTTTTTAATGACAGATCATATATATGACAGCCATATAAATGTTTCTTAGAATAACCATTCTACATAGCAGTCATGAGCTGCAGTGAAAAAAAAAGTTCAGCCTCAGACACAAAAACTAAAAAACTACAAGATTCCAATAAATTGTAGCTGAAATTCATACTCAAATATTTATATAACTAGTTTGTAAATAAACTATACAATACAGTATGTATATAATATGTAGTAATATGAATAATTTCCCTTCCTAGCATTCAAACCTAATATTTAACTTTCATTGAGTGAAGTAAACTTAGTTCGTTCTTCACATGTCGATTCAACCATTAGCTTCTTTTGGCGATAAAGAGCGCAAATAGCTCCCATGCAAAGCTCCACATTTTCCATAAATCTGATAACCATATTTTCCTCAGACTCCCACAAGCTGGTTTCGATTTTTGACAGTAGAGATGCACTTTTACTGCTGGATGGGAGCACCAAAGAGAAGGGTACTTGCTCACTCATAAAGGGGCCTCCACTTTCTTCCATCCAAGCATCAAAAGAAAGTTGGTTCATCAAATTATTCAAGTGCAAATGAAATAATTGGTTCTGCATTTCTATATTTCCCTTATTTGATTCTTCAACCAAGTGTGGGCTCATATCGGGTATAGAGGCACAACTAGTTGCTACTAGTGCTGGAGCTATTGGAGAACCACCCATGGATATCAGCCCCATGGAAGGAGGTTGCTGCATAGATGATGGTAGCAAGGGAGCAGTTTCCTCTTCAATTACATACTCTTGATCAACACTTCCCAACTCAGAGAATACTGATCTCTTGTTCCAATTTCTCTCTTGATTATCTGATTCCAAAAGTAAGGGTGGACCTACCAATATCGCTGTTGGAGGGGGTACTGTGGCTATAATCGGTATATCTGACAATGATACATCTGTGGATGCGGGAACTGTGGATGACAGTGGTAGTTGCAATTGTAGAATGCACTTGAAATTATTTGACATGGTTGGTGCTGGCTTAATTGAACTCTTGCATGGCCTCCCTCTTTTTTTGGTGCTCTTGATGTTGTCGATGCAATGAGAATTCTTGCGCAAAACTGGTGGGATAGTCATGTTGTCCATGTCGACCCTCTTCCTCTTGCTTGAAGAACTTGAATGATTGGTACCACTTACCTCATTTTTGTTGGAGTCAATGTTAGTCTTCTTGCCACCTTCACTATATGCGCCCTCCTTGGCTAGAAGATCACACTTCATCTGAAGCGCATCAATCTTGGCTTGTAGACATGCCTCAGTCTCGACAGCCCGACGCTCACGCTCGCCAAGCACATGTGCGGCCACCTTGTAATCAGCCATGCGATTTGTGGTTTGGAGGTGGCACACAAGGTTGGCACCGGAGAGTTGCGCGAGCTTGGCTACGGTGTCACCATCGGAGGCCATAGTGATGGTTGCGGCGGCTCTACCCCTAAGCTAGCCTAGATTGGATATTGGGGAAGGGGATTGATTTGGGAATTGCACAAGTGGGCGATTTCGTAGGATCTTTGATTTGGGAATAGCTTACTAGTATTATTGCCATCATTAAATAGGGTAGTACAATTGTACTATGTACTACACTACCAATCTGCTCTGACCTATCATCATTTCTACTTTGGTACATTTGACACTAATTAGTATTTTTTTAGGGGTGCAGGGGGATGCGTGTTTGCATTACCTCCAAACTTGGCTCGTACTAAATATTCTACAGGAGGTAAAATTGATCCAGGCATGTTTCTTAGCATCTCAATTTTCTAATGCCTCATTTGTCCCTCCAAATACAACAATGAAAATGTAATCTCTTAATTTATTCCGTGAAACGTAAAGTGTGGAAATATTTTTGCCAGCTTGCAAATTCTATGTTGATGTCCACCTATCCATCATTTATTCTTGTTTGAGGTTACTACTTAAACTCCAATGCGAGTTGTATATTCTATATAGGCCCTCATTTAAACCGAAATATTGACATACAAAATAAAAATAATCTGCTATGGATTTGAATTTGGGTGCAATATATTTTCTTGTGGGGATGGAGGAGGGGGGATAGGGGTTTGGTAATGACTCTGCACAATCAAGATGGAGGAAACATATGTAATGGCATCCAAAGTAACACTAGCAGAGTTCATTAAGTAATTATCTGCGAGTAAGGTTGCCGAGCGTGATTTTGGAGCAGAACACAATGCCACTACCATAGAACTCCTTGTTCTTGATGCCCTGTTAATGCTGATTAAGCAAGAACCAACATTGATAGCGGTTTCCTAACTTCTAGGACTCATACGTGCAATGAGAAGAGAAAAACTAGCACTGATGATCCCACATTAGTGCTGGCTTTTTAGTTGAACTGGCATACCAAAACAACTACTAGTGGCAATTTTTTAGAGGAATCGACGCAGAAAATCAATCTAGGCAGCGCACTAGCTGAGCCAAGCTGCGCCAGGCAAAGGGTGATATTCTTTAAGTGTGGTGGTATCTGTCTCCTGTTGTCTCCAACCCTTTCTCCCCAACTCATTCTTTACTCGCCGGCCTCCATGTCCCCACCATCATTTGGGTCCCGTGTGCGCCGGTGGAGACCTCCTCCCCCACCTCTTTGTGGCCGCTGTGGAAATCGCTTCGCCCTCACCTCCTCCACTGCAGCCCTAGCAGAAATCTTTGTCCTAGTGTGGTCCAGTGTCGATATTAGGTCATCAGATCTAGCTGCGATGAGCCCAGGGGTAGTCAAATATGGCCGCCACGAGTTCAGGGGTGGCCAGATCTGGTTGCCTTGTTCTTTGATGTAACAACATTGGGAGGGAGCAACGACGATGATGACAAATGCCTCTATTGCCTGAGGCAGAAAGAGCTATTACGCCCCTGACTCTATATATCGCTGTACTTTCTTTCAGGGATACATCCCTATTTTTTCATGGAGTTCTAAATACATTCTAGCCTTGCAATTCTATTCTAATAAAGCATGTGGCAAATGGGCTCTTTGTGCTCGGTAAGCACCCACTTTTGCCTGCATGATGCCACATGTACTAGTAAGGTTATAAAAAGAGTAGAAATGAGTCCATTGAAAAGTATTGCACATGCAACAACAATTCAGTTAGCCACCGTCTCTTAAATTTCACGTACTACTAATGTTAAACAGATTAGAATGAGCCATGTTTTTAGCTGATCAAGGTTGTTTGCACCTCTAGTTTAACATATTTCTATGAATACTATTAGCTATGAAATACAAAAACAACATAATGCACATTAGCACATATGTGGCGTCCAAGACCATACAATGCGTGTTGTACTTGATTTTCTCTTCCAATGAATTTAATTTTGTAATTTGAGTATTTTGCAATATGAATGATTCACAAGTCAGGCTAAAACTAAATACATTTGGATCTTTTTTCAAAACTACATACAAATTGGACTTCATTTTCCATTCTCACCACTTTACAGAAAAAGATTAATTATCATTTATCAGGAAATTCTTTTGTATAGATTCTTATTTTTTCCCCTTTTGGAACTCTGGCTTTCATCCTATTGGTAATTTTTGTGCACTCTTTAAGAAAGGAAAAGGTAACGTTCAAAAGTTTAATCTTGCACCAGCCATTCAAGTAGTGTTGTAATAACGGTTTAGCAGAGACCTAATTAAGAAAATAAAATAAAAGGGAAGACATATGGGAAACACTATTTGTAGGTAATGCTATTAATTGGTCTGGGTGTTGCCTTTGGAATTTTTCTTCTACGTTTGTGTGGGGGTATTCCTTTTCTGCAAGTATAGAAGGTATATCCAAAAGCAAAGAAGAAATATTTTAAGAAATACCAAGGGCCTTCTTCTAGAATCACCAATATCTTAAGATGAAAATGCCAGTGATAGCACAAAGATTTTTTCTTTGGAAAAACTAAAGAACGCAACAAATAACTCTGATCCAACATGTGTTCTAGGTAGCAGAGCATCTTACATTGTAAGAAGGAATCTTATCTGACCAAGGCTATGAAAAATCTTAAGATCACGGTAAAAATAGTTTAATCAATTCATCAAATGAGGTTGCAATATTATCTCAGGTAAATGATCGAAATATCATCTAGAGGTTGTCCTGAAATTGAGATCCCTATGCAAGCGAAATTTAAAAGAAAAACTGATATTGTTGTGGCAAAATGGAGATAATACAAAGCTCATGCAAGCTCTGTAGCAATCCACAAACTGTCATCCCAAGACAACAATAACTTGTCACTACTCAGATTATCCTGGATAATATTGAGTAGTGAATCATCACAAAACTTGTGTGAAGAGTGAAGCTTGTCTAATTACTTCCTTTGGGGGAAAAAAACAATGCCCATAATAGAGATAATTTCCTCTTATGTTCTTGAGGAAGCATGTGAGAATGATATAACATTGTTGCCTCTCCTGCTGAGGACTCTTGAGGAAGAAAGATCTGCTGTATCTTGTCCTGAAGCTTTGGAAATTGGCCATCCAACAAAGCTCATGCATGCGATTTCTTCCAGTTGTGTCATCTGCTACGGCGAGAGCTTGTGCCGTTTGCTACCCAGAATACGAAAGGAAATCCGGTTTATCGAGTACAATGGTTTGGTCTTATATTGTCCGCCTTCATGCATTTTTGTGTTTTCCTACAAATTTTTCTGGCCTTCATGCGTACTGGATTCTGATTTGTCCATTTGATCAATTTCAAATTTCTGTGCAGGATAGCTGTAAATGTATTTGTGTTTTGCGACAAAATTGGAGTTGAATCCAAAATTCCAAAATTGCTTGTTCTCCAGCAGATAGCGGCACCCTCCTATAGTGCCACATCTCACTTGACACTTTTTTTACCTTGATTCTACTTTGCAGTTCCTTTACTTTTTTTAAACCTTATTTGCCTACTAAATGTACGTACAGTTCACATTATTTGAGCTCAGCAATGCTTCAAGACTAGTTGCTGTAGCTTAGGCATCCTTATTATTTTGGCTCTTTCTATTTCTCCTATAATTACAAATGGTGCATTTTTGTGTTCCGTATCATCAGCAAAATCAATATAGCAATTTTTATGTTCCGTATCATCAAAATTAACAACCAAACAATAAGTGTGTTTCACCTTTCACAATTAATTTCTATCATCTTGCCAAAAATAAATGGAACTGAATCTTCTCTCAGGTCATTCAGAGAGCTCTATCACAGAGGTCAAGAACTCAAGACCCCATGCTGATAGCTAGCATGCCGTGTTGCCCTGTCCCTGGGCTGGCCTGTGGCTGGCCTGTGGCGCTGTGCTCCATCATTGACATGACTAACCAATCTAATATATAAGCATGTAACTATGATTTTCTCAGATCCCTAAATTTGCTGGGCAATATCGTCCTTACTAATAGTCGGAGCATATAACTTTTTCCTTAAAAAGACAAGACCCAACTTCCTTAATACAGCTCGAGTTCCTGGTGTCTCTCTTTCCTACAAACTACTCCATATTGACAATATGTCTTATTGCTCCTGAATTTCTAGTGAGGAATGATGAGCTTCAATTGTGAGTTTTATGACCAAGGAGTGTCTAGCCTCTACTATTTATTGGTTGTATACATGTGAATAAAGATGATCCGACCATGGTAAAAGCTCTGGACTAGCCCAACCCATGTTTTAAATGAGTCGGTAGTACTAAATCACTAAAAGTTTCTGTATTTAATTCATGTATTAAACTTTTTAATGAATTTCAACAAAATATGGTTAAAAGCTATAGGAATGTTTAAATTTTAGTTTTCAAAGTAAGGTTGCCCTAAGGCGTGGTCTTGAGAGAGAGAAACATAATTTACAATTGCTCACATACATGCATATAGAGAAAAGGAGAGGGACACAAATTACAATTCCAATGTTTAACTATTTCTTCCAACTTTTGTATGTTCTTAAAATATCATTTTCTGCTTTCAGATAACAACTAAGAATATTTTAAGTAATTGAAAGTTACTATCTCTATCCCAAAATATAAGAATTTTTATAGTTGAACACGATTGCATTAAGAAAGTTGGTGAAATTTAATAGGAAAAGGTTATGATTGGTTGAGAATTTCAGGTAGATAGAAAAGTTAAATGATGGGGGATTGTAATTAATTGGTTGTAAATAGAACATCGTTGGAAATGTTGTAATAGTTTGGGATAAATTCTGAAACTTATACCTATAAGTAGTTATATTTTATGACGGAGAGACTACCAAATTCCACCCCAAAAAAGAGCTTCACCTTTACAACATTTCATGTTACAATTACAGCATTCTCAGCATCAACCTGAGTATAAGGGTTCAAATGTTTTGTTGTACTCAGGTGTAACGGAGCTGTCTACTAGCTATCTTTCATACAGGTCAAAATTAGCATGGTGGTCAGTGGTGTTAGAATTCTTTTAGCACCAGAGCAACTGGGCTTTCCGGCCCGGATGTGACACGGCCGGCAACACGGCCAGCGGCAGGGCGGCCAGCATATATATGCAGGCCGAATTGTAAGGGCCGGTGTTGGTTGTGCCGGCCAGAGAGCCTGTCAGCTTGCACCAAACACAACGCTTTTCGTCGCTGTCTCTCCTCTTCGTGGGGAGGACTCCGTGGACTTCGGGTAGCCGGGCACCCGGGTCGCCAGCACCCGCCGCTCGCACTACTTTGGGAAGGGAGAAGAAACATGTTTTTAATTTTGTAAATGGTACGGCTATAAGTAGATAAATTGTAATGGTATTTATCTGAATCGATATATTTACAATGGTATGGATAAAATTAACCGAAAGGCTGGTGTGTAAACTGCGTCACCGCCGGAGATCTGCTCATCACCGGCACGATCTTAATCCGCACGTCAGCCAGTGCTCACTGATAAACCACTAGGGCATTCTACTTTCTAATTAAACGAATGGTCCGTGGGCGAAAAGTAGGAACTTTGTAGCAGAGCTGGTGGCATGACTATCGTGCCATGTAATTAAGTCAGTAAGTCTGGATTCGATTAGGATGTAAATGCCGGGTTTTAATCCATTTTGTCAAAGAAAGTGCAAGTCAGCAAGTCATCGTGATTATGAAAGACAGTTTGTCTGCAACTTCTCTGTGTGAAACAATAGTACAATAGCATCTATACTACCTGGGTCTTCTTGGTGATGACGTTTCGAAAGGATCCACTAAATTCGTACCAGCCATTCCTTTTCCAACCTAATGAAAAGAGCTTCTCCAGATCAACCTGGTCGAGCATTTCACCAAGGAACAAACGGCTGTAATCAGTGGTGGTGGGACCATTTTGGTACTAACTTCATTCTACTTCAATTATAACTACGAAAGGAACAGAGACTCCCGGTTTATAAGCAATGCCTGCTACTAAAAGACATGCATAGACTTAGAACAAGTCATGATAGGATCAGTAGAATTAGAATCTTTGGCTGGTGGACTGGAACGTCGTCTCCCGCGTCTACAGCCAATCAGGCGCATGGACTCTGCCTGCGCCTTGTCCGGCTTCAATCTCAGCTGCAACACCACGGGGGACAGCCATTATTGCTACAATGACCCTGTTTGGAGAACTAGTCAAGAGTTATTTTGAGAGCTATTATTTAGCCTAAGGAAATAGCCCTCCAATAAAATAGTTCTAAGTTGTTTAGATCCAAGGATTATTTTAAGAGCTATTTGGCCTTTAATGTACCTTCCCATGAAGAGAGATAGAGAGAAAAGACATGTTTTCAATGGGCCCCACCTGAAATAGCCCTAATTAGCACCTCTTGGGTAGGATAGTTTTTTTGGGTGTGTTATTTCCAAATAATCCTCAAATAGCTCACTCTTTTGTATCTTTTTGGGCTATTTTGGCTATTTGAGGGAGGGTTTAAAAAATATCCCTTGGATTCAATCAGGGCCAATAGCATTTCTCAGGGCATGGTAGCAATATGTGAGATGGTCGTTTGATTTAACCAATAAAATATCACACAGATTCTCTAACACTAGCAACATGTTCACAGCCATGGACTAGGTGCCAAACACTCACTTACATCGATGACCTCCATGGATCACTCTCATGTTGTCTTCATTAACAACGTCACTGATAGGAGCTCAATAAGTGTGCCATCCGTCATAGCCTCATTAAATATTGAGGTCAAGGTCTTCCTTTCTTTTGACAGCGGCCTCTTACTAGTTATAAGTTCGACCAGAATTACTCCAAAAGTTATACACATCATTCTTAGCTGTCAGCTGATACTCAAGCAGTTAGTCTGGGTCAAGATATCCGGGTGTACCCTTGGGCACAACTTGAGTTTTCTCATCGATTTTTGAGCAGCCAAAGTCAGACACCTTTACAACCAATTCTTCGGTGAGTAGTATGTTGGCCGGTTTCACGCCACCGTGAAGTATCGGGTGCTGTAACGAATGAAGATGTGCAAGCGCATTGGCAGACTCGGCAGCAATCCTCAGGCGAGTTCCCAACGTGACATGGCAACTCCGGCTCCTTTGGAAGTCCAATAGCTCATGCAGTGTTTTATTTTGCACAAACTCATAGACAAAGCATGGGTACCTCAAATTGTAGGCAACAACCGAGTAGCCTGACAATGTTAGAGTGGTTGACATGGCAAAGTATGATCAACTCCTCTACAAAGTCCATCTTCCTGCTCTCATCAATCTCCTTGCACCTTTTTATTGCAACAATAGTGCCATCTATCTCTGCCCTATAAACTGTTCCCTGTCCTCCTTCCCCGACAATTTGTGCCTTGTTGAAGTTATTTGTTGCAGTTTCGATCTGTCCTCTCTCATAGAGGGTAAACCCAACATTGCCCTCTACCTTCATCAATTATAGCAGTAGCTGACCTCCATGTTGATGGAAAAATTCATCTGTTTTTTTTTGTGTTCGATCTGTATGTGCCGGATCACCTCCCATCCAAAGAAACCAAATAGACCCTTAAATACATAGGTAACAAGCCCTGAAAGGACAGACTTTTTTCATTACTGAAATGGTTTAATCATGTGATTGAACATCAGTATTTTGGCATCAATGTACATGTTGTACTTAACAGTCTAGGACACACAATTAAGCAAACCATAAGTTTATGTGTACAAACACTCGTTCCCAAAGGTCTTGTGCAAAGGTCGTTCCCTACCTACAACCTACCTACAAGAAATTACTTGTGGAGAAATTAAGAATAAAGATAGAGTTGCTACAACAAAAGATTATACAAGGAAAGTTTATGTAATCATACAAGTTACTGAAACATATAGAGTTGGAATTTATATTGCGTAACAACTGCCACTCGTACTCTGGGTGTTAAGAAGTTCTTTTGGCATGCTCCTTCAATAGAGGCATTTCCTCGGGTACCCGCAGGACATGCACATTTGAAACTTCCTGGTATATTTTTGCAGTTTCCGTAGCAACGGTAATTCTCATGTTCTTCACATTCATTGATATCTATAGTGGTATATCAAATTTATTTAGAACAATAAAAGTAATTAAATATCAAGAAATATTTCATGACTATAATAACAAATTATGGATGAAAACTACAGAAATTGAACAAATTCACCTTGGCAGCCATCTAATAGGTAAGGATTTCCTTGGTATCCACGGGTGCAGTTGCAGATGTAGCCTGGTTCGCTGGACAAGTTGACGCACACGCTGTTGCTGCTGACACACGTGTAGGAGTCACGATCTTTCTGCGCTTCCACGCAATTGCTCGCGTTCCGCACAGCCCACTCAACCACCATCGGCACCCGCCCGCCGTTGTTATCGGTGAACTCCGACGAATTCATCACGTAGCTCCTCCAAAAGCTAAATCTCGACGACTACTTCAGCACCACATAGCTGCAGCGGCTAACATTGTAGATCTGCGTCATGTTGTAGTCTGGATCAAACATCGTATTGTAGGAACTGTGCCCCTCGGTGATGGTGGCCTCGCAGCAGCTTGTGCCGGAGCAGGCGCCATGCATCCATTAGGCTCGCTAGGTCATCGCCATTCGGCCCGCACAACGCCGTGCACGCGCTGGTGTACCGCACGCCCTCCCTATCTCCAACTTGTATGTAGGCCACTGTCTGGCACCCAACGATTATGAACTTGTTCTCGGTGTCGGAGAGCATGTATGCCTCGGGGAGGTAGACAATGGAATCGCTGGACTCATCTATCATCCCTTTGGAGGCGCTGTCATAGCAGTAGGAGCTGATGTTGTTCCACACCCGTGCCTTACCTTCGAGCAAAGAGATGCTATCCAGCTCAAAATATCAATCGCTCTCCGGTACCAGTGGCAGGAAGGGCTTCTTGCCATTGATGGTGTCACGGCAGATGAGGTCGAAGCAGGGCCACGAGCAGCCGGCCTCGAACCCGAAAGGATACGAGATCATCACGTCGCCACATGCGCCGTAGAGCAGTTGCTACGAGGAGGTGGCAGCCAAGCTCCAGCAGCGGGCACCACCGCCGCCAACTCTGCGACACTAATCCAAAGTACGGAGGTTAACAACGTCTGGAAATTATGCATGGGCTTTTTTTTTACTGGGAATACTGCCAGGGCTAGCTTTGCCCAGTGGTTTAAATTTTATAGAAAAATGAAATATTTACAAAGTTACAGAGAATGTATAAAAGAGAAGAAAAGGCAACAAAGCTATAAAGTCTGCAACCAATCAGAAACATATTGTTTCAGGGGATCCTTCATTCTGCACAGATACAAAAGAGCATCTTTCACAAAAAGAGATTTTCTAGGATTGAAATAAAGACTGAATACTTTGAAAGTTAAGTCCATTGCGTTGCTTCCAAATTATGCATGGGCTTTCGATTGTGTTCCTAACCAAACTGCTGCATGCACCGCCTTTTTTCCTTAGTTTGGAGGTATTAAGGCATGTGTTTGTTAGAGAAGTTCCCAACTTCTCCCACCTACGCACGGAAAACGAAACGATCGATTATTGCATGATTAATTACATATTAATTAGTTTAAAAATAATATAATTTCATAAGCAAACTTTCTATATTTTTTTTCTAAAAAAGAACCATCACGCAGTTTAGAAAAAGAGTGCGTGAAAATGGATTAATAAAGAGATCTGTTCATTGAGTGTGTGTTGCAAAGTGACAAGCTCTTCTCCTTTAATAGCCCTCAATGACGTTGTATGGCAGTTAGGAGGTCAGTGCAGCCATAACCGTCAATAGGAGAGGCTAGGATTGTGCAACGTGGAAGATGTAGATGAGGGGTGGAGGCAGTGGCGGTTCGGCTAAACCCTTGGTTCAGCCGACACTTTGGCCTCACCCCTCTCCACCCCCTTGTCGCCAGAGGTTGCCATGTGGGCACCTAAGGCAGTGCATGGTGCTTTGATCCCACTTTGAGTCGGTTTGGTCTGACTTGCGGGCCCATCAATATGAGTACTCTCACGTGATTCGTCGGAGTATGCCAACTCATTTCTCCTTTGCTTTATTATACAATTTCTATATTCATAGTAATTTTTCAAGATAAATGAAACTACATTATTTATAACTAATATACACGTAAGAAATGTTAGTCCTCGATCCATTTATTACTTAAGGTAATTGACGGTTGAAATCGGTACTCAACACCCATCAACAATAGCGAGGAGGCACCTGGACCTTCCCATGAGGTCGCAGGTTTTTGCTCTTCTGGGAGGCGCTGACCCACTAACTGTGTAATATAATGCCTTTCCTTCGAACTAAAGCAAACTGACCAAGTAGGTGCTCCTTGACTAAATCGCTGACAATATAATATATTCCTAATTAATTCCTCCTTGCTCAAACCCCTTTCAAATAACTACCTCCTCCATTTTCTAATAGATGATATTGCTGACTTTTAAAATTAATATAAATATGCCGAAATATAAGTTATACTTAAATTTTCTTTAATGATAAAACATGTCATAACAAAATAATTAATATATATATATAATTGTTTTGAATAAGAAATATGGTCAAACGCCATAAAAAATAAACGGCGCCATCTAACTAAAACGGAGGGAGACCAAAGGTTAACAGCGCCAGGGGCGCAGCTACCGGGGGTGCCGGAGGGGGCCAGCACCCCCTATCCAACCCCCTCCCTGCTATACTAACTACTAACTAGTTCATTAGCATATTAATTAGTCCATTATCAATAAATATGATATGGAAAATTAATTAATAAGCAAGAGACGGAGAGACAATGCTAATCAACTCCTCGTCTTCATTGCTTCGGCTTCACATGTCTCTCCGTCCTTTCATTGCGTCTCGCTGTCGAGCATGGTGTCTCAAGTCTCAAATTGCCAAACAACTAATGATACAACTAAAAAGCTAAATTCAAGTTTTTTTAGGGCATAACATATGATGTCTTATTTTATGGTCAGCATTGCTTACTCCGACTTATGACTTATTCGCCCTGCCTACACCCCCTAACCTTAAATCCTGGCTTCGCCATGTTTATGGATATTTCAATAATCCAGTGACAGCCCGGCCGGACGTGTTTGGATGGACTCGAGCAGGCAGTCGTGGAATGATACAAAGATGAGCGGCATGTGTTCTATTAAGACAGGATAAGGACTTGTGCTGTACGAATAGAAAGTGAAAGTAGAGAAAAAAAAAAGGACATGACATGCAAGTTGACATGACATGACTAATATGTTGGACCTTACAATTATTTAATTTGGACGAAGGTGGGATCGATGCAAAGGCGACTTTGACGATCATCTTCCTGGAAATTAATGGTCATTGGTGTGTCCTTATTATAACTAGTTGATACCCCGTGCGTTGCTGCGGGATAGCTATAGCGTGAATTTGTAAAATGTAATTCTAGAATTTTTGACTATTGGTATAGTATCAATATATCATTACATATAAGTGAACATATAGCTGTAAATTTATCATAATTGGATGATTAACATGCTTGAACGTTCGATGTGTAATTCCAATTAAGATACTCCCATTTCGAAGAACCATGAACGGTAAACAAATATGACACTATTTTTATTATATACTAAATTGGCTTAAGATCTCATTCAGATATTTTAAACAACGAATAAAATATTTCTTTTTGCGAGAAAACAAAGAGAAATACATATAACGCTGCATGCATATGTTGGTATATGATCTTTATCGGTGATATGGGCCCAGGGGTACCCACACTGAGGGGAAAGGGTCCTTTCCCCTAGCCACGTGGCCGCGTGGCCTAGGCCCCCCCATCGGGGAGGGGGGGCGGGTGTGCGGGCAATAAATAGCCAAGAGGCGTCCGTAACTGCATAGGGGCCTCGGGATATCCTGTCGCGCCCCTCGGGCCTGAGGGGCTACGTCACCCCGAGGCCCTCACTCGGCTGCCACGTGCAGCTAAGTGGGCGGAGGAAGAGGCGCTGCCAAACGCATTGATGGGCGGTGCCCCAACCACCCCCACCACATTTAATGCGGCGTGGCTGGTCGTGCAACGCCCAGTCGATTGACGTGCGTCAATCATTCTTGACCGGGCTGTGGCCGGTCGCAGGCAGATGGGACGGGCGGCAGCACACCTAGGCCCCGCCCTATGTCAGGCGGCGTGGGGGCAGGTATGCCCCATCCCATCGACGCCCGGAGACCAATGTTCAATCGGTGCATCCCCTGTGCATGCACCCACCAAAGTCTCCATGAATTTAAGACGGAATGACAGGGGATGCCCCCGTGTCAGACGAAGGACGGTGCTGGGACCCACCTGAGGACGAGCGGCCACCTTACTTCTGGCCTAAGGCTTGGTTGGCTGCTCAGCCCAGGTTGATGTGGGCCCCCCTCCAAGGACGATATATGTAGAGACGGTGCATGTGGTAACCCCTTAAACTATAAAAGGAGGACCTTGCCCACCAAGCAAGGGGACGACTCTCGGAAGCTTGAACCTAAGGAGAGAGTTGGCCAACCGTCTCTTTAGGGTTCGAGATCTCTTGTAATAGCATAAGCATAAATCCACACACAGGAGTAGGGTATTACGCTTCCCAGCGGCCCGAACCTGGATAATCTCTTGTCTCCTTCTTAATCGCCATCCACTACTCTAGGCAATCCACGTCGAAGATACGCTCTTGACCATCGCGCCCTATTCCCCCGGCCGGACTCACAAAGGGAGGGGTCTCACGTCCTCCCGCTAGAGAGGGTCACTCCTCGACAATCTTAAAAAAAAACAACTATTGGGTGCATGAATCTAGTAATTTGAACAAATATGTTCACCTATGAGTAAATGGAAGGGACTGTGGAGAAACAAATTCAGTGATTGCCGGTCTGATAAAAACAAAGATTTGGCACAACCATCAGATGTAGATGGTCAAATGTGAGAGTGGACCAATCGCTCAATACTCAAAGTTACCACAAATTGAAGTTACCTTAGTTGTGATACATTGACATATGAAGCTTGGTGATAAACGAAGAAATCAGATATGAAAAGAAGCAAGATCATGATAGAGTACCAAAAACCAACCTCTATAGGAGATAGACATAGATAGACATCCTTACAATTGGTAAAGATCATCGAGTATTGTAATATGTACCAACAAATTTTCGATGTCATCTATGACAATGACAAAACAAAATTTCATTGGACCATTGACATTTCCTCCTTAGATGATTGAGGAAGCCTGTTCAAGCATAAATGTTCCAAGAAAAACCATTGGATCAACCTAGATATATATGGCTAGTAGATGCATTAGAAAAATTGAAGGGAATGAGAAAGAGGTAAACACAAATGCAGTGGTGTAGGCTTCGAGTGGAAGATGTATTGGTTAGTGGTTAGTGATAAAGGGAGATATAATGATGCATGAGGTAATTAAAGGAAGACAAAAAGCATTGGTCCTCTAAGATGCCATCGGCTGAGAAGAACTTGATCCAATGGTTGATTTGCATAGACACAAGATGATCTAATGGTCAATATAATCTTGATGATGTGGCCTCATAGAATTTGAGCTTTATAGCATAAATGACTTGTAGTGGGTACCAACTATATATAGGAAGAAAGGATTATGCATCTATTCGTGGATGATCAGGGATATTTTATCAAGTAAAAAGCGCATCTAAATTACCTATGCTAAATCGATGGACAACTTAATTTTGCAGCCAGGAGTATCTCGATCTGCGCGCGAGCTTATAGGTAATGAAAATAATAATATCTCGTTCTAACGAAGATTTACATTGCCCTAAATCACTAGTATAATATTTTCTTCTTTTTCTTTTTACATCAAACGGAATCACATAAAATGCACTGCACCAGGTTGAAATAAAAATGTCACATCACACCCAACCTCTTGTTACTCCCTCCGTCCCATAATATTAGGGATTTTGAGTTTTTTCTTGCAATATTTGATCACTCGTCTTATTTCAATTTTTTTTTAAATTATTAATTATTTTATTTGACTTACTTTATTATCTACAGTACTTTAAGCATAACTTTTCATTTTTTATATTTGCAAAAAAAATTTGAATAAGACGAGTGGTCAAACATTGCAAGTAAAAATTGAAAAATCTCTTATATTGTGGGGCGGAGGGAGTATAATTTAATCCGTATATGCTTGTTAAGTAGCACTAAATGTGGGATTCTTTTTTGAAACGTTGCACTCCCTCCGTTTCACAATGTAAGCTATTCTAGCATTTCCCATATTCATATTGATGTTAATGAATCTAGGCATATATATCTATTTAGATTTATTAATGAATATGGGAAATGTTTGAATGACTTATATTGTGAAACGGAGGAAATATCATTTAATTTGGACATGGCCATATAGAACAACATGTACTGCAGCTGACCCGATAATTAACCAATTTAGTTCTGAACATTATGGGAATATTTCCCTGGCCCCTGGGCAAAGAGAGCAAGCGGGCATTCATAAATATGTGGGGTCATCTCATTATAGCGATCTTGCGGAAATGTATAGCACATGCGAAGACTTGGTACGAGTCGTCTTTGATCTTTTCGTTTTATTTTACTTTTTTTGGTGAACATCCAAGCTAGATGATTCATGGATGCAAGCGGCTACCCTTGCCTTCATATACATATATATACGAGCAGTGGTCCAACTGAATGATGCACAACTAGACAATCACCTCGCAAAAAAAAAAAAAAAAAGTACACCATGCCTTGCCATAGAGGTCGAACAATGCTATGTCTCGCCGCCATAGCGTTTGTTTCGGAGCTCCTCACCGGTGGGACCAAGGCGCAGTGCCCCGACACCAAGTGCGGCGGCGTGGACATCCCTTACCCATTCAGCATCGGCCCCGGCAGCTGCGCCATGGCTGGCTTCGAGCTAGACTGCATAGACTCCAGGCCGTTCCTCGGAGATTTCGAGGTCCTCAACATCTCCCTTCACCTCAGTGAGCTCCGGGTGCTGAATAAGATATCTTCTTTCTGCTACAATCCTGCATCTAAGTTGATGGAACAAAATAGATTTGAGAGTAACCTGGACACTCCGTTCATGTTGTCCGACACCAGCAACAAGTTCACCATCATCGGGTGCCGAACACTGGCATATATTACCGACCAGGATTATGTGGGCAAGTACATGAGCGGATGCGTGTCCGTCTGCCGGCGAGGTGACGTGACGAGCGCTACCAACGGTGCCTGCTCCGGGATAGGCTGCTGCCAGACAGCCATCCCAAAGGGCCTCGGTTATTACCAGGTCTTCTTCGACACAGGCCTCAACACGTCGAACTCCATCTACAACGCCACCCCATGCAGTTACTCTGTGTTCATGGACTCGTCCAACTTCAATTTCTCAACAAACTACTTGACTTCTGCGGAGTTTAACACCACCTACGGTGGTCGGGCGCCAATGGTACTAGATTGGGCTATCCGAACTGCAAACAACTATGAGGAAGCAAAAAATAATCACACGTTATCATACGCGTGTAAAAGTGACAACAGCGAGTGCATCAATTCCTACAATGGACCAGGCTATATATGCAATTGCAAAAACAGGTACCAAGGAAATCCTTATAAAATTTCCCGTAATCTCATCATATCTAGAATTTTAAAATTAGGATTACCCTCAGTCTTCCTTGAAAGCTATTAATACAGTAAACAAAGTCTTTGTAGTTACACTATAAAAAATGGTTTTTTTTTCTGGTGTCACCTTTTTTTTCCTGACGTATAAAACAAAAAATGATTGTGAAAATGCAATAGGAGGTACCTGGTTAGTAACCGCTTGTGAAAAGGACCGCTAGTGAAAATAATACTGTTTTTTTTTCTGGCGACTGGCTAAAAGCGCCGCCTGTAAAAATAGATTTTCGTAAATGATTCTCTTAGCGAGCCGTCATAAAAAATAATTTTCAGGCACCATAAAAGACACAGTCCTCCTCCCAATTGTATAAGTCTTGTCCTTATTCTCTCATCCCTCTCCTCTCTCACTCCCTCTCGATCCCTCCTCCCCCTTTACTAGCTTAGGGCGGAATTTTTTTTATTTTTAATTTTTTTTATTAAAAGTTTTACAAAAATAATTTTTCATTTTGAAAATTAACAGAAGTGGTCGCCTACCGCCCTCTGGGAGGGCGATTTTTAAAACTCGCCATCCCAGAGGGCGGCGAAAGTGACGTGGCAGACGGCCGTTCGCTCTCGGGCGACGGCCGTCAACGAAATTTGCAGGCGGCCCCCTTGCCGCCCTCCGCTAGGGCGATTTTGTACTGTGCGGGGGGCCGCCTGCAAATGGGCGGCGGGGGGCCTGGAATTTAGCAGGCGGCCCCCTTGCCGCCCTGGGGGAGGGCGATTTTATACTGTGCTTTATATTTTTTTATAAATATCAATAGTTATCAAATCTTTTTATATTGAAAACTATACAAGATTAAAATCTCCAAGACTGGTAAAATACAATTTTATTATTTTTTAGGGCCTATTTGGAATGTTACCGTACAAATATTTTGTTAGTGCCAAAATATAAGCAAGTTTTGGCACTACCAAATATTTGGTAAGGTAAAATTGCATTTGATCATAATTGGTTTGCTGCCAAAATGTAAAATTGTAGTGAAGAATGTTCTACATAATCTCAAATCTAGATTACGTATTACCAATGAATAGGCTTCAATCGAAATCAAACACAAGTACTATTCAAATTACCAAAATATTGGTAGGGCATGTTTTTTGTAGCAATCCAAATAGGCCCTTAGTCTTACGCATACAAAAAATCAGCACCATAATTAAACATTGTAATGATAAGATAGATAAGAAGTGCCATCGATACACGGTACAAATTTGTCGATCCCGACGAATCAAGCATGCGGTAACCTATCGGCCCCTTCTAGGTCGGTCAGAATGCATTGCATTCTCGTAGTCCTTCAATCGTTGATACTCTACTTGTGTTTCTGACTTTGTTATCTTCTGGCCATGATATGATGGAGTGACATTGTTGATCCATCGAGTAAATCCACACATCCTTGGATTGCCCTGTAAAAATAGTAATGTTATTCAGTTTGGGTAGTAATTTTGTGCAAATCATAGCGGATTTTGTAAATGGTTAGACATACAACGAAATCGTTGTTTACATTGGGGCAGACAAAATATCTCCTTCCAAATGTTTGTTCCGCAAAGGATGTAGCCACCTGGCAGCGATCTCTGCACCCACACTTTGGACGCTCGGACCATTTAGGTAACCCTAATGGATTGTTCCTCCAGTCTAAGCTTGCAATTTCCACCCGACGTTCGTACTCCATCCAAGCATGAATGAACTGTATGGTCGGTTCAGGTTGCGTTATCGGCCCGCCACTTGAAGTAACTCTGACTGTGTCAATCCATTGTACGAATTGACATTTCCTTATATCCTCCTATGTACATCCATTTTGGGATAGTTAAGTTAATGATAGTACTGAGGAGTGATGAAAAGAATAGTTGTAATTACCACGAAATCATCGTCGACAATGTTTGGACACATGAAACACCTTTGTCCTCGAGTTCGGTGCCTTACGGACCTTATGACCTGACAACGGTCACCACAACGACACTCCGGACGCTCACGCCACGTGGGGAGTCCTAGGGGATTTACGTGCCATTCTAAAGCCTCAGCAGCAATTCGACGTTCATGCTCATCCTTCCGCCTTAGGTAGTCCGATCTTGTTTCACTACGTGGGTAAGCACGTGTTCCGTCGTTTTGTGGGTTCTCCATGTCTACCCACTCGATGAAGTTGCACATTGGACGATATGTCTGCGTAAGATGTTACAATTGTGTACGAAGAAGTTAGTTTTTTTATCCATTTGAACTTCGAATAGATGAAGCATACCTGATCAAAGTTCGCGCATTGGAAGAATCTCCTGCCCCGAGTTTGTATCATGAGGGAAGACTTGAGTATGCATCCATCCCCACAATCGCACAAAGGACGGTCACACCATGGTGGAAACCAACCAGCAAAAGGATCGCTTCGCCAATTGAGACGCTCAAGGAATGGCGCTTCCATTTTTGTGTGTTGTGTGCTAGTGGGAAAGAAGATATGAAGAGGTTGCCTTCAGATTGTCAATTATATAGCGTCGTTTTCACTGCAATATATGTGAACTCAATGAGATACATTATTCATTAGATGTGACAAGACGATCACGCGTGGGCGTGATTCACTTTATGTCAACAGGGAGCGCCGAAAGTTGATAGTGACAACTCGAGCTGCCGCTTTTCATGTGTGCTGTTGTGGACTGTGCGCGCTACTGGATCTGACACTACCGTGAAGCGCCGAAAGTGTGTTGTCGTGAGCATAAGTTGTTCTAGCACCATATGAATGAAAAGAACTATGTAGATGAGACAAACACAAGTAGTACTGCAGTAGTAATAGCAAAAGTAGTACTGCTTTACAAGTTTGTAAGCCAAAAGAAACGGTCACATAAGGACTGAAGAGGTAGAACACTACTGACGAGGCCTCTTACCCCTGTCCCTCCTACCCTGCGCCCTAATGTGCCCCTGGGAGTACGTGAGTCGGTCCGGGGGTACGGCACGGCCAACCCGTCCTGCCTGTACAGGTGTGACCTCTGGCTGCTCCTGAGTGTGCGCCTCTGGAGCTCCTCCAAGCTGAGAGGAGCCTAGTACGTCGTGGTGGTGTGCACCGTGCAAGTCGTCGTCGTAGAACTGGCTAGTAGGACCAGTCCTACCGGCGTGAGACGAAGAGGCCCCAGTACCGAAGATCCCGGCTGCAAATCCTGCTGGACAAGGACCATCAGTTTCATACAGGTATTTAATAGTATTAATAAAAAGTAAAGTACCGTGTGGGCGAGGGATCGACGCTCCGTGAGAGGAAGAGCTGGCGAACGCGCCCGAAGAGGTGGCGAACGCCCCTGTTGAGCTCGCGGAAGCGCCGGTCGTGCCTGCGAACGCGCTTCAAGGCAGACGAGGTCCTGCGATGAGGAAACGTGCAGTTAAAACATGGTGACATATTCGTGCAAAAGCTGAAACAAAAATGAACTAATCTCTGGGCTGAACTGTACCGTGCGAAACCGGTGCTGTAGGTCGCACTGCTCCGAAGCTAGGGGCGCTCGAAGGCAAACGAGGTCCTGCGAGGATGGAACATCAAGTTACGACGGGGTGATGTTTTCGTACAAAAACAGAAACAAAACTTAAGAAACCTCTGGGCTGAGCAGTACCGTGCGAAACAGGTGCCGTAGGTCGAGGTCCTGCTCCGACGGTAGGCGCGCGAGGCCGTGGTTGTACCGGACCAGCTGGAGGTACGACGTCCACGGCGCTGCGACAGGAGAAGACGCGCATGACCGCATGCATCTTCTCCTGCATCCGGTCGAAGGTCACCCTCTGCTCAACGTCAGTCAAGTGCAAACCTCTGTTCAACCTCACTTGGACTGCGGTGATATCGGCACTGATATCCCGTGCGGCATCAGCCTATGCAAGATGGAAATAAAAAATTCAGTAATTGTCCTATATTATGCAAGATAAATGAAATAATTGTAAGAACTAATACAAATTCGACGTACCCCCATGAAGTAGTCTCGGTCACGGTGCGTGGGATACGCGTCCGTGACAGCGGCAACGTGCGGCTCTGGGGCGTCTGGAGTGAAGGTCACACGCGCACGAGTGCGAGGAAGGTACCAGCGAAGGTAGTCACGGTAGTTCTCCTCCGTGTGTGGGAAGAGCTCGTTGATCACCTCCTCTGTAGCTAACACCCAGTCGTCAACATACTGCTGTACACGTGGAGCCCAAAGTGCGCCTGCTAGCTGTCCCCGTCGAGTCAACCTGTGAAGAGAGGTAAATTATATGGCTCAATGAAGTAATTATCATAAAAATTTAGAAATGAACAATCCGAACTCACGAGTGGTCGGCAGGGAGGACGGTCGGCTGCACGTTGCCCGGAAACACCTGCCTAAGTCCGAACTGTCTCATCACACGCTGCGGGCAGTGAGGCTCAACGAAAATGTCGAACACCATCGGCAGGATGGTGAGCCAGTAAGCCTGGTCGCGTGTGCACAAGGACGAAAGTCCTAGCGGTGCTCTCGCAGCGACGGCCTCTTCTGTGTACGGCTCCCAGATGACGTCGCTCGGCTGGAGACGGTCAAACTCGAACACGAAGTCCGGGTAACCTCGTCTCACCTGGACGTGAGCGTAACGACGCTGCAATAAACATGATCGGAATTAGACATGTTATGTGAAGAAAAAAAAGAAGACGACTGATAAACTTATAACGCAGCGAAGTTGCACTAACCCCACGTCGACACCAGTAAGTCCCCATCGTGGGACCGTCCTCTGGCCACTACGCGCTGCGACCAACCCCGTAGGGTGCGCTGTCCACCACTGGTCGACCTATGGCAAACCTCTCGGCTGCCCAAAGCTGAAGCAACATAGGGCAGCCAGCGATGATCGCTCCCGCGTCAGTCTTCGTGCACGCCTCACAGAGGGCACGGTACGTGGCTGCTAGCACGGCAGAACCCCAGCTCCACTGCGGCACGTCCTGTGGCTGAGCATCCGTGATGGACCGTGCGTAGTGGACCAGCCGGAAGTCCACAGCGTGCCCGTGGGTGCTAGTGAACATCACCCACCCGAACAACCACAACAGGTACGCCTCAAGGGAGCGTCGGACCGAGTAATCATCAGCGTCAGGGTGCAGAAGGTCCGCCTACAATTAAGAATGAAATGTTAGTACAAAACACTCTGTTGATCGCAAATAAGCATGTATGATAATAACAACTTATTTACTTACAGTGAACTGGAGCAACCAAGCCTTGCTAGGCCCGACTGTAGAGTACGGAGGAAGGGTGTTGGCCGGTCCTAGGTGTGGAAGGCGCATCACCTGCTCGAAGCGCGCAGTGATATCCTCCTTCCACCCAAAAACACCGTCCACGGGACCAACTGGTGCTCCCGCCAGCGGTAGCCCGAGCAGGTACGACACGTCCTGCAGTGTTGGAGCCATCTCCCCACAGGGAAGGTGGAACGTGTGCGTCTCAGGTCTCCAGCGGTCTACCAGAGCGGCAAGGAGTGACCGGTCTGCATCCCACCGCTTCGCTGGGTCACGGACGTCCGCCGCCGCCTCAACAAGCCTACAAAGTGGTAGAAGGCCTGCCGCACGCAACCTGTATAGAGCAAACTTCAAACATAAGTACAACACAAAGCAAAGTTGAGTTGAAATGTGAACATACGCGTACCAAGGAATGTGACGGGGGTCGACACGCAACCACTCGCGCGACGTGCGTGGACGGAAGGTGCCGAGCTGTGCACCCTCGACTGCTGACAGGAACGAGCGGTGGTTCCTGTCAATCCCACGGTTGAACAGCGCCGGTGTGTTGTACGCCATACCTGCATCAAATAGATTGATCAGAAACATATAAATAATTAGTTCAACATAAGTAATAAATGTTCATAAGCGAATTACTAACACATATTAAATAAGAGTACAAACAAACAAAAGTGTCACCATACGGAATATTTCTGATTACAACAATAACTGCAGTTACACGATATGAGTACTTAGTCCGAACACTCATCACGATAACATTATGATACAACACCGAATAGTTCGCAATACTACTAGTACAACAATAGTCGGAGGTACTCATTACAACAACATTCAATTGAAATTACACGATAGAAGTATTTAGTCCGAACACTCATCACATCACAACAGCATTTTATTTCCTAAATCGATAGCATTGTTACACCATGGAATCGCCTGCTGCGCGACGACGCCTTGGCCTTGCGCGCCTGCTTGTTGTTCCTTCACCAGGTGGTCGCCTACCATCACTTGCCTGTCCAGATGGACTAGCATCTGCGCCGCTTGGAACTTCTGCATTCTTCGGGCATTTCTTGTAAGTATGACCGCGCAGATCACACTTGCTGCAGCGTAAAGTCCTCCTACCTGCTTCTGACTCATCCATATCATTTCTGATGCGTCTAGTTTGGCGTCGTCCCTTTTTCACCCTTAACTTAGATGGATCTGGAATATAAAAAACTTGGGCACTCAGCGTTGTGTAAGATCCTGAGATCCCGAACCCATATATCTCCTCACTCCATGTATGAAAGATTGCTTCTTTCCTGAAATAATTTGAGACGTACACATTGGGAGATATGCCACAATCACCGGCAGCAGCAAGAACGTGTGAGAAAGGAAGGTGATGAAGCTTCGGCTTCATACAACTGCAGGTACATCCACCATCCGCCTTCAAGACACATTCCTGCACGCCTTGCTTGCGATAGATACCACGCCTGCTCCTATCAACACACATTATTTCATACCGATGCACTTGTGTGCCTTGAGCAACAACTCTATGTCTTCGTGCCTTTTTGATTTTATCTTCCATGTACTTTGTCACTACGTTGCCAAACACTATGTTGTTATCGGCCATGGACGGACCAATTTTCTTGTATCGATCCCTAAAGTAGGCTTGCGTGCCGTGAAGGATGAATTCAACAATAGCAACCAATGGAAGTACCCGAACTCCTCGCATTACCCAGTTGTACACCTCTGCCAAATTGGTTGTCATTATGCCATACCGAGATCCATCGGTGTCGAACAATAGAGACCACTTCTCCTTAGGCTCATTCTCAATCCACTGAGTGAAATTTCTGATGGACGACCCTGACCTCCTTCTCATTGTTGGTGGGTCATCATGTAATGCACTAAGAGGTATGGGAGGCTCGTCACCTTCAACTTGTGGTCTGCGAGATTGCTCATCTGTTTGCTTCGTTGTCAACTCATCCAACTTGTCCCACAACTCATTAAATTTCTTCTCTTGGTTCTGTGCACAGAGCCTCTTAAAGAGCTCCATAAGATGCTTGTTCTTGAATTGCTTGTAGAAATTTGCACCCATGTGACGCATGCACCACCGACTCCGAACATCAGGCCACTTAGCTGGAAGTCCCTTCTCATCCCAACCGTTCTGCAAGTAGTCAATAGCCCGCAACATACCCGCATGACGATCATGTATAAGGCAAACGTTGGGCCTCATACGCACCACTGCAATGTGCACTCTCTCTAGGAACCAGTACCAGCTTTCAGTGTTCTCACTCTCTACAAATGCAAAAGCCATAGGTACAACCTGGTTGTTCCCATCACACCCAATTGCTGTCAATATCTGACCTCGGTATTTACCTGTCATAAAAGTTCCATCTATGCATAGAACAGGTCGACAATGCACAAAAGCATTGATGCAAGCACCCAATGAGAAAAAGGCTCTTTGCAGCACACTCTTTGTTCGATCATCAACCAATGTAAATGTATGTAGGTCATAGTAAGTATTATTATTCCTCTGGGCAATGGTGGCTAACAAACGAGGCAAATTATCATAAGAAGCTTCAAATGTGCCATACCTCATCTCAATAATCTTTTGTTTGGCTCTCCAGGCCTTTGCATAGCTTATGGTGTACTTGAATTTGTTCTCGATGTGCCTAATAATTGATTTTGGTTCAAAGCCAATGTTACCAACAACACTGATATACATTTCACTTGCCACAAAAGCTGAAGTGATGTTTCGGTGATACTTCTCCACCCCTTATAAGTAGCACTTGTGCTCGGTCACAATGGTAACTTTCCAATAATCATTCCATTTACCCTTATATGCATGGACACGCCACGGACAATCTTCCTTCATGCACCTCACTTCATACACATAATTTGTTGACTTGACCACCCTAAACTCTCTCTGCTAGGAAACTGCCCAATGCTTCACCGCCTCCTTCATCTCATCCTTATGAGCATACCTTGCACCCTCAATTACCTCGTTCTCCTTATACTCCCAGGGTACATGATCACTCTCTGATATAACAAGTCCAGAGAAGTCCTCATTTGCCCAATCAGTGGCCATTACATCACCTTCCTCATCGGATGATGCGTCGTCGTCCGCTTCCTCATTATCCGAATCTTCTCTCTCCATTTCATCAACAATTATACCGACTCTCTCCCCCTCATCCGCCATGCCCATGGCCTGCTCCTCCCTTGGTTGATTTTCCTCATTTTGCATCGATGGTCCAACAACATCCCCTGCATTGATAGGACCCTCTACATCTTCGGTTTGCATTGAAACATTTATATCTTTCTCTTGTACCGACACAAATATAACAAGGGGCCATGACCGTTCAAAAGCCATTTCCACATACCGTCTCCAAGCAGCAGTGCTGTCCATCGGCATTAGTTCCCAAAAATAACCTTCTGTTGCACGACTCACTACAACTGATACTGACATTGTGTAGACTTCTTGGTCTATTCTAAGTCCTCTCAACAACCAACTATAAATTGACTGAAATGTTCTCTCCGCAGGCCTATCGATGCCCTTAGATGTCATTACAAAATCTGACAGATCAACACCATCTGGACCAAATCTAATATTTCCTTCACCGTGAACTATCTGAAATGTGACCTTATTTGACATTGTGCCTGATGAAAACAATAAATACGTTAACCTCGCATTTCTGTACTAGCCCTAAGTTACATTCTCTACAATATTATTCTCCAAAATTCTAAAAGTAGGTTACATTCTCCAGATCAAACTAAACTACATCTTACAATTAACACTACTGTCTATGTCTCAATTCATACTATTATATTCTATGCTCTGGATCTACACATATGTGCTGTGTGCTACAGATCTGCTAAAATATATGGAACTAAAACTAAAACGCAACATATATACTCAAACATAACATATTAGTACAAATGCAAAAGATGTATGGGAGCAAACCTGTGATGAAGTGAGCGAACCAGCAGGGCTTCGCCGCTCCCCTTCTGCTGCCCTCCCCTCTCTCTTTCGTTTTTTTTTGGATTTTTACTGAATATAATGAAATTTCAGAGAGAGGGCTGGGCTTTATAGGGGGAGGCAAAAATCGCCCTCCCCCAGGGCGGCAAGGGGGCCGTCTGCAAAATTCCAGGCCCTCCGCCGCCCATTTGCAGGCGGCCCCCCGCACAGTACAAAATCGCCCTAGCGGAGGGCGGCAAGGGGGCCGCCTGCAAATTTCGTTGACGGCCGTCGCCCGAGAGCGAACGGCCGTCTGCCACGTCACTTTCGCCGCCCTCTGGGATGGCGATTTTTAAAAATCGCCCTCCCAGAGGGCGGTAGGCGACTACTTCTGTCAATTTTCAAAATGAAAAATTATTTTTGTAAAACTTTTAATAAAAAAAATTAAAAATAAAAAAAATTCGCTTAGGGCGGCGGCGCTCGAGCGGATCCTGACGGGGCCCGGTGAACTTAGTGGCGCAGTGAACGGACTGCAACAATGGGCGGCAGGGTCGCACGGGCCACCAGCAGCGTATCTCAAGCACGAACCACATATGCCCGGGTTGCGCAGGCCTCCGGTAGTGGATCTCGAGAGTTGGGCCGTGGGTGGCGGGTCGCGCGGGCCACCAGCGGCAGAACTCGATCACACGTCATGGGAGGCGGATCGCGTGGGCCACAGTCAATGGGAGCTCGAGCGTGGGTCATGGTCAGCGGATTCAGCGAAGTTATTTTAGGGGATTTTGGTGATTTAATTTTTTCCCAAAAATCGTTTTCGCTGGTAGTTGGCTTAATCTTTCCGCCTTGCAAAAGTCAACTTTTGTTAGTGGTCTGTTTAACCTTGCTACAAGTGAAAATAGATTTTTGCTGGAAGATGAAGCCCGCAAAAAAGATAGCCTTTTTTCTTTTTGCCTTTGGTCGTCGTAGGTGGTATAGCCTAGCCGTCAGTAAAGATTGATTTTAGTTGTCAGAAAAAAATATTGTTTAGTAGTGTTAAGCTTACTACGGTGTTATTTTATATATTTTACGGTCTCATTTTGATTTGCCCCCTAATTAACCGCGAATTGTGTGGTCTGGCCTTACTCCAGTCTTTTTTGTCTTCAATATAACGCCGGCAAATTACCATGGGATTTTTTTTAAAAAAAAAATGACAACCTTCACAAGTTTGGACTCAACCTGATTTTAACGTGTGCATATTGAGCAGGAACGCATTCATGAATACAGTTCTCTTGGTCCAATCGAAAAGATGGATGAATTATACTCCCTCCGTATTTTAATGTATAACGCTGTTGACTTTTTAATCAACGTTTGACCATTCGTCTTATTTAAAAAATTATGTAATTATCATTTATTTTATTGTTACTTGATTTATCATCATATATTTTTTAAGTATAGCATAAATACTTTTATATTTGCACAAAAATTTTGAATAAGACGAATGGTCAAATGTTATTCGAAAAGTCAACGGCGTCATACATTAAAATACGGAGGGAGTATATTGCTACTGGTCAACCCGTGTGTTACAAATACTATTATTATCAATTTTATAAATATTAGAATTTAATTATACATTGAACACGGTGGATATTAAATTTCGTTAATTTTAAATGTGGACTTTATTGCAAAATTATAAACATATAATTTCGACAAATTTTATTAAAAATTTAAAATCCACCCTAATATTTCTGTTAACAATTGTATTTTATTAATTAATGGTGTTGAAATTCAGAATGAATAAGTACTGATTTGTACTCATATCAAAGTCCGTAAGTATTTAGGATTTACAATAATCTAATTTGTAAATTTAGAATTACTAAGTACTGCTATAGTCAGTTGTACTTTGGAGTAGTCTCAGTTCTACTCGGTTGGCTCTTGATCATAATTTTCTACTTCCTCCGTTTCAGGTTATAAGACTTTCTAGCATTACCCATATTCATATATATGTTAATGAATCTTGACATATATAGTACATGATATATATAATTCTTAGATTCATATTTATTCAGTATTAAATGTACTTTGTTTGGAGCCTTAGCTACACTCCCTCCGTCACACTCACTAAGACGTGGCCAAAATTGACACAGTCTTCAAAACTAATACTACTATTTAATTTCAAATTGTTCATATACTACAATCTACAATGTTTGTAGCAACATCATAAGACAATATATTCTATAGCACTGTGTTTGTTTGATTTCAACGATTTGCTATCGATATTGTCGCTTTTTACAACATATCAGCGACTTTATCAATTGTTCGACAATACGCTATTGGGCTGAGACTTCTTTTCAAAAATACCCAAAATACCATTATGGACATACAAGGTTAACAATTGATTTATTTCATTAGAAGTTTCAAAAAAAAATATGAAAACTTTTATGTGGCATTCTTACACAACATAGAAATTTATATAGAAGTTTCAGGTTTTTTACATTTTTATTTCTTTAAAAAATGTAACTTATCTGTTATATGATATATAAAATACTTGTTTATCGTTGTTTTTAACATAAATCATCTTTCATACACTACATAAGATATTTTGTGCTATCTCTTGTTCAGCAAACTTTTGCATACACCACATAAAATTTTTTATAAAAACTAAATATACCAGGAAAAACTTGAAACTCGTATACAAAGTTGCATGTTGTGTAAGAGGCCGCATAAAAATTTTCATATTTTTTGAAACTTCTGATGATATAAACTAAATGTTAATTTTGTATGTCTCTAAGAGTATTTTGGGTTAAAAAGAACACTCAGCCTAATGGCCTAATGGCGTACTGTAGAACAATTTATAAAGTCACCGGTATATTATAGAAAAATACAATATCGATGCCAAATCATTGAACTTGACAAAAGTACCGTAGAACAATTTATAAAGTCACCGGTATATTATAGAGAAATACAATATCGATGCCAAATCGTTGAACTTGACAAAACTCGGTAGTATAGAATAGATTCTCTCAAATCATAATCATATAAAAGTAAATTTAAATGACAGTCGAATGATATTATTTTCACCAAATAATATTTAATTTCTAGTAAAAATATTTATTGGTCAAATATTTAAAGAGTTAAATTTTAAAATACATGTGCTCCTTAGCGAATGGGCTGGAGGGAGTACCATGTTAATAATTTAATTATTCAAAAATTAGTAATTAGTATCTATCAACAGTTTTCCTTTATTTAATAATTCTGAAAATAAGAATTAATCACTGTCTAGTGTTCTACTCTCAATCTAGTATAGTTTTTGTTTGATAACTGAAAATTAGGAATTAATAAGAGATTACAGATTTTCTGATGGTATGTTTATTTTAAAACAAATTTATCAAACCTGATTTAATCGGTAATAGTAATTAAGATCCACCTAAACCCATGGACTATAATATAAAAGACATATCTATGCCATTTGAAATAGAAATACATTGTTCATAGAGTAAAATGCACCAGTGGTACTTAAACTTGTCGGAAGGTTTCACTTAGGTCCACGAACTTACAAAACGTACATCGAGGTCACTAAATTTGGTTTATTATATCATCCTGGTCCAAAGCCGCGTTTGACCGTAGTCTTACTTACATGGTTTTACCTACATGGCACGCCACATGGACGATGACATGGATTTTTTTTATTTTTTTCCCTTCTTCCTTCTTCTTTCTCTTTCTTCCTTCTTTTTTCTCAGTGGTGAGAGGCGGCATGAGGGGAGGGGCTGTCGTGGTGGAGAAAAAAGAAGGAAGAAAGAGAAAAAAGAAGGGAGAAGGGAGAAAAAAATAATAAAAAAAATCCATGTTATCGTCCACGTGGCGTGCCACGTAGGTAAGACCACGGTTAAACGCGGCTTTGGACCAGGATGATACAATAAACCAAGTTTAGGGACCTCGATATGCGCATTGTAAGTTCGTTGACCTAAGTGAGATCTCTTGATAAGTTTAAGGACCGCTAGTGCATTTTACTCTTGTTCATATGTGCGTTCTTTTTCTTTGTCTTTTGTGATAAATAAACTTAATTCCAAGTAATGTAAAAAAAATACTCCCTTTGTTCTTCTAATAGATGGTGGCCTTAACTTTTAAACACATATTTGACCATGATAACAAATAAATAAATAAATAATCAGCCAAGTCACTAACTTTAATGTTTCAATCCTGTTAGCCATAAATATTATATATGCTCCCATGCACTGAGTGCACTTTTAATATAACTAAGAAGATAGCACGCGCTTATGCACGGACACCTTATTTAGAGTTGCTTCAATTTTTATTACGAATGTTGACGTGTAGATGATATTTTTTTTAAAAAAAGATATTGACTCTATTTTAAACATACTTTCATTAATATCTTCTTTTTACATATTGCCTTTTTTTACCGTGTCGACGGGATTGGATTGTTTTTTTTCGCCTGATTTGATTTTCGCCCGATTATGGAATCGGACAGATTCTTTTTTTTTTGCCTTTTTTTTACCGTGGGAATAGGATTCGTATTTTCGCCCGCCAGAGCATGGACCAAGCGGAGCCGAGAATGCGAGAGAGCGGTGCGCGCCGTGCGGGCGTGTCTTGATCTTTCTGCCCGCCTTATCTCTTCTTTTTCCACTCTGCCTTTATTCCTCTTCTTCTCTCCTTCTCCACTGCGCCTCCACTCAGCCAGCGACACCGTCCTCTCCACCGCTCTCCCTCCCTCTCCACCGCTCCCCCTCCCCTCCCCCACTCCCTCAGCCACACCCCACGGCGCCTCCCCTGGCCGGCGGCACCCTCTTTTTCTATGCCACCTCTCTCGCCACCATCTTCTCTCGTCTCCTCTTCGTCTCCTCAAATTGTAAGCGGCGGCAGCTACTCCCCTCCCCGGCGTGGCGGTGGCTTCTCCTCCCCTCCCGACGTGGTGGCAGCGGCTGACCCCTCCTCTCCCGACGTGGAGCCAACGGCGGCTGCTACTCCCCCTCCCCGGCGTGGCCGCAGCGGCGGCGACAGCTTCCCTCCCCGGTTGCCCCCCTCACCTCCCCGAAGTTGAGCCGACGGCGGTTCTCTCCGGTGTGGTGGCGGTTTGATTTGTGAATATTTTGATGATTTTGTGATTTGGGATATTGATGTAGTAACTCGAACGATGGGGATTAGGTTTATTTGGGATCAAGTTCATGAGTTAATTGGCTTTTGTGCTATTTTTGGTTGCCTCATTGTTTGATTTATTTGGGGATCAAGCTGGGGGATTTTTAAGGACTTGGACTTGACTCTTATGAGGGACGCCGAACGAAACGGAATAACGGAAGCCTTACAAATTTTTTTTATTACTAGAAAAATGCCCGTGCATTGCAACGGAAACAATTAAATTATAATAATCATCAGATTTACGGGTTCAAGTTTCGTTATGATTTAAGCAAAGCATATCCTTTATGTGGAGTTATCAATTAACCTATTCAAAATAGTCTAAATCAGCTCTGAATTAGGATGTAGTATATTCACTAAGCTAGCACACAATGCAATCGCAAATTAAAATATGCATCAAACACTGCAAAAGATGATACATCAGAAATTATAATTAGTTCAATTCAATCTCTAGTACGTCTTACATAAACTCTTTGACCCAATTCCATCTGATGCCAAAGCAATCGACCAAACGTATATATTTTGGTGAGAAGAGACCATGCTTAGTTTATCGTGTTTTCTCTTCCGGTTCACAGGCACTGAACCCTCCATGCATCGATATAACTTCATGCTTTAATTGTGAAATATATAATTATTTGGTTACATCTTCTCACCAAAAGAGCCAAGGAAACCGAAAACAGATGTAATCAAATATAGCTGCACATTGATTTGGCCGCTATACATCAAATTAAAAATTATCATTGTTTGGCCTAACAAAATTTGGTGTGGGCCTTATACTGCTCGCGCACATGATATAGGTTCGGACTTGTGCGTTGACGACCGCAAGACTGATCTAGATGCGGGCCTTTGTGTGGCCGTGTTTCTCTCCTCTCCAGCATGGATACACACACCCATCGATCATCGTGTTCTCTCCTACTTCTACACGGACAACGGACGAAACGGAGAGTATGAGAAAGTGGGATGACATGTGATGATGCAATAACGGGCGACGCACAAAATTTTTTCGAATACTTGTGTATTTTTTAAATTGGTAGGTGCATAATTAAATTAATTTACAAATATGGTAAGTGTGGGAAATAAAATAACATGGCTGAATTTTATTTTTGTTAAATTCTTCATGATTAATAGCGCTCTCTTAAATTTATTTGAATTTTTCAGAGATCAATTGCTAATTTTAATACTACAAAATAATTTCAATGATTAATTTAAATTAAGAACAAATAAAAACCCTCTCCTAAGTTTGGGCCAAATCTAGCCCATTCTTCCTTTCTCCTCCCCCAAGCCAGCCCGCTTCCCCTCCTCCCTCTTGGGCTGCCATCCCTGTCTGCTGGCCTCCTCCCTCAAGCCGGCCCGCTTCCTCTCCTCCCTCTTCTTCTCCCTCTTGGGCCGCCATCCCTGTCTGCTCGGCTCAGCAGCCGCACCAGCCCAGACCGCTTCCATAGTGATGGCGTGCGAAAAAAAATAGCATAAAAAAAACCAGCGACGCGAAAAAGAAAAACGAAACGGAGAAAAAAAACGGAACGGTGAAAAAAATCTGGAACGGACCAAATAAAAAAAAAGGAAGCCTTACTTATTTTTTAATTATTATATTAGGTATAGATGTATAGGTATAGATTTTGTTTATTTTTTCTTAGTTTTACCGCTTCCAATCAGAATATTATTGGAGTTCAAGATCTTAAATTTTGAAGGGCCTAGAAGTTGTTATTTGGATATGTTCGTGCCAATTAATTTGGAAATTTCATATGCATATATCAAGTGACGAAATTTTCGGTTGTCTGTTTTTCTTTCTGAATCGGACACCATTTTTTTTCTCTAAAGGAACCAGAAGTTACACGCCTCACGCCCACGGAAATCCGACGTCCCTCACTCGTTCGCTTGTGTACGCGTGGGGCGCAGCGTGTGTGGAATACGAAACCGACTCGAGAAGGGTGACGTACGAAAATTTCTGATAAAAACATAAGAAACTTTTATAATAGGTAAAGAAAGGACATGAATGACATTGCCTTTACAGAAATCTTGCTAGAGTATGATCGGGAATACAGGCAGCTTATATCAAAGTTCAGCGGACATAAAAGACCATCCAGATCACATCCCAACCAATGATAGGCAGCAAGGTACATAGTGAATCTGGCATTAACTCAACCCCTGCCCTAACTACCACGCTTACACATGGACCCACGCCATGCACACAAACATACATAGCAGTAGGATTAGAGTTGGTGGACCCAAACATCAAATCTGGTATTTAACCTTTACCTAGGTGAAGCGAGTTTTTAACTCCATAACCACCTAGCCATTTGGCACATGTCATGATAAAATGTTTAAATATAGTCCGTCCGTTTTATATTATAAGTCGTTTTACTTTTTTCCTAATCAAGTTTAACTAATTTTATAAAAAATTTAGCAACATCTAAAATACAAAATTAGTTTTATAACATTTAACATTTAATATATTTTGATAATATGTTTGTTTTGTGTTAAATACTAATATATTTTTCTATATACATGGTTAAACTTGATTAGGAAAAAAGTCAAACGACTTATAATATGCAACGGATGAAGTGGTAGTTTGATACTTCAATCCCCTTTATATAATTGTTTTACATGCAACATATAATTTACTTCATGCAGATTCTGAAAATTGATTGAAACTTCTACTACTCAAAATATGGCAGGCGTGTGGGATTCTTGTATATTTGATACTTGTATTTAATTTTGTCTACTATTATAATCTGACGGTTACATCCATGTCCAATACACAAAGCGAATACAAATATTCTAAACGGATGGTGTGTGAAATTAGTCTGTGCATTACATTAAATTGCAAGGATTTCGACAGAAATTAGCATCACTGAATTACATTTCATAACATCACCGTATTTTGTTTTGCAGATATTGATGAGTGCAAGGAACCAAATAAGTGCTATGGAAAATGCAGAAATAAAGATGGAGGCTTCGACTGTACTTGCCCCTTCGGTACACGAGGCAATGCACACACCGGGCCATGCGACAGAGGGCTAGTTATCGGTACACAAAAATTTTCCAATCGCACATTGTTTAGATATATATGTTTGAATAAATTATGAAGTACCAGCTTTTATACTAGCAGCATGTATCCATATATTTTTGTTTTGTTGTCACTATTTATCGCTTAATTCCTCACCGATTTATTTGTGTTTAAAATGTTTACCCATCTTGCCAGGAATTTGTGCCTCCCTTTTGGTTACTCTAACTATTTTACTTGGGATAGAATGGTTCAAATATAGACAACGAATCACAAGACATGAGCTCATGAGACTTTGTACAATCTACTGATGAGATGCTCATACTTTCTCGAGTCAACCATGAAAACATCGTCAAGCTTGTTGGTTGCTGTCTTCAGTTTGATGTTCCAATTCTTGTCTACGAATTTGTCCCAAATAAGACTTTGTACAATCTAATCCACATCCAAATTGATCCATCCATCAGGACACTGGAGATCCGCCTAAAAGTTGCTGCTGAGTCCGCTGAAGCACTTGCATATCTACACTCATCGCTAGACCACCTTATCATCTTACATGGGGATGTCAAGTCCACCAATATACTCCTCAGCAATAATTTTATCGCAAAGGTTTCTGATTTTGGGTGCTCTAAAATTAGGACCGCGGATGAGAAATATGATATGGTGAAGGGGACAATGGGATATCTAGATCCTGAGTACCTTCGGAACTTCCAGCTCACTGATAAGAGTGACGTTTATAATTTTGGTGTAGTTCTTCTTGAGCTCTTAACCCGGCGAACGCCATTATCCGTGGATAAGGTCAGCCTCGCGTCAATATTTCAAGAGGCCATGAGAGAAGGCCACTTCCTTGAGCTCATAGACACAGAAATATTGCACGAAGACAATATGGGATTGATAAGTGATCTAGCAACTCTAGCAAGTCGGTGCTTAATAATGACTAGCGAGAGCAGACCAACAATGAGCACGGTTGCAGAAGAACTACGCCGGTGAATGGCGGGACAAGTACAACAAGACTAGGGGGTACTTACAGGTATTAGTTCATTGGCACTGACAAGTTCAGCTGCAAACACATCGGAGCATTTCACAGGTGAACCGTCCACAGGTTATTACAGCCTTAAGGGGGTGGCCCCAATGAGCATAGAATTTGCTAGATGACCGCACGATTACTACATGTTTTGTTGTTCCATCGCGAGTGCTTCTATTTATATGCCAATAAAATTTGTCTTCTGTATCTCCATTCTATATAGTAGTTATAGATTATGTTTGTTACGTAGTAGTATGTCCCTCTGTAAACTTTGTGTATCACAAGGTGTGGCTAGTTAATATATAAAGTAATGATAAATATATCCTGTTTTTTTTTTTAAGAATGGCGCATTGATCCTCTTGTTATCCCAAAAAACTCTATTCGCATCCATCTGCTGCATTTTTCGAAGATGTGTATGTAGCCTTGGAGAACTGCGTCAGACATGAGAGGATCGAACTTCTCATCGATAATATATTACCCTTTTTTTTGTCTTCTAAGAGCAAGGTTAATATTATCGCTTACACTGCAAGCTGCAATTTTATCCACATCACTTACAGCCAACAGAATAGTTAACCTGTACAATAAACAAGCTCTAACATCAGCTAATGCAGATAATATTTTATTCCTCGTTCATGTGAACCTTTGACCATCTTCATTCCCTTCCAATCACACGAGCAGTGGGCCCATTTTTTTTGGAACGCGTGTATAGCCGGGCGACTATCTAGTTGCCCACTCACCTTCTCTCACATACATTTTCTCTGCCAACTCATCGTTGCAGCTTAAGCATAACGCCTCCTATTGCACCTGCTCTAGGTAAGTCGATATCTTCCATGTTTGGAGAGGTTGTGCCATTGAGTCTTGTTCATTTTACATTCTGTTCTAGTGTTAAATCCCGGAATGATACACATCTGTTTATTATACACGGTTAGTTTTGTCTAACATCTTTACACTCGCAGTGTCTCTTCTCATATTGAAAGAGTCAGTTAGCCCCACTTAGATTGGGCCTTATTCGGACGGTGAACGGGCGTGATTGAAGCTAATGGGCGATCGACCCGCAAAACCCCCCTATACGGCTCCTCTCCCCTTCTTCTTTTTTTTTTAAAATTACACAGTACAACGCACGCGCACTCACCCCTATGATCACACGCACGCAAACCCTACCCCTATGAGCATCTTCCAAAACTGGGCCGGCGAAGTCACCCCTATGATCATACGCACGCAAACCCTACCCCTATGAGCATCTTCAAAGACTGGACCGGCGAAGTCACCACAGACGCCTCGCTACCACTGAAAGCACAACGCCGTTAAATCCTGAAAAATTCACTTCCATGGGGAGTCGAAACCAAGACCTCAGGTGCTACTGAGACTCTTGTAACCACTATACTACAGACACTTTCGCCCTCCTCCCCTTCTTCTCTTCCTACTACACCATAAATTTTTTTAAAAATAAAAAAACAGTTAGAAAAATTTATGTATAGAAATACTATATATAAAAAATACTTGAATTCAAATTCCAATTTAAATCAGATATATAAACTTTTGACTTATAAATTTTACGTATATAAACTTTAGATGTATAGAAAATACTATATATAAAAAATATTTGAATTCAAATTCAAATTTGAATCAGATAATTAACTTTTGACTTATAAACTTTGGATCTCTAAAAGTGTATAAAAATACTATATATAAAAAAAAATTAAATCAGGTATATAAACTTTTGATTTATAAACTTTGGTTCTATAAACTTTAGATATAAGAAAATACTATATATAAGAAAATTTGAATTCAAATTCAAATTTGAATCAGATCTATAAACTTTTTGACTTATAAACTTTGGATCTCTAAACTTTAGGTGTATAAATTTTAGATGTGTAAGCTTGAGATGTACAAACTTTAGATGCATAAATTTACTTAAAAATAGAAAAGTAATGTGATGCCAAAAAAGAAAACCACGTAAAGAAGGAGGGGTGTCACCCTGATCGCCGCTGGCGATCAATCGCCCATTAGCTTTTCGGCATCGGATAGCGATTAGCTCCAATAAGGAAATTTGCAAGCCCATACTGAGCCAGAGCCGGTGAAAAAAATGCACCACCTCAATCAGGTTGGAAACAGAAACTTTTGCTCTGGTAGTGCGTACGCATGTTCCGTTTCGTATTAAGAATTTTTTCATAGTCAAGTTTAATTAAGTTCATACAAAAATTTAACAATATCTAATATACAAAATTAGTTTCATTAAATCAAACATTGAACACTACTAGAAAAACTCTTTTTCGAGTTGGCCGAATCATATTTTCGTAGGGGACAAGCCATCCGCCTGCACCTCAACGCCTGCGAAAATAGTTGATTTTTACATGCGTGCAGCAGGTCCGCCTGCGAAAATAGCTTCGAGTGCTATAAAAAAAAAAGGTAGCCATCGCCGTTTCCGGCGATAGCTTCCCGTTCCCAATCCAGTTCTCACCCTTTCTCCATCCAATCCATTCAATTCATCCAGTTCATCCCAAAAAAACCCGAATCAATTCATCCATAGTTCATCCAAAATCACCGAATCAATTCTAAAAGAAAGCAAATAAAAACATTCAAAAAATCACGGCCGCCGCCGAGCCGTCGTCCACCGCCGCTGCACGTCCGCGCCGCACCGTCGTTCGCCGCCGCCGCACGGTCGCGGCCCGCCATCGTCAACACGGATCTGGGAGGGAGGGGCGGCCGGGAGCCACCGCCGCCACCGCACGGCCATGGCCCGCCGTCATCACTCCAGATCTGGGAGGGAGGGGCGGCCGGGAGCCGCCGCCGCCGCCTCAACCGCCCTCGCCGCCGTGGCCGTGCTGCCGCCTCGACCCTCCTCGTCGCCACCGCCCGCCGCCGTGCTCCCCCCGCCCCCCTCCGGCCAGATCCGCCGGCCACCGCTCTCCCCCCGCCCCCTCCGGCCAGATCTGGGAGGGAGGGGCTGGTAGCGCGGCGCCGCCACCCTCCGCCACCACTGCCCGCAGCCGCTGTCGCCCTCCACCGCCACCGCCCGCCACCGCTGCCGCCCTTCGCCGCCACCGCGCCCCGCTGCCGGGAGAGGAGGAGAGGTGAGGGGAGGGGAGAGGCCAGCCCTTGAGGTGGGGAGAGGAGGACAGGTGAGGGAGAGGGGATGAGAGAGGTGAGGGACTGAGGGGTTGAATGGATAAGCTTGCCGGCCGTGAGTGGTGAGGTGTGGAGACTTGGAAAAAATTACTCCTATCCCAAGTCTATTTATATTCAAGTCTATTTTTGCAGGCGGACATCAAATTTTATCTCGATTTATATTTTTGTAGGCGGTCATTTGGCTCTACGGGTCATGTCCGCCAGCGAAAATAAGACCCCCACATTGAGAAAAATACTTTTTCTAGTAGTGGAATATATTTTCATAATATATTTGTTCTTTTAAAAATGCTATCATATTTTTTATAAACGAGAAAAAATGCCCGTGCGTTGCTACGGGTGAAGGCTATTTTAATCTTATTATTGTTATACGGTTTAGCTAAGGTGAAATTGATTGTGAGAATTTGATTGAATATTTTCTTTTTTTAGAAAATCATGAGCTACAATTAGGAGTCTCCATACGAGTTTTTTTAAAGAGATTTCTTATACGACTCCTTATGTATTTCTAAAAACAAACGAACTTAAAATACAACTTAAACACGGATCTGTATTTCCAAAAACGAACGGACTTTAAAAACCGACTCAAACATAGATAACGTATCAAAAACCAACAAAAACATCTTCAATTTTTATAATAGTAGAGAGAGATTTGATTAAACTTAACAAAGATTGACTAGAAAAAAAAAGTCAAACGACTAATAATATGAAACTGAGGAGTATTTGATACCAAAAAGACATGGCATCCCTCGATAGGGGGCATCGCCGGCGTCACACGGCGGACGTTCGGAACAACTATCGGAGTGGCGTTCCTATGTGTACCTACCTGGTGTATACAGACATCAGGTAACTTATCTATTTTTAAGTTGTTTTAGTTTTTATTAATTAAAAATTATACTATAAGCATATTGAGAATTTTTAATAATTTTTTTAGATAATGGAATATAATCCTGGTCTGAAACTAATTTTTGTTTTGGTTCGTCAATCGCTGAGGGGAGAATTTTCAGAATTTGACATCCAATACGCACTGTCTTCAGCATAAGCCATCTAATTCGCATTACTTTCAGAATACACCACTAGGACACGAATTTTCTTCATTTTAGGCCACTCCGTCCACGGACGTCAGTCCTCATCGTCGCCCGTCCGTCTGCCGCCGCCTGCGTCCTCGACTCCCCGTCCATCCGCCGGCGCCGACGCCGCCGCCGCCGCTCGCGTCCCCGTCCATCGCCAGCGCCGCCGCCGCCGCTCGCGTCCCCATCCGTCGATAGCGCCGGCGAACGGAGGGGAGGGGAGGGGCGCAGCGGCGCCGGCGCCGGCGGATGGACCCGAGAGACCGCGGGCATGGCGCACCCTCAGCCTCCCTCATGCCGTCACGCCTCCGCCTCTACTCGCTCGACGGCCGGCGACTCGGGGAGGGGGTGTCCCTTTCTCGACGGACGGGGATGCGAGCGGCGGCGGCGGCGGCACTGGCGATGGATGGGGACGCGAGCGGCGGCGCCGGCGCCGGCAGATGGACGGGGAGTCGGGGACGCGGGCGGCGGCAGACAGATGGGCGACGACGAGGACTGACGTCCGTGGATGGAGTGGCCCAAAACGAAGAAAATTCGCGTCCTAGTGCGTATTATGAAAGTAGTGCGAATTGGATGGCTTATGCTGAAGACAGTGCGTATTGGATGTCAAATTCTGAAAATTCTAAGCTGAAGGAGTGTCGGCGTTTGGCAGGTGAGATTAGAACGAGGGAGGGTGAGAGATGATGCGAGTTAGAGGGCCACGGCCATTTCTCTTCGCGTTAACTTGGGCGGTCTGATACATGCTTCGGCCGGTTGTACTTCCGGGTTTTCTCATGATCCGGTAAAAACAAAAAAAATAAACACCGACAGTGAAGCTGCAATGATGAGCCAAGTTCAAAGGGCCAGTGTTGTAAGAATTTTCAAGCAACAGCAACAAACTCTAGATGAACACAGGCTCAGCTCTCAGGCCTCTATAGATCAATGAAATTAAGGTTGTGTATCCAAACCGAGCTCAACGCGTCTTTAACATTTTCGAGTTACGGCGATGTATATTTGGTTGGCAGAGAAACCAATTTTTTTTAGACAATGGAATAAATACGGCAGAGAAACTAAATAGTATCGTGTCTCTAGTCACTGAATTTTAGAAAAACGAGTAGATCTGGTCATGTATATTACTTTGCCACGGTGAACAGTGGGTGCCTGACGAGAATTTTCATAATACACTACTTGACAACTGATCCTTCATCGTGGTACCCAAAAATATAAATATGTTGGATATATTTGTAGCCGATTAAAATGCCTAACAGCACATTGCAATCTTTAGTACCGGTTGATAACACCAATCGGTATACTAAAGATCGTTTTTAGTCCCGGTTCAAATTTTGTTATACCGTTTAAGACTGCTATGGATTTTTACTACTGGCTGGTGTCATCAGCCAGTTCTAAAGATCAACACTTTAGTACCAGATTATATTGATCTACCAACTAGTAATAAAGATCATTTTCTTTTTATATGTCTTCTTCCTCTTTTAGCCTGAGCTATTGCTGGCTTGCTGCAATGTGTAAAGAGGAACGAAGACAGGTGCTGCTAAATTTTTTTATGAAAATATTTTGGTGATATTATATAAATAGAAGGGCTCTTAGCAACTTAATCCTCTATTGATATATGGTTAAAATATTATATTTCTACCTATGTTTCTATACGTCATTCTCTCTCCAAAAGATATATGGAAAAAGATGAGAGAGAAATTTTTATAGAGAAAATAAGGGTACTTTATAATATTAGAAATATTTGAATAAAAATGTTAAAAAAGATAACAAAGCAAAAAAATATAGAAAATGAAAACAAAAGAATAAAAAAAGTCCATTTAAAAATCATTATAATATTTGTAAATAAGTATAATGCAATAAAAATATGTGAACTTTAAAAGAACTTTGAAAAATAACTAAAATTAAGATAATACATGAAAAATATATTTAAAATTTTTTAAAACTTCTAGAATTTATAAATAATTAACCATGACTCCGATTAAGTCTATTTACAACTCGCTAAAATCGTTAGAAATAAGAATTCATTAAAAAGTGTACCGTTTAATTATGATATTATAAATTATTATATGATAATTTAATTATTTCCACTTTCGTGGATTTGCTTATTTGATGTAGATGAATTGACAATGGATGAACACCGGGACCAATTGATGAAGGAGTTTATTGATGGCGTGCACTCTTTTCTGAGTGTGGCCAATGCCGACAAACCTAAGGATTTATATGTTGTCCATGCAAAAAATGCAAAAACCAGAAGCAATATTCTACATCGAGAAAACTCTTAATGTCCACTTGTTGCAGTCGAGATTCATACCTAGCTATAATTATTGGACCTTGCACAGAGAGTTAGGGGTGGCAATGCAAGAAGATGAAGAAGAGGACGACAACATTCCGGACTGGACTCAATACGATAGATTTGCAGAAAATACAACAGGCGAGGCAGATGGAGCTATTGAAAAAAAATGATGGTGCGGATGATCTTGGTCAGATGTTGTGTGATGTAAAGAAAGACTGCGAAAGTGAAAGGGAGGTCCACAAATTGGAGCGTGTATTAGCGGACCACAAAATATCTTTATACCTAGGTTGCGAACATGTGCACAAAAAGTTGGGTACCATGTTGAAATTCTTGCAACGGAAGGCAAAAAATGTTGTGACTGACAACACATTTGACGAGTTATTGAAGCTTGTAAAGAATATTCTTCCGAAAAGAAATATATATATAACAGTATTTAGTTTCTAGTTGCAAGCAGGACATGCATCAAACACAATACTACTGATAGCTCCTATGCAAGCTCAGCATGTATATACCTAGTTAGCTTCATGTATATATGCTTCAGTTCTAGCAAAATGGCAAGTGATATCCGATCTGAAACAGGGTCATTCAGATGATGGCAGAAATAATTTTCAATCACTTTTACTAATTTGTTCATGACATCATGTGTTACACATCACAAAAGGGAAGTCAATAAAAATGCTGCACTTGCTATGAGATGTGAGTATGTGACTATGTGCTGGAGGTTCTAGGTTTCTGTAGAGCAAAAAGGAGAAGTGGGATGCTAGCAGGAACACTAACATGGGATGCTAGCTTCTGTAGAGCAAAAAGGAGAAGTGGCTCAGGCCAGTCGAGAATTGCATAGCTGCATATGCAGGGAATTAACCAAGTGATGGAGGAATGTTGCAAGCAATGATTGGACAGACAATGAAGAACAACTAGAAAACCTTCAGAAAGCAATATTAACAATTATCCAACTACATCCCCACCCAAATTAGCAATATTAGCAATATTAACACTACATCCCCACCCACATTATCCAACTAACAATTCATCCCAAGCAAACTATTCTCAAACCACGATTTGAACCAAATCAATGCAAAATACACAATATAATGTCGGGAAAATTAGGGTTTTCGGAGGAGTTTACCTTTCCAAACGATTCTCAACTCAATCCCCACGAATCCCCCTTCGATCTGAGGTGTATTTGAGGATATTGGGTGAGGGGGGGGGGGGGGGGAGAGAATAAAAACCCTAGCGCGGGTGGCGAACAGAGAAAAGAGGAGAGGCTGGGATGGGGCGGCCTTGGCCGGCCACTAAGTAACCAAGCTCAGCGCCAACCGCGTTGGCGCTGACGTTGGGCATCTAAGCGCCAGACAGATTGCTGCTGACATCGAGCACCTCAGCGCCGATGTGTTTGGCGCTGACATCGCTGCCACATCGGCACGATGAGGCGCTCGGCAGCCACGTTGGTACGATATCCGCGCCAGGCCCGTTGGCGTGGGTATGTACGACCTCAGCGCCAACGGCCTTGGCGCTGAGCCGACGGCCTATTTCTGGTTAAAGTTTTTTGGAGGGGCTAGTTTCGAAATAAGTTTTTGTAAAGAGCCAATTTGTAAAAAAACGGTGGATGTAGAGCCTGGGTTATTCATTTTAAAAAAAAATAATCACTATGGAATAGTCCTTAACAGCGATGTGCATTTTCTTTTTCTATGTATATTATTTACAGAACAACTCGATTTTGATCTTTAAACGAGGATGTTCATTTTAAAACAATCAACTTTATTGATAGTGTTTTCTGAAAAAGAAAAAAACTTTATTGGTAGTGTCTAAAAATCTTATTTTTAAAAGATGGAATAAATCCCGACTTTTGTTTCAGTGAAAATATAACCACACTTATTACACAATTCACTCAACAGAGAACACATACAATCAAGGAACTCACGATGCAAAGACTTACTCCAGCACTAAAGGAGATAAATTTATTCAACTAGGTGAAACCCCGCGCATTGCTGCAGGAATTTAGAATGATAACAATAAAAAAATAACGTGTAAGATAACGTGTAAGATAGGTAGTTAACATCAGATTAAGTAAATTAATGTGGTTTATAATAATTTAAATTTAAATAGTATGTAGAATGGCGATTCAAACGTTTGAAACGTAGATTAATCATTCCATTCTTATATTTAAATTTACATATCTAAACGTATGTAGATGGTATGACTTTATGGAAGAAGAAAAGTAGCGAGATAGTTTGGACCGTAGATTAATCATCTAAAGGCTAAAAACAATTGATGTGATATGATTTAATTAGAGGAACAAAGGAGAAAGATAATTTGTACCATAGATTAATCATTTAAGCACTAACTAAGTAAAAATGAACTATATAAGTATATAGGATATCATAAAACATAATAAAGATATGCATTGAAATATTATGTGAATTATATTGGATGATACTTTATAGTAAGATAGGATTCTAAAAATCTACTAGAAACATCAAAACAGTTCGACACTATGTAATGGCAAACTTCAAGAGATAAGCTTCTCAATTTTGACCCAAATTCAGAGTGGTTTTTGTATGGCAAGATACTGTAGGGCCACCATTAATTCATGGCGTTTGCCACTTGTGGCCAAATCATAATTCTTGACATATCACCTTCTTTATCTGGCATGGCAAATGTTCTCTTACCATGCCAATATAAGAATGGAATGACTAAAAGGGTTTAGATATGTAAATAGTTAAATATTTAATTTTCCCAATATTTAATGGGTTTTTTTCTACAATTATATTGCAAAGAGATTTACAAAATAAAAAAAATCACGCCATTTAGTGACATAATTATAGCATGTCTAGATAACAAATAGGAATGGAGACTCCCGGTTTATAAGCAATTCCTAGTACTAGAAGACATGCATGCATAGACTTAGAACAAGTCCAAGTCATGACAGCATCAGTAGAATGGCAGATGGACTAGAACTTAACGTAGGCACCTGCAACCAACTGCGAGAGAAGTTGGTACTTGTTTTTATCCCAGCACCAGACCAGAACTAAGAACAAAACCCACACACACATTCTACTACATTCTCCTATAACAATGGCAGCGCACCTTTCTAAACATCATGCCCTTTTCTAACTATTAATTCAACAAATGGGTGCATCCTGTACGGATGCAAATCCTCTGCAGTACTGCTGATGCAATAGCAGTGGTTGACATATGGGTCCGGACCCCCGCATCAGTGTCTGCTACTGCATCAGCAGTATTGCAGACAATCCCCACTGATCCTGTACTAGTCCGTTTCGTTGTCGATGACATCATGTTGTGGTCATCTTCTCGTAGGCCTGAAGGATTAGCACATACAATTGGAAGTTCGGACAAGATCAGGCGTGTGTCAACTAATTCGCATCTATGGATCTTTGCTGAAGTTGCAGGAAGAATTGCAAGCTTTTCAAAAATCCTAATGGAAAAGGCTATACGTACCAACTTTCTCCTACTAAATTCTCACTAACACTGACATGTCATGCTACGAGTGCATCTAGATATTTTATAACTTCCATCTACCAAAATTAAACGATTGAGATGATTGTTACTAAAAGTTTTGTAAGAAAAATTTAGTACGTGTAGCAGTCTATGCTAATTTGACGCAACACAGTCAAACGAGTGATAGGCAAGTTCCACTTCCACGCCCCGGTGAGTTAGGCGGTTGCACTAGATTTATGTTGTATCCTGCTTTCAGTTTTGTCTAATGATATATGTGTGAACAAATTCTACGACTCAAAGTTCCCAGAGCCTCCCCTTCCCACAGGATATATACTTTGGTTCTGAGTGCATATGCCTCCCTTTCCCATGATATATACTTTGGTAGTTTGACTAATTTCTTCCTTTTCAAATTTCAAATACTTTTGTTAGTTCTCGTTAGCATCCTCTCTCATAATGAGCTCATTTAGCTGCTGGTTCTACCACAGAGAATGAGTGCTTGGTTGCTTCAGTTTATTAGTCAGCATGGATTTGAAACATGAGCCCACTATATATGGTGCTCTCAAGCTACTGGTAGTAGCAAGAAACCTGAACCGTTGTTCTCATTTGATCAACGAGTTTGGATCTATTTGCACTACCACCCTAATTAGCTGTAGTAAAAACATGGAGGGATATTATTGTAAAAAAATAGATGTGGAGAGGTATAAATATCATTTAGTAGTGATTAAATATTTTTTTTCTTTTTTTGACTTTTTCGATGGAATATGAATGTTGCCAGCGGAATGGACGACCACAGATTAATCTAGATAGAAAAAAAATGTAAACGATAAAGTTACCCCTAATTACTGTTTAGTACATTACTAATTTATTCTTAACTAGTAGTTTGCCCATGCTAACACTACGGCGATATGTAGTAGAACCCATGTTCAGGTTTAAAACATATTCAGTTTATTTAATTCAGGTTTGCTTTTGTGTTTTTTAAGCAAGAATGCCATATTGATTAGTTCGCAGTTATAGTTAATCTTTCTTTTTTTTTTCAAACGAAAGCATCAGCCTCAAAGGACCAAATAGCTGAAATATATAGAAGCTAGCTTATGATCCAATACAAACGAAAAAAATCTAATTTTGTGTATACATTATATATTGTCTCCATATATCAATTACTATCTTACATTGCAATAACCAAAGTTAAGGATCGCATCAATCACCATATTTAGCACTGACAAAACAAAGCTAAAAATAATTTAGTTTTACATAATCAATCAGTCCTGACATTTGGGTTAAGTAAAAAACTATTGATAACAGAATATGATATAACACCCAACAGGCCCATAGGATGCTAGTTAATATGTAAACCTCCACAATTGCAGCTTGAGACCGATCTTGCCAATGAATACGCGTAGACCGCTTGGAGCTCGGCCTCCGTGGCAGTTCCAACACCCTCCCTCCTTAACAGTGCCACAAGTAAATTAGAGTATTAGACCCAAATTTCTGAAGAAAGTGCAGGATAAATCAAGGAATTTATAGTGAAAAGAAATATATGATTCCTATTTATAAACAATTTCAGTGAGACATCAATACAAAAATTTCGGCATAAAATAAAAACGAGTGTACAAAAATATGTCTGAGCAGATATTCACTACCCTCTTTAATCTAGCATAGTAGCTATAATGTTGAATTTAAAATTTGAGTCATTGTAGATAAGCTGTGAAAACACCTCCTCAGTAGATAATAGCGTGTTTACTAAATGTCTAAAACATATACTATTTCATTTACTTGTGAAATCAATTGTCAATCTACATGAATCGAGAAAATGCTATATCAAACATTTTTGTCAGCACTACAACCAAATATCTATTTTGTCAAACAATATAAGCAAAAAAAAAAAATCTCTTGACCACGGCTTGAATACTCAACCTTCCCCGAAGCCTGCAGACTAAAAGCAGCATGAGATCATCCAAGATATTGACTTAGAGAATAACATAATCATATAATCATTTGTACCCACCAGATCATTTCACTTACATAAGATAAGCAGATAGATGCATCGTTATTCCTCTATGTAACTGGCCATAGGGCTAGATGGATGCCATCACAAAGTTGCTTAAGTGGTGATTTATACTAACCCTGAGCAAAGTTGTTGAAAAGATAGAAAACAAATGAGGTATTAATTTCCATCCAGTGCTAACCTGCACATATATTGTGACATGAAAGCTCTATGACATGCAGAATATATAGGCCACAGTATACCAAAAGCCTTATTTCAGAGTTCAGACTTTAGTGGGTTGATACTTCCATGGATCCGGCATGCAAAAATAAATCAAGAATAAGTCAGGAGCTGAATGTATACATCCAGCAGGCCAACAAAATACCTCTAACTTATCATATAATCCTAGAGGCAAGCAAACTACATCCAGCGCACCAGAATTAATGCATACACCTAGCAGCAACAGGCCATCAAAATTGATATCTTGCAAATTTTATACCTAATGTGGTTACATGTTCTTATGAATTAAAGAAATTTTAGGTTGTGCACTTAAGCACATCTACTGCCAGAAAATTAGTTGATTCAACACGTAACTGTTGTCATACAGTTTTAGTTTATTAGCGTCTAAGTATGAAATTTCAAATGTCACTTGACAAAAACATGATAACATCGGATGAAGAATCTGAAGAGCGATTTGGCACATCATTACTTGTTATTGTAGACAAATCAGGCATTACCTGTTATTGTAGATAAATCAGGTGTATTGTCGGTGCACATAATTTGACAACTTAATTATATGAGCAATTTTTACTACAAAGCCATTTCTGCAATATACCAAATATATTATTATCATATGGCCCACTACAGGTCTACATATGGAAATTCATTATTTGCATCCGCAAATCATTTGATCGGCAATTTAAGTCCAGAACCCTACCGCTGATCCGCAAATAAAAATAGTACTATTGATCTTCAAAATAGTGAATGTCAATGGATGTTAGTAGTAGTAGCAGCACAGCCAAACCTTTGGCTTCTCCCACGCCCTACCGCTTTGATGGAGCTGTTTGATGAACCAGCAAACACAAGCACCTCTTCTTTATGAGTCCGCACAAATCCAACGGAGCCTACTGATTGTTAAGCGATCATTAACAACAAAGCATTTAATGAAATGGTAACAACAAATCATGACATGGAAAATCACAGGGTCGTATAAAACAACCATGCCATTTAAGGACACCAAAGCTACATATCAAATTTATTTGACACAAAACTATGTGATCAGAAAAGAGTAGGCATAAATGGACATTACTATTTGATCAAATGGAGCAGAGGATCAATTAGTGCTCCAGCATTTCTTATTAAATCCCTGATGAGCATTTTTTACTAAAGACCTGAAAAGCATAATCATGCATAAAACTATAAATCCCTTGAGATTGTAGAGAATGCCATCAGGTTGTGTAGATTAACAGAGCAAACAATGTAATTAACCATGCATAAATGCATAAGTGTGATTTAGCTAGCACACAAACATGTATCTTCATTGGCACAGTACCTATCTTCAGAGGCAAGAATAAAATGAAAAGATGAGCGACGCTTTGCTCATACTGCAAATCAAATCAGTAAGATATCGTCCAAACGTAGACAACCTACGAGTTTGAGAATCCAAAACCTTCAATACAAGAAAAGATGATATCAAAATAAAGTAATATTCCTTTTGTTCAAAAATATTGTTCTGTAAAGGTAAAAGAAATCTAATCCAATTATGGCACCCCTACAGTAACAGGCCCTTCCTGCATCCTTGTATATATGCAAGCCATCGAGATGACATGGCGAGGCTGATGACATACTATTCGTTTAGCAAACAAGGGAAAGGCTGATGACCAAATAGAAACAATATGTTTTGAGACGTATCTTACATTTTTACACAAAGAGGAAGGAAGATTAAAAAAAATAAGGGCAAAAATAACCCCCTACATATGCTGTTTGAAGCACCATTGGAGCGAGACCCCACAATCCCCACTCATGCATGAGACAAGGCTACAATAAAGAACCAAAACTTAATTTATTCATCCAAAATCATGAACCAAAACCATACATACATCCACCATGCATGACCCTGTTGAATGAAAAGGCCTCTAATAAGCTGGATTTGAAAGAGAGAGTAATGAAAGTGAAGGAATAAAGTGTTTATCTGCTCCGGAGGAGCAAGATAGATGCAGAAATATTCACCTGGGCAGAAAAGGCCACACCTTGGTATAAAATCTAACCCTACCATAAGATGCAAAATGTCATAGAAAGGAACTTAAAATTGAATTGAGAAATTATTAGATGGCATAGTAGAAAATCATTGGATTTAATCGGAATCGGTTGCAGTTTTACATTTGCATACTAACATGGGTCCTTGATAGCCAATCGGAGATTTTCCTTTGGGAGTGCAAATCTAGAAAGCACAAAAACTTGTAATCTACCTAGTCAGATTTGCTATTTAAATTTGGTGGATGATGCATGTTGCAAACAAATTAGGGAGGCAACTAAGTCAAGATTTAGCTAATGGATATTTCTACTTGATTGCAATGTCATTATAACTGCAAAGAAATACTCAGTCGCGATAGTGAGCAGGACTGCAGGAGTGCATGGAACATTCAGTTTCATCCAATCGAAAATTGCATCAGTTATTCAATATTTAAAACCGAACCTAAGTTTTGGAAATAGGAGTAAGTAGAATGCCTCAATCACAGCTTTTAGTACCTTTTGGTGGCGAAGGAACGGTTTTAGTGCGAGACAGAGGGGCAGCAGCGGTGGAGCTCCCGGCGCCAGGGACAACAGCCTGTTGATCCGCGTGGGGCAGCGGTGGAGCTTCCGGAGGAGGGGACAGCAGCGTGTCGGCGGAGATCGGTGGTGGCGCGAAGGAGACCGGCCAGGCGGGCGGAAGAGAACGGCCGCGGAGGGGAATCGATCGGTGGTGCCGTGGTGTGGGCGTGGGTGTTCCGGCAGTGGCGTGGAGGAGATCGGCGCGGGCGGCGGTGAGCGGCGGCGGCGGTGCCGACAAGAGTGAGGGAGGGCTGCGGGCGTCGCTGTCCCGGCGGCGGCGGTCGGCGATTAGGGTCAATGGTTGGGAGCGGGCGGCGGGGTGCGATTAGGGTAGATTGTTTTCCCTTTTTTTTCTTTCGAGACCAGAGCGCGTGCGGCGATTAGGAGATCACGAGGATGGAGTACTGCGTGGAGTCCACCAGGATCGTTCGATTGGATTTAGATGATTCTGATCGTCCGATTTGATGAATGAAGTATGAAGGATGTAAGAGGTAGTTGGTGAATTATAGGGTAGATAAAAAACGGTTCAGATTATTTTTACTGGTTGTATAATACTACCAGTGGACAGCACCAAAACATTGTAAAATCAAATGTGTTTTTGATTGTTATTCTGTGATGAACAATTGGCATCGGAAATTATTGGTTTTGTTATTTGCAATTTATTTTCGAAGTGGTTTTGAAGATGATTGGATTTCACAGGTGAATCTACAGGTACTACTGTTTTGGGACCGGTCTGACCGGGCATGTGCTGCCGGTCAGACCGGCGTGTATCGCGCGGTCAGACCGGCGCAGCCCGTGGTCTGACCGGCCGACTCTGTGTCGGTTTCGGTTTTGGGTTGTTTGTTTGGATATCCGTGATTGTTTCATGATTATGGCTTTTAGATGAGTCAAGTTGGAGATAGCTTGGTCTCGGAATATGGTTTCTTTGTTTATTTCATGTGTAGGTGACTCGATGTCTCGGGAGAGTATTTGCGGTGATGGACCGGGAGTCGGCTTGGGGATAAGACGACGTCCGTAGTGGTCAGAGATCATGTGGGATACTAAGCCTAGAGTTGATGCACGTGGTTGGTGAATATTCCATATGGCATTCAATGGAGGTATTGTGTGCGTATGGGATACGGATTGGAGTTGAATTTGGAAGGAGTCCAAATTTGGTATGATTGGTTATGTAAAGTTTGTTTCTTGTACTAGAGGGTTTCCTAAGGTGTTTAGGACTTTTAGTATAAGTTTGGTTCGTGGCTTTAGGCTGCCTACCTTGGGTATAAATAGAGGGGGAGCGTGAGGCTTTCCGGTATCGCTTTTGAGAGCAATTGAGTTGAGAGTTGAGTTAGGGTTTCGAGTTTAGTCGAAATTTTTGTAAGGAGTGCTGTTAGTGCACTTTGTATACACAGAGAGAATCAATAAAGTCATCATCAATAAATTTTTGTAAGAGTTCTTCGATTTGTGTTTCACCGGGTTTCGGCGGTCTAACCGGCGATATACCGGCGGCAAGCGGTGGTCTGACCGGCGACATACGGGCGGTCAGACCGGCGGCGGCGATAGCAAGCGGCTGCTGATCTCGGCGGTCGGACCGATCGATCTACACCGGTCAGACCGACAGCACAGGCGCGGTCAGACTGGAAGGACAACTTCGGTCAGACCGGTCTCCATCGAATTTAAGGGTAACTTTTATTTCCGCTAAAAGTTTTGGTTTTTGGGCATACCAACCATTCACCCCCTCTGGTTGGCTTACTTGTTATGTTCGATCCTACAAACATCGCTCTTGAAACATAGGACGTTGAATTAACTTATACACATCAGTACTTCAGCCTCATTGGGCACTAAACCCGTAAACCTCTCTACATATAACTGTTATAATATGTAAATGAAACATTTTCTTGATTATGGCACATCATAAACAGGATATATAACTATAATTCACCCTAACAAAAAGTCAAAATAACTGCAGCAACATCAACAAATCTTACAATCAACCGATGCGTGTTTCACCCTATCACTTTTCGTGTCATCTACTAAAATAAATTGAACTCAGTTTTCCCATGGATCATCGATAGAGACAAATGCCGTGATCAGTGTGCAGTACATGGGGAAACTGTAAATGCCATGAGAGCAAAAGCACTACACTGTAGCTATGCTGCTGCTGAATGGGTGCAGTGCTCCATCATTCGGAGTCGGAGGAAGAACGAACATGATGGATGAGTAATTTTAGCTAAGGTTTCTAATATTTTTAGGTCATATTTAATTTCCCTAAAAAATTACTGTTGCTGCACCATGTAACAAAGTAACAATGGAGAGTCTATAACTGTACAGCTCAAGTTCCAGATGCCTCCCTTTCCTACAAACTACATACTCTCAGTTGACTTTATATCCTTCATTATACTTTTTTTCTCTTGCTCCTGAACTTCAAGTGTGAGACAAGACGAACTTGTCTTGCTGGTCTAATGATAGTGGAGGACAAAACTGTTTAGTAGGCTTGCTATTTATAGCTGAATAGCTGAATATGTGTTTTTTGTTGTGAGATGCATGGATTGAATTTAGTGTTGTGTATGTTCGTGGAGTGACATATAATCTATAATCTATGTTTTGAAGTTATTTTATAATCTAGGATCATTTAAATGACATACAAGATATAAGTGCATGTGTATTTGAGTTGTAAATTAAATGGACTTTTCTAGATCAACCGTCTTCTGGTTATGCAAGCTATCATAGTTGCCTCTTTCATGACACACCCTTTAATCAAGTAGTAGGGGTAAAATATAGTTGCTAGCTACCACTCTGAAATTTTATTTCTTCTACTTGCTAGTTCTATAGATTGACTATTGATGATTTCTACTCTTTGTAAAATAATAAAAAAAAACACAAAGGCATTGTTCTACTCCATGTCTTATATGCACGTACTTTTATTTAGAAAACCACATGGTACTCTTCTTCTAAATCTCAGTCCATAATTTTTTTTAAAAAAAAACAAACACTTTATTGTACATTTGTACCATATATAGTTAGTCAGTTAGTCAGATACTACCTCCGTCCTAAAATGTTGCTACCTAGGATGGGATATGACCCATCGTGGGTCACATCCCATCCTAGGTAGCAACATTATGGGACGGAGGAAGCAGGCATAAAAGATCCATGATACTGCATGCAAAATAATTGTACGGATCAAGTTCCCAGCGCCTCCCTCTCCTATAATATGCTTAAGCAGGTTGATTAGATGCACTAATTCTTCAATTTCCCAACTATTCTTCATCTTTGTAATGAACATCATCTCTGTTGAGAATCTTGATTACTTTAGCTGTCTCCACCAGAGAGTAAATATATCGTTCATCCTGCCTGCAGCAAATTGTCAGGATGTCCTTAGGCAGTTCAGCCTGTCTTCTGGCAAGCTTTATAGACACAAGGGAGAACTATGCCCATGACTGAAATGGCCACATGAGAAGGCGAGTACGACACTGTAGAGCAAATATCTGTATACTGTGCACGAGGATTGCTGTTCATTGTTGCTGGAGTAATTTCTGGTACTAATTAAACCCCTCTCTATTGATCCCTGTCAAACTATGAATGAAACATTTTCATGATGGTGCATCATGAACAAAAATAACTATACTATTTTATATACTTTCTATCAACAAAACTGTCAAGCAATGGTGCGTATGTTTGGTCTTTTCACATTCCATATCATCTAGTAAAAATAATAAAGGAACTCAGGTCTACCCAGGTTATCGATAGAGCTCTACCACAATGGCGGGTGATCTGTGCACATTACATAGGAAACTGTTAATGCGGGCTTGTCCATAGTTCTTGATGTGTAGAGCATGCTAATCTTTAAATATTGAAGGAATGATTCAAAGTAGCGTGCCAATTGATGCTCAGGTCTATGATTGTACCATGCCATATTTCCCTGAAATGTCTCCTGTAAAATCTGAAGAGGTCGGGTTCCTGATGTCTACCTTTCCTATAACTTACTCTCATTTGACAAGCCTCTACTGTATTGTTCTCCTCTTGATCTCCAACTTGTGAGACACGATGAGCTTCTATAATGGGTTTTACAACAGAAGAGTGTCCAGGCCCTTCTATTTATTGGTTGGCATACATGCCAACAGAGGTTTGATTAGTGAGGTCACATGGCATATCACAAAATTTCTTATTTTCTCGTCTCCCATGTCTATGGGTGATCAAGGCGAAGGAGTCTGGCATAAGAAAATATTAGATGCCAATACTCTGTATAAATTGATTTTACTCTGTTTGACTAGCGTAGTAAAAACATGTTCTTTTCTATCATGCCTAAAGATAAAAAAAAATAAAATAGTAAAAAATGCATTATCAAGTACCATTTGTTCTGATGTTCGTGGCAATGCCATGGTGTGCAATATTGCTTTTACATAGGGAAGATATGATACAATTAATAGCAACACCAAAATTGTAGCTTGTGAGTGCTAAGTAGAGGAAAAAAAATGTGCACAACAAGATACAAGTAAACTTGAAAATATTCATCAATGAAACTGCTATAAAATTAACTTCTTCAACCAAGTTTCCATGATCTCTTATTCATGCATGACAATAAAAAATGCACTGCTGCATTATGAAAATCCAAAATGTTTGAATTTTAATGACACGATGCTCGCCAACCTCAAAAGCAAACAACACACATAACCATGCCTCAGTCAACAAAAGTACATATCCTCTTTATTCCTGTAAATGTCAAACAACTACTTAGAGCATTGTATTGTAAATTCCTGGATGAATTTGGGCCCGGTAGCATCATGGTTCACTAGGTCTTCTTTATTCTTCTTTATGGGCCCATTAATATCACCATCCAAAAGAAAAGAGGAGAATATTTTCATCAACAAAAGAGGAGAATATTTTCAATAATTGAGATGATTAGCAAAATTGTTACATAGTTATTTGATGCTTTGTAAAAAGTAAAATCTATGTAAGGTATTTAAATCCATTTTAGTAAATCTATGTTAGTTAGCATTTCCTTTCAATTTTTTAGGAAGTTAACCATATATGCAATTTGAGATGAACTTGTCGATTACATCACATTGAAAAATGAGTACAAATATCAAGAATTAATCATTAGTACCCTATAAAATACACCTCATAAAGAACCTAGTGAGGACATTGAGTATGTGTGGACCCCCGTTTTTATAACAGGAATCAATCGTGTAAACAGTACCATTTCCCTGGATCAAGTAGTCTGGTACACACGAATTCATAGCTGAAATACCCAGTGCACATACACGAGTGTCTAGTATGAATTATTACATCAATAGCCCGTAGGCATAGTCTTAAATCATCGGACCGAGCGGTCTGGAATACATTCCAAAAATAGAAGTAGGTAAGGCAGCGGAGTCAAGGCAGCGACACGCCATTGTCACAGGCAACGACCGTAACTAAGACCTATTGAGCGCCATTGTCTTCATCACCCTCCTGGTAGTAAGCGTAGGGGTCCTCCGAAGCTTCAGCTCCGACTTCTGATTAAGTTTGTATATTGTAAGGGTGAGTACCAACCGTACTCAGCAAGCCACCATAGCAACAATGCACATGATAAAGGGTATTCAAGGAATGGCTATGGTTCTTTTACACAAAGCAAGTTTTGTAATTCTTTTCACAAGCCTAAGACCTAGCATAGACTGATCAAATTTTAGTACCAGTGTTCATATTAAACAATGACGGTTCTGTCCACCATCCATTGTGATCCCAAGGATAGCTTCCCGCCATTGAGTCGTCATAGTTTTCTGAGGACGTCCACCTTCCCTCCTCTCAGGAAGTGGCTCCATCAGCATAGAAATCATCATGCAACATCCCATCCCACACAAGTTAAGAATTTAGAGTCTAGCCAAGTGTAATACACATCCCGATGCTCAATAACCGTGAGCACGGCTATTCGACTAGATTTGGTTTACTCACACTGCAGTGGATGTACACTTTACCCGCACTCCGCGACTGCCCAACACATGAGCCTCGTCCCAACACATGAGACATGTCACGGCAAAGCTTTTCGATAACCTCGCATTGGCAGTACCCGCTCCATGAACTTTACATCCTCATGCACTCTAGGCGTACACGGTTTCTAGCAGTGAGAGGAGTTCTGGCGCACCCGGGAAGGGAAGACTCACATATGCATTAAGTTATAATTAAGTTTAAATTCACCTATGGCAGTCCTACCGATGGCGACACCACTGTAGACTCCCGCCTTGAGGTCCTACCAATGGCTGCCCCACCGTAGAGCCCCTGCCTCACACCTCAAGAAGCCACTATGCATGGATACTGCCTCCGCTCAGCTATCTATTCCGCCAGGTCTATACCCATACGAGAAATACGATTGCACGGGGGGTCGTTTCATGCTTAACTTCATGGCTCTGTCCTTAATTGACCGGGGACGGTACTTGCCCTTTTCCGGATACCACCCAAATCCTCCGTCCGCCCCAGTCGAAAACAATTGTTTTGATTTTATTTCTCTTTTCACAAATCATGTCATCAACATCATGGCAATGTGGCGCTCATATCTCCACATGCCGCATCTCAATTACCTTCCCAAAGGCAATTGCCTAAGCATAGAGCATTTTGATAAATATGCATGATTCTAGAATAGCATTGCTAAGCAATTGTCATAGTTGACTAGGGACTCATACGTAAACATGGTTACGAAGGAATATGGGGTAAACAATAATCAAGGCATGGCATAATCACAAGTAGGATGTTTATCATTGCATGCCATTTTATTTGTAAACAAAATAATTTCGCAATTGGGATCAACATGTTCAAGGAATAGTGATGACTTGCCTTGCTCAAGGTCTTGCGGGTCTTGACCTTCGCTTGGATTCGCAGCTTCCTCGGGCTCTATAGTTACGTGCGAAAAATTGATTTGAATTCGGTTAGAATTCAAATAAAAATCCAAGTAAATCCCAGAAGAAAGTCGAATGCGAAAGTCGATTCCTTTATATTAACTTTACTACTTGCGAGCTAAGGCAAACCCATTTTCGATTATTTTGTGAGTATAATTATTTTGTTGTCATAAGTTTTTAATTTAATATTCCCGAGTATTATATTCATATAATAGGTTAGAAATTTCTATCACGAGCTAAATATCGGACGAAACCCTAGTAATATTATACGATTTAAGTTAGTCTACGACTAAATGATTTAAAAATCCTTAGTAATTAAATCCGAATTTCTACCGTGAATTGATTACTTATAGAGAGTATCCAAAATAATCTATAAGAATTCATTTATTTGTTTTAGTTATTGACTACATTTAAATTACTACCGCGAATTGCTTTCTTATAGTAATTGCCAAGAATAATCCATAATTTATATTAAATTTTTGCAATCCTACGACGAAAAATTAACCTATAATTAAATTCTAATTATTTTAAATTTTCTAAACTTCCCTAATTTTCCTCTAAGTCCTTTTTATTATTATATTATTATTATTATTTATATTTTTTATTTATTATTTTTTTTCTTCTCTTTCTCTCTTTTTCTTTTTCTCTCTTTTTCACTCTTTTCTCTCTTTTTCTTTTTCTCTCTTTTTCTCTCTTTTCTCTCTCCCGGCCTCTCTTTTCCTCTCCCTTTCTCTCTCGGCTCTCTCCCACCCGAGCGGCGGCGGCGGTGGACGCGAGGGGAAAGGAGGGCGGCTCACCGGCGGCGGCAGCGGCGACGACGGCGGCGGCGACGGTGGCGCACGGCGGCGCGGGAGCGGCGGCACGGCGGCACGGGAACGGCGGCGCGGCGGCACGGGAACGGCGGCGCGGCGGCACGGGAACGGCGGCGTGGTGGCACGAGAGCGGCGGCGCAGTGGAGAGGGAAGAGGGGAGGAAGGGTGAGATGGGGTGGGGGAAAATGGAGAGAGGGGGGGTATTTGTAGAGAGGGGAGAAGGAGAGGGGAAGGGGCGGCGGCGTGATGGCAACGCGACGGCAGTGCTCGGGGCGGGACGACGGCGACGCGCGGGTGGCGACGCGATGGCGGCGCGGGGCTCGGAGCGGCGATGCGACGGGCGGCGGTGCTCGGGGCGGGACGACGGCGACGCGCGGGTGGCGACGCGATGGCGGCGCGGGGCTCGGAGCGGCGATGCGACGGGCGGCGGTGCGAGGCTCGAGGCGGGCGACGCGACGGGGGGCGTGGGGCTCGACGCGGCGATGGTGACGGCGCGCAGCGATGGGACGGCGACGCGGCGGTGGCGAGCAAGCGGCGTGACAGGCGGGGCGACGCGACGCGCGCGGCGGCACGGGGCTCGGCGCGATGGAACGGGCGGCGCGGCAGCGGCGCAGGGCGACGGCGAGGGGACGGCCGCGCGACGGGGCGCAGGCGCGAGGGGACGGGCGCGCGGCGGCTCAAGGCGCGAGGCCAACGGCGACGCAACGGTGACGGCGCGGCAGCGGCGGCGGCGCGCGCGACAGGCTGGCGATGCGGCGCATGCGGCAGGGGAGGGGGCGGGCTAGGGGGACCACGATCGAACACCTATGCTGCAATGAACAGTGCATTTCCCTATTTTTCCTATTTAATATATTTATTTTTATTTTATTTTTTATTATTATTATTTATTATTATTATTATTATTATTATTTATTTTATTTATTTTATTTTTTTTATAAATTTGATTCTACAATTCCTCCTTTTTACATGTATGAATTTTACTCAATATTTGTGTTATCCCAACTAATGAATTTACCCTAGATTAATATTGCTCATATTTTTATTTATATAATTTATCTGAATTTTTAATTAGTGTTAATTCCTATTCCATCGCATTTAAATTTAATTGATACAAATATGTTCATGATAATATTGATACAAATAGATTAATATTGTTCTTTATTCGAAATCTTCAAACTCCGAAATCAAAATTCAATGGAATGGGCGAATAAAATTGGCATGATGCAATTTTATTTAAAAAGTTTTTGAAAATCCGTATTTTTAGAGTTTTGATTTGTCGGTCGAATTTTCAGGGTGTTACAGTATGCATGCGTGTAAGGTCATCACATAATCAACATAGTAAATTACATTATATTTTTTCCACCGAAAGAAAGGCCTTTAGTTTTATATCTTTCTTTCTCCTGTATTATAATATCAAACGCAACATAGGGTATATATTCATCATTTTCTATACATAAGAACTGACAAAATGCACCCCAATCATGGAGTGTCTACGCTTAATTTCTTAAGAATGAAGGATCTACTATTAGGGTATCAAAAAAATATTGTTACAATTCATCAGTCATATATATTAAACTAAATAGAAACTCTATAAAAAACACCTTACTGACAATTCCTATAAAGCATTTAATAATGCATTCCACAACATAAACAGTTAATAGTAACTTCAAAGAGCCTGATAAAGCATTTTTCTAATAAGTGGTTCCTATAAAGCATTTTCTTAATGACAGATCATATATATGACAGCCTTATAAATGTTTCTTAGAATAACCATTCTACATAACAGTCATGAGCTGCCGTGAAAAAAAAAATGTTCAGCCTCAGACACATAGACCAAAATACTACAAGATTCCAATAAATTGTAGCTGAAATTCATACTCAAATATTTATATAACTAGTTTGTAAATAAACTATACAATACTAGCTAAATGCCCGTGTGTTGCATCGGGATTTTAAGAAGATAACCCATCAAACATTGTAAAACGAAAAAAACAAAAACAAAGATATTTTCACTCTATTTATCATATTATATTTAGCATAATTTTGACATCAATGTCAAACTACATAGTTGTTCATAGGGGATGAACAATATATTGGATATAAATTATCTATATTTCTAAACTATTGTATTTGATCTTTATAGATTTCACCTATTTACGAGCTCACAAAGATTAAAAATATGGTTCTCACTTATGCTAGCTAGTACCTGGCAAGAAAAAGTATTTTTAATATTTTGTTGAGAATTTCCCTTTACTTATTTCAGTCCATAAGAAAGTTTTCTACGACACGTATATTCACGTGGAGGCCATCATCCATTCGTTCTCCAGAAGCAGATCGCCAGAATAAACACCAAAAAATCCAAACTACTATTGCACAAGGCAGGCATAGAAGCCCACGAACAGCCCAGCAGCCCATCAACATGCCTAACCCTAATTGCTATCTCCAACCCTGGTCCGCTCACTGCCCCCACGCAGCCATGCCCGCACTCGTTCCCCATTCACATCGCACACACACCACACGCCGCTTGGATCCGGCTCTACCGTCGCCAGCACCCGCACCGCCACGGCGCGCGCCAACGGCGGCGCCGACCTAGCTGTCTTTGAGCAGTTCGAGCAGATGGTGCGCTCGCCCTTCCCTGTCCCCCCTCTCGTCGACGGACCCGCCGCCTCTCCGCCCCCCACGCGCGTGGATCCTCTGGCGACAGTGACAGAAGGGGCCGATTCGGCGCCTGCTCGGCGACCAGGAGCTCTCCGTCGCTCTCTCACTCCTTCCCTGTTTCCTCGTACTCCCTTCCCCACTCCTCGCGACAGCGCGACGGGCTCGAGTAGCGGGCGAGGCGAGAGCGACGTCGGCGGCAGTGAGCTTGGGCGACGACGACGATGATCCGCTAGCGTTGGCGACGCGAGGGTCGGATCCGGCACCCCCTCTTCCTTCTCCGCAGGTTGCACGTATCCCGCCGCCTCTCCGCCCCACACACGTGCGGCCCGATCCGCTTCCCCCTCACCGACAATGTAGGCCCACAAGTCAGCCTATCAGTCACGGGAACGGAGACGGTTGCTGTCTTTTTAAGATGGTATAGACAGTATGTATAAAATATGTATTAATATTAATTATTTCCTTTCCTAGCATTCAAACCTAATATTTAACATACCTGTAAGCCTTACTTTCATTGAGTGAAGTAAACTTTATTCGTTCTTCACATGTCAATTCAACCATTAGCTTCTTTGGCGATAAAGGGCGCAAATAGCTCCCATACAAAGCTCCACATTTTCCATGAATCTCATAACCATATTTTCCTCAGACTACCACAAGCTGGTTTCAATTTTTGACAGCAGAGATGCAATTTTGCTGCTGGATGGGAGCACCAAAGAGAGGGGTACTTGCTTACTCATAAAGGTGACTTTCTTCCATCCTAGCATCAAAAGAAAGTTGGTCCATCAAATTATTCAAGTGCAAATGGGATAATTGGTTCTGCATTTCTATATTTCCCTGGTCTGATTCTTCAACCAAGGGTGGGCTCATATCAGCTAACCAAGGGTGGGCTCATATCAGCTACAGAGGCAAAACTAGTTGCTACTATTGCTGGAGCTATTGGAGAACCACCCATGGATATCAGCCAAGGAAGAAGGTTGCTGCATAGATGATGGTAGCAAGGGAGCAGTTTCCTCTTCAAGTACATATTCTTGATCAACACTTCCCAACTCAGAGAATACTGATCTCTTGTTCCAATTTCTCTCTTGATTATCTGATTCCAAAAGTAAGGGTGGACCTAACAAGATCACAGTTGGAGGGGGTACTGTGGCTATAATCGGTAAATCCGACAATGATACATCCGCGGATGCGGGAAGTGTGGATGGCAGTGGTAGTTGCATTTGTAGAATGCACTTGAAATCATTTGACATGGTTGGTGCTGGCTTGATTGAACTCTTGCATGGCCTCCCTCTTTCTTTAGTGCTCTTGATGTTGCCGATGCAATGAGGATTCTTGTGCAAAACAAGTGGGATAGTCATGTTGTCCATGTTGACCCTCTTCCTCTTGCTAGAAGAACTTGAACGATTGGTGCCACTTACCTCATTTATGTTGGAGTCAATGTTAGTCTTCTTGCCACCTTCACTATACGCGCACTCCTTGGCTAGAAGATCACACTCCATCTGAAGCGAATCAATCTTGGCTTGTAGATAGGCCTCGGTCTCAGCAGCCCTACACTCATGCTCGCCAAACACATGTGCGGCCACCTTGTAATCAGCCATGCGATTTGTGGTTTGGAGGTGGCGCACAAGGTTGGCACCGGAGAGTTGCGCGAGCTCGGCCACGGTGTCACCATCATTGGCCATAGTGATGGTTGCGGTGGCTCTGTCCCTAACCTAGCCTAGATTGGATCTTGGGGAAGGGGATTGATTTGGGAATTGCACAAGTGGGCGATTTGGTAGGATCTTTGATTTGGGAATAGCTTACTAGTATTATTGCCATCATTAAATAGTGTAGTACAATTGTACTATGTACTACGCTACCACTTTGCTCTGACCTATCATCATTTCTACTTTGGTTCATTTGACACTAATTAGTATTTTTTAGGGGCACAGGCGGGATGTGTGTTTGCATTACCTCCAAACTTACCCATTCATTGAAAAATGAATGGCTTGTACAAAATATTCGACAGGAGGTAAAATTGATCCAGATATGTTTCTTAGCATCTCATTTTTCTAATGCCTCATTTGTCCCTCCAAATACGACAATGAAAATGTAATTTCTTAAACTTATTCCGTGAAATGTAAACAGTGGAAATATTTTTGCCAGCTTGCAAATTCTATGTTGATGTCCACCCATCCATCATTTATTCTTGTATGAAGTCACTTCTTAAACTCCAATGCGAGTTGTATATTCTATATAGGCCCTCATTTAAACAGAAATATTGACATACAAAATTAAAACAATCTGCTATGGATTTGAATTTGGGTGCAACATATTTTCTTGTGGGGATGGAGGAGAGGAGTGAGGATAGGGGTTCGGTAATGACTCCGCGCAATCAAGATGGCAACCTATGTAATGGAATCCAAAGTAACACTAGCATAGTTCGGAAAGTAACTATCTGCGAGTAAGGTATCTGCGAGTAAGGTTGCCAAGCGTGGTTCTTGGAGCAGAACACAATGCCATTACCATAGAACTCCTTGTTCTTGATGCCCTGTTAATGGCGATTAGGCAAGAACCAACATTGATAGTTTTTTCCTAACCTCTAGGACTCATATGTGCAATAAGAAGAGAAAAACTAGCACTGATGATCCTAGATTAGTTCTGGTTTTTAAGTTGAACTGGCATACCAAAACAACTACTAGTGCTAGTTTTTTAGAGGAATCGACACAGAAAATCAATCTAGGCAGCGCACTGGCTGAGCCAAGATGCGTCATGCAAATGGCGTTATTCATTAAGTCTGGTGGTATCTATCTCCTGCTGTACCCAACCCCTTCTCCCCATCTCATTCTTTACTGACCGGCCTCCATGTCCCCACCATCATTTGGGTCCTGTGTCCACCGGTGGAGATCTCCTTCTCCACCTCTTTGTGGCCTCTATGGAAACCGCTTCGCCCTCGCCTCCTCCACCACAGCCCTAGCAGAAATCCTTGTTCTATTGGATCACGACGCCTCCTGCTAGTGCTTGTCCTATAGACGTGGTCCAGTGTCGAGGTTAGGTTGTCAGATCTAGCTGTGATGAGCTCGGGGGTAATCAAATATGGCCGCCACAAGTTCAGGGGGGGAGGGGCTGGATCTAATCGCCTTGATCTTTGATGTAACGACATTGGGAGGGAGCAGCGACGATGATGGCAAATGCCTCTATTACCCGAGGTAGAAAGAGTTATTATGCCCATGGCTACTGGTAAAACTCGTATTCTGACTCTATATATTGATGTACTTTTTTTCAGGGATACATCCCTGTTTTTTGATGGAGTTCTAAATACATTCGAGCCTTGCAACTCTATTCTTATAAAGCATGTGGCAAATGGGCTGTTTGTGCTCGGTAAGCACCCACTTTTGCCTGCATGATGCCACATGTACTAGAAAGGTTACAAAAGTATAAATGAGTCCATTGAAAAGCACTGCACAGACAACTGCAATTCAGTTAGCCACCGTCTCTTAAATTTCACGTACTACTAAGGTTAAACATATTAGAAATGAGCCATGTTTTTAACTGATCAAGGTCGTTTGCACCTCTAGTCTAACATGTTTTTATGAGTACTATTAACTATCAAATACAAAAAACAAAATAATGCACATTAGAACATATGTGGCGTCCAACACAACTCGACGTATTCAGACCATACAACGCGTGTTGTACTTGATTTTCTCCTCCAGTGAATTTAAACTTGTAATTTGAGTACTTTGCAATATGAATGATTCACAAGTCGGGCTCACACTAAATACATTTGGCTCTTTTTCAAAACTGCATACACATAGGACTTCATTTTCCATTCTCATCACTTTACAAAAAAATTAATTATCACTTATCAGGAAATTCTTTTGTATATAGGTTCTTCTTTTTCCCCTTCTGGAACTCTGGCTTTCGTCCTATTGGTAAATTTTTCTGCACTCTTTAAGAAAGAAAAAGGTAACATTCAAAAGTTTAATCTCGTAGCAGCCATTCAAGTAATGTTGTAATAACGGTTTAGCAGAGACCTAAATAAGAAAATATAATAAAAGGGAAGACTTATGGGAAACCCTATTTGCAGGTGGCTAGTGCAATTAATTGGTCTGGGTGCTGCCTTTGGAATTTTGCTTATACGTTTGTGTGGGGGTATTCCTTCTCTACAAGTATAGAAGGTATATCCAAAAGCAAAGAAGAAATATCCTTTGGTATTCCTTCTAGAATCTCTAATATCTTAAGATGAAAATGCCATCGATAGCACAAAGATTTTTTTTCTTTGGACAAACTGAAGAATGCAACAAATAACCCCGATCCAACATGTATTCTAGGTAGCAGAGAGCATCTTACATTGTAAGAAGAAATCTTATCTGACCAAGGCTATGAAAAATCTTAAGATCACATTAAGAATAGTTTAATCAATTCATCAAATGAAGTTGCAATATTATCTCAGGTAAATCATTGCAATATCGTCTATATGCAAGCGGAATTTAAAAGAAAAACTGATATTGTTGTTCCTAAATGGAGATAATAATACAAAGCTCATGCAAGCTCTGTAGCAATCCACAAACTGTCATCCCAAGACAACAGTAACTTGTCATTACTCAGATTATCTTGGATAATACTGAGTAGTGAATCATCACAAAACTTGTGTGAAGAGTGAAGCTTGTCTAATTACTTCCTTGGGTTAAAAAAACAATACCCATATTAGAGAAAATTTCCTCTCATGTTCTTGAGGAAGCATGTGAGAATGAGATTAACATTGTTGCCTCTCCTGCTGAGGACTCTTGAGGAAGAAAGATCTGCTGTATCTTGTCCTGAAGCTTTGGAAATTGGTCATCCAACAAAGCTGATGCATGCGATTTCTTCAAGTTGTGTCATCTGCTGCGGTGAGAGCTTGTGCCGTCTGATACCCAGAATACCAAAGGAAATCCGGTTTATCAAGTACAATGGTTTAGTCCTATATTGTCCGCCTTCATGCATACTTGTGTTTTCCTACAAATTTCTCTGGCCTTCATGCGTACTAGTTTCTGATTTGTCCATTTGCTAAATTTCAAATTTCTGTGCAGGATAGCTTTTTTAGATAATGGGAAATTTCTGATTCTGTGCAGGATAGCTGTAAATGTATTTGTGTTTTGTGACAAAATTGGAGTTGAATCAAAATTTCCAAATTTGCTTGTTCGCCAGCAGGTGGCTGCACCCTCCTATAGCGCCACATCACTTCCACTTTTTTACCCTGGATTCTACTTTGCAGTTCCTTTACCTTTCCTAAACCTTATTGGCCTACTAAATGTACAGCGCACATGATTTTAGCTCAGCAATGTTTCAAGACTAGTTGCTGTATAGCTTAGGCAGTCTTATTTTTTTGGCTCTCTATTTCTCCTATAATTACAAATAGTGCATTTTTGTGAAAGCGCGTATCATCAACAAAATCAATATAGGAATTTTTATGTTCCGTATCATCAAAACTAACCACCAAGCAAGAAGTGTGTTTCACCTTTCATTTAATTTCTATCATCTTGTCAAAAATAAATGGAACTGAATCATCTCTCAGGTCATTCAGAGAGCTCTATCAGACCAAGATCACATGCTAAAACCTAGCATGCCCTGTTGCCCTGTCCCTGGACCTTTGATCTTCAGATTGTAGCTGTGCAACTGTTCAGTGGCACTGTGCTCCATCATTGACGTGACTAACCAATCCAATACTAGGTGAAACCCCGCGCGTTGCTGCGGGATTTCAGTATGATAACAATAAATAAAAATAATGTGTAAGAGAGCTAAATAATATAAACTTATGTAAGTTGATATGGTTTATGATAATTTAAATTCAAACAGTATATAGATGATTCAAATGTAAAAGTAAGATGATGTAGTTTTCTGAGAGAAGAAAGGGAGTGAGATAGTTTGGACCATAGATTAATTATCTGAGGCTCAAAATAATTGATGTGATATGATTTAATGTGAGAAGAGAGAAATAACACTAACTAAGTGAGGATGAACCATATAGGTATATATGATATTATCATAAATGATGAAGATATATATTGAAATATTATGTGAATTATGTGGGATGATGATTTAACATGCTTATATTTTGAAACTCTAAAATTTAATAAATTATAAAATTATAGATAATATAATATGCATGCATGATGTTTAAAAGTAATAATTGTTAGTGGATGATGATGTGGCATCTTTGCATGTTGAGCTTTACGATTTAGTGGGTTATAACTTTATAGTAAGATAGTAGGATATAAAAGCTTTCCTCTGATCCCTACATTTGTTGGGCAGTATCGTCCTTAATTACTAATAGCCGGACCATATAACTTTTTTCCTTAAAAAGAGAAGACCCAACTTCCTTAATACAGTTCGAGTTCATGGTGTATCTCTTTCCTACAAACCAATATATTATATGTGTCGGTTAATTTAAAACCGACATCTATAATATATTATAGGTGTAAAAAACGGCACCCCACGAAAACCGAGCTAATTCAGCGGCTCGACCTTATCCATACCACATCCATCGTCTCTCTCCATCCACCTCATCTCTCAACTCCCCTCGCTTGCCCCCTCGCCTCGCCAGCCCGCCTCCCCTCCATTCCCCACACCCTTCCCCGTCCTCTCCACACATCTCCAGTCCCCTTCGGGCATATGGTGGTGGCGGCGGCGACTTCTCCCGTCGTGTGGTGACGACGGGAGGCTGTGGCTTCTCCCGCGTGTGACGTCCATGGGCAGCAGTGACTTGTCCCACGTGCAACGACCACGGGCGGCAGCGGATTCTCTCGCTTGCAATGACGACGGGCGGTAGTAGCAGCTTCTCATGCGAGTGGATCCGGCGACGGTGGTGCCGTTGGATTCTCCTACAACACATCTAGCAGACGGCGGCATGAGCAGCAGTGGAGTCGACCTCTTCTCCTTCCTTCCGCATCAATCATGTTCTTGGATGTTTGTTGTTCTTGCTTGTGAGTTAATTGTCTATGATGTTGATTCGGGATCTTGGATATTTGTTGTTCTTGGTTGTGAGTTCATTGTTCTATGATGTTGATTTGGGAGTTCACGGGAGTTCGTTGTGTTTGGATGTGGATTGATTTCGGGGGCAACGCCGGGGTTGACTTCGGGGCGACGCGGGGTGGATGCGCTCAATGATTCGGCTCAATTTCGAGCCGATGCATCAGGCCGACTTTTTTTTGTCATGTGTGCCTCAAACGTGATGGTTCCACAACCGGCACCAATAATCCGAGGACATTAGTGCCGCCTTCATCCGGCACCTATGGGGTTTCCCAATTAACCGGCACCAATGATGTTTTATGTAGTAGTGGCTAGACCGATCGTACTGCACCCGCAACCACCGATAAGCATCGAGGTGAATCCAACGTGGGCCGCGTATTGGAGAGATTAAGGCTCGGTTTAGTTCGCAAAAATTTTTGTTTTGGGGTGTCACATCGGATATACGGACACATATTTGAAGTATTAAACGTTGTCTAATAACAAAACAAATTACAGATTTCGCTAGGAAACTACGAGAGGAATATGTTAAGCCTAATTAATATGACATTAGCAAATGTTTACTGTAGCATCACATTATCATATCATGGTGCAATTAGGTTTAAAAGATTTGTCTCGTAATTTCCTGGCGAACTATGTAATTGGTTTTATTATTTGTCCACATTTAATACTCTATGTATGTGTCCGAATATTCGATGTGATGGGTAAAAAGTTTTTTATTTTGGGAACTAACCAGGGCCTAAGTATTTCTACCAAGCTGAATAATCATTGACAAAAGGGGCGAGGGATGATGGAAAAAGAGGGAGCAAGAGTATAGGGAGCTAGTGGAGAAAGGAGATATGTCCAGTCCCCTCTATTATTTTTTATTTTTTAGATCTGCCTAGTGCGCGAGCCATTCAGGTATTCCAGTTACGTCAAACAAACAGTACGAGGCGAATAGGAGCCCTAGCAGTAGCAGTGCTGGTGTCATGGCATATGTAAAGTTGTGCTTACGATCGAAGACCTGTGTTAAACGAAACAACAGTACGATCGTGACGGATATATATCATGCATGCATGCATGCTTACGAAGCCATTTTATTTTCAACGTTATGAAAAAGTACATGCTAAGAGCGAGTATAGGCTATAAGTCAGCTGTAAGCACATGTGGAGGAGAGAAGAGAAGAGAGAAGGAAAGCAGGCTGTAGATTTGTAGCCGACTGCAGCACAGACTCCAACACGTTGTGTGTATGAGATGTGGAACCATATATTAATGGTATAGTATATGCTTACATATAACTATTGTATAAATGAGTTATTAATTAGATTAGCTATAGATAAATTGAAGCCAGTAGTTGGCTATACTATTAAACTGGCTCTAAGACCCGATCGCACATACAATTAATAACGCTCAATTTGATGCGCAAGTAGTGATTATACCACGTTGGCATTAATTTGCAAATTGACAATATTGTAATCAACTGAGTTGTTACTAGGAAGAAGTCCATTTTACAATATTCGACTTTATTAGGGTTGTCTTTGAGATAAGAGGAAAAGTGAAGAAGGACAAAAAACAAACAGAAAAAGCAGGTTTTATATAGAATGTAGCAGTTTGTGAACGTTTGTGTAAAAAATAACAGAATGTTCCTCTCTTTTTAAGCCATTGCCGAACTCAGCCTTATTACTGCCTAAAATATCAACATATATAAACATCGAAAATATTGTAGACTACACGATCACAAACTTGGCAAACCGTACACTTCTGAATCTTGTCCATAAGTTAAGAGTAATTTTGCTTTTGAGAAAACCAATTCTTAGGGTGGCATGGAAACACAAACTAGACATGCTGTGAAAAAATGATTTACCATCAAAAAATAGATTCCCATAGTTGGTCCATCAGAAAAATCCCACAGAAAATTTCCTGGCGGGAATCTCTATCGGGTCACTTGCAGGAAAAAAACCAATAAACCTCAGGTTTTCAAGTCTAATTTTCTGTCGTTTCACCAACATGAATTAACTTTCTGTGTACTGTGTCACCAACCGTCAGCGAAATTACATTCCACAACACCCACAGGGCCAGGGCCCGGAGGCACGGCTATAAAATTCTGCAATGACAACATGGTCAATGCATCGCGCCTAGATGAGCTGTGTGGGCAAAAGATATGTTTTTATTTAATTGTATACCATTACAAATTTATTACAAATGTTTAAAAAATAGATTAAACAAGTCACATAATACTGGTGTGTGGCATGAGGCAGAGAAAACTACTCTCAAATTTTAAAACTAGTAAATAATTTAGAAAAGATCATACAAAATTCTCAGTTGCTTTGTGGATTTTTCAGGACGTATTATTTCCGTTCCAACAATATAAACATTTTTAGGATTCAAAATTTGTACAACAATCTTAATATTTCTCTGCATACTTTCTTATCGCAACCCATAATAACTATCTCTCACCTAATCACAATCATTTGTGACCTCAACCTTTGATTTCTATTAAAACTCTTAAAAAAAATATTAACCTTTGGAAAATTTGACAAGGGAAAAATAAGATATAGGTTAAATTTCATAAAACCACATATACTTTAATCAAACCATCACAAAACTATAGATTTAAGGTGTGGTATCACAAAACTACAAATTTAGCGCCAATTTTTTTTATAAAACTATAATTTTAGGGCTATATATCACAACCTACAAATTTAATATTGAAGTTATCACAAAACTATAGATTTTGAAGTTTACATACCTAGAACTATTATTATGTTGGAGCTATAAACTTTATAGTTTTATGATTAAATTGTCACTAAATCTATAGTTTTATGATAAATTTGTTACCTAATCTATAGTTTTATGATACTTCATCTTAAATATATAGCTTTGTGATAAATTTGATGCTAAATATGTAGTTTTATCATACTAGACCTTAAATTTATAATTATTTCTAATTTTGTAATAGTTTGATCAAATTATCTGAGATATAATTGGTCTGTGACAAATAGAGTTGAATGCCAAAGAAGCCGATTTGACTATCCATTATTTATATGTCTAAATAATCTACAATGCAACTTGCATTTCTCCATAATGTGTTCTATATTTTACTAAACTTTTCAAAGGGGACTGAAGCCAGGTTTAATTACTCAGGGCTCAGTCAAGATGTTGATTGGTGGAAGAGGTCGTCACGACGCTCCCATAAGTCCTCAGGATATGTTTACTCTACTTTAATGATTTTTTCATGTACTAGTACTCAGTTCTTTTAATTTGTTCTAGACATTTTTAAATTATTAGAGCGTTTAAGACGTGAGGTTGACTTTGAGTTTGCATGATTTTATAACAAGATATGCTAATGAAGTTGTAATATCATGAAAGTATTTCTAAAAACAAATCTATTGGTACAATTTTCGTATATGATTTTTTATAATTTCAAATGTTTGAACGGCATAGATTAATTCTCGGACGCCAGTAAAAACTGAACAGAGGTAGCATGTATATATTTTTTTTTTTGAGAAAAGCATGTATATTGTTGGAACCACACATGAAGCATCATCGTGGCCAATAACTTTAATTTCCTTTTGTTGGAGGTTACTTGATACATCAAATTACGATCGTGCTAATCTTTCCAAAGATCACATTAATTACTTTTTTGGCTGTTGGATTTGGCAGTTCTTATCAATATTTATAGTTTTTGTCCACATATTACAACCATATATGTGCATGAATTAATGTACCACCACATGACAACAACATGCTGGGTGTACAGTTTTATATAACAAGTCTAGGTCAAGGCAGGATTTGTCTAGATCACAAATAGGAATATCTGACTCCGGGCGCTAAGCTATCCCTATGTGAAGACGAAGACTGAGAACAAGTCCAGGTCAAGGCAGGATTGTAAAAATTAAAATCATTTTAGCTGGAGTACAAGAAGATCGTTTCTCCTACACATCCATGGAAGAAGTGGCCACTGCTATATATTTTACATTAGAGTTACTTGCTCACAAGTAAGCAACAACCAAACCAAGGCCTAGAACACAACACCGATCATTAACCTCAAATCGTCCATGTCTCCATTTCACCTACTTTTTGTTCTACCATGGCTCTGCATAGCGGTATTGGCAAGTGATCCACTGCCCAGCTGCGAGAGAAATTGCAGTGGCATAGAGATCCCTTACCCGTTTGGCCTTGAGCCTGCCTGCGCCTTGTCCGGCTTCAACCTCACATGCAACACCACAGAGGGCAAGCTGTATTCCGGCAACGTGGAGCTGCTCAACATCTCGCTGCTAGAAGGTTGGGTTCGCATGAGGATGGACATATCCAGTTACTGCTACAACGACACTTCACAGTTGGATGAACATGATTGGTCGTTAGACTTAAGAGATACACCATACAGATTATCCAACGTTGGCAACATGTTCACGGTCATTGGATGCCGAACACTTGCGTATGTCGACAATTTGGATACAGCCGGCAATTTAACAACAACCGGGTGCGTGGCCACATGCTGGCAAGGTAACTATTCAAGCCTCAACGATGGTGACTGCTTCGGGATAGGTTGCTGCCAAATGAACATCCCCAAGGGGCTCCAGTACTACCAGATTTCATTTGACCCGCGCTTCAACACGACGGAGATCTACAACTTTAGTCGTTGTAGCTATGCAGCACTCATAGAGTCATCCAATTTCACCTTCTCGAAGAACTACTCTACATCTTCAGCGTTCAATGATTATTATGGCGGGCAGGCTCCGCTGCGTGTGGATTGGGCCATCGGGAACGAGACATGCGAGGTAGCACGAGATAAGGTCAATTATAGCTGCATGAGCACACACAGCGATTGCTTCAACTCGCTCAACGGACCAGGCTACATCTGCAACTGCTCCAAAGGATTCTACGGAAATCCTTACCTGAAGTCAGATGATCCCGACAGCTGCCAAGGTGATCTTGCATACAATCCCATCCTTTCATGCATTTTTTAGCAAGTTAATTTAACGTGAAAATAATACGGTTGGCAAGTTATTTTTTGAGCAACTAATTTTTGCACCTATGGGCACATCTGACCCAAGACCAGAAAACCTAGCGGGTGCAGCAAGGTTTTATATTTTGCCCATGAGCAAAATACCCGACCCGTGAATCTAGTGGGGACAACCTAGCTTACTTGATGTTTGTGTGAAAAACTGCAAAATGATGGCTGCTTTGTGCGATTGATGCCTCACTATTTAGGATATAAAAATTACTTTTGGATGACTGTAGTATGTGATGATATACTGAATTATTTTTGGATCAGTGTTTCTTGAAGGTGAAAACTGCAGAGTGAAGCTAAATAATTGAAAAGTTGAACTTCGATAAAGTTGTTAAATCTTGTGTTGATTGTTAGAAACTTGAAAGTTGAAGTGATAATTTTGCTAGCTTGTTAATTGTGTTACTCATGCCCTTGGGATATGGGATGGGTATTGGTTTCTGGTTCCAGGCGGGGCACATCCGCCCACTGCCGCTGTGCTTAGGGCTGGATATCGAGCCAACTCGGCTCGGCTCGGTCTGGCTTGTTATCCTAACGAGCAAAAAGGCTTGCTCGGCTCGGCTCGTTTGCAAGCTTGAACCAGCTCGTTAAGCTCGCGAGCCAGAGTGATAAAAACTCAAAGACTACTGTTGCCAACTTTTTGTGATAAGTTGACAACGACGATCGCAGCACCTTATGCCTTGCGGTAATCCTAGAGTCGCCAACCACCTCGATCTAGCAAAGAACTAAACCTAGATGGGTTTTGATAACTAAACCGGCTAGCGGAGCCGATTTCTAGATAACTACCCGTCTCGTGGTCAAAACGGAAGGTTTTCAGGACAAACCTACAAAGAGATGTCGCACTCTCGCAGCGGCGGCGGATGGTTTACGGCGCAAACCGATAAAGATGGACAAACTAAAGAAAACTAAAAGCAATATGAAAAACGATTCGATTGATTGATTGTAGATTGATTTTTTACAATAGAACCGGCCATGTCCATTATATAGGGGTTGGTCTTGCCCTCTACAGGTCCTCCTCCACGTCCAACTCAGGGTAGAAACCAAAGGAAACCTGAAACATGCCTTCCCGAGCAAGGAAACCTCAAGACCCGACGAAACACAGTCGAACTCGGACCTGCCGGTCTGACCGGCCTTCAACCGGCGGTCTGACCGCCCAATACACGGCAGTCAGACCGGCCCATTCGAAGGAAACCGGTAGACCTCTAGATTTTGGCAATCTTTCCTATTTTAATCCTAGGTGCCAAATTTGGGTGTAAACACATGCCCCCCTGCCTTTTTGATGAACAACGTGAATCTAAAAGCATAGAACATGTTTTTTGGTCTTAGGGCGATAATACAATTACCGGCAATAGTACCTCCTAAGCGTCTTGCCAAATGCTCGGGAAGTATTTCTTCAAGTATTTCCCGTTGATTGCTCGCTGAAAACGCTCCCCTTGAAGTGTCTCCAAAAAATACGTGTTTCCTCGAACAATGCTGCATACTCGATAAGGACCCTCCCAACTAGGAGACCACTTACCGAACTCCCTGGATCGAGTACCCAAAGGCAAAATTGTCTTCCAAACCAAGTCTCCGACTTGAAACAACTTTGCTTTCACCCTTTTGTTGTATGCCTTGGCCACCCTCTTCTTCTCTTTCTCTATTTCTTCCAACTTCTCCAAGCGCTTGTCGATGACTTCATCAAGGTTGTCTCCCATCAACATCTTGTAATCTTCACTTGACAAATCATCTTGCTTGATATAACGAAGAGAACTAAGATTTACCTCAACCGGCAAAACGGCTTCTTGACCATAAACCAACTCAAAAGGAGTAACTTTAGTGGCACCATGTTTAGATATTCTATGCGCCCACAATGCTTCGGAAAGCACTTCATGCCACCTCTTTGGGTGTTCCTCAATCTTCTTTTTCACTAGTTTCAACAATGTCTTAGTACTCGACTTGGCTTGTCCATTAGCCTGAGCGTAGTAAGGAGAAGAACTCAACAATTTAATACCATAAGATTTGGTAAAACTCTTCATTTCCTTAGACATAAAAGAAGCACCTTGATCCGTAGTTAATGTTTGCGGAATACCGAATCTATGGATAATATGCTTTAAAATAAAATCAATTACCTCCGTATGAGTCATATTCTTCAGCGGCACGGCTTCGGCCCACTTGGTGAAGTAATCCGTAGCAACTAGCACGAACCTATGCCCCTTTGATGACAAAGGATAAATTTGACCAATGAAATCCAATGCCCAACCTTGGAACGGCCATGGTTTGCTTATGGGATTCAAAACGGCGGCGTGCGCCAATTGAACATTGCCGATCCGTTGACAAGCCTCGCATCCCCTATAATATTTGAAGCAATCCTCAATCATCATCGGCCAATAGAACCCTACTCTCCTAAGCAACTAATTCATCTTGTGGGCCGATTGATGAGTTTCATAAATTCCTTCATGCACCTCTCCCATAGCCACTTTAGATTGATCTTCATCTAAACACTTCAACAAGACACCATCTATATTTCGGCGATATAGATCTTCATCAAGCAATGTGTATTTGAATGCTTGCCGCCGAATTTTCCGATCAACCTTAAGTGTGGGATCTTTCAAATATCGAATCAAAGGAATCCTCCAATCTTCTCCTGTTTCCTGGGCACAAATATCCGAATTCACAATTGATTCGGCCTCTAAATTGATCAAAACGTGCCCCCCAGCGCTCTGCCCAGAACCGGTCAGACCGACCATACAAGGCCGGTTAGACCGCTTAGGGTCACCGGTCAGACTGGCGGCATGTGGCCGGTCGGACCACTCCTGGTCACCGGTCAGACCGGCCGCACAATGCTGGTAAGACCGCCCTTGTTTGCCAATTTTGCACAAAGATTTAAAATTAAGCACCGGCTCTTCTAATACCAGAAATAATCCCTTCTTCACATTATAGCCAGAAGCTTGTTATGCCAAATCATTTGCTCTAGAATTATCATGCCTAGCAATATGTTTAATAGCAAAATTATCAAAATTGGCAATAATATCTAAACATGAATCGAGGTACCTATTTAGTGATCCGTCCAAGCATTTATAAACTCTGGCGACTTGTTGCACCACCAATTCCGAATCACCAAAAGTTTCCACGCACTTAGCTCCAACCATCTCCATGACTTGTAAGCCGAATAATAAAGCATTGTATTCGGCTTGATTATTTGTACAATAATATTCCAAACGAACCGATGCTTCATAACACATGCCATTAGGTGAAAACAAAACTACCCCTATGCCTTGACCTTCCTTACAAGAAGAACCATCAAAATAAATCTTCCAAGGTATAACTTCAACTAAGCAAATCTTTTCCTCATAATCAATATCTACATGATGGTCCACTATAAAATCACATACAATTTGGCCTTTCATAGATTTCAATGGTTCATAAGCCAAATCATATTCTATCAAAGCATATGCCCACTTGCCAATTCTCCCACTTAGAATTGGCCTTTGCAACATGTGTTTAATAACATCGGCTTGACAAGCAACTATGAATGTACTAGATAATAAATAATGCCTCAATTTGGTACAAGCATAGTATAAACATAGACAAAGTCTTTCTATAAAGACATACCTCGTTTCGGCATCCAAAAGACGGCGGCTCAAATATGTAATAATATATTCCTTGTCATCTTCCTCTTGTGTCAAAACGGCACCAATGACTTTGTCTTCGGAGGCAATATATAACCGAAAAGGCTTTCCGGCTTTAGGCGCTCGCACAACGGGTGGAGTAGATAAATACCTATTCAACTCCTCAAACACTTCTTGTTGTTTTTCCCCCCAAGTAAAATCGGCTTCCTTTTTCAGACGAAGTATAGGAACAAAAGCATCGATTTTACCCGCTAGGTTAGAAATAAATCTTCTCAAATAATTCACCTTACCTAGCAACTTTTGAACTTCCTTCTTGCATGTCGGCGCTTTGAAATCACAAATTTTTTCTATCTTCTTAGAATCAATCTCAACTCCTCTCTCATGCACCATGAACCCTAAGAACTTCCCCGCCGACACACCAAAAGCACATTTAAGTGGGTTCATCTTCAAACCATACCGGCACATCCTCTCAAAGGCTAACCTCAAATCGGCTATATGTCCCTCCATACCATCCGATTTGACAACAATATCATCAATGTAAATTTCTAAGATAATACCTAGTAAATCATGGAGGATCAAATTCATTACCCTTTGATATGTTGCACCGGCATTCTTCAATCCAAAGGTCATGACAACCCACTGAAACAAACCAACAAATCCCAGGCACCTAAAAGCCGTTTTGTACATATCCTCCCCCGCCATAAAGATTTGATTGTAGCCGGCATTACCATCTAAAAAGCTAATCACCTTATGACCCGAGGCATCATTTATCATCATGTCGGCTATAGGCATAGGATATTCATCTTTGGGAGTAACTTTATTCAAATCTCTAAAGTCTATGCAAACTCTAATTTTACCACTCCCCTTCTTCTCCACCGGGACTATGCTAGAAACCCACTCTGCATAACGGCATGGCCTAATAAACCCCGCCTTCAACAACCGATCAATCTCCTCTTTGACTCGGTCATAAAGCAAAGGATTAAAACGACGAGATGGTTGCTTATAAGGCCTAAAACCCGGTTTAATTGGAAGCCGATGCTCAACAAGCTCACGGCTAAGACCCGGCATCTCATGGTACTCCCATGCAAAGCAATCAACATACTCTTTAAGTAGCTCGATTATCTTAACCTTATAATCGGTTCTCATATTTTTGTTTACAAAAGTCGGCCTTGGTTTCGTTCCATCACCTATGTCTACTTCTTCCAATGGATCGGCTGATGTAAACCCTTGTCCAAGCTTCTCTACTTCATCGAAATATTCAATAGTCTCACCAATATCGTTCTCTGTAGACCGATATTCTTGCACCCTCTTTTGCAACCACTCTAAATTAGCTTCTCTACTCATTATACAAATTTATATGGCTTAGCTGTGCTACACTAGCCGGCTTTACAGAAATAGGTACAAATTTGCCATTGGAGATACTAATGAAATCATAGCTAGAAAGATCCCTCCCCGATAAGCATTGAATATTCCCATGATGCCACTCAAAAGTAGCATCGGCCATTGCAACCTCGGCCGATGTATCCGCTTGAACAATTTCAACATCATCGCCGTCCCATTAAACATTGAATTAAACATTGATGCAAGGTAGAAGGCACACAACAATTGGCATGGATCCAACAACGACCCAAAATAACATTGTAATTACCTTGCACATCGACGATGAAGAAAGCGGTTGGTAACGTCTTGTTTCCCACGGTGAGCTCCGCCGAAAAGATACATTTTGCCTCCGTTGGTTCACCATTGAAGCCATTGAGAATCATATTGGTCTTTTTCAATTCATCATCCTCACGCCTCAACTTCTTGAACAGTGAATACGGTATTAAGTTCACGGCGGCACCTCCATCCACTAGCATCCTAGAGACCGGCTCCCCATCAACATGACCTTTGAGATAGAGAGGTTTCATATGACAGTTTGATTCATCGGGCTTCTCAAAAACTGCATCTTTAGGACCTAGTGAAAATTGAGCAACTTCGGCTTCATCCATAGCATAAAACTCCATAGGCAACATACATACCATGTTGATATCCACGTCTTCTTTTGGAGATGATTCATCTCTATCAACCGATTGTTCTTCCTTCTTCTCTTCAACAACCGGTCCTTCCTTCTCTATGGATTTACGCCTCCATACCGGTGGTGGTCGCAACTCGTTGAACCTCTTATCTCTTTGTTCCTCAGCCTTTTTCTCTCTTATTTCTTAGGCCCGAAGACGTTGTAACCTTCTCCTTTGAGTAGCCGTCAAATCCTTAGGCATCCACCTAGGTTTCGGCTCTGTTCCAGGAGGTAAATAATGCCCCATATTGAGTTTACTTGATGACGACGAAGCCCTAGCACTGCCCATTGTAAACCTCCTGTTAAACCGGCGCTGGAGCCCGGTCAAACCGGACGTAGACCACCGGTCAGACCGGCCAGATGCGCCGGTCAGACCGACAATTGGCTGGCGGTCAGACCGGCCTGAGGCGTCGGTCAGACCACCATCGGGTCAGCGGTCAGACCGGCCAGACGGCCCGGTCAGACCGGCCGTATGGCTGCGGTCAGACCGGCCGACCGCGATGAGCTGATACCGGCTTCGGGTTTGTTGCTTGAGAACTCTCCAACTTCATCTCCAGAAGGTATTGGCACATCATGAGACCCCACTTTGATAGTAATCACTTCCGAAATCCTTGCCTCCACCTTGATACGCTTTCCTTCCCTCTTCTCTTCATTGGCCCGGTTCTTACCATAAAACCGGCCATTGTTTGGTGAAGACAAACGCTCATAGATTGGCCTCCTTGGTCCTCCCTACCCTTGGTTAAATTGCATTGGAGGCATATGATTGAACATTGGCGGTGTTGCTGTCACACCCTGAAGTTTCACCCCCTTTTCTTGCTTTAAAAAATTGGTTAAATAAATTGCCCGAAGAAACTATCTTAATTAACCTAGAGCTAAATCTCTAGTTAATAAATGCAATTAATAATCGGAAATAGCGTGGTGGAATTTTTCTTGAGTTCCCCATGCTCCAATGCATTAACAAGATTTTTAGTGGAATTTTCAGAGCCTTGGAAATAATCTCAACCAATTAAAAATCACCAAAGTGCAATTTTAAATCCCAGGAAAAATCCTTTCTTCTTTTTCTTTTTCTTTTCCTTCTTTTTCTCTATTGGGCCGTCGGCCTACTCCCTCCCGCGCTCGGCCTCCTTCCTTTGGGCCGGCCCGTTCCCCTTTTCCCTCTCTCTCCGGGACGCTGACAGGTGGGGCCCACCTGTCAGGTCGTCCCCTTCCTCCAGCCGCCCGCCCACGACGGCAACCGCCGCCGAAACCGCCCGCGCCGCCGCCTTCTCCGCTCCACGTCGCGCCTCCACTCCGCGCCCGCACCTCGCGCTCACGTCGCCACCCTTTCCCCCCGCATCTCCCGCGCGCGCGCGCCCGCAAGTGGTGGGGGATTTGAAATCCCCCAACACCCTCTATCTCTCCTCCACCTCTCCACGTCGCCGGCCAAATAGGGGCCATCCCCGGCCGTTTCCGCCCCTCCCTCGCCCATAAAAACCCTCACTCGAGCTCTCTCTCTCGTTTCCCCCATTCACCGTCCTCTCCCACGCCCTCTACCACCGTCGCGCCGCGCTCGCCGAGCTCCGCCGCCGCCGTCCATCTCCAGCCGCGTGCCGTCGCCACTAGGGCTGCCGCCGCGCCAAGCCGCCGTCGCCGCTAGCTCCGCCGCCGTGTGGGCCATCTCGGCCACCGCCTCGCGTCACCGGAAGCAAAAGAAGACTCAAATAAATAACCGAGCATGATGATTTTTATGCATAGAACAACATTTTCACGAACCGAGACAAAAGACACTAATGCAACTGACTAAACAATAACTTAATGCATGAAATAGATGCATAGTCATACTGATACGCATAAACTTACCCCACCGAACATAGACACGACCTAATGCATATCACCCGACAATTCCCGACCGACTGCCGAATAAATTCCGAATAAACTTTTACTAAATCCCTAGACTGTCCCTAGTCGAGAAATCCAATTAAATAAGCGACCAAGATTTTTCCCACAAACCAAAAGAACAAACCCCAAAACTTTCCCGAAACAAAATCCAAGTGCAAAAGGGCATATGCAATGAAAAGGATTCAGAGGGCTCTTAGGGTTTTCCATTTGGCTTGTCCTACGGTCAAGGTCGGCTCTGATACCAACTTGTCACGCCCAGAAATTCACGAACCCGAATTTCTAAGCTGAATGTGTATTAAACCCCTGTCCACGACCAGCCAGGGTACACAAACGACAATGTGGGTACAGTTGTACACCTCTGGCCAGAGTAAAACTATTCGAATAGCCGTGCCCGCGGTTATGGGCGATCAACCAGATTCACCGTGATTAGTCTCACCCCTAGTTTAGCTTAATGAACTGGTGTAGTTCAGGTGGATGGTTGGGCCTGTTGCAACGTGGTGTAGCGTTGGACAGTGATTGGTTAATATTGATTAATTACTACAGCTGTTTTACTGCTTTCAACTACTGTTTTGAAATGCTTGCTTTATGCAAAAGAACCCCTAGCTTCCTTTGGTTATATCCTGCATCATACCTCCTCTTCCGGTATGACTTGCTGAGTACAGTGGATAGTACTCAGTCTTGCTCTCTTCTCCCCCACACCAGAGTTGAAGTTCTTCTCAGTTGGAGCTGTCTTAGAGAGGTTGGTTTCATCGCTGCCGTCAAGGTTTGCCTGTGGAGTGGAGTCGCCCGCTGCTGAAGTCAAGCTTCCCAGTCTAGCTCGTTTTATCTTTTCCGCTGCATTGGTAATCTTTTATATTTTTGTAAGACGTGGATCTGTATGTCAACAATTGTCGTTTGTGTACCCTGGCTGGTCCTGGACAGGGGTTTAATACACATTCAGCTTAGAAATTCGGGTTCGTGAATTTCTGGGCGTGACAAGTTGGTATCAGAGCCGACCTTGACCGTAGGACAAGCCAAATGGAAAACCCTAAGAGCCCTCTGAATCCTTTTCATTGCATATGCCCTTTTGCACTTGGATTTTGTTTCGGGAAAGTTTTGGGGTTTGTTCTTTTGGTTTGTGGGAAAAATCTTGGTCGCTTATTTAATTGGATTTCTCGACTAGGGACAGTCTAGGGATTTAGTAAAAGTTTATTCGGAATTTATTCGGCAGTCGGTCGGGAATTGTCGGGTGATATGCATTAGGTCGTGTCTATGTTCGGTGGGGTAAGTTTATGCGTATCAGTATGACTATGCATCTATTTCATGCATTAAGTTATTGTTTAGTCAGTTGCATTAGTGTCTTTTGTCTCGGTTCGTGAAAATGTTGTTCTATGCATAAAAATCATCATGCTCGGTTATTTATTTGAGTCTTCTTTTGCTTTGTTTAATTTGGATTCGAGCATGAATTGGTTCCTATCCCTTGTCTACTTTAGATGTCAGTCCTATCCCTCGTTTGCAAGCGCCGCCCCAAGCTTCAGAGTCGCCGCCCTTAGCTTTATCGCCTTCTTAGTCTGTTTGCTTGCTAGTTTTCGTGTTTAGGTTTGTTGCTTGTGGGTTAGTCGGCGGTCGATATCATGTGTCAGTGGTATGACTGCCTCAATTAGGAGTTGCGTGCCTCTTTTTCAGTGTTTTAATCAAGATTAAGATAATTGCACTTAAATTCATAAGCAAGATTAGTTTCTGAGCCCCCTGTTTTTCTTCCTTTTCCCATATTTCTACCCATCCTCTTCAGATGGAGATAAGGAATGGTTCACGCGATTCCAACAACGCTAGTGGCATCGAAGAGCCGATCAATGGAGCACGTGCCAACAGTGCATCTGACAACAGTCCGACCCCACCGCCCGAGAACCCAACAATTGCTCAGGTGTTGGACAATCAGACTCAGATGATGACAATGATGATGCAGCAGATGCAGCAACAGTACCATCAGGTGTTGCAGCAGGTGCAGCAGCAAGCACAGCAGCAGAACCTGCAGTTTGGTCCTCCACCTCCTCAGTCCAAACTGTTAGAATTTCTTCGTGTCAAGCCGCCCACTTTCTCAAGCACCACCAACCCAATCGAGGCCCACGACTGGCTTCATGCCATTGAGAAGAAGCTGAATCTTTTGCAATGCAACGAGCAAGAGAAGGTTGCTTTTGCTACACACCAGCTGCAAGGTCCCGCTTCTGTTTGGTGGGACAACTACATGGTGACCCGTCCAGCTGGGGCAGGGGTTACTTGGATAGAGTTTTGCCATAGTTTCAATAAAGCCCAGGTTCCCGAGGGAGTTGTGGCGCAAAAGAAGAGAGAATTCCACTCCCTGCAACAAGGAACCAGAACAGTTATAGAGTATTTGCATGAGTTCAACCGCCTCGCGCGCTACGCCCCTGAGGACGTGCGTACCGATGCCGAGAAGCAGGAGAAGTTTCTGTCTGGCCTTGATGATGAATTGACTAACCAGTTGATCTCTAGAGATTATGAGGACTTTGAGAAGCTGGTGGATAAGGCTATCCGTCAGGAGGAGCACTGTAACAAAATAAACCGTAAGAGGAAGGCAGCTCAGTTCAAGACTCCCCAGGGGAAGTGTCAGAAGCCTCGTTTCACGATGGGATATCAGGGTGGACCTTCCACCATGATTATCCGACAGCACCGTCCCTACCATCCGGGTAATTTCAACAAGAACAACAACAGTGGCAGTCACAGAAATAGTGAGCAGCACAGCCTCAACCCTACCCTAAGTCCTTTAATGATTCCAGCTCAGCCCGCTCTGCCAGCTCAGCTAGAACAGCCCAAGAAGTTTGGAGAAAAGCCCGAACTCTGCTTCAATTGTAACGAGCCCGGACACACGGTTGGAAAGTGCCAGAAGCCAAGACATGCTGGACCCAAGTTTGTGCAGGCCCGTGTCAAACATGCGTCTGCAGAGGAGGCGCAGTCAGCACCAGAGGTTATATTGGGCACATTTCCTGTCAACTCGACACCGGCAAAAATATTGTTTGATTCTGGTGCAACTCATTCCTTCATTTCTAAGCGTTTTGCTGGTGCACATGGGTTATCTTTAGTGAAGCTTAAGATACCAATGCGAGTTCATACTCCTGGAGGTGGCATGACCACAACTCACTACTGCCCGTCTGTGACAGTTGAAATTCAAGGGTTGATTTTTCCAGCCAACCTCATTCTTCTCGAATCCAAGGACCTAGATGTCATACTTGGAATGGATTGGTTGACAAGGCACAGAGGAGTGATTGATTGCGCTAGCCGCACCATCAAGTTGACCAATGTGAAAGGAGAAGTGGTAACCTTCCAGTCTCCAGCGCCACAGAAGCAAGGGATCAATTTAAACCAGGCTGCGAGTGAAGAACAAGAGGTAGTAGTGGAGAAAACCACTAAGAAGTTGGAGGATATTCCCATAGTCCGAGAGTATCCAGAGGTTTTTCCAGATGATCTGACAACAATGCCACCAAAAAGGGATATCGAGTTCCGGATTGACTTGGTACCTGGAACTGCACCGATCCACAAGAGGCCTTACAGAATGGGAGCCAACGAGTTGGCGGAAGTCAAGAAGCAAGTTGATGAACAGTTACAGAAGGGATACATCCGCCCGAGCACGTCGCCTTGGGGTGCTCCGGTTATCTTTGTGGAGAAGAAAGACAAAACCAAGAGGATGTGCGTTGACTACCGCGCACTCAATGAGGTCACCATCAAGAACAAGTATCCTTTGCCAAGGATTGATGATCTGTTTGATCGGTTGAAAGGAGCTACTGTGTTCTCTAAGATAGACCTGCGATCAGGCTATCACCAGTTGAGGATCCGCGAAGAGGATATTCCAAAGACAGCATTCATCACTCGGTACGGGTTGTTCGAATGCACAGTTATGTCTTTCGGACTCACTAATGCACCTGCCTTCTTCATGAATTTGATGAACAAGGTGTTTATGGAATTTCTAGACAAGTTTGTCGTGGTTTTCATCGATGACATACTTATCTACTCCAAGTACGAGGAAGAACATGAGCAGCATCTCCGGCTGGTACTTGAAAAGTTAAAAGAGCACCAGCTATATGCCAAGTTCAGCAAGTGCGACTTCTGGCTTAAGGAAGTTCAGTTTCTCGGTCACATCGTGAATGCTCAAGGAGTAGCTGTGGATCCAGCAAATGTGGAGTCAGTTACCAAATGGACCCCACCAAGGACTGTCACTCAGGTTCGGAGTTTCTTAGGACTTGCGGGCTATTACCGCCGGTTCATTGAGAACTTCTCTAAAATTGCTAAGCCAATGACACAGCTATTGAAGAAGGAAGAAAAGTTTATCTGGTCTGCTGAATGCAATAGGAGTTTTGAAGAACTCAAACGACGGTTGGTGTCTGCACCAGTCTTAATCCTGCCTGATCAGATGAAAGATTTCCAGGTCTATTGTGATGCATCTCGCCAGGGGCTAGGATGTGTGTTGATGCAGGAGGGCAAAGTGGTTTCTTATGCTTCACGGCAGTTGCGTCCTCATGAAGGCAACTACCCAACGCATGATCTGGAATTGGCCGCAGTTGTTCATGCTTTAAAGATTTGGCGGCACTATCTCATCGGTAACCGTTGTGAGGTATATACAGATCACAAAAGTCTAAAGTACATCTTCACTCAACCTGATTTGAATCTCAGACAGCGAAGATGGTTGGAGCTGATTAAGGATTATGATATGGGAATACATTATCATCCCGGCAAGGCTAATGTGGTTGCAGATGCCTTGAGCAGGAAGAGCTACTGCAATGTTGCATGGGTAGAGCAACTATGTTGTGAGGTTCAACGTGATTTGGAACATCTGAACCTTGGTATAGTTGAGCACGGATTCGTGGTTGCCCTAGAGGCACAGCCCACACTGGTGGAGCAGGTTCGCATAGCTCAAGCAAGTGATCCTGAAATAGCAGAGCTCAAAAAGAACATGAGAGTTGGAAAAGCCCCAGGTTTTGTTGAGGATGAACAAGGAACAATCTGGATGGGAGAAAGATTGTGTGTACCCGAAAACAAGGAATTAAAAGACCTGATACTAACCGAGGCTCATCAAACTCAGTATTCCATTCATCCCGGTAGTACTAAGATGTACCAAGACCTCAAAGAGAAGTTCTGGTGGGTCAGCATGAGAAGGGAAATAGCTGAATTCGTAGCACTCTGTGACGTCTGTCAACGAGTAAAGGCAGAACACCAAAGGCCAGCAGGTTTGCTACAGCCACTTCAGATTCCAGAATGGAAGTGGGAAGAAATCGGAATGGATTTCATCACCAGTTTGCCCAGGACATCATCGGGGCATGATTCTATTTGGGTAGTCGTTGACCGACTCACCAAAGTGGCTCACTTCATTCCGGTGCACACTACCTACTCAGGGAAGAAATTAGCAGAACTCTATCTGGCAAGAATTATGTGTTTACATGGTGTACCTAAGAAGATCGTGTCTGATCGAGGAAGCCAATTCACTTCAAAGTTCTGGCAGAAATTACAAGAAGAATTGGGAACCCGGTTGAATTTCAGCACTGCTTACCATCCACAAACAGATGGCCAGACTGAGCGAGTCAATCAAATACTAGAGGATATGTTGAGAGCCTGTGCGCTTGACTTTGGTGGAGCATGGGACAAAAGCTTGCCGTATGCTGAGTTCTCTTACAACAACAGTTACCAAGCTAGTCTGCAGATGGCACCGTTTGAAGCACTGTATGGACGAAGGTGTCGTACTCCGCTCTTCTGGGATCAGACAGGGGAACGCCAGTTGTTTGGTACAGAAGTTTTAAATGAGGCAGAAGAGAAAGTCAGAGCTGTCAGGGAAAGATTGAGAATCGCGCAATCTCGGCAGAGAAGCTATGCAGACAACCGCCGAAGGGAGCTCGCTTTCGAAACAGGGGATTATGTGTATCTCCGTGTCACTCCGCTTAGGGGAGTACATCGTTTCCAATCCAAAGGAAAGTTGGCACCACGCTTTGTGGGACCATACAGGATCTTGGAACGTAGAGGTGAAGTTGCTTACCAGCTTGAGCTTCCCTCCAACATGCTTGGCATCCACAACGTGTTCCACGTCTCTCAGTTGAAGAAATGTTTGAGAGTTCCTGAGGAACAGGCAAGTCCGGATCACATCGAAATTCAGGAAGACCTGACGTATGTGGAGAAGCCGACTCGTATCCTCGAAACCAGCGAGAGAAGGACCAGAAACAAAGTAATCAGATTCTGCAAGGTTCAGTGGAGTCATCACTCAGAAGAAGAGGCCACTTGGGAAAGAGAAGATGAGTTGAAGGCCACCCACCCGCACCTCTTCGCCAGCTCTTCCGAATCTCGAGGTCGAGATTCCGTTTAAGGGGGGTAGGTTTGTCACACCCTGAAGTTTCACCCCCTTTTCTTGCTTTAAAAAATTGGTTAAATAAATTGCCCGAAGAAACTATCTTAATTAACCTAGAGCTAAATCCCTAGTTAATAAATGCAATTAATAATCGGAAATAGCGTGGTGTAACATCCCGGCCTAGGGCTTAATAGGATTAATAGAATACTCATATCAACAAGTTGCAACTTCTTTTCCGGAAGCCAATCTCCAAAGAACTCCAGGGTTAAGCGTGCTTAGCCTGGAGCAATTTGGGATGGGTGACCGACCGGGAAATACTTCCCGGGTGCACACGAGCGAGGACAAAGTGTGCAGAAAAGAGCGAGGACAAAGTGTGCAGAAAAGACATGTGTTGGTCTGTGAGGGCAGTCTATGACCTATGAAAGCTATCAGATGTAAGTGGGCCCGGCCTGGGGGAAGGCGGGACGTTACAAAGTGGTATCAGAGCCGACTCTCGCGGTTTCACGGGCGTGTGTGTCGCAGTTGCGCAGGCATGGTGCGCATGGCTGGTGTAGACCGGGAGTGGTTGCACAGTATGGCACATGCGCTGGCACTGGACACATGGACGTGGCCAAGAGAGGACGTTTCTGGCCTAGGGTTGATCGACGGGGGCGTCAATCTCTCTTAAGGGGGTGAGGGTGTAACATCCCGGCCTAGGGCTTAATAGGATTAATAGAATACTCATATCAACAAGTTACAACTTCTTTTCCGGAAGCCAATCTCCAAAGAACTCCAGGGTTAAGCGTGCTTGGCCTGGAGCAATTTGGGATGGGTGACCGACCGGAAAATTCTTCCCGGGTGCACACGAGCGAGGACAAAGTGTGCAGAAAAGACATGTGTTGGTCTGTGAGGGCAGTCTATGACCTATGAAAGCTATCAGATGTAAGTGGGCCCGGCCTGGGGGAAGGCGGGACGTTACAGTTGACATGTCTTGTGAATGATGATATGGAGGTGAATACAACTGTCTTGGCGAGTGACCAAATCGCTCCCTAGGGGGTGATCTTGGTCTGATCTTGGTCTTTTCCCTTTGTTACGAGCTCTCTCACCACCTTGCTTTTCATATTTCTCCAAAAGCATATCAAAAGTCACTTTGGTCTTCCTAGGGGCTTTAGAAGTCGGAGCTTCACTCTTATTCTCCTTCCAAACACCAACCTCCGGCTTCTTTGGCACTATCATCTTTGGCCTTGGCTCACCAATGATTACTCCTTTTCCTTTAGTAGATTCGGCTTGCTTCGGCCGAATCAACACCTTCTTATCATTGAAATTAATTGTATTCACCGGAAAAGGATCATGATCAAGCTTCATCTTGGAACCATCGGTGAACTTCAATCGTCCTTCATCTATGGCCGATTGAACCTGTCGTCGAAACACATTGCAATCATTAGTGGAATGAGAGTGAGAATCATGCCATTTACAATAAGCTCGACGTTTCAATTCTTCTTGAGATGGTATGATATGGCCTTTAGGTAATCTATTTTTTTTTCTTGTAAAAGGTAATCAATGATCTTACACACTTGGCCACATCAAAACTATATTTAACTTCACTTTGCCGATCTTTGCGAGGAGTCGGCATTAGATTAGATCAAACAAAAGGCTTGTTTTTGTTAGTCCATGACCACTCAGCAACATACATGTCATGATTATCCTCACCCTCGCAATCACTAGCCTCAGGGTAATCAATCAAATTAACATTAGACTTTTTCTTATATGGTCTAACAATTTTTTTATTATCCTTAACCCGGCTTTCCTGAGCCAGAGCCTTTTGCATAAGTTGACTAACATCAAGAAATTGTTGGCCATCTAATCTTTCTCTAAGAGGAGCAATTAAACCATTAAAAGCAAGACCAGCCAAATCTCTATCAGTTATATTCAAGCTATAACATCGGTTTCTAACATCCCTAAATCTCTTAATATAATCAATGACAGGCTCATTATATTTTTGCTTAACCGATGTCAAATCACATAACCTAAGCTTAGTTTCTCCAGTATAGAAATAATCATGAAATCTTTGTTCTAATTGAGCCCAAGTATGAATAGAATTTGCCGGTAAAGAAGTAAACCATGTAAAAGCGGTACCGGACAAAGATAAAGAAAACAAGCGCAATTTAAAAGTATCACTATTAGCCTCACCACATTGCCCTAAAAATTGACCTACATGCTACCATGTGGTCCTACTATCTTCACCACTAAACTTGGCAAATTCGGGAACTCTATAACCACGAGGAAACGGCACATTGTTATAATAGTCAGGATACGGCTTTTGGTAAACCTTAGCACGATTCCTAGCTTCAATCCCGAATTTATCCCTAATAAAATCCTACTAATTATTTCCTCCATATTATCAGGCCTATGTTGATTTAGTGGTGGGTTTGGTGACCTAATAGGTTGTGTTTGCGGCGCAATATGACTATATTGGCCTTGCCTAGTATCGGGAGGATACCCCCTAGCAACATCATTGTAAGCATTAGGAACATGTGGGGGAACTTCGGGATTAGTTGCAACAGTAGATACAGGAGGATCAAATGTTCTAAGATGATACAAATAACTAGCATTAGTCATTGGATCTACCCCTTGAATCGGGATGATTGCGCCGGTCTGACCGGCCCAGGGCCCGGTCTGACTGACGTCCAGAGGCGCGGTCAGACAGGCCTGAGTCCTGGTCTGACCGCTGGAGTAATACCCGGTCTGACCGGCCGTTTGGTCGGTCGGACCGACGGTGAAGTCACGGTCTGACCGGCCGTTTGGTCGGTCGGACCGATGGCGAAGTCACGGTCTGACCGGCCATCAGGCCAGGTCGGACCGGCTGTATGCACCACTCCATCGGTTCCACTACTTGTTTAATCTATAGGAGCTTGGCTAGCAGTGGTAGAGGCTTTATCTTTTAACATAAAATCGGCCATGAGAGGGCCGAATTTAAATCTTAAAAACTCATCTAATCGACCTTCAATAGTTGCATCTAACTTATTTTTAAAAGTAGTCATGGATGAATCTATTGTAGATGCTACTTGTTGTTGGATAGATTGTGTTACCTCTTCATTGCTTACCAAATCGGGAGCGAGCTTAGGACATGGCCTGGGCTTGATGATCACGCCTTGACGAGTCCTAGTGCATGCCCTCATCAGCGCCTCCTGTGTGATCTCCTTGATGTACTCCTCCATGGACTTGCGGTCTTCCCCTTTGAAATCATCCAATGTGATAGGTATCACATTGGATGGCTCCACCTCCGTCTTGGATGGCGGCTTCGTCATGGTGAAGTCGAAGTTAAGTTGACGCTGAACGGATCTCCCCAGCGGAGTCGCCAAAAGTCGTGTTGGCAACTTTTTGTGACAAGTTGACAACGACGATCGTATCACCTTATGCCTTGCGGTGATCCTAGAGTCGCCAACCACCTCGATCTAGCAAAGAGCTAAACCTAGATGGGTTTTGATAACTAAACCGGCTAGCGGAGCCGACTTCTAGATAACTACCCGTCTCGTGGGCAAAACGAAAGGTTTTCAAGACAAACCTACAAAGAGATGTCGCACTCTCGCAGCGGCGGTGGACGGTTTACAGCGCAAACCGACAAAGATGGACAAACTAAAAGAAAACTAAAAGCAATATGAAAAACGATTCGATTGATTGATTGTAGATTGATTTTTTACAATAGAACCGGCCATGTCCCTTATATAGGGGTTGGTCTTTCCCTCTACAAGCCATCCTCCACATCCAACTCGGGGTAGAAACCTAAGGAAACTCGAAACATGCCTTCCTGAGCAAGGAAACCTCAAGACCCGACGAAACACGGTCCGACTCGGACCTGCCGGTCAGACCGGCCACACCTATCCCTGCCACCTGCCGTTGTCGTCGGATCCACGCAGATCTAAGTGAGGGACGGCCGCCACTCCCCGGTTCTGCACGGGGGAGCCGTCGTCACCTCCTTCGACGACCAGAGGAGCTTGCCGTTGGCTGCGTCGCCCACCACCCACCGTCGGCAAAACCACCTGGGGGCAACGGATTTGACCGTCGCGGGCCCGACCATCATCGAGCCCCTTGGGCCCGAGCCGATCGCCGCCCGTCTCGTGAGAGAGGAGAGAAGGAGAAGAGGAGAGAGGGTGGAGAGGAAATAATTAGAGAAGGTGAGAAAGAGATGAGTGGATAAGGACGAAAAATTTGAAAGGTTGAGTGGGAAATGAGAAGGTAACTTGGACATTAGGTGGTTTAGGTGGATCCGTAAGTGGTCCGCTTGCGAAAATATATTTCCATGTGCGGCTCCTAAGAGGTCCGCTAGCAAAAATAGGATTATTTTTGCGTGTGGACCCTTAAGAGACCCGCTTATGAAAATCGATTTTTGCGTGCGGTCCTCTTAAGGTGCTGTTGATGCAAAAAACACACACTAGCCTAGGAGATCTGCTTAGCTCCAATGCAGGTCCTAAATCTTGCTTTCGGGCTTAAAGGCATGCTAGTTGATTCGATCCTGCAATCAACAAGACAGGAAAAACAAGAAAACAAGGTTAATTCCATAAACGACAGTCGATCGGCTATAAGCCGATGACGTATCGTTTAACATTAAGCCGATGTTATTTGCATTAGATCAACAATGAAGAATAAGGCAAGATAAAGTTAAATCTACTCGATCGGCTGTAGATATCAATGATATATTTAAACCAAGTGATTGGGATAGATCGGACAGTGAGCCGAGATAGTATAAACCATTTATGTTTAAAAGTACCTTAAGATAAAGATTATATATATTCATAGCATAGCCGATGAAGTAAATCCAAGATGTATCGGCTAGTACTCCGATACCACTCTATATTAGGATGTTAAAACAGACAAAACTTACCAAACAGTAAGCCTAATATATTTCAATGTAATAAGATTTTAATATAATGGGCAGATTTAGCATATCAAGTGTATAAAGAACAAGATGACTAAATCAGATAAGATCGCCTAAAACCCCGATACTATCTCTATCGATAATCATACGACAAGCTAGATATTATGGTTCTAGATATTACTTAATAGATCGAACCCAACCGATGCAGCATTAACCATAAAGAGAAACATAAGATTTAAGCAAGACAATGAAAACCTCTATGAGATGGTAGATATACTATATAATCTAAATCAACGTTGAAATTTAACTCTATCGGTATAAATCAACGTTGATATTTAACTCTATCGGTTGCCCTCTAATGATAGATGTTAGCCGATTTAGTGTTAGATAGCAATATTGATAAAGATTATATAGCACATATGATAACTCGATGATTTACATAAACAAGATTAGAGTATCATGAAGATGTAAGCACTAATCCCGAGAACGCAAGCCGCCATGACAAGTTTTACCTCTTACCGGAGATCGAACCCGATGCAGCCCAACTCGAAAGCAAGAACTCATCGAAACAATGAAAGTAGAAAATGTGGCGATGCGCCGAAAGTGTTGTTGAACTGAATGTTATTGTTTACACGGTCTTGGATCATATTTATACCCAAAATACATAATGTATCCTTGCCGGACACGACTCCAAATCTATTACAACTGTAAGATACGAACAAGTCTTTTAGGCAGACCCTTGCCGACAAATATCTCTAAGGAAACTATCCAAAATGTACTAATTAATAGATACAATTGCCCCTCCGTGGGCTTATCCCAATCGTGGCAAAACTTGTGCAACATGTCAATCGATCCGAAGTTGATTCTAGAACCACCTTACCAAGATCGGCTACATCGGTTGTTCTCTGTCCGATCCAACGTCAGCCGATGCCTCCCATAGCCGATATGTACTCTGCTTTTGAGAAACGATCTTCTGCCAAATCCACTTTGATCTTAACTTCGAATTTGATGCATGACTTACCAAATTTGGTTGTCAAAAGGTGCTGTTTGCAAAAAATGGAGTACTTCTTTTGCAGACGCGACCAGTAACGACCCGTCTGCAATCCAACGAGAGTCTCGTCCAGAAAACCATTTCTGTAGTAGTGATTGGCGTGACAAAATATCTGGCTAACCGGACAACGTTATTTGGCCACGCCACCCTTGTTGTTGTGGCAAAGACAAAACCGTCATACCCGCGCTCTGTGTGGCGTGTCAATATTGTTTTGCCACGCCAGACATGCTAGTGTGGCCAAAAGATTCAGATTCTGAAAATAAGTTTTGGAAAGGTCTATTTTTAAAATTTAAAAAAAAATAAAAGTTCAAAAAATAAAAAAATTCTGGTTTCTGCCGGTCGATATTTGTGGGCATTGGTGAGGTGTGTTTCTGCTCCATCCATACCTGACTCGACTAATTGCCATCCATTGACATAGCCATGTCCTGCTTATTGCTCAATGGCAGCTTGTGGGACCCACCATTTCCTAGTTGAAGTTCCATATAAGTGCTATAGGTAAGTCTAAACTATTTTGGTTTTATGCCGAGGAGTGCAAATTAAATTATTTGGAAAGTTAAAGGATGAATAATGCATAGCGCTAAAGTTAGGACGACTTTTAGATTATTTTTTTTTCAAATTTTATGGTGTAAAATGTTTTTTTTGTTTCTTTTTCGTTACTCAGCCTTGGCTTTGGATTGCTAAGAGTTAATTATACCTTAAATTATTTATTATATTACATCAGTCATGTGCCTTCAGCTTATAAGATGTATAGGAATGCCTCCCAAGCATATTTTTCAGAATTCTCATCTATAGATTGTTAAAACTGAAAAAAAAATTTGTGCACACGCTTGTGCCTATACCTTGGGGAATTTAATTCAAACATGTACTGCTCAAAATATAACATGCCTGTGTATACTGATATCAGTATCTATTATTATAATCTGACGGAATAAAGCAAAGAAAATCGTCCAAATAAATCTAAAATTTGTCTTCTTCCATGCGTTCCTGTAATCCTGTCTGTATTACAAAGACGGGAGACATGAAATTGATATTTGCAGTCCATTAAATTGTACAGTTTTCTAACTAAGCACCACTAAATTACATTTCTTAATGTCACTGGTATTTTGCTGCAGATATCGATGAGTGCAAGGAACCAAATAAGTATCCTTGCTACGGAAAATGCAGGAATAAACTTGGAGGCTATAATTGTACTTGCCCGTTTGGTACAAGAGGCAATGCCTACAATGGACCATGCGACGGAGGGCTAGCAATTGGTACACAGAAAACTTTCAATCTTGCAATATTTAGATACATTCGAACAAATTTGAATCTCTTGTTCGTACCAGCATAGATCAATACATTTTTTTGTGTTACTTATTGATTCTTTTGAACATGTCATGGGCTAATTCCTCATGATACATAGTTGGGCTGAACGTTTTTAACATCTTCTTGCCAGGAATTTGTGCCACTCTTTTGGTTGCTTTAACGAGTTTGCTTGGGATAGAATGGATCAAATACAAACAACGAATTAAAAGGCATGACCTCATGAGAAAGAGGGGTGAGTATTTTAATCTACACGGAGGCCAATTGTTGACAGATATGATGAACATAGAGAACAACATTTCATTTAAGTTGTATGACCGAGATGAAATTGAGTTGGCCACAAAAGGCTTTGACAAGATGTCAATCATCGGTGAAGGAGGTCAGGGTACTGTTTTTAAAGGGTATAATCTCGATGTGCAACCCTGTTGCAATTAAGATGAACAACCCTGTTGCAATTAAGATGTGCAAGGGATTTGATGAGAATAGTAGGACAGAATTCACGCAAGAGTTGCTCATACTTTCTCGAGTCAACCATGAAAACAACGTGAAGCTAATTGGTTGTTGTCTGCAGTTTGAAGTTCCAGTGCTTGTGTATGAATTTGTCCCGAATAAGACTTTGCACTATCTAATTCACAGCCAAAATGATCCATCCATAAGAACACTAGAGATCCGCCTAAAAGTCGCTGCCGAATCTGCTGAAGCATTTTCATATCTACACTCACTGGACCACCCTATCTTACATGGGGATGTGAAGTCGATGAACATACTACTTAGTAACAATTTTATTGCAAAGATTTCTGATTTTGGGTGCTCCAAAATTAGGGCAGCTGATGGACACGATGACGTGGTGAAAGGTACCATTGGCTATCTAGATCCAGAGTACCTGCTGAAGTTCGAGCTCACTGACAAGAGTGACGTGTACAGCTTTGGTGTCGTCCTTCTTGAGCTTTTAACACGCCAAACACCATTATCTAAGCAGAAGATCAGCCTCGCATCAGTATTTCAAGAGGCCATGAAGGAAGGCCTATTTCTTGAGCTCATAGACACAGAAATATTACATGAGGATAACATGGGATTGATTGGTGATCTAGCAAGGCTGGCATGCCAGTGCTTAGCAATGACTAGTGAGAGCAGACCAACAATGAGCAGGATTGCAGAGGAATTGCGACGAATAGAAAAACAAGTACGACAACACCGTGGGGTACTTACAAGTATTAGTTCATTGTCATTGTCAGCAAGTTCATCTGCAGACACATCAGAGCATTTCACAGGTGAAACCAATGGTTACGACAGCCTTAGGAGGGTGGCTGCAATGAGCATAGAATTTGCTAGATGATTGCACAAGTACTAAATGGTTGTCGTTTGAATGTGAGCGCTTCTGTTATATGCTAATATTATATTTGTCATTTGTAACTCTGTTCTAGATATATAGACGATAATGATGTTGTTGTTAGCATGCCCCTCTAAAGAAAACATTGTGTATCTTGGATCAGGTGTTGTCACTAGTTATGAATAATTCAGGCTAAAGATATCTTCTTATGTTTAATTTTAAGATTGGGAGGTTAATTATCTCCTCATTCATCCGAATAATCTCTCTTCCCTTGATTTGCTAGATGTCTACAATTATTGAAAACCGCATCAGGTTAAATCAGATGGCGAAGAGGAATAACATGTTTGACTCAAAAAGGGCAAAATAAAAATCCTGAGGATGAAATATGAACTTCAAGAACACTAATGCTGGAAGCCATTGAAGAAGGTTGTCATTGAGAATTTTCATTCATGGGAAGGATGCCTTCCAAAAGACACTCTTATGCTACAGCTAACCACAGCAATTTAAGTACTATCAAGTACAAAATGATGGTGAAAAGTAAGGTGAGAAAAGGCTAGCAGGTTAACGATGACAATGTGCTCTAAGCAACGGCATGACAGCTTTGCCAGATTCGCAAATAATGTGCAAGGTTTTCACAATTGACTTCATAGCAGACTGATTTGGCAGCACCCTGCATGCCTTTCTCAGAGATCTTAGGACAGCCACCAACGACTAGAGACTGTAATTTCTGTGCATGAGCCAGCTTGGTCATTCCAACATCACTCACACGCTTACAATACCGGAGAGTGAGATTAATCAAGCATGGAAAATGTGCAATGCAGCGCATCCCATGATCAGTTACGTCCTTGCAATCCATAAGGGTGAGAGTTTCCAGGAACGGTGCAGATGAGAGGCCCTCCATCCCGTCATCATCGAAGAAGAGGGCGCCGTTCAGGACGAGAACACGAATCGGACAAGATTGAACGAGCATCACAAGTCCCCTGTGTGAAGCCTATTTCAGGTGGAAGCCAATGCTCACAACCTGTAAATGTCAGTTCAACATTTCTGAAGGAAAGGACAGTTGAGAGCTAGTGCCTTGAGACTTTCATCAGTAAAACCCGTCCTGAAAATTATATCATCACCAACATTGTAGTGTTCGGGTTTCAGCCAAAGTGAGATGCTTTTAAGATTCTTGCAGGTCTGGGATAGTGCAATCATGTCATTGTCAATAAGACCACTAACATACTCTAGGCTCAGCTTCTCTAACGACCTGCACTTTCCCAACAAAAAACGAAGTCCTATTTCTGGGCCTTGCGGCTCTGTTACAGTACGCACCAACCTCAAGTCCTTCAAACCCTCGCACAAAAGATCATATCTATAAGTGTGAGCCTTGTATGATGGGTCACGATCTCTTCTGAAAATACTCCAAAAACTTTGTTCGTTTTCAAACTCAAATTTCTGAAGCTTCATCCATCCTGGGCCAAACATTAAAAAATGATACTACCCTATTCCTTTGCAATTCTTCACTACTAGTTCTTCCAATGATCCGTTAGTGCCAAGATGCTCCAACCACTCAGTGCTGCTAGCAATTCCCTTACAATTGTTAAGGTGGAGAGAAGATAGAGTCTTACAACCAACAGCTAAAGAGAGAAGCCCCCTTGAAGTTATTTCTGGTGTGGAGTTCAGTTTTAGGGACATCAACATCTTGCAATTAGTCAGGCAAGCAAGACCAGAGTCATTGATTTCAGAGCAGAAGCTTAAGGTGAGATCATTGAGCAAGGGCAGTGAGAATGAAAGCACACGGAGACCTTGGTTGTCGATCTGACTCCCATTGCCAGGTGCCCAACCAGAGTAATTGATCTCTACTTTGTGTAAATTGAGGAATTGGGAAAAAAGTGCTGGTAAAGCTTCAATTGCAAGTCCACTACCAACACAAATTAGTGGCCCTTTGCTCCGCATCAATGTTGTAGAGCTGCTTCGACACAAGGGAAAGAGAATTCAGATTGTTTGTCCTTGCAATCCTCTTGAGAATATTTATGATCAGTTCCTCCGAGAGATGATCCATTGAGAAATGCAGCAATGCTAGTTATGTAATTTCAAAGGGTAGCAGGTGTCCAGAGCCCTGGATTAAAATTGATGAAATCGTAATGAATCACATGAATACAGGATGGAAAATTAATGTGCCATATTTATACTGATGAAATTTAAAACTTTTTGCATTTTGCTGTACGTGTTTGTACTTCACGATTCGATTTAAAGAAGTAACCTATCTATTCATCCACGGAATGATTAATTAAGGTAGAAACTCTGAAAATCAGTTAACATAGAGCAACTTTTCAAACCTAGAACCGAATTAGTCGAACAAACTATGTATGATTTACAGTACCAATTGAAAACGAAAGGATTTGCAGCTATAAACGAATTAAAATCTTGGATTTGCTTGTTCAAAAGAACAGGTAAGTATTCCACAAATCAATTAATAAAATGCACCTACATTTTATACAAACTAAAACCTGAAACTGGTATATTTGGGAAAATAAACTGTACTAATTGATTAGGGAATTGAGTAATCCAAGGTTTTAGAAACAAGTAAACTAGATATAACAGAAGCATACAATAAATTGCAACAAGAATCTACTGGACTAACATATTTGGAACCGAAGCGCCCAAGTAAAGCCACCATATGCAACTGAACCAAAGATTAGAGGGGTTTTTTTTTGTTTTGTCTATTTCAGAATGCACCGGCTTCTTCCTCGGTCATCTCGATTCTCGAGTTCCTAAACAAGAACTGAAAGATTAGGGTAGAGGAGCAGAGACGAGACATATATGCGTATATACCTCCGAGGAACCAGTGGCCGGGGTTGAGGGTGGCTGAAGAACCAAGAAGAGGCGGCGCCATCGCCGGGGAGAATAGGAGGGCGCGGCGGAGGCGGTCGTGGAAAAAGATGGATGTGCCGCGGAGGTGGAGGAGAGCGCCGCTCGAGGGGACGCCGGCCACCTTGCCCGCGGTCGGCGACGGCGAGTTCTTTCCTTTTTTCACCGGACTCCGGCAACGGAGAGTGATAAAACCCTCGCGTCCTGGGCCTCTGTTGGGCCCGGGACCTATGGTGTCTTTATTCTTTGAAACAAGTTTACCATGACTCCCTTAACTTGTGACCAAATCTATTTCGAATCCTTAAACTGTAATACTAGATATCTCGACCCTCCAAAGGACGGTTTCGCTGACGTGACATCTACGTGACAGTATTGACTTGTCTGTGACGTTTAGGTGGTAGTAGAATTAAAAATATATACATGGGACCCATCGGTCATACGCAAAAAAAAAAATATGGGGCCTACATATCATCCTCCCTGTCTTTCTTCTTCCCCCCCCCCCTTTATCCCTGTTTGGAGAGAATTTTAACTAGAATCTCCCCGCCCAGGGAAATAAAATGTGCGGACGTGCCAGTGTACTAAGTACACAAAAAATAAAATGGACAAAGGAAAATGCATTTTATTATAATTCTTGAAGAATTAAAAAAAATACAAAATCTTTGGTCAAATGCGCTCCACGGCCTATAGGCAAGGTGGATCTGACTTGACGATTGCGTTCTCTTAGTTCCCGGAGTCTCGGAAAACGCCCGGTTAATTACTCTCACGAGTTAAATTCGTGAGAAACCTCCGATTAAGCTGCGCTGGTCGTCGCCATTGATCTTCACTCGCGTTCTCCCATGCATGGTGTGGTGGTGGTGATGGTAGTGGTGCCAAGCTCGAGTATGTCGGTAGAGATGTCAAGCTTGTGGTCACTGGCGATGTGGTAGCATGCCCTTCTAGTCTCCACGGCACTAGCTGACCATTGTCATGGTACACGAGTCAGCCTTTTGATCGCTACAGCACACACTTAGTATCAAGTGGTTTTAGGGGATGTTAGGGGCGTAGCCTGGCCTGGGAACGATAAGATGCGTTCCAGGGACTGGGTGGCCCTCTTGTATATGCGCCGACAATCGGAGCCAAACCCAAATTATGTTGGGCTGCCTCCGATCATGGCTTGACTCGGGAGTGCGCCGGCGACGGCCACGAAGAAGCTGTCATGTGTATGGGCGCTGCGGAGTGACAGAGACACCGGTGGGGATGCCAAGCTCGTGATCACTAGACGATGAGGTGAGGATTCATGTGAGGATAATGCCGGTGGTGGCGATGAGTCGGAGGACTTCGTCGGTAGCAGTCGAGCAGCGGGCGATGGTGCATATGCATAAATATATATATACAAGGATTTCATTGTTGAACGGCTGAGGTCAGTGAGCGTGATGACAGCGTACAACGGGATGGCACGGACAGTGATCGATCTCCGGTATAGAGAGCCAGCATCTCGGTGACGTGGCTCCTCGGTGTAGCACCCCGGCAGCTGTTCCGGTGACCTTTGGCATGCTCCAGCAACGCGACATGACAATGGCCTTCTCAGGCGGACGGCGTATGGTGATGGGAACGAGCACTGCTTGGCAACGTCTCGTCACCTACGGATGCAGGTAGCTCGACGGCATTCCCGGTAGCTCCAACTAGATGGTTTATGACGCGGCCAGAGTATTACGGGCACCAAGTAGAGGCGCTCCGGTCGGCGTTCTCCTCGAGGAGCAAGCCGATGAGTGTGAAGAAGATAATAGTGACGACGAGAGCGAATGAATGTCAGCGGTGTTGCGGAGAAGAGGCCGTGACCGGCAAGGCGACGATGTCCAATCATCTCGGTGACCTCGCAGCGTCAGTTAGAAGCGCCGCGGTGGCTCGAACCGTTGAACGAATGGCGTCAATCTCGACGGAGACTTGCGGACGATGCCAATAGCATTGCAGTGATCACCAGGGGCAGCCCCAAGGATGGAGTGAGGATGACAATGGCAAAAGCGACGAACGTGGCGAATCTTGACGATGTCGGCCACAGCTTTGGCATAGGAAGGCGCCAGCTATCGAGGGGAGAAACACCATCGTGGGCATGAAGTTGGCACCGACAGTGAAGAGAGACTTGGAGTCATCACCAGCGGAGGTGATAGTGATGAACTTGCAGCCGTCCAAGCTCCACAGTGAACACAAACATGTTGGGAGTACCACAACAGCATGAACAATGTGAGAGGATGACTCTGGCGTTGGTGATGAGTATCAAGACGTCATTGGCAGCGGCCATCATCTACCGGCAGTGGTCATCAGCCCATGGATGTCAGCGGCGGTGGTAGCAGCAACAGGCAGTGGACATCAGTGAATATATATATAAGGATTTCATCATCGAGTGGTCGAAGCCAGTGAGTGTGACGCTGCAGTCGTTGGCGTGCCGATGACTATGGCAGTGACGATGCACTCGAGGTCATTATTAACCGGCGGCGACGCCAAGCACATCCGTGATGATGGCTGGTGGCTCCAAACTTGAGCTCATCGGTGGTGGATGCTATTGGCACCGGCGACGGTAACAGGGCCAAGCTTGTCATCAGCTGCAGCCACGAAGGTACACGCCGATGGTTGATGGCGAAGACGAGGCTGCTCCGGCCGTGGGTGGCGCAAGCGTGTCACCGGCGACGGCTACAGACGTGAAGACGCTACTGGCCGGCCGCCTTGGTGTGAGAGCATCGCTGGCAACAGCGACGACGTGGATGTCCCCAACGAGCCGTCGAGCCACGCCGTCGTAAACGATCCCGCCATGCTTGCATGCTAGCTGAAATGGAGAGCAAACAAAAGAGAGAAAAAGGAATCAAGAACCATTACGCATGGTGAGCAGCAGCACCACCACGCGCTTGATCTTCCTTCGTTGCTTGTATGTGTTCTCGCCCTTTTCTGTGCTTCTCTCGTGTGTGTCTCTGTGTGCTACTGCCAGGGCTCAGCGCAGCGCCTGAAGGCAGCGACGGCGGCGTGGACGTGCAGGCCTTCAGCCCGTGCCCTGTCCTCCCTCTGCTGCTCCTTGTGCCTCTGTATTTCTCTCTTCCGTCTCTCTGTCCTTCTCCCTCCCCTGTCTTAGCCATTTTATAGCAGAGGCAAGGCAGTGCTGCTGGATGGATAGTAGCATATGGCTTAATTAGCCGATCAATCAAATTACGTGATTTGATTAGACTCTCCTTCCAACGACCTGTTCACATTCTTTTTATCAAAGATTGTTACTAATCTGAATGTAACCTTTCCTTTTTTTTCTGACACGGAGAAATAAAATCCCACCATACAGAAGAATTATTTCCATCCATGTGATGAATTCCATTCAAGAGTATACATACACCGATTCTTATTTTTCCTATTTCCTTTCAAATCAGCTTGCAGCCCGAGACTTGGAGGGACAAGCTTCGGTTGCTTCCCATTCACGAGAATATATATATTTTTATGATCTTTCCGATCGGAAAAAAAAAAGGCTAGCCCAATAATCTCTTTCATTTTTTATTTCACTTGCAACATGCATGGAAAAATAAATACACCAATATGAAATATGGCAGTATGCTGTCGTAATCAGCTGGAATTAACCACTAATTGCCATGTTTAACAGTCAAAGAATATATGCGTGCGTCAGTTCCTGGAAATACATAATAGATCGATGTGCATTTGTTCCTTTGCTTTAAGATCAGTGCTAGAATTGGGTTTCTGCACACACGTTTTTTTTATCACTAACAGAATGCACAAAATCTCGTCGAACAATCCCTTCTCTCTTTCTTTCTCTTCCTCTCCCCTTCCGTCTTCTGCAAGAGGCGCGAGCAAGATTCTTTAGAAAAGTGCATTTACTAAAAAGAAATGCAGTATACAACCGAATATTCAGTGTTTTCTTTTTATAACAGAAGCTGATCGAAGCAGGCCTTGTTCTGCCCCATCTCTGAAAAAAATGTAGAAAAGTTTACAGCTTATCTGACTTTTTCATTGATTGACAATTGCAAATTTGCAATCGCTTATGTGATTGATCAACGATTGCAATCCAACCGCTAGCATTACAGAAGCACCTAAACTGAACAAATTCTGAACTCTGCAACAATTCGTAGCAGTAAGAAGCAAGGAAATGCAACAAGCTGTTTGTCACAGCTGCTTCAGTCCATCGGCGAAGCATGAGCTGAACTGCGCAATGTCGGCCTCCGGCAGCGCCACGCCGATCGTCGATGGTGAGCGGGCAGAAGGCGCCGCCGGTGGCCTCAGCGTAGTCGGACTCGTTTGTTGATCTGAAAGAAGACGGAGTTTGAGATGAGGGTGAACCCGGCTCATTAGGCCAGGGTCGGCGGCCTGGAGCTTCGACCCCTCGGCCACGTACACCCGCCATGACACCTCGTGGACGGACACGGCCGAGACGCCGCCAGGCTTGAATCTGAACTCCTCGAACACGATACCCGCCGCGCGTCGGCGATGCCATCAATAGGCGCGGAAGCGATAGGGAATAGCAATGGCCGTTCCGGACGTGGAGCGCGACGGCCCGGAACGGGGCGAGACAGAGGTGGGGCGTGCTCGTCGTTTCGCCCTAGCCACCACCTCCTCCATTCCCCCTCTCTGGAAGCAGCAGGCGCCATCTGGAATTCTGGACTCCGCCGCAGCGGGGGATGGCCACCATGGACTAACCGCCTCGGCTCCACGGTTTGAAATTTCGTTTCGAGATTTCCGAAATTTCGGTAATTTCGCGTCCGACCGGCAAGCTCATATCTCACCCAAAATTTTTTGGTTTTTTTTAAAAAATGTGAATTTGGTCAAATTTTATTTAAATTCATTCAAAATCAGTAAAAAAATGAAATAAATTCAGCCAAAAAAATTCTGAAATATTTGTAATTTGGGTCCACCCCGGTAAGAAACCAATTTCAAAATTGAAAACGCTGCTCGGCTCTTCTTTGCTCTCTCTCACGCTCTGCTTCTGTTCTTATAGATAGGGAGCAGGGAGAGAAGGTGTAGATGAGCTGTTTGACGTGTGTGGTCCGTGGACTTGGTCTATGGAGGTGCTGCTTTGTCTATGCACCATTGAAGTTAGGCACTGCCGTACTGTTTGCGGCTGCTTCTGCATGTATCACATTTTTTTTCGATTAAAGATTGGGTTTGCGTCCCCCACCGCCTCATCGATATCTATGTGTCTCCGACTTCAGCATCGAATCTGGTTTACTCTTCGTCGTCCAGCCCGCAACTACGGTTTAATCATCCGTTCAAGCGCTCAGCTATAATGACTTTTGCAACCGATCGTCATCAAGCATGCGTCTACACCATCAAGTTTTGGATTGCCATTGTGTTGCCACCTCGAACTGCAGTGCTGCCGCCCATGGTCCACCTTCACTTGTTGTTGCAGTGTTGAGACGCACCCTCCTCATCATAGCTTCATCACCGTGCTCAGGGAGCCATCGAACCCTTGCATGGCAGAGGTGTGGCTCGAGGCCGTGGTCATCATGTTCGGCGCCGTCAACAACCTTCTCCACCAGACAGGCGTGAGCGCCAAGGACATTGGCGTACTCGCACTACTACAGAAGTGATTTTGCTATACGAGACCCCATGATTTTTGCAAACGGATCATAACTAGTGGCGTCTGCAAAAATCGAACGGCATTTTCGCAGACAGCTTCTTAAGACGCCCATATGAAAAAATCGATTTTCCCATACGGCCCTCTTAAGAGGTCCGCATGCGGCTCACTTAAGTGCCTGCATTGAAAAATCGATTTTTTCATACGGACGTCTTAACTAGCCGTATGCAAAAATAAAATTTGAAACTAGTGTATCTCACTTATATGAGCTCCAAATTGGATAATTCTTTTTCCTAAATGTTTCTAAAACAATGCTCTATCATGTCATTGTATTCTTACTGCTATTATTTTGGTTATTTTTCTGGTGACTTTGTTTTATCAATTAAAAATATGAATTTCAAAACTTCAAACAATATTTTCAAATACTAATGATTTCAGCTGAAAAAGTCATCAATAACAAAGTTGTATAACACATCAAGATCTATAACTTATATTTTGGTTATTTCTTCATCCGATAAAGTAATAGTAACATTTTTATAAAATTTATATATCTATCTTATAGATTATAAAACTATATAAGACATATGTATATTTTGTGAACAATCTTACAAATCACTTTGTCGGATGAAAAAATGACCAAAATAAAAGTTATAGATCTCGATGAGTTATACAACTTTGTTATTGGTGAATTTTCCATTTGAAATCATTTAGTATTTGAAAATATTGTTTGAAGTTGTTATAGTTTGAAATTCAAATTCAATCTGTTCAAACAAAGTCATATAGGAAAATGACCAAAACAAAATTTGTCAATTTTGATGAGTTATACAACTTTATTATCGATGATTTTTCCATTTGAAATCATTTACTATCCAAAAAATTATTTGAATTTCTTATATTTTAAAATTTAAAATTTATATAGTTTAATCAAACTCGGATAGAGAAATAACCAAAGTGAAATTGGTAGATCTCAATGAGTTCTACAACTTTGCTTTTGACAACTTTTTCACATAAGTTCATTTAGCATCAAATTAATATTTTTAATAATTATTTTCGCATGCGGACGGTTAAGTGGTCCGCATGTAAAAATGCCCGCATTTTTTCAGTACTCCTCTCTCTCTTTCCCTCCTCACCATTTCAAAATTTTTCAACCACCCCATTTATTTATCTCCCTCTTTATCTCCTCTCTCTCCCTCTCTCTTTCTCTCCTCTCCTCTCCTCTCTCTCTTTTTTCTCTCCTCTCTTCTCGTCGACAGCGGGCAAGGGTGCATGGCGATGGAGTCGGCAGGCGGCGAGGGCGGCAGATCCGGCGGTGCCGTCCTTGGAAGGGCCGGATCCATCGCCCTAGGGAGGAGCTCGGCGCTCGGTGGCGGCGGATCGAGCGGCGCCGTCCTCGAGAGGGCCGGATCTGCTGCCCTACGTTGGAGCTCGGCGGCAGGCACAGCGACCGACGGCGGCGGTGGAACTGGGGGCGGCGGATCCAGCGGCGCCATCCTCAGGAGGGCCGGATCCGCCGCCCTACGGTGGAGCTCGGCACTCGGTGGATCTAGGGGCGGCGGTGGCAACAGCGGTCTTGGGCGGCTGGCGACGGCACTGGCGACGGCGACGATGGGAGCGGTAGCGGCAGCTGCGACGAGCTCGGGCGGGTGGCGGCGCTAGTTTTTTTTTTATTTTTGGAATTTTATTTTTTTCACGATTTTTTTCTCTTTGAATGCGGTCAGCTTAAGCGCCCGCATACAAAAATTCGATTTTCGTATGCCGGTGCCCTGGCCACATGCAAAGATTTGCATGTTCGCAGATGATTTGGCGCATGCGGTTGGCGCAACCGCATGCGAAAATCGCTCCGGCCTGTTTGCAAAAACAGTTTCTGTAGTAGTATCGTCATCAACTGCAGCCAGTTCAACCCGACGTCGCTGTCCGCCATAGCTGTGAACCACTACATGCTCGATCCAGGGCAACATCACCAGCTACAACCTGGACAGGATGGGCTGCATCGCCGGCCTGCTCTCCATCGAAGTCGCCAACTATCTCTTCCCGATGGGCAGCGTGGCGATCCTGCTGTCCAACAAGCGATCGAAGAAGAAGAGATCCAAGTACGAGCTGGTGCACACGGTGAGAACTCACAAGGGCGGCGACGACAGCAGGAGGATGGCGATGGCACGTCGGGAGTCTCGCTGTCCAAGGACCTCATAGCAGTCGCCGGCAACGCGCTGAAGATGAACATCACCACGCTGTGTCCCCTCGTCCTGCCACTATCCGAGCAGCTGCTGCTCTTCGCGTCGACGCTAATCGGCAAGAAGCTAGCTCAAGCCATCTTCTCGCGCAAGTCTGGCGTCTCGGCCGCCGCTCACCCGACCATCGCCATCTTCCCGCACGAATTCGACACCGGCCGCCGCTCGCCATCTCCTCGCGCAAGTCTGGCGCCGCCCGCCGCTCCCCCGACCATCGCCATCTTCCCGTGCAAGTCCGGTTGGGGCCGCCTCTTTCCATCATCTCACGCTACTGACGCCAGTCCAGCGCCAGCTGCCGCTTCCACGAGCACGGGAGGACGAGGCACGACCAGTGAGCTTGACAGGCCGGCCCCCGCTGCGGAGGCTAGCAGCCGCCGGAGCGCGGCTCGTTCTCGGCCTCTGCTGGTGCGCGGGGCTCCTTCTCGGCCTCCGACCCGAGAGAGATACAGAGAGGTGTAAGGGGAATGAGTAAGTTAGAGGGGAGATAGACTATGACAGGTGGACCCCATTGTTTTTTTTAATAAAAAAGTTACTGACTGGATTGCCATGCAGAACCAGAACCACTCCGGATTATGGCAGGGGATATTTGTCCGGTTTCAATAGTTGGGGGATAATTCGATAGACCATAATAGTTTAGGGGGTAATTTATATGAATTATGTGTGATGATGATTTAACGTGGTTGCAATTTAGAAGCTCTAAAATTTTATAAATTATAAACCTATAAATAATATAGCCTGATCACATGATATTTAAACTTAATAATTATTAGTGGATGATGATGTGGTATATTGTTAGTGGATTACAATGTGATATATTTGTATGTTAAGTTTTAGGATTTAGTGATTGTAAATTTACAGAAAGAGATGATTTGCACTGAAGCTGTGTTTAGATCTAGGTGTGAAAAGTTTTAGCATGTCACATCGGATATATAGACACACATTTGAAGTATTAAACGTAGACTAATAACAAAACAAATTACAGATTCCGTCTATAAACTGTGAGGCGAATTTATTAAGCTTAATTAATTCGTCATTTGCAAATATTTATTGTAGCACCACATTGTCAAATCATTGAGCAATTTGGCTTAAAAGATTCGTCTCGCAATTTACACGTAATCTGTATAATTAGTTTTTTCTATATTTAATACTCCATGCATATGTACAAACATTCGATGTGATATAGTGAAAAGTTTTTGCGTGGTAAATAAACAGGGTGAAAATTTTTTGCGTGGGATTAATGCAAAGACGACTTAGACCGTCGAAGAATTTTGTTGGATCATCTTCCTGGAAATGGTCACCGGTGACTTTAATATCAAAGTAATTGTGCATCTATTCGTGGATGACGTATTGATGTTGAGTATTTATCAAGTAAAAAGCGGCGTCTAAATTATCTGTGTGCTAAATCGATGGATAACTTAATTTTGCAGTCAGGAGTGCGCTCGAGAAAGGTAATGAAAATAACAATATCTCGTTCTAACGAAGATTTACGTTGCCCTAATTAATTCACTTGTATAAGATTTTCTTCTTTCTTTTTACATCAAACGGAATCATATAAAATGCGCTCCAACATACTACTACAGAAATCGTTTTTCCATATGGTCGAAAACACATATTTGCGTGAACGGAGATCCGCATGTAACAAAAGATCTGAAAAAATGTCATTTTCCCGTGCGGGATACGCACCCGCACGTAAAAATCCTATTTTTACGTGTGGGTGCTTATATCGTCCGCACGTAAAATAAAATTTAAAAAAAATTAAAAGTAAGAAAACCTTAGAATCCTAGCGGATCAAGCCGTTGCGGGGCCGGCGCCCGCGGATCCGCCCGCCGGCCGTCGCAGGGGCCAGTGCCCGCGGATCTGGCCAACGAGGGCCTGGTAGCGGCCGATTACGGCCGTCGCGGGGCCGGAGGCGGCGGATCTGGCCGCTCGCAGCCGCTTCTCCCAAGCCTATTGCTGTCACGCGCTGCCACTCCTGAGCCCACCGCACATTTCCCGGCCAGGCCCGGCCTCTCCAAAGCCCGCAGCCGCTGCTCTCGGACGTTGCTCCCCAAGCACGTGACCGTTGCCATCGCCGTCGTTGCCCCCGCTGTCACCCGGAATGTCATCGGGAAGTGAGGATGAGAGCGGGTTAGAATGAGTGGAGGGGAGGAAGTGAGGAGAAGATAAAGGAGAGAGATAGGAGAAGAGATTTTTCTCTTTTTTTGAATAGATAGAGAGGGAAAGAGGAGGAAGATTAGACTTGCAGGCGGGTCTTTAATACACACGGGTCTCTTAAGTGGCCCGCCTACGAAAATATATTATTTTCGCGTGCGGGCCTGTTAAGGCGCCCATATGTGAAAATTGATTTTTTTTTTCATACATGTCCGTATGCGAAAATGGGGGTCGATTTCTATAGACGCGGTCAATTATGATCCATTTGCAACCTAACGATAGACTCTTTTAGGAAAATCATTTCTGTAGTAGTGACAGTTGTTGAAATAAATAAAAAATTCATGTCACACTCAACCTCTTGTTAAATTTTAATCCATATGCTTCTTGAGTTTCCTCCCATAGTTTTTCTTGCTCTCTAATAAGATGCTTTGGTCTAAACGTGGGATTCTTTGTTAAAACGTCATGTCATTTAGACATGGCCATATTGTTCAGAAATGTCGTTCTATATGTCCATGTATAACCCGATAATTAACCAATTTCTGAACATTATTGGAATATTTCCATGGGCAAAGAGAGCAAGGGGGGCATTCATAAAGATTTCGGGTCAACCCATTATAGCGACCTTTGCGGAAATATATAGTTCATGCGAAGACTTGGTACGAATCGTTGGATCTTTTTGTTTTATTGTACTTTTGTGGTGAACGACATCCAAGATGATTAATGGATGCTAGCGGCTACGCTCACCTTCAGATATGTACGAGCAGTCGTCGAACTGTATATATGAGGTGCACACAACTAGGCAATCACCTCGCAAAAAAGAAAAGTACACCACCAGAAAGAAAGAAACCATGCCTGCTTGCCATAGAGGTCGAACATTGCTATGGCTCACCATAGCTTTTGCTTCGGAGCTCGGCCTCATCAAAGGCGGTGCAGAGGCGCAATGCCAAGACAAGTGCGGCCCCGTGGACATCCCTTACCCATTCAGCATCGGGCCAAGAAGCTGCGCCATGGCAGCTGGCTTCAATCTATCCTGCAAGAACTCTAGGCCGTTCCACGGAGATTTCGAGGTCCTCAACATCTCCCTTCAGCTCAGTCAGCTCCGGGTGCTGAATAAGATATCTTCTTTCTGCTACAACCCCTCATCTCAAAAGATGGAAAACCATACGTGGCAAAAGAACCTGGAGCACAGTCCGTTCATGTTGTCCGACTCTGGCAACAAGTTCACCGTCATCGGGTGTCGAACACTGGCGTACATCACCGATAAGAACAACGTGGGCAAGCTCATGAGCGGGTGTGTGTCCGCCTGCCGGCGAGGTGACGTGACGAGCGCCACCAACGGTACCTGCTCTGGGGTAGGCTGCTGCCAGACAACAATCCCAAAGGGCCTCAATTATTACAAGGTCTTCTTCGAGCAAGCCTTCAACACGTCGGACTCGATCTACAACGCCACCCTATGCAGTTACGCTGTGCTCATGGACTCATCCGACTTCAAGTTCTCAACAAGCTACTTGACTTCTTTGGAGTTTAACGCCACCTACGGTGGCCGGACGTCAATGGTACTAGATTGGGCTATCCGAGCTGCGAACAACTGTGGCGAAGCACAAAAAAATCGCACGTCATACGCGTGTAAAAGTGACAACAGCGAGTGCTTCAATTCCTCCAATGGACCAGGCTATATATGCAATTGCACAGACGGGTACCAAGGAAATCCTTATCGACAGGACGGTTGCCAAGGTAAAATTCCCTGTAATCTCATCATAGCTAGAATTTTAAAATTACGATTACCCTCAGTCTTTATTAAAAAGCTACTCCCTCCGTTTCTAAATATTTGACGCCGTTAACTTTTAAAATATGTTTGACTATTCGTCTTATTCAAAAACTTTAAGTAATTATTAATTTTTTTCTTATCATTTGATTCATTGTTAAATATACTTATGTGTATACATATAGTTTTATATATTTCTCAAAAGTTTTTTAATAAGACAAACAGTCAAACATGTGATAAAAAGTTGACGGTGTCAAATATTTAGAAATGGAGGAAGTATTAGGGAGTAGATTTATAATGCAGTGATGATTTATCGATAATACATTAATTTGTTTTGGCTTTAAAGTACTTTTTCCATCTTGTACTTTATAAATATGCAATATCCTTTTTCCATAATGCCACTGCACTAGTCTTGCTAGTAATGTATATATACTGCTCCCTCCATTTCATATTATTTGACTTTCATCAAATGCAAACTGCTCCAATTTGACTTAGTTTGTAGAAAAAGTAATAACATTTTCAACCTAAGACAAATCTATTAAAAATATATTTAATTATTGATTTAATGAAATAATTTGGTGTATAGTTATTTACAGACTTAGTCAAACTTAGAATAGTTTGACTTCGATCAAAGTCAAAATGACTTATAATCTAAAACGAGAGAAATAAGGGAGTACTCATATTTCGACGGTCAATTTTGGTAATATCAAGTGGGTATGAACCGTGGAATCCTAATATGGCCTACTATTATACGGTAGTACAGTATACAGTAACAAATTCTTTGAATAGTTACACTATAAAAAAATGTTTTTTCTTGCGTCACCATATATTTTTCCTAACGGATAAAATAAGAAATGCTTCTAAAAATGCAATTGGAGGTCCTGGTTAGTAACCCTTGTGAAAATAATATTATTTTTCCTAGAGGCTGGCTAAGAGAACCGTTTGAAAAGGAAAATTTTGCTACAGGATATCAAGACTTTGTGGTTTTAACTGTAGTACACCGTGCGAAGTTACTTTTGAGGAACACACTCTGTAATGTGATTATTTACCAGAGGATACTCCATCTATTAAATTAATATTTTCGTGCTAACTAGATGAGAGGGGGCCCACATTTTTACACGGCTGGACCAAATTACTCCTTATCTCTTCCTATCTATCTCCCTCCTTTCTCTCTTCTCCCATCAGTGTTTCGGCCTGCTTAGCGGCAGCGCCCAGAGCGCGCGCGGCCTGCTCGGCGGCGACAGCGGAGCCTGGGGCATGCGCGGCCTACTCGGCGGCCACAGACCACGCCAGCATCGGCACGCGTGCTCGCCTTTTGGGTGGGAGGAGGACTTGTCCCAGCGAGAGAAGCAGACCGCGGCGTCATGTCCCGCCGCGCGGAGGAGGTCGTGCTTGTGCGCGCCCGCGGCGCGGTGGCGCTCGAGGAGCTTGGAGACGTCGGCGCGGTCAACTCCAGCATTTGCGGCCTCCTCACCGCCGGCACGCGGCGAACATGGAGCATAGTAACTAGCGCCGTCGGAGACAGCACACTACCTTGATGGCCTCTATGCCGTCGGAGGTGGACGCCACCTCTGCAGCAGCGGGGCCATCGTCGTCGTCGTCAGACGCCTTTCCGCCGTGGAAGCAATTGCAACAGCATCGTAGCCGGCCGTTCGCCGCCGACTGTGCGCACGTCCTCAGCAGCGCCAAGGAGTAGGAAGACGAGGTGGGCACCGACGCAAGGCGCTTGACGCGGGCCACGCCATCACGGGCGGAGAGTAGCAGCCACCGCGCGCTCTGGTACAACTCCGACAATGTCGCGCCATTGCCGCCGGAGAAATACATCGCCGCGGTGGTTGGACTTGTCGCGTGAGCTCGAAATTGAGGAGAGACCTGACATGTGGACCGAAGGTCAGTACAGAACTTTCACGTGATTTCTATCCTATTTAACTGAAAAATATTATTTTAATGGGTGGGTTGTTCACTAGCAAATATCTAACTTTTGAGAGTGTCTATCTAAAAAAGTTACTTCGCACGGTGTCCTACAGCTAAAACCGAGAAGTCACGATGTCCTGTAACAAAATTTGTCTCAGTAAAAATAGATTTCCGTAAGCTGTTCTTAGTGAGCCGACATAAAAAAATAAATTTCAGCCACCATAAAGACATGGTCCACCTCCCAATTGTATAAGTCTTATCCTCGGCCTCTCATCCCTTACCTGTCTCACTCCCTCTCGATCACTCCTCCCTCCTTTCCTAACTCAGGGCGGTGCTGCTCAGGCAGATCCTGGCAGGACTAAGTGACTTTTTTTTTGGGAAGGATAATATATTACTTATCAGAAAGACCCTCACACACCAGATGTGAGATAAAATTACAGCTTTCATCAGGCCAAAAGTGGGTCAGCACTTCACACCAGGTCTTATTTGCTAACAAATGGCTAATACAATTTTGATTTCTATGTGTCTTAACTATTCTCACTTCCCTATTTCATTCCATGAGAACGGTAGTATCTCTAAGCAGGAAGGTTAGATCAGACCTGATTCTCAGCTCAGCGTGGTTTGTGCGCGCTTGTCACCTCAGCTGTGAGGGGTAGGAGTTTGACAGGTTCGGTTGCTCGGCGATCGAGGTAGGAGTACTCCCTCCTTTAAAAAAAAAAAAAAGATAAATCCTGATTTTCATATCCAATGTTTGACCGTCTATCTTATTTGAAAAAATTAAAAAGATAAGTCACGTATAAAGTATTCATCATGTTTTATCATCTAACAACAATGAAAATACTAATTATAAAAAAAATTCATATAAGACGAACAGTCAAACGTTGGCACGTAACCCCGCGGTTTGCTTTTTTTTTTTTTTTTAGACCGAGAGAGTATACAGATATCTCTCCCACGAATAAAAATATGCTCGTTGAACAGCCGGGTAGATGCCCTGTGACTAAGTGACCTTAACCATCTCTTTTCTCTCACGGCGTCACGGCGAACGGACAGCGACAACGGGTGGTGGGGTCGCATGGGCCACCGGCGGTGGGCGGGTTGCACAGGCCTCCGGTGTCGGATCTCGAGCGTGGGTCACTGGCAGCGGATCTCGAGCATGGGACCGCAAGTGGCGGGGTTGCGTGGGCCACCGGCGGCAGATCTCGTGTGCACGTCGCGGGAGGTGGGGTCGTGTGGGCCACCGTCGATGGGAGCATGGCGTGGGTTGCGGGTGGCGGGGTCACACGCAGCGGGAGCACGAGCACGGGTCGTGGGCGGCGGATTCGGCCGAGTTATTTTTGGGAGTTTATTTATTTTTCTTGGAAAATTATTTTTATTGGTTGTTGGCTTAATCATGCCGCCTGCAAAAGTTTGACGGTCCGCGTAACTTGACGCCAGGGAAAATAGATTTTCTCTTGCGGATGAAGCCCGCACATGTAGATAGTGTATTTTCTCTGGCCTTGGTCATAGGTGGTTTAGTCTAGGCGTCGGCAAAGATTGATTTTAGTCATAAAAACTATTGTTTAGTTGTGTTAAGCTGACTACGGTGTTAGTTTATAAATTTTGTGGTCTCATCCTGATTTGCCCCCTAATGAAATGTGAATTGTGTGGTTTGGCCTTACTCTTCAGTCCTTGTCTTCAATATAACGCCGGCAATTTACCATGGGACTTTTTTTTTTTTAAAAAAAAGACAGCCTTCACAAGTTTGGACTCAACCTGATTAAATCCAATGATATTATTTGGAGAAAATTTCCTCCATACCTCTGAAAGTTTAGCCAATCCCTTCTACACCCCCGAGTTTTGTCCAGTCCCTTGTATGCCCCTGAGTTTAGAGTTTAGTTTTGATCCCTTTCATACCCATTCCATTAGTTGACCGTTAGTTGAATGTTTGATTCATATGAAAATGACCATTTTGCCCTTACACATGAAGGAAATCTGGAAATTGTAGACTAGCTATATTGTTCGAAGTGTATCATTTTATTATAATTTTATTGTACAAGGTATTATTCATGGCAAAGTTTATTTTTGCATAATGGCATAAAACTAATATTTATTTCATTCCATTAGTTGACCGTTAGTTGAATGTTTGATTCATATGAAAATGACCATTTTGCCCTCACCCATCCCAAATTGCTCTAGGCCAAGCACGCTTAACCCTGGAGTTCTTTGGAGATTGGCTTCCGGAAAAGAAGTTGTAACTTGTTGATATGAGTATTCTATTAATTCTATTAAGCCCTAGACCGGGATGTTACAGCTTTCCAAAACTATGTTTATCATTTAAAGAGCATGCTACACATACTTTTTAAATATTTATTAAAATTTCTGTGCACAACAAACTTACGGATGTTATAATCACACAACAAATTTCTATACTACTAACAATACAGTTTACAAATTTATACATATTCCTCACATATTGAAGGGTAAAACTGACTTTTCTAAACCTATTAAACGGTTAACTAACGGTCAATTAACGGTAAGAGTACAGAAGGGATCCAAATCAAAATTCAGAGGTATACAAGGGAGTAAAAAAATATTCAGGGGCATAGAAGGGATCGGCTAAAATTTCAGGGGTATGAAACAAATTTTCTCTATTATTTTCATCAAATAATATTTAATTTATAATAAAATACTTATTGGTCAAATATTTAAAGAGTTGAATTTTAAAATACATGTGCTTCTTAGTGAATGGGACACAGAGAGTACCTTTTTTATAATTTAATTATTCAAAAATTAGTAATTTGTATCTATCAACGGTTTTCCTTTATTTAATAATTCTAAAATTAAGAAATAATCACTGTCTAGTGTTCTACTCTCAATCTAGTATAGTTTAAGTTTGATAACTGAAAATTAGTATTTAGGAAGAGATTACGGAATTTCCAATGGTATGTTGTTTTAAAACAAATTCTCTGACCTGATCTAATCGATAATAAGATCCACCTAAACCCATGGACTATAATATAAAAGACATATCTATGTCATTTGAAATATAAATACATGGTTCAATTGTGCGTTCTTTTCTTCAACTTTTGTGATGCATCAACTTAATTCCAAGTAATGTTAAAAAAATACTCCATGATGCCGTTGACTTTTAGACACATGTTTGATACGTGTTTGACCATGATAACAAACAAATAAATAAATAAATAATCAGCCAAGTCACCAATTTTAAAGTTCAATCCCGTTGATCGTAAATATTATGCCACTACTTAAAAAATGGTTTTTCCGGACGGACAGATCCGGTTTTCGCATGCGGTTGGTTGGCATCCTGCAAGAAAACGTCTGCGAAAATCACTATTTTCGCCTGCGGGTGCGCCTCCCGCTTGCGAAAATAGCTTATGTGGGCCGCATGCAAAAATAAAAATCCAAAATTAATTAATAAATAAAATCGCAAAAAATATCACGCCATCCTCTCCTGTCGTCGGCTGCCCGTCGGCGTTGCGTTGTCCGCTCCCGCCGCTCCACCGTCGGGGAAGGTCCGCAGTCGTCACAAGATCCGGGAGGGAAGAAGCCCTGCCAAGCAGCCCGCTGTTGGCGTCGACCGCTGCTGAGACGCCAGCCATCGAACCGCTGTCGCTGCTCGCAGGATACGGGTGGGAGGAGCCCCATCGAGCCGCCTGCCGCTGCCGTGAACCGCTGCCGAGCCGCCCGTCGCCGAGCCGTTGCCGCCGCCCGCCGTATCCGTGCAGGGCCGGGCGAGGGAAGGACGCTGCCGCTGGATCCGGGTGGGAGGAGCCACGCCGAGCCGCCCGCCATCGCCACTGCCGTTGACCGTCACCTAGCATCTGCCGCCAGATGCTGCCGCCAACTACCAGCCACCGGCTGAAGAGGAGAACCGAGGAGAGGAGGTGGAGAGGAGAAGTGGTGAGATTCTGGTTGAAGATAAGGTTGAGTTGAGAAGATAAGGCTCTTTAAGACGAGTTAGACTTAAGTGTTGAGAGGGAAATAGGAGGCGAGTTAGACTTCTAGGCGGCTCTTTAAGAGGCCCGTTTGTGAAAATCGATTTTCGCATACGGACCTCTCATTTTTACAAGTGGTCCCATAAGAGGTCCGCATGCAAAAGTCGATTTTCAGAAATGGGTCTTTTAAAGAGCCATATGCGAAAATGGAGGTCGATTTTTGCAGGCGCAGGCAGTTATGGTCCGTTTGCAATCGAATGAGGGTCTCGTCCAGAAAAACTATTTCTGTAGTAGCGCCTGTGCACTCGGTGCACTTTAATAGAATAGAATTTTGTTGAGGTTAGACATTTACATGTATTCTTAGTCCATTTGAGCATTAATTATGGGGCACATTTGAAAATTGGTTGAATATTTTAAATTTTGGGTTCAACATTTCAATTGAAGTTGAGAATTTCGAAATTCAATTAAATATTATAGAATTTGAGTTGAATTTTTTAAATCTGAGTTGAGAGTTTTGAATTCGAGCTGAAACTTTGCAACTTTTGATTTAAAAGTTTTTAAAATTTTCAGCATTGAATTGAAAGTTTTTGAAAATTTAAGTGGTTATTTTTCAGAATTGAATTTTTTTTATTTGTTTGTATGTTAATTGGTATTCCTTGTATCTTTTTCATCTGGTTTGTTTTGTTGCACCTAAGTAGAGAAAATAAATACATGTTTTTCATAAGAATCACTACTACACAAACGATTTCTCTATATGAGACCCCATGATTTTTGCAAACGGACCATAACTAGTCACGTCTAGAAAAATCGAGTGCATTTTCACATACAGCTCCTTAAGACGCCTGTATAGAAAAGTGTTTCTAAAATCATGCTCTATCGTGTTAATGTGTTCTTACTGCTATTTTGGCCATTTTTTTCTTGTGACTTTGTTTTATCAATTAAAAATTTGAATTTCAAAACTTCAAATAATATTTTGAAGTTGTAATTAATTTCAACTGAAAAGTCATGAACATAAATGTTGTAGAGCTCATCAAGACATATAATTTTTATTTTGGTCATTTCTTCATACGATAAAGTGATAGTAACACTGTTCACAAAGTTTACACATCTCTCTTATAGTTTATAACACCGAATGAGAGAGATGAAAACTTTTTGAACAATGTTACTATCATTTTATCGGATAAATAAATGATCAAAATAAAAGTTATAGATCTTGATGAGTTATACAACTTTGTTGTTGATGACTTTTTCAGTTAAAATTATTTAGTATTTGAAAATATTGTTTGAAGTTTTCATATTTTGAAATTCAAATTCAAATTGTCCAAACAAAGTCATGTAGAAAAATAACCAAACCAAAATTTGCAGATATTGATGCGTTATACAACTTTGTTGTTAACAATTTTTCTATTTGAAATCATTTACTACCCGAAAAATTATTTGAATTTCTTATATTTTAAAAATTAAATTTTATATAGTTCAATCAAACTCGGATGGAGAAATGACCAAAAGAGAAAGGTAGATCTCAATAAGCTCTATAACTTTGTTTTTGACAACCTTTTCATATGAGTTGATTTAGTGCCATAAAATTCAATTTGAAGCTTAAAATCTATTTTTGGATACGGGCCTCTTACGGATCCCTCCTTCCCTCTGGGTGGGTGTAGTTCGCGAACCTTCACGACTAGAGAATCACGTGAACAGTTACAAATCCTCATCCTTTCTTAATCACGTCTCTAATGATGCAAGAAAAAAAAATCACACACCTAATTATTTTCACCTATTTTGTCGTTTCGGTTATAACTAACTCGTGCATATGCTTTTATCTTTTTTCGGGAATGAATATCCAGTAAAGTTTCTATTTACAAATATAATATCTATGTAAAGTTTATATAGATAAAATCTATCTCTATATATAAACTTTATATACATAAGATCTCTATATATAAACTTTTTTATATAAAATCTATATATATAAACTTTTTTACATAAAATTTATATATATAAACTTTTTATATAAAAGGTCTATAGGTGGAAATTTTTCGCGGAAATAGTTCATATAGAAAATTTCCAGTTAGAAAAAACTATAATGGAAAAAGGAAATCTGAAAAGAAAAAAAACAGAAAGCCGCTAATATCATGAGTTGCAAGAAAAACGTACGAGAAAAAAAAGAAAAATAAAAAACCGATGAGATGAAGACTTACGGAAATAACGTACGAGAAAAAAAAAAGCACATAACGATCTCCCGTCTTCAACCCATTCGTGAGAGAAACTAACGGCGAACGTTCGCCAACCAGTCTTTTCGCTTCCCTCTCCACCATTTTAAAATTTTTCACCCCCAACCTTATCTTCTCTTCCTCTCCTCTCAGTCTCTCTCCCACACACTTTCTCCTCTCTCTCTCTCTCACTTTCTCTCATCTCAGAGCGGAGCGGAGCGGGGCGGGGTGGAGCAGGGCGGGCGGCGGCCGGCCGAGAGTGGCAGTAGACTCGACGGCCAGAGGGGGAGCTCAACCAGGAGCGGCGGGTGGCGCATGTGGATCCGGCTCCCCACCTCCCTTCGTCGTCACCGGCGCCGATCCCCTGTGAGGAGGCCGGTGGATGAGGCGCCCGGCGACTCCCTCGCGCGGATCTGGGGATGGCCGCCCTCCTCCCACATGGATCCGGCGGTGGTGCCCTCTCCCGCGGCGACGACGACCTCAGCGACGATGACCTCGGTCAAGACCGTGCGGGAGCGACGGGAGCAATCCCGCGACGGCGGCGGCGACCTAGGAAGCAGCTGCGGCGACGGCGTCGTTGGGCGGCAGCGGCAAGCGGCGAGGGCAGCGGTTCCGGCGGCACCGCCCTAGGGAGGTGTTGGGCGCTCGGCCCCGCGATGGCCGGCGGCGGGCGGCCGCAGCGGCGCGGATCTGGCACCGGCCACTCGGTTTTTTTTATGTTTTTTTGGATGAAAAATATCCGTTTTGCTTGCATGTAAAGATCTCTTTCGTAGCTGTGAATACCGGATACCCAATGGAAAATACCGGATAGTATCCGACCATTATCTGATTCTGACGGATATCACCTATATCATATTCGTTTTCATTTTCGAAAAAATATCCTAATTCGAAAATTTTCAGATATATCCGACCGAAATTATCCGAGTCCAAAAAAGGTCCAGTCGTACGGAAACTATCCGAATCACTTTCAACCCTACCTGCGCCATCCCCGTCCCCAACCTCCTTCTCATCGTTGCCACAACCAACCTCCGTGGCGCCGCTTGTCCTTGAGGTGTCTGGATCCATGTGGAGCTTACCTTGACGAACAATAGCTTGAGTGGCCGACGGTGCAGGCGGACACGGAGCGAGCTCGGCAAAGCCGATGGCGGAGAAAGAGTGAGCTCTAGTGGCCAGCAGTGGAGGCGGACACGGAGTGGCTGCTGACGGTGGCGGAGCGAGCTCGAGTGGTCGTGGTGGATACGGCGAGCTCGGGCAATTGACGGTGGAGGCGGAGGTGGAGTGCGTCGTCCGCGCCAACCACCCGCAACGTCCTTCCAGATCCACGCGGCCTCTGCTCCGCTTCGCCTAGCTTCATCACCGCCGTCGTCGTCTCGTTGTCGCCGGTGAGTGATGGAGTTGAGGGGAGGGAGAAGAGAGATGAGGGATTGGAGAAAGAGATAGGATAGAGAGGGGTAGAGAGTGAAACTGATAGTGGGGCCCATTGATTTTTTAAAAAAGAAATTTCTGACTGGACTATCATGTACGACCAAAACCACTGTGGTTTGCATAGTTCTGAGTGAAGGATGTCCGGTTTTGTGGTTTAGGGGTAATTTGATCGAACATGACAGTTGGAGGGGGGGTAATTCGTACTTTTTCCTTATAATTAATACGAGAGATTTCTGTTAGGTTTAGTCCCACATCGGTAATTGATGATGAGGAAGCACGACTTAAAAGGTGGGGGCGGTCCTCACACATTAGACTAGTCTTTTAGGTTGTGTAGGCCCAGAACCTAAAGTTGTGGCTCCGGTTGGGCCTGTGGTGGAGCAGGCCCAATGTGACCTGGGTGGCCCACAGTTGGTGGGCTGGGCTGCGCACTCTAACAATTTCAGAAAGTGACTAATTAGTATATGTATAAATAGATAGATAGATATGGTGTTGTGTTGTGTTTTTTTGTAATTTTGAAAATGCGATGCATTGTGATGAGGACCATATTATATTTTTTACATGAAAGGACATGAAAGACCCTGCTTATATATAGCAGAGTTCAGCGAACATAAAAGACCACCCAGATTACATCCTGGCCAAACATAGGCAACAAAGTACATAGTAAAACTGGTATGAACTCAACCCTCGTCCCCAACGACCAGACTTACACATGAACCCACGCCATGCACACAAACATACATAATGGTGACACACGTGTAGCCACCAACATACATACGTGTGTGTATGGTTGGTGGACGCAAACATAAACCTACTCCTAAAATATAATAATTTTTAACGCTCAGAATTTGTTCCGAAATATAACAACCCTCCACCAATATTTTCTGCCTAACTAACCACAACCATTTATTTTTGCCACATATCTTCACTTCTCAACCAATCATAATATCTTCTTATTTAATTCTTAATAATTGTATCTAACTCTAAAACTTATTATATTCTGGGACGAAAATAGTAGTATTTAATCTTTACCTTTAACTCCATAGCCACCTAGCCATTTGGCACATGGCTTGATGAAATGTTTAAAGGACAATTTTGTTCTTACCTCTACTGTAATGATCAATATTGATTTTGCCCCTATCTTTTAAGGTTTTTTTCCCCTGTTTTTTCAAACGAAACAAACGTTTACCTCTATTTTTGACGGAAGTTAATAGAGCCATAATTATTGCATCAAAGAAATAGAACGAAAAATAAATAATGATTTTGCAAAATATATATGGATCGACCTTTCTACTCCCGTTTACTTTGCAAAATATGGATTGGCCTAGACTCCCCGAGGGCCACTGCTTCGTCTCCCCGATCCCCATTGTGAACAAGGGCAAAATTAATAGTGAACGTCGAAGTAGGGGTAAGAACAAAATTACCCCAATATTTAAATATATTAGTTTGCTACTTTAGTCCCCTTTATATAATTGTTTTATATTCAACGTATAATTTACTTCATGCAGATTCTGAAAATTAATTGAAACTTCTACTACTCAAATATGGCATGCGTGTGGGATACTTGTAGTCAATTTTGTCTACTACTATTATAATCTGACGGTTACATCCATGTCCAATAACAAAGGGAAATACAAATATTCCAAACGGATGGTGTGAAATTAGTCTGTGCAGTACATTTAAACTGCAAGGGTTTCGACAGAAATTAGCACCACTGAATTCCATTCCATAACATCACTCGTATTTTGTTTTGCAGATATTGATGAGTGCAAGGAACCAAATAAGTGCTTTGGAAAATGCAGAAATAAAGCTGGAGGCTTCGACTGTACTTGCCCCTTCGGCACACGAGGCAATGCATACACCGGACCATGTGACGGAGGGCTAGCTATCGGTACACAAAAACTTTTCAATCTCGTATTGTTCAGATATATATGTTTGAATAAATTATGAAGTTCTTGCCTTTATACTAACATGGATCCATATATTTATCTTTTGTTGTTACTACTTATCGCCTAATTCCTTATCGATTTATTTGCGTTTATAATGTTTACCTATCTTGACAGGAATTTGTGCCTCCCTTTTGGTTACTCTAACTATTTTACTTGGGATAGAATGGTTCAGATATAAACAACGAATCATAAGAAAAGACCTCATGAGACAGAGGGAAGAACTCATGAGACAGAGGGAAGAGTATTTTCATCTACGTGGAGGCCAATTGTTAAGAAATATGATGAGCAGAGATAACAACATTCCATTTATGTTGTATGACCGAGATCAAATTGAGTCGGCGACAAATGGGTTCGACAACATGTTAGTAATTGGTCAAGGAGGTCAGGGGACTGTTTATAGGGGATGTATTAATCTTCATCCAGACAACCCTGTTGCAATCAAGAAGTGCAAGGGATTTGATGAGGATAGTTGGGCAGAATTTACAGATGAGCTGCTCATACTTTCTCGAGTCAACCATGAAAACATCGTCAAGCTTCTTGGTTGTTGTCTTCAGTTTGATGTTCCAATTCTTGTCTATGAATTTGTCCAAAATAAGACTTTGTATAATCTAATCCACATCCAAAATGATCCATCCATCAGAACACTGGAGATCCGCCTAAAAGTTGCTGCTGAGTCTGCTGAAGCACTTGCATATCTACACTCATCAGTCGACCACCCTATCATCTTACATGGGGATGTCAAGTCCACCAACATACTACTCAACAAAAATTTTATCGCAAAGGTTTCCGATTTTGGGTGCTCTAAAATTAGGACCGCAAATGAGAACTATGATGTGGTGAAGGGGACAATGGGATATCTAGATCCTGAGTATCTTCGGAACTTCCAGCTCACCGATAAGAGTGATGTTTACAGCTTTGGTGTAGTTCTTCTTGAGCTCTTAACCCGGCGAATGCCATTATCCGTGGATAAGGTCAGCCTCGCGTCAATATTTCAAGAGGCCATGAGAGAAGGCCGCTTCCTTGAGCTCATAGACGCAGAAATATTGCACGAAGATAACATGGGATTGATAAGTGATCTAGCAACTCTAGCAAGCCGGTGCTTAATAATGACTAGCGAGAGCAGACCAACAATGAGCACGGTTGCAGATGAACTGCGCCGGCGAATGGCGGGACAAGTACAACAAGACCAAGGGGTACTTACAGGTATTAGTTCTTCATTGGCACTGACAGCAAGTTCCGGTGCAAACACATCAGAGTATTTGACAGGTGAACGATCCACAGATTATTACGACCTTGAGAGGGTGGCCTCAATGAACGTAGAATTTGCTAGATGACCGCACAATTACTACATGTTTTGTTGTTCCACTGCGAGTGCTTCTGTTTATATGCCAATAACATTTGTCTTACTGTATCTCCATTTATATAGTAGTTATAGATTATGTTTGTTACGTAGTAGTATGTCCCTCTGAAAACTTTGTGTATCACAAGGTGTGCCTAGTTAATATGAAGTAATCGTAAATATATCTTGTTTTCTTTAAGACTGGCGAATTGATCCTCTCGTTTATCCAAATAATCCCTATTCGCATCCATCTGCTGCCTTGGAGAATTGCATCAGACATGAGAGGAACTTCTCATCGACAATATGTTACCATTTTTCCCCTCTAAATAAGTCGACAACTTCCATGTTTGGAGCGATTGTGCCATTGAGTGTCGTGTGTCGACCTACAGGTGTCGTTTCTATAGAACTTACATTTTGTTCTCACTATACATAAACAGAGATGGCTGCCGGTTGGAAAATCTTCATGTGTGTTGGATTTTCCAGCGAGCACCCTACAGGTGATACTGATAAGGAGGAATCAAAGGTACCGATTTAGGAACTGACACTGGCTCGATGCATCCATTGGCTCGAATCAAGCCAATGCATCGGGGCGTGGCTAATGGGCGATCGATCGCTTGGAGCGATTGATCCACATGCCCCCTATACACTCCTCTCCCCCTTTCTCCTCCCCTTCTTCTCTTCCTACTACACCATAAATTTAAAAAAAATAAAAAATAAAGTTAGAAAAATTAATGTATAGAAATACTATATATAAAAATATTTAAATTCAAATTTAAATTTGAAATGGTTATGTAAACTTTTGACTTATATACTTTGGGTCTATAAATTAATATTTGAATTCAAATTCAAATTTGAATCGGGTATGTAATCTTTTGACTTATAAATATTGGGTCTATAAACTTTAGGTGTATAAACTTTAGATGTATAGAAATACTATATATATAAAAATATTTGAATTCAAATTCAAATTGAATCAAGTATGTAAACTTTTGACTTATAAACTTTGGATCTATAAACTTTAGGTGTATAGAAATACTATTTATAAAATATATTTGAATTCAAATTCAAATTTGAATCCAATATAATTCAAATTCAAATTTGAATCGGGTATCTAAACTTTTGACTTATAAACTTTGGGTCTATAAACATTAGGTGTATAAATTTTAGATGTATAGAAATACTATATATAAAAAATATTTGAATTAAAATTCAAATTTGCATCGGATATATAAACTTTTGATTTATAAACTTTGGGCTTCTAAACTTTAGATGTGTAAACTTGAGGTGTACAAACTTTAGGTGTATAAATTTACTAAAATAGGAAAGTAATGCGGTGCCAAAAAGGAAACCAGGTGGAGGAGAGGAGGGCGACCCGATCGCCCCTAGCGAGCGATCGCCCTTTAGGAGTTTCGAATGCATTGAGTAACTTCCCATCCCATATCCACATATCACCATCCATCCATCACTCCAATTAAAATTCAATATCGCAAATTTTGGTACAAATGAAGAATTTTGCATCACTGCAATTAAAATCCATTACACATATTATTTGCATGCATCAAAGGGAAAGAACAAGATAAATATATCAGAAACAATATGGAGTCCATTTGCACGCCGTGGAGTAATATGCACCCACCTTCGTAGAGATGTCCCTCCGCACCAAGCATCCGCCAGGCGCCACCACCGTGTGCCTCAATCCGCACCGTGCTGCTGCTAAGTGCCTCGATCCGTGCCATGCCACCACAGCCTGGGTGGGGATGCCATCGAGCACCTTGATCCACACCGCGCTACCGCCGCTCGGGTGGGAACGTCATAGCTACCGGGGTGGGGATGCCACCGCCGCAACTGTGGAACACCGCTAGCTGGGACTAGTTAGTTGGAGTGAAAATACTAGGGTTTCATCCGTGCTGCCATCTGGGAGTAGTTCAGGCGAGCAGGAGGGGATGGGGGCAGCAATAGAGACGACAATGGCGATGGTGGAGAGGATGGAGAAGAGGAGAAGGGCGAGGATGTGCTTGGGGTGGCACAGGTGCTCGGGGCGGCCGAGTTGAGACCGGAGTTGATGTGGGAGAAGAAGGCGTGGGAGATGGCGATGGGAGCGAGTGCAACGAGATAGGATAAGGCCGGATGTGGACTGTGACTCGGTGAAGGTGTCAAAAGGATGGGCTTAGCTCGATCGGCTCAGTTTGTTTTATAGGTGCCAGTTTTTAAAGAATTGACACATATAATACTCTAGCACCTATATTCCCTCAAAGGTACCGGTTTCTTTTTATTTGTCCCGTGGAAGTGGGAAACATTTAACAAGTGTCGGTTTTAAATGAATCGATAACTATGAACCGGCACCTATGTGATGTTCTGTAGTAGTCTTAGTGTTAATCACGCAATGTCACACATCTGTTTACACGGTTAGTTTTGTCTAACATCTTACACTCACAATGCCTTTTCTCATATTGAAAGTGTCAGTTACCCTACTACCCACTTAGATTGAGACTTATTAGGACGGTGAACAGGCGTGATTGAGGCCCACTTTGCACTCAACGTTGAATGGCCTTGTTGGGCCTGACGATGCATCGGATAGCGATTAGCTCCAAGAAGGGAATTTGCAAGCCCAAACCGAGCCAGAGACGGTGAAAAACATGCACCGCCTCAATCAGGTTGCAGGAACCTCTGGTAGTGTGTACGCTTGCTCCGTTTCATATTGATATTGTAAGACGTTTGAATTTTTTTCATAGTCGAATCTTGTTAAATTTGATCCAGTTTATAGTAAAATTAAACAACATCTAAAATATGAAATTAGTATCATTAAACCTAACCAGTGGCGGAGCTAGGACCCGGCCAGCGTGGGCAAGTGCCCGGGCTCTGCCGCTATGCAGCAGTTTATCAGCACTTAGTTACGTTGTTTAGTCACCAGCTAATCTGCATACAATAGTAGGTATGAAGTGGTTGATTACCATGCTTAACTAAATGCCTATTACTTTCAAGATAATTAATTCAATTTCACACCATCACAACTGAGATCTAAAGGCAAAATTATATAACTTTCTGGTATCAGTCTTTTTTTCTTTCAATAAGATAGTACAAACTCCATAGTCTAACCTATATAACCATCATCTCTTTGATATATTCTCGTACACTAGATTTCCTATCCTAAATCAGAACTCGATGACCGTCAATTTTACATACGTATATGATAAAAGGTATACATATTTGTATTGATTTATGTATACTTGTTTTTCGTTGTTATACTTGCCCAGGCTCAAAAGTATTCCTAGATCCGCCACTGAATCTAACCTAATATATTTTCATAACTAGAAAAAATGCCCGTGCGTTGCAATGGGTGAAGTCTATTTTAATCTTATTATTGTTATATGGTTAAGTTAAAATGAAATTCACTGTGGGAGTTCGCTTGGATATATATAAATTTAGAAAATCATGAGATGCAGTTAGGAGTCCGATCGTTTGAAGTTAGCATGCGAGTGTTTTTAAACAGATTTCCTATATGATTCCTTCTATATTACCAAAAGTGAATGGTCTTAAAAACTGACTCAAATATAAATATGTATTTCTAAAAGCAATCGAACTTAAAAACCGACTCATACACGGATAACGTACCAAAATACCGGCAAAAACATCTTTAGTTTTTATAATACTAGAAAAAATGCCCGTGCGTTGCAACGGGTGAAGTCAATTTTAATCTTATTATTATTATATGGTTTAGTTAAGATGAAATTTACTATAAGAGTTTGCTTGGATATATATTTTTAAAAAATCATGAGCTGCAGTTAGGAGTCTGATCGTCTCAAGTTAGCATGTGAGTTTTTTTAAACAGATTTTTTATATGATTCCTTCTGTATTACCAAAAGTGAACGATCTTAAAAATGACTCAAATATGAATATGTATTTCCAAAAGCAAATGAACTTAATAACTGACTCATACACGGATGATGTACCGAAATACCGGTAAAAACATCTTCAATTTTTACAATAGTAGAGACTAGAAAAATGTTCGTGCGTTGCGATGGGTGAAGGCTATTTTAGTATTATTATTGTTATACGGTTTAATTAAGGTGAATTTTATTCAGGGAGTTCGCTTAAAATCATGAGTTGTAATTAGTGTCCGATCGTCAAGTTAGCATGTGAGTTTTTTTAAAGAGATTTCCTGCACGACTCTTCTGTATTTCCAAAAGCAAACGAACTTAATAAACGACTCAAATCCAGATAAGTATTTCGAAAAGCAAACGAACCTAATAAACAACTCAAATACGGATATATATTTCCAAAAGTGAACGAATTTAAAAACCGACTCATACACAGTGGTGTACCAAAACACCGGCAAAAATATCTTCAATTTTTATAATAGTAGAAATAAAGAAGAGATATAGATTAAAACCAAAACATAAAATTAAAACCAACTCAAAGACGGATGACGAACCGCGGAAACATCTTCAATTTTTATAACCGACTCAAACACGAATGACGGACCGCGGAAACATTTTCAATTTTTATACTAGTAGAGAAGAGATATATTTGTTTTGTATTAAAAATGCTATTATATTTTTTCTATAAATTTAATTAAACTTAAAAAAATTTGACTACGAAAAAAGTTAAACGATCTGTAATATGAAACGGAGCCAGTATTTGATACCGGGACGACATGGCGTCGCTCGATATGGCGCGCGCGCACCGGCGTCACATGGCGGACGTTCGGAACAGCTATCGGAGTGGCGTTCCTATGTGTACCTATCCGGTGTGTACGGATACCTGGTAACTCATCTATTTTTAAGTTGTTTTAGTTCTTATTAATTAAAAATTATACTGTAAGCATATCGAGAATTTTCAGTAATTTTTGTTCTGGTTTGTGAATACTGAGGGAGAGTCGGCGTTTGACAGGTGAGAAGGAGACGAGGGAGCGTGAGAGATAGTGCGAGTTTGAGGACACAGGGACACAGCCATTAATTTCGCGTTAACTTGGGTGGTCTGGTACATGCTTCGGCCAGTTGTATTTCCAGTTTTTCTCATGATCCGGTGGCAACCAAAAAAACGCGGACAGTTCTTTTAGAAGCAGCAATGATGAGACAAGTTCAAAAGGCCAATTTTGTAATTATTCTGAAGCAAAAGCAACAAACTCTAGATGAATACAGGCTCAGCTCGCAGGGAATTAACCATGCGCATGCACAGATCGATGAAAATTAAGGGTGGTGTATCCAAACTCCAAAGCAAGCTCCGCGCGTCTTCTTTAACATTTTCGAGTTACGGCGACGATGTATATTTGGTTGGCAGAGAAACGAAATAGTATCGTGTCTCTTGTCACTGAGAATCATATATAATATGTAGAGAGACAGAGGAATTTAGAAAACGAGTAGACCTGGTCACGTATATTACTTTGTTAGTGTTAAATTATCAAACTAGGAGGAAGCCCGCGCAACTGCGCGGGCAAGAATGTTTAAAGATGTCATATATCACCATATTCGCTATAAAGACCATAGATTACTTTAATTATAATCATAAAAGTAATATGTATACCGTCAAATAGACAAATGATATTCAAACAAAAATTACTTTATCCCGGTTATACATATACTTATCTATCACCACTACATATTACCATTGTCTTAAAGGTATGTGCTCTTTTAATAGATGGAACCGTATTTATACTTAAAAATAAACCTAATATACCATTAATATAATAAAGAATCCATCTTCACTTCACAGTGTCCATGTCTTACTTATTACTCCCTCCGTCCCAAAATATAACAACTTATAGCCTATAGAATTTATCCCAAAATATAACAACTTCTCCACCAACATTCTCTTCTCAACTAATCACAACCCTCCACCATTCAATTTTCCTACCTACCTTCACTTCTCCTCCAATCACAACACCCCCCCATTTAATCCTATCAACTTTCTTAATAACCATGTCCAACTCTAAAAATGCTTATATTCTGGGATGGAGGAGTAGATATGTAAACCTGATCTCCTGTACATGTATGCTGCAAAATCTCCGATAATCTCTCCTAAAAATATCTCTTGTATTTATAGAAACCTCTCTGTCCTAATATCCATATATGTACGCCATAAAATACATACTGTTCACAAAAAAACCTCCATACATGCGAACAACATACTTACTGAGCCCATCCTGCTCCATGACACTAATGTCATCTACTAATCTATGTATAAATATTGAAAAATATCGCTTTTATCAATTAATATGATAAAATCACTAAAATTATATATAAATGTTCCTCTAACGCATCAAGCATAGCATAGCCGTCATGGTTTTCTTCTCTTATGCCTTAAACCATGGGTTTCGCATCGACGTTGCCATACCCCTTAAGACCAGTGTGGGGCACAATTTCAACATTCATTGTCATTACACTCATAAAGGATTGCATCAGTAACTAAGCCGACTGAGCTCTATTAACAACGGTGACCTCTCACTGGACCATCACCTTAGCAATATTGTCATAGTATTTACAATATCGTAGCATGCCCTGTCCTCCATACTTTGCGCCCTTTAGGGAATAACATAGAGAAAATAGAGGTAATGAAAATAGTTCTTTTAAGTTTTGAATCGATTTGTGGTATAGAGTAGGCACGGTGTTTTTATGGCATTAATCAGTACTACTAAATTTTAGTGGTACAAATATAATTTTCTCTTTTAAAACTTAGCAGAGTTGATCATTCGACGCTAATTCAGAAAATCTAATAGCTTTAGTGGTGAGAACCACATGGAAAAATGTTTGCGCAAGTAATAATTCTTTGCAAATATATGATTTTACATGGGCCTTGATATTATTTTCCTTGTATTATTATAGATCTTCCTCACCTATACATGTTCATGGGATAATATATGATAGAATAATCTGTGTTGTTAAATTTATTTATGCTAATTGTTAAGACTATTTAAATGAGAATGACATGAAAAGGGATAGAATATGTTCCATGTGAACATTTTTAATAAAAATGTAGTTCACATATTTATATATTTCTTTAAAAAGATTAGCGATCAAAGTCAGTAAATGAATATAGTACCGCTGCCAGTTAAAAAGATTATTTGGATGCGAAAGACATAATAAGAGGATTATAATATTGTTCCATGTGATAGTATTTTATTCAAATATAGTTAAATGGGATGTAGTATTTTTTTAATTCATAAATCCTGGTTAACTATCATATAAACATGAGCGAAAGGAGCTATGGAGGAGGGGCTGGTCTAACTGTATGTATTACATACAAACATAAAAATATTTTAATTATTAATTTGAGAATTAGGAGTGAAGGATTGGTAGTATTTTTATCGTACTTATGTTTTTTTTTCTAGTGAATAGTAATATGTGGTAAGTACATACTCCCTTAGTAAAATAAAATCCAATCTTAAGGATAAATCTTAGGATTAGATTATTTTGGGCACAGGGTTTATGTATTATTTTTTTCTCTTATAGGAATACGTTTAAAGAGGTGAGTTAAAATTTATATGCGTGAGGTGAGTTAACATATGAGTATGCCGTGCATCAAAAGGAAACTAATCCACGATTGTGTTTTATATAGTGAATAAAAGTACTTGAGAAAAAGAAAGGTAAAAATCTGTTATAGGTGGGCTTATACGTACGTACATGCCGTATGATTGTTTTTTATGTGCGTGCATAATCAGAGAGAGATATTAGTCAGTTTTAGGAGGGAGGGGTTAATTACTCGATAGATCTAATCTAATGGTTGATAATAACGGGTTCACCAATTTAAAAAAAATTGATGATCGGATGTTTTGCTTTTTTCTTAGAATTTATATGATTTTCCCTATTTATTAGAACGCCATGTGGCGACGTAGTAGCGTTTATAGAATACCACGTGACGCTTTGGGAGTGTTTCTTGGAAGTTTAGATATCTCCTTTGAAACGGTGAGCAGCGAGTGCCTAACAGATATCAGCCAAGGAAGCGACTCCTCCATGTTTAAATCTATCTATCTATATTATTATAAAGTCCATTAAACTTCCTTCAAACGCTTTCAAGCTGCCACGTGGCGCTCTAATAAATTAGAGAAAATCTTCAAAATTCTAAGAAAAAAACAAAACATCTACCCCTTGATTTTCACTTAAATTGGTGGGTTCAATATTATACACCGTTAGGTGAAATTGATCTTAAAACAAACCAAATACTATGGGGTCCCACCTCTCCTCCTTCTCCCGTGCGTGTGTACGTAGGTATATATATACACGTACGTACCATGTACGTACACCCTTCTTTTCCTTTTTTTTTCTTTTTTTCTTCTTTTTCTATTTATATAATATGGATATATACTTTTTTAAATAATCATAAATTTACAACACAAAGAATCTACCATCATACAACTCACTGGTAACTAAATTAGCTCTACAATTTTTAAAAATAAAATTTAAACCATTATATATGACCATTAAATTAATAATGTAATATAGTTTCCACTTAAACATGTGTACTCATTATTTTGTACTATTATTTTTAAATAATGAACTATTTTAAAATAAAGTTTACACAATTATATTGTGTACCTATCAAATAAACAATTTAAGATCTATATTAACTGATTTATACGTGCACTTAAACCGATGAACCCATTATTTAAATTATCGGAACTATTTTTTTATTACATTGGACTATTAATCTCAAATAATGCATGGTTTTAAAATAAAGTCTACACCATTATATTATGTACCCATTAAATTAACAATTTAAAATCTATATTAACTAATGTACACTTACACTAGAACCGATGGACCTATTATTTAAATCATCTGATATATTATTTGCTAATAAATAAAACGTCCGAAGTTCTCTTTTTGCCCGCTGCACAATGCACGCCTGCACCTTTACCTTTTGCACGCGTGACAAAGCATCGTGTCTGAGGCATCTAAGGTGATCACGACTACCGCAACGCTACCGTTTTGCCACATATCAAATCATATATAGAGATGATTAATTTTGTTAATAACATGAAAAGAAAATTAAAGGTGTGATGCAGCGAGAGAAGAATTAAGCACCGTGGGTTGTGTTTTTTTCCAACACTTAGCTCTATTTAAGCTGAAACCGAGAGTTGATTACAGAATAATTATAATGTATTGTGTTATGTCGTATTTGGATTCTGTACTATTTGTTCGTATAGATGAAAGAAATCATTATGTTATAAATGTGAGCACAATATTAACGAATATCAATAGCACTCTTACAAAGACTAGGGTGTTATAAGGGAGTTTAAGATCCTCTTTTTTTCCCGATTCCATAGTTGGATTTTCGTTTGCACGCTTTCCAAGTTTCTAAATGGTGTCTTTTTTAAACAATATTTTAACTTTTTAGAAGTCAATTTATTCATTTATACTCTCAATCAAATAGCTATCACATAAATTAGATAATTCATCAATTTCTGCTGTCCTAAACCCTAAGTAGTACATTTTTTTTTTTGCAAGTCATGGTGATCAGCAAATTGGGAATCAACGGATAATCAAAGTCGTAAGATGAATATGTAAGAGCTACTATGAACAACGATAAATTGGTGTTAAAATTAATTGCTACTAATTAGACATCTAATTAATTTCTCTCAACATGTATATAAACATGCACGAAGCTAGAACAAATATTACCATATGCCCTATACATATATATTAAGCGGTTAATATTCTAATTACATGTGTTAAGTCCTTTAAAATTTCTTAAAACGCCCTCAAGCTGCCACATATTAGAAATTCTAAGGAAAAAAAAGTAAAGTATTTTCACTTAATCGGTACGTCCAATATTATAAACCATTAGATTAAATTGATCTTAGAAAAATCAAAATACTGTAAGGTCTCACCTCTCGTCCCGTGGCTTAGGTATGCACCTACGTACATCGGTACGTACGCTTCCCCTCCTTTTTTTTTTTCATTTTTCCCTTTCTTTTTTTTCCCATGCATACACTTCCCTCGCTTTCTTACTATATCATGCGCCTTCTTGAGATGATTTAATCACAAGATTTTTGAGTATCTTGCTCTCGTATTTTTTATTTGTGGCCATACTACACGGTATGTATATAGATGGACTGTATGATAATTAACTAGCAATAGTTTCTTATTTACTCAAGAAAAAAATGATTTAAAAGTCATATCTTAAGAAAAAATTTGTGAATGGTTTTTTAAGATACCTTAAGAAAAATAGAACCCTTAAATTATTATAACATAATATTATCCGAACTTTAGTTTGCCCTTAATCTATAAGACATAATTTTTGAATAAACAATAATTTACCTTTCAATAATATAAGTACCCGCGCATGCGCGCGGGCCACTTTCCTAGTTAAAAATAAAAAAATAAATATGTAGCATTCTTTGTTTTCTTTTTTCATGAGAGGGTCCTTTTGATTTACCGGTTCCAGCTGGAGTTTGATTGATTCCACAAGACATTACTTTGTATCTAAATATGCAAATGCATCTTTGAACCAATCGCAATCAAACGGTTTATACCTTACTACTTATTTTCTCGATCCGATTAACATCCATAAGAGGGAATATTCTGAGGTTTTAGATTTGTCTTGTTGATAGATTGGACACTCTCTCAACGTTTGAAATTAGATAGTCTGGACTTATTTGAATTTTCTTATGAATATTTTTATAGTTTCTCCACAACAAATAAATCTTAACCGTTCTTTGTCTGGAGCCATCGAGATCGAACAATACAAATATCTCCTTCTTTATTCCATCGATGTCATAATTATAGAGAAACATAAAATCCTCCCCCCCCCTCCCCTCCCCCTCTTTTTTACATTGCTTTAGCACATTTGTAAAATGTACAATGAATAATTGTTTGATGTGAGACATGTTAATTCATACTCTTCCCGTTTTATATTATAAGACTTTCTAGCATTGCCCTTATTCATATTGATGTTAATGAATCTAGACACAAATATATATGTCTAGATTCATTAACATATATATGAATATGTGCAATGCTAGAAAGTCTTATAATATAAAACGGAGGAAGTAGTATTAATTTGTATATGGAAGAAACCAGAAGTCCTTGGAAACTGATGGATCAACTATGTATTTTTTATCATGAAAATATTGACATGTGTGCCTTTGAAAAATTATTTGTTGAGTACTCCACTAGCTAATAGGAAATGTGTTAGAAACTTTGAATTAGTAATCAGTTGGCTAGTGATTTACCATGTCAAAGCAGGGGGAATCTGTGTTCCAGAGGTCATATGTTGTCCGGACGGTGTCGACAGGCCGAACAGGTCAACATCCACTCAGCGGCGGTTAGTTGCCTATACTTGGCTCTTCGACCTATTTGCATAGACCTGTACAATTACGTGAAGTCATGCATAGACCTAGCTAGAACAGGTCCAAGTCAACGCATCACACGGTTGTACGTAGCTTGATCTGTCGTTCCCTACGTCTTTATGAAAGACAATTGGACTTATATATTATTTAGAATTCTCGAATCATATATATTTAGCTAGCTAGGTTCTGAAGAAACTAACCCAGAACAACAGCATAGAAGAATACAAGATTCACAAATCATCTGTGCCATTCCACATGCTACCTTCACTACTATGGCTCTGCATAGGGATCGCGGCATATTGTTCGGCCGCCTCTGCAGCCATCTGCGAGAGAAGCTGCGGCGGGGTAGAGATCCCTTACCCGTTCGGCCTGGATCCTGCCTGCGCCCTGCCCGGCTTCAACCTCAACTGCAACGCCACAGGAGATGGCAAGCCGTATTACAAAGACGTGGAGCTGCTCAACATCTCGCTGACGGAAGGTCAGGTACGAATGAGGATGGACATAGCCAACTATTGCTACAATAGTACTTCTGGCGGGATGAACGGTAGGAGTTGGTCGCTGAACTTAACGGGCACACCATATAGATTATCCGACTTCGGCAACAAGTTCACGGCCATCGGGTGTCAAACGCTCGCTTACCTAATAGTAGGTGACGAGTTAACGACCGGGTGTGTGGCCACATGCAAGGAAGACGACCTCGTGAGGCTCACAGATGGTGTCTGCTCTGGGATAGGTTGCTGCCAGACAGCCATCCCCAAAGGGCTACAATACTATGGGGTCACGTTTGAACCAGGCTTCAACACGACGAAGATCTACAACATGAGCCGTTGCAGCTACGCGGCACTTGTGGAGGCATCCAGCTTCAACTTCTCCAAGAATTACTCTACTTCTTCGGCGTTCAATGATCATTACCGTGGGCAAGCTCCACTGCTCGTGGATTGGGCCATTGGAAACGAGACATGCAAGGTAGCGCGAGGGAAGTCCAATTTCACGTGCATCAGCAAAAATAGTGAGTGTGTGGACTCGCTCAACGGACCAGGCTATAGATGCAACTGCTCCCAAGGATTTCATGGAAATCCTTACCTGAAACCAGAAGATCCCAACAGCTGCCAAGGTGAAGTTAAATACAATCCCATCCTTTAATTAAGGCATTATTATTGAGCAAGTTAAAATGGAATAAAAAAACACGTAAGGTTATGGCTAGTTAATGTGAATTCAATACGTACGTTCTTAAAGTAATACGCATAGGATGGACCTGCTTGTAAGTTCTAGCTAACTATAAATATTTTCTAACCTAGCTAATTTTAGAGTTAATTTAGGATGGACATTCGTAAATTACAATTCATTTTACATCAACTTTCGTGAATATGTAAAAATCATCCATCAACTTTTAGATTGAGCCTGTAAATCCCTCAACCAAAACTCGGACGATTTTAACTTAGGTGCCACTTATATATGGTATTACAATCAGCAAAGAAAATTTAGGATTGTTCATTCCTTTTCCTTCCTCTCTTGCCCTTCCCTCTCCTCTCAGCTGTAACTGCTAAACCCTTCTCAAGCCCTAAGCAATTGCTGCCAACCAGTGTTTCCAATTAATGCAAGTACAATGCAGGGCTCCTGTTGGCAACTTACAATTTTTGCGTTAATTCCCCGGATTTTACTCAGATCCCCCGTGTCCTAACACGCCCATCTGTTAACGTAGGTGCCTGCGCCTCTGCCTCCTAGCGTAAGCATCGCTAGGGTCGCTTGAGCCTCCGTGCCGTTCATGTCGAGTGGTGTAAATTAAATTGTTTATTAGAAAGTTGAATGATGAATAATAATGTATAGCGCTAGAGTTTAGAGATAATTTTTAGATGTTGCGAAAGTCTTGCTTTTGTATTGCTTAGAGTCATACCTTAAATTATTTCCATTGCATCTGCCATGTGCCTTTAACTTATAAGGTGCAGTATAAGAATATTTTCCTAGAAAATATTTTGATTTCTAAATCATAGATTTTTTAATATTAAAAAAACAATTTTTAGGAAGTCCATTTGGATACACATTCACATGTACACACTATATACTCATGATTTGAATTGTTCTGTTTTCTAACAAAGCAACGCTAAATTCCGTTTCTTAATACCGCTGGTATTCTGTTGCAGATATTGATGAGTGCAAGGAACCATATAAGTACCCCTGCCATGGAAAATGCAGAAATAAAGTTGGAGGTTATGATTGTACTTGTCCGTTTGGTACACGAGGCAATGCCTACAATGGACCATGTGACAAAGGGCTAGCTATCGGTATACACAAAATTTTCAACCTTTTGCCTGATTGCTATATTCGAATAAATTATGAATTTTATGTTTTGCATTGATTCATTTGAACAATTCCCTGTACATATATATTTGGCTTAAGCATTTTTACCTTCTCCTCGCTAGGAATTTGTGCCTCTCTTGTGGTTGCTCTAACGACTTTACTTGGGATAGAATGGATCAAGTACAAACAACGAATCAAAAGGCAAGACATCATGAGAAAGAGGGGCGAGTATTTTCATCTACACGGAGGCCAATTGTTAACAGATATGATGAACATAGAGAACAACATTTCATTTAAGCTGTATGACCGAGATGACATTGAGTTGGCCACCAAAGGCTTTGACAAGACATCAATCATTGGTGAAGGAGGTCAGGGTACTGTTTTTAAAGGGTATAATCTTGATCAACTGAACAACCCTGTTGCGATCAAAAAGTGCAAGGGATTTGATGAGAATAGTAGGACAGAATTTACACAGGAGCTGCTCATACTTTCTAGAGTCAACCATGAAAACATCGTCAAGCTTCTTGGTTGTTGTCTGCAGTTTGAAGTTCCAGTTCTTGTGTATGAATTTGTCCCCAATAAGACTTTGCACTATCTAATCCACAGCCAAAATGATCCATCCATCAGAACACTGGAGATCCGCCTAAAAGTTGCTGCCGAATCTGCTGAAGCATTTTCATATCTACACTCACTGGACCACCCTATCTTACATGGGGATGTCAAGTCGATGAACATATTGCTTAGTAACAATTTTATTGCAAAGATTTCTGATTTTGGGTGCTCCAAGATTAGGGCAGCTGATGGACACGATGACGTGGTGAAAGGTACGATTGGCTATCTAGATCCAGAGTACCTGCTGAAGTTCGAGCTCACTGACAAGAGTGACGTGTATAGCTTTGGTGTCGTTCTTCTTGAGCTTTTAACACGCCGAACACCATTATCTAAGCAGAAGATTAGCCTCGCATCAGTATTTCAAGAGGCCATGAAGGAAGGCCAGTTTCTTGAGCTCATAGACACAGAAATATTACATGAGGATAACATGGGATTGATTGGTGATCTAGCAAGGCTGGCATGCCAGTGTTTAGCAATGACTAGTGAGAGCAGACCAACAATGTGCAGGATTGCAGAGGAATTGCGACGAATAGAAAAACAAGTACGACAACACCGTGGGGTACTTACAACTATTAGTTCATTGTCATTGTTAGCAAGTTCATCTGCAGACACATCATTGCATTTCACAGGTGAAACCAATGGCTACAACAGCCTTAGGAGCGTGGCTGCAATGAGCATAGAATTTGCTAGATGATTGCACAAGTACTACATGGTTGTCGTTTGAATAAGCGCTTATGTTATATTCCAATATTGTATTTGTCATTTGTAGCTATGTTCTGGATATATAGATGAAAATGATGTTGTTGGTAGTACGTCCCGCTAAAGAAAATGTTGTGTTTCTTGGATCAGGTGTTGTGGCTAGTTATCATTAATTCAGGCTAATGATATCTTCTTGTGCTTAATTTTAAGATTGGGAGGTTAATTATCTCTTCATTTATCTGAATAATCTCTCTTCCCATCAATCTGCGGCATTACTAAAGATGCACCGTCTTGGAGAACTGCACAAAAAACTAGAATGATGAGCTTTGTTTTGGTCCTTAACAAGTTATCAAAAGATGACTTTTTTCTTTTTACTTTGAACAGCTACACCAGAGATTTACCTATAAAAATTTCTCATTGAGACCTCATTTTGTTTTCTCTTCACATATTTCCATCATTCATGCTTTCATAACGGTCAACATCTGGTTGCGCCAATTTTGGTTCCTACAATTTTATTATGTAATTCCATGTCTTTCATATTTGAGGAGTTTGTATGATATTTTATTGTTTTGACTTGTTGCTTGTTTCTTGTTCTTTGTCCATTCTGTTCACGCAGTGTTACATCTGTCTGAAGTTTCCTTTAGTGTGGTCTCAATTGAGGGTTCCCTAAACATTTGGAGTGGGGTTACTGCTACCTGGTGTAACGGTTACCGTGGCAACCACATGTGGAAAAAAAAAAGAGAAGTTACCGACAAAAATTAGGAAGTTTCAAAAATTGACATGGTATCGTGCAAGCTTTTTACGATAACCAAAGCGTAACCACACGGTATTGCACACCAGTCAATTCTCAATGTGTTCCACTCCTATGCATGTCTTGCTTGGCCCGGAAATTGCTGAATTGCAGCTCATTTCCTAGCCATTAATTACATGTTTGCATGTGCGGAGCGCGAAATTCCTGATATGCCGTGCAGTCCAAGGGGATTTCTACCACGCGCACGTATACGCCATGGTGGGAAGCCGTACAACCGCCCCGAGTACGACACGCCCAGTGACAATCACATGCTTAGTAGTTTTCTATAATGTATAATAATAATAAAAATGTTGAGTTGAAAGTCTAAATATATGAGTTGAAAGTTTTCGAATTTTGGGTTCAAAGTTTTAAATTTCGAATAGGAAGTTTCAAAAATTGAGTTAAGTTTTTTAAATTTTGAATTCAATGTTTTAAATTTGATTCGAAAGTTTTTAGATCTTGAGTTGAAAGTTTTCAAATTTTGGTTGGAAGTTTCATGTTTTGACATGAAAGTTTTCAAATTTTGAGTTCAAAAACTGACATATTTTGACTTGAAAGTTTTCAATGTTTGAGTTCAAAAATTTTAAAACCCGAGTTGAAAGTTTTCCAATCCAAGTCGAATATTTTCAAATCTTGACTTAAAAGTTCAAATTTTGAGTTCAAAGTTTCAAAATTGAGTTGAAAGTTAAAAAAAATGACTTGAAGGTTTCACTTTTTTATGGGTCTTAAATTGAATTTTTAAATTTTCAATTCATTTAAAACACTAACAATGAGCCGACCAAACCCTAGGAGAAAAAACCATGATGGAGATTGGGTATGACAATCGATGCGCGTAAAAAAAACGTGCCTAAAAAACGGATGGTGAAAAAGAGTTTCCGTATACTTTCTTGCATACGCGTGCCACTTAGGTAACTTGCACGTCTGCACAAACTAGGAGAAGTTGGCTAATGTTGATCCGGTGAGGGTAGACACTGAGGAGAAGCCCCGGCGGCGTCGGCTCCACTCTCCCCGGCAGCAGCAGCGACTCTCCTCCATCAGGCGGCGACAGCGGCTTCCTCGTTGATTGTGTTCATGATTTGTGTGGATGTTTGTTTTATTCGTGATTGTGTTATTGTATTCTTGGGTGGCTGGGATCTCATGCATGGGTGATTGGAGAGCTCGATGCATCTCGAACCGAGCCAGTGCATCGAGCCAGTTTTTTTTTTAATTCTTGGGACCTCAAAGGTGCCTTTGATTTCTCTTATCAGAGCCGTCTTCTAGGTGCCGGATGCCAGGTTTCCAACCGGCATCTATCTAGATTTATGTAATAGTGATGTCAAGATTGGTGAGCAGCAGGCTCGCCGTTCGTGCGGCACAAGATGGGAACTTTGTGTCGCTAGTAAAGCAGTATAGAACGATGCCGGTGGTCTGATGAAATGGATTTTATCGTGAGGTGGAAATTTTTTCTGCATCAGACATTAACCACACCGCCATCAAGTTTGGCAGGGAGGGCGATGGATACAGATCGTTAAGAAGATAAGCGAAGACTTGATAGTCCAAGTCTTCGGATGTATTTTTCCCCTTTGTTAATTATGACTAATTACCATCCAAGTAGAATTTATCAGTGCTGTACACCTTGCTCCATTAATCTTCTTATACCACTCATTTGAACTGACGAGAGAGGCAGCTCAAGTGACCGACCATACACACAAACAAAGTCGTAGTAGTTCATCCATGCACCCATGCCTCTCCACAGAAGTGCAGCTATCCACGGCGCAGTTGATGGACATATTTGCCTACTAATAATGCTATTTCTCATCAGCACAAAGCTTGCTGCTGATCAGCCCCTCGCGGCGGCTGGGCCAATCGCCCGATCATGCCACGACTGCGGCGGCGTACAGATCCCATACCCGTTCGGCGTCAGCTCAAGCGGCTGCGCCATGGCGCCTAGCTTCGAAGTCGACTGCAACGATACGGGGAACGGCGTCTCCAAGCCGTTCGTTGGAAACATCGAGGTCGTCTCCCTCGGCAATGGTCAGGCCCGGGTAATGAATCACGTATCTTCTTCCTGCTACAACCGCACGTCCCGACAGATGAACCCTGCGGACGTGTGGTATCTGAACCTCACGGGCACGCCGTATAGGCTCTCCGACTCGGCCAACAAGTTCACGGTCATCGGGTGCCGGACGCTGGCCTACATCTTCGACGATTACAACGTGGGCAAGTACATGAGCGGGTGCGTGTCCGTCTGCCGGCGAGGTGACTTGAGCAGCGCCATCAACGGCAGCTGCGTCGGGATAGGCTGCTGCCAGACAAACATCTCGACGGGCCTAAGCTATTACGAGGTCATGTTCGACTACACCCTGAACACATCCGGGATCTACAACCGCACCCCATGTAGCTACGCGGTGCTCATGGAATCGTCTAGCTTCACCTTCTCAACCACCTACCTGACTTCACGGGCGTTCAACACCTCCTATGGTGGCCAGGTGCCGCTGGTGCTTGATTGGGCTATCCGAACAGCTAACAACTGTGTGGAAGCACAGAAAAATATCACGTCGTACGCGTGCAAAGGTGACTATAGCGTCTGCCTCAACTCCACCAACGGATCCGGATACATATGTAACTGCAAAAAGGGATACCAAGGCAATCCCTACCTTCAAGATTCCAACGGCTGTCAAGGTAAATACTATGATATAACAAATACATGATAGTGAAAGATTAATATAAATTGTAATTGCACAGTTCTTTCCTCTGAGAATTTTTTTTCTCTTTGCCCAAGTTGACTGGTTCGGTAAATTATTTTCAATCCTATAATTGGCTCGTGTACCCCGTTATTGTCAACTTTTGTCTTTTATTTGCCATTTTGTTAGTCGTCCGTCCATAACGTTAGTACATGGATGAAAAGATTTTGCCCCAGTGTATTATTTTTTTTATGTACCAACACAGTTTTTTATTAATTGTAAATAAATAAACTATAAATTAGATTTTCATAGTACTCCATCCGTCTCAAATATAGGCTTATATTTTTTTTACACGGTCTTTATTGATATACTTTGACAATTAATTTATTTTATGTTATGTTCCCAACGAATATAAAATTTGCATCACATGAAAGTAATTAAAAATATGAATCTAGTGATATAACATACATAATACTTAGCATGGCTAATATGATTATTAGTTAAAAGTTGTCGAGTTTGATTTTTTTTCTTAAAGAGAGAGTGCCCTATAATTTGGGACAGAGAGAGTAAGAGTTAAGATTAATTGTTGTAAAATAAATTATAAAAAAATATATAAACCATGTCACCTTTCAAAAGTTGAATAAAAAATATAAAGGAAATTTATGGTCGATGTTTAAAGAGTTGATTACACTTTAGACCAGTTTTTTTTAAAAGCTTTAAGCTTTGAACTACGGGAGTCACAAATAGGTGGCCAAGAGGGTCCTCCCTCTGCCCGACTCGGTGCATGCCGATGAGCCCCTCTTCTCACAACATTGTCGAGGCTCGTTCCTTCACTGCCAAATAATGAGCTTGAGCGCTCGATCTCGGGACAAACATGTGAAGGCGATGAGTCTGTGTGTCTCTAAAGGCCGAGCTCAACCTTCGTCGAAGGGGACGAAGCCACGAAGGTTGAGCTCGGCCCTTGGGGTGGTGGATCGGAGGAGTTGGAGCTCAAGCTCAAGGAAGGACATCGTGTCCTTTGCCAAGCCTACTGACCTCCCCGTTCACATTTTCCCTGTTGGCAAGGAGCCAGTGAGCAAAAGCATAACATTATTCATGCATGTTTCATGCAGTATAATAAATTTAAAGGATTTTACAGAGCACAATATTTCAAAAATAACATATAGGTGAAATATACCGGAATTTTGACAAAATAACCAACTCATTTCAAGAATAGACCATGCCAAAAACTAATTTCAAGAAAAAACCACGTGTTCAGCATCAAACTCGATGGAGTGGATCTATAACGTATTAGCACAAAAAATGTTGACGCTGATAGTATGAGGTGAAAGGTTGTTTTGCCATGTCATATGGGGTTAGTGGTAGAAGCATTGGCACTGACCTCTGGTCCACTGCGGTTGTTAAAAAATTCAGCTACATTCACCAAACGAGATTGATCGATGTTGTTAAAAAAGTTCGAACTGTATCACTTTTTCTTTACATGCATATTTTTTCTACCGCTACGCTGAAAGTTGTGATCTCTTTCATATTTATATCATAATATAATATATATATATTTATTTTGACAAAAAATAATGTAGTTATCAAGTTACAATGAATGAAAAATATCTCAATAAAGTTCTAGAATATGTAATATATGACCTTTTCATAGTTTCTCAAGTTCGAAATAAAGTAAATTTATAAACAGAATTTGTTATTTTAGAGAGATAATTGGTTAGAAGTCACGGTGTAAAGTATAAGTATATGCTTGCTACAACAAAACATTGAAAAAGGGGGCTAGGCGTGGATGAAAGCAAAAATCACAAGTCACCTGGCTAGGTCAGTACGTAAATCTGGTAAATACTGGCTGTAGAGCTTTTTATAGTGTAAAGAGCTGATCAGCCCTGCTAACAAGCATGACAAAACCACGCTACCTCATACCATAGCTCAACGCCAATATCTATGGCACCAATATGTTATATGTCCGCACCATCGAGTTTGGCGCAGAGTTCGTGGTTTATTTTAGGATTTAGTTTTTGGCACGATATATTTTTCAAATATATTGGGTAAAACGGTCAATTTGTCAAAATTTTGGGACATATTAAATAGTCCAATTTATCTTTATATATGTAATATACGTCACATACACTACTACGAAAATCATTTTTGCAAACGGACAAAACGTATTTTCGCAAGCAGTTGGGCGGGCTGCATGGAAGAAAAGGTCTGCAAAAATCACGATTTTCACATGTGGCCCGCGCAACCGCATGCGAAATCCGATTTTCACCGGCCGCACGCGAAAAGGAAAAATCGTGAAATAAAATAAAATTCCAAACATAGAAAAATTAATACACCCGCTGCCGTTCCGCCATTGTCCTCCAGTCGCCATCGTCGTCATCCTCATCCTCCAGTCGTTGCCGTCGTCCTCAAGCTGCCGCCACCACCATCGACATTGTCCTCCTCCCGTCACGGCGAGGAGGCACCAGGAGGGCCGCCGTCGGCGGATCCAGGTGGGGGAGGGCCGCTGCCGTCGCCCACGCCCGCCCCTGCTGTGGCCCTCGCCCACTGCCGCCGCTGGAGTCCGCGTCGCGAGGTGATGCCCGCTCCCGGCGCCTCCCGCTTGGTGAGAGAAAGAGAGGGAGGAGAGGAAGAAAAAGAGAGGGAGGGGAGAAAATGAGACAGATAGAGGTGAAGTAAGAGAGAGGAAAATATCAGAGTGTTGAGAAACGAGAGGATAAGAGGTGAAAAATTTTGAAGTGGTAAGGAGGGATAAATTTTTGCATACGGACCCTAAAGAGATCCGAAAATAGATTTTCGCATGCGGATCGTTAAAAGGCCTGCATGCGAAAATAGACTCATTTTTACATTCGACCCCTTAAGAGGTCCGCCTGCGAAATTAGATTTTTGCATGCGGGTCTCTTAAGGAATCGTATGTGAAAATGGAGTTCGAATTTTACAGATGCCGCCAATTATGGTCCGTTTGCCATCTAAAGGGGTCCTCGTACAGAAAGTTTATGTAGTAGTGATAGTTTGTCAATTTTTCTAATCTATGCCAATAAAGTGAATGATCTTTTATTCAGTCAAAAAAAAGTGAATGATCTTTTAGAAAACAAAATTTAATGGTTGTTGAGGAGGTAGTATAAATTTTGGTAACTTAAAACTGGGTATTTCCCCAGTACCTTTGAAGAACCATAAAATTTGTCCTTGCAGATGTTCAAATATCTTTGTAAATAGAAATGGGGAAAATATAAAGCGGAGACCACATCTTTGAAGCCTGGTGGTAACCATGCAAACAACATCTAGAAAGTTCTAAAAAAATCTCAAAAAGTTCACACATATAGATAATATGATATTAGAAAATCATACAAAACTACAAGACCAAACTTGACTGTTGTGACATAAAAATAGTAAATAGTGAAGAAAAGGAGAAACATTAGGAATAAAGTTATTTCATAGCGGCTTGGTAATTTTAATTTATATCTCACAGACAAAGTTGAATTTGGTAGTACATTATATTTTTGTATGCATATGGTTGTCTAATATCATCTTATCTATATGTGTGAATATTTTGATATTTTTTTGAACTCTATACAAAAGTTTACGAGTTTGGACCAAATATATGATTTCCACTACATATTGACAACTAAAATGCCTCAGTATACATATTTCCAACAAATAAGAAAATATTATATGTAGCCAACTTGTGCAGTATAGAAGCCTTGTATATTTGTTAATTAAGTTTGTTTTTTTAATTAGATTTTTTGTTCAGCAAATGAAGAGCAATCGTTGCACAAATGATAATAGCACAAAATGTTTTTGGGCAGCTTATGAAAGATGATTCATGTACACGAAAACAACGAAAATATTTTGTGTAGCATATAAGAGGCAAATTATATTTCCAAAATAATTAATCTTGCAAAAAATATAAAATATATATACATAAACTTCTATGTCACGCAAGGAGCATATAAATAATTTTCATAATTTTCAGAAACGTATAGTTGATTCAATTAGTTGTCTAGGCATTCAACTTTTTTCTTGAAATTATCTTATTTTTCTATATATTTTCTGAAGACGTGAAAGGAGAGAGGGCTAAGCTAATGGACTTCCAGAACAGTTAGCAGAGTGGGCCACCTGCTAATTAGCTTCGTTTCCTGCTATTATCTGGGATACATTTTAGTATTACGAATATGGACATACCTTTATTAAATTTATTGTACTAGAATGTGTTACATCCAGTCCTAGTCTCGTTTTTTTAGACGGGGGGAATATTTTACAGTTCTCTATAGTTTGTACGTACATTCTTTACTTATTATATGTATACCGTATAACTATATATTTTCTTTCTAAATGCCTTCGCATTTGATTATATTGTAGATATTAATGAATGTCAAGATTCTAATAATTACCCTTGTCACGGAGAATGCCATAACAAACCCGGTGATTTTGATTGTTTCTGCCGTGCGGGTAGCCGTGGAAATGCAACTATTCCTGGAGGATGTCGGAAGGACTTCTTACCTCTAAAAGCACAGCTGGCAATTGGTAGGGCACATATTATTCCAACTCAGTTGCTGTTGCATCTTAAGATCTGCTTGATCTGGTCCTGGACTTCTCAATAACATCAATATAAAAACTGTACTGGTGCTAAAATGCTTGCTTAAATCTTTTTTTACTAATGATAAATCTTCGCTCTCTAGGAATTGCTGCATGTGTGTTGGCTGGCCTGTTTGCTTTCCTTGGATGGGAAGTGATTCGGCACAAAAGGAGCATTAGAAAACAAGCTTTGTTAAGACAGACTGATGAGTTTTTTCAACAACATGGAGGCCAACTATTGCTAGAAATGATGAAAGCAGAAGGCAATATCGGGTTCACACTCTACAAGAGAGTGGAGATAGAGACCGCAACAAAGAACTTCAACAAGGCACAAATCATCGGTGAAGGAGGGCAGGGAACAGTCTACAAGGCAGTCTTAGATGGAACTGTTGTTGCGATAAAGAAGTGCAAGGAGATTGACGAGAGTAGGAAGATGGACTTCATGCAAGAGTTGGTCATACTTTGTCGTGTCAACCATCCTAACATTGTCAAGCTGCTCGGCTGCTGCCTGCAGTTTGAGGCGCCTATGCTTGTCTATGAATTCGTGGAAAATAAAACATTACAGGAGCTTCTTGACCTCCAGAGAAGCAAGAGGTTCCATGTCACGCTGGGAACCCGCCTAAAGATAGCTGCCGAATCAGCTGATGCACTTGGGCATCTCCACTTACTACCACACCCAATACTCTATGGTGATGTAAAGCCAGCCAACATCCTTCTTGCTGAAGGATTGGTAGCAAAGGTGTCTGACTTTGGGTGTTCAACTATTGATGAGAAAACACAATCTATGCTTAAAGGCACACCTGGGTATATTGACCCAGAGTACCTGCTTGAGTATCAGCTCACAGCCAAGAATGATGTCTACAGTTTTGGTGTCATTCTTCTTGAGCTTCTAACAGGTAAGAGGCCATTGTCAAAAGAAAGTAAGACATTGGCGTCAATGTTTCAGGAGGCTATGATGGATGGAACATTCCATGAGCTTCTTGATAGCGAAATAATAGATGAAGCCAGCATGGGAGTCCTCCATCAGATTGCGGTTCTAGCGATTCAATGCTTGGCTCTTCCTGGAATGACAAGGCCAGTGATGGAGCAAGTCGCAAAGGAGCTTCGCCGATTAGCACTATCAGATGAAGTGCAGCAATGCCCACAGCCGCCTCTGGTTCTCGAGGGTCTCAACTTTGCAGTGATGGGTAGCATGTGTACAACTTCCTTGTTGTACACCGAGGGCAATAGCACCGGAGTTTATGATCTTGAGAAGAAAACCGTGATGAGCACAGAATTTGCCAGATGATCGATTGTGTGTGTGCGCTATATTGATTGCTTTACTTTGTATGCTTGTACGCTTGTGTTAGGTTTGAGTGTTCTTCAATACTTATGGAGGTGGAAGATCTAGCTCCAACATTAGTCATAAGGACAAAGATCCTGCAAGACAATAATGTAATGCTATAAGTAAGTACTTCAGACATTATTAGAAGTTGTAATAAAACTAATAATGACAGCTATCTATATATGTGAAAGTAGTGTTTATTAGATGTGTTGTAAAAGATTCTTGAATATGTTGGTGTGGGTTTAGTGTCTGATTTATCGATTGCTCTATATCATCTGCAAACATGTAGAGTAGTATTTATTAATGTAAGCATGGTGCTTAGATTACTAAATATCACTATCTGGGCATATATGCTATGGGATAGTAGAGGTGGGCCAACAGAGGTGGGCCGTTGATGGTGATAGCTCAGTACGGATATTCCTCTACGTTAGTATATATTCCTAAGACAAATTCCTGGGGAGGGTACTCCTCCGTATTTAGCCCTGATTGGACGGCCATGATAGGCTGTCGTAATAAACTCGGCAACCCGGGGTGGTCTCTCGAAACACCAGGAGCGCACTGTTAGGGGGTATTGGCCACATGATTGTATACTAGCAAATGTAAATTAGAGATTGAGTGTGTATTAGAAGTATAAGAATTGATTACTTTCCATCTCTTCTTCTACTTAGTTAGAATTATTTATTAGAATGAATCTAAAAGCTTTGCTTCGTGTCATTCTACCCTTATACTAAATTAACCCCTACTTAGACTTTGATGAAGGCAAGTATTATATTTGTATATGACTATTAGCATGGTTCTCTCTTTCAAATCTTCTCTTGAGATAAAATAAATATGATACCTTGAAATACTTCCGGGTGAAATGTTACAATGGTACAATGGTATATCCATGAGCTTGTAGATTACTTCCGTAACCAAAAATATATCAGGACTTTCTGAGTCATTGCTGGGAATGAATATTTCTAGTAATGTCGTTAAGAAATACCAACATTGGGCCTATTGCAACGTGGTTTAGAGTTGGGTAGAGATATTTTAATATTACTTAATTATATCTATTGTTTTACTGTATTTAAATTATGATTTATAAATGCTACTTTTATGCAAATATCCTATAGCCTATCCTTTGAATATCTTACATCATACCTTCCCGTTGGTATGACTTGTTGAGTACGGTGGTTGGTACTCAGTCTTGCTTTATTTTTCCTCAGAAATAGAGAATTATTTAGATGGTGAGTTCTATGAGGATTAAGGTTGTTTCGGACGTTAAAGATGTATGTGGTTTACGGAGGAAGTTATGCTTTATCCTGAAGATCAGAGTTTAGAGTTTTTGCTTATTTTCCACCGTGTTTGTAAGAATTATTTAATATTTTTTTATAAGACGTGGATCTATTTATTAATTTATCGTTTCTATACTCTGGCTAGTTCTGGATAGAGATTTTAATACACATTCTGCTTAAAATTTGGATAGCGAATTTATGGGCGTGAAGAGTGCTGCTCGATTATTGGATGAATCGCTCGAGCGGAGGCCGGCCACCACCCTCCGGCCAACTCCGGCGGCGGAGGAGAGTGCTAATAAAACCATCGCCTCGCGTCCTGGGCCTCCTGGGCCTTCTGTTGGGTACTGGGCCTCCTGGGCCCTCTGTTGGGTCGTGGCACTCTCTGGTCTCTTTATTCATTTTCCATTTTTCCCCCTCTCCTTTGCTTCTTCAAGTATAAAATACTGGCATAGGTTTTTCTCCAAATAAAATGAGAATTTTGATAATATATTGCAAAGGAACCACACGTAAAGTTTCTTCAAAAATAAATATTCTATTTTTTTTAATCCTTACACCGTGAAAAGCCTATTTTCACATGAACTAAAAACTGCCCTTTGTTTCAATTTTAACCTTTTAAGTAGGTCCAAACTGTTCCTAATAAAATGTAGCCTCTTAATTACCTGCATCTCCAAACTCATTTCTTTTGGAAAAATAAAACACCTCCCATAGAGAGGTTCATAATGTTACTAATCTCCATTCACTTTTAAAGAGGCGGCTAGTATACGCGCTATGTCACTTCCACGATGCAGATACACCAAGCGACATTTTTCTCTAAATTAACCATGTTAATAACTTTCTATAAAAAAAATAAATTTTGCCTCGAGTTTCTTTAAAGAATATTTAGTACAAAGTGATACTTTTTGAGTTGTAAGTTTAAAATTCGAATTCATAGTTTCAAATTTTGGGTTCATAGTTCCAGGTTATTAGTAGAATTTATACTCGGATTTTAAAATTTGAGATGAAAATTTCCGTTCAAAAAGTATCTATTGCTTAAATCTCAAAAATTATTGCACGGCAGGAATCAGGTAAATTTCTGCAAATACATTATGCGCAAAGTCTTCATCCCAAGTGATTGAACGTGCAAACATACCGAACAATTTCAACGACTGATTATTGATATATCATATTCCTGCTAAAAACGGCAATAAATTAGATCAGAAGGCAATGGGGAGTAGCTGAGTTTTGACTCCAAAAGCAGTGGAAAATGAAAATCCTGAGGCTGAATGATATCAACTTCAATGCAAAATATGAAAATTAGCAGAACCATGATCAGAACACTAGTGCTGTAAGTCATTTAGGACATTCATTCATGGGAAGGATCCCTTCCAAAATACACCATAAGACGCTCTTACTCTAGAGCTAACCACAGGAATTAAGTGCTAGCAAGTACAAATTGATGGTGAAAAGTAACATGACAAAAAGATGACGGGTTAACGATGATGATGAACTCTTAAGCAACCACAAAACAGCTTCATCGCAATCTCTTATAATGGGCAAGGCTTTGGCACTTGACTTCGTAGCAGACTGATTTGGCAGCACACTGCACACCTTTCTCTGAGATCATAGGACAGCCACCAACGACAAGAGACTCTAATTTTTGTGCATGAACCAGCTCGCTCAGACTAACATCACTCACGTTATAGCAATACCGGAGTGTGAGGTTAATCAAGCTTGGAGAATGTACAGCAAAGCGCATCCCATGATCAGTTACTTCGTCGCAGTCGATAAGGCTCAGTGTCTCCAGGAATTGTGCAGTGGATAGGGCCTTCATCCCATCGTCATTGAAGAAGAGGGTGCTATTTAGCATGAGAACACGAATTGGACATGATTGAACGAGACTCACAAGTTCCTCCTGTGTGAAGCCTATTTCAGGTGGGTCCCAGTGTGCACAACCTGTAAATGTGAGTTCAACATCCTGAAGCAAAGGGCAGTTGAGGGCTAGAGCCTTGAGACTTTCATCGGTAAAACCCGTCCTGAAAACTATATCATCACCAACATTGTAGTGTTTGGGATTCAGCCAAAGTGAGATGCTTTTAAGATTCTTGCAGGTCTGGGATAGCGCAATCATGTCATTGCCAATAAGACCACTGACATACTCCAGGCACAGCCTCTCTAACGCCTTGCACTTGCCCAACAGAAAACAAAGTCCGATTTCTGGGCCTTCTGGCTCTGTTACAAGATGCGCCAACCTCAAATCCTTCAAACTCTCACACAACAGATCATACCTATAAGTATCAGCCTTGTATGATGGGTCCCGATCTCGGTGGAAAAAACTCCAAAAGCCTTGCTCGTTTTCATACTCAAATTTCTGAAGCTTCATCCATCCTGAGCCAAACTTTAAAAAGTGATACTGCCCTATTCCTTTGCAATTCTTCACTGCAAGTTCTTCCAATGATCCGTTAGCACCAAGATGGTCCAACCACTCAGTGCTGCCAGCAATTCCCTTGCAATCGTTAAAGTAGACAGAAGATAGAGCCTTGCAACCAACAGCTAACAAGAGAAGCCCACTTGAAGTTAATTCTGGTATGGAGTTCAGCCTTAGAGACATCAACTTCTTGCAGTAAGTTAAGCAAGCGATACCAGGATCACTGATGTTTGAGCAGAAGCTTAAGGTGAGATCATTGAGCAAGGTACAGCGAGATGAAAGAAAAAGGAGACATTGGTTGTCGATCTGACTCCCTTTACCAGATGTCCAACCAGAGTACTTTGAGCAAATTGGGAAACCGGGAACAAAGTGTTGGGAAGGCTTCTGTTGCAAGTCCACAAACGAATAGTAGCCCTTTGCTCTGCATCGATGGTGTAAAGCTGCTTCGATACCAAGGAAAGAGAATTCAGATCGCTTGTCCATGTAATCCTCTTGAGAATCTCTATGATCAGTTCCTCGGAGAGTTGTTCCATTGAGAAATACAGCACTGCTAGCTAGTAGGTATTTCAAGGTGTAGCAGGTGTCCAGAGCCCTGGATTAAAATTAATGAAATCATAATGAACCACATGAATACATGATGGAAAATTCACGTAGCATATTTATAGTAACGAAATTTAGAACTTTTTTTCCTTTTGCTATACATGTTTGTGTTTCACGATTCGATTTAAAGAAGTAACCTATTTATTCATCCACGAAATGATTAATTAAGGTAGAAACTCTCAAAATCAGTTAACATAAAGCAACTTACCAAACCTAGAACCGAATTAGTCGAACAAACTTTGTATGATTTACAACACCAATTGAAAAGATTACCTCTTAAAGGTAGTCCCATGCTCGTACAATACCGGAGCCGATCCTCCCATCAAACTCGGCCGAATATTTCTTGATCTATCAAAATTAGTTGAGGGTTTTTATCCACTTAATCTCCACTTTCCCTTTTTTTTTCAAAATCGAAGCGAATCAAGCTCGCTGACCGGCCATCATCAGCAACTTTTAAATAGAGATTAAATTTAGCGAATCAAAGTCAAATTGGCATAGAAAATCATGGGGAAAATGATGATGGAGGAATGGGGAGTCGATTTTTGCAATCAATTGGAGGAGGAAACATACGGGGAGGTAGATCGACGTGGCGGTGGCGCTAGGGTTCAGCCCAGTGGTGGCTGATGCGGGGCATGCTGTGTGCGTGCGGACAGATCAGATGAGATCAAAAAAAGGACAAAAAACCGGACTTGCCACGTGTGCGGAAAATAAACCTTTTCGTGTGAATAAAATGGCAACAAAAAAATAAACCACACGGACCAAGAAAACCAGAAGCTTGGCGGCTGAGGCGGGGCATGTAACCCGCGTCCGGATTACACCAGAGATAGGAAAAAACTTTAAAAACCGGACTTACCGCGTGCGCAGAAAGAAAAAATCGTTCACGTATGGATGTTTAGATTGTTGCCTCGCCAGATTTTGTCAAAGCCAAAATTTAGTAGGATTAAGTTTGGCAACAAAATGCGAAGTGAGTGTGGCTAATGTACCTTGTGGTGGAACGAGTCCATTTGGGTTCAAGCTCTACACTTGATACGTGGGCTTGTATTTATAGCTATTTATTTTTCAGTAGTATACAATATACCCGTCCACAACGAGTCACTTGTGGTGACCTCATCAATCTAAATAAATTATAGTCCAGTTTTAGTCTAGTTTTTCGGGGGTGCTCATAGACATAGGATATGTATATGTGCATTTATAGGAGTAACAGTGTATGTATTATGAGCGTCTATATTTGTATTGTATTTTCAGAAAAAGTTTGGTACAAAGTGAACAGCCCTAAAAAAAAGGGTGGTTCATATGTTGAGTCCTGTATTTACATGGACATATACGTGCTTGATCGAACTGAATTTGTGATTACCAGCACGATAAAATTCATCGATTAAAACTGATCAGGAGGTTAATTAGGAGGAGTTAGGAGGCAGGCCGACCGTGCAGACGTGCGCGCGTCGGAAATCCTGTCATGTCTTCCTTTCCGATTTCTCTTTTCCTCCCGTGTGGACGCACACGTTTTGAGCCAAACCGAGCGAAACAATGACTCGGACTAAAAATTAGCGCTTGCAAGCGAACACGAAGAGGGGCGCAACGCTGAAAGAGGAATCGAATCGGATAATACGACGTACGAAATAGTTTGGTAAAAACATCTTAAACTTTTATAATAGTTAAAGATAAAGATTAAAGATATGAACTAGCATGGTGGCCCGCATCACAACTTTTTATTAAAATATATTAAAATGACAACATAATTTTAAATTTTGTACTAATTTTATGAAACTACTAATATATGATATTCATATTGTATTTTATATACGTGTTAGTTACTAATTATTTTTAATATCAAATTTTAGTTATTTCTAAATTATATTCTTATATGTACTCTAGACTCGTCATTCAATATTTCTTATTTTTTTTAATTTGAATTTTCGTTATCTGTAAATTGTATTTCTATATATAGACTCTAGGCTCTTCTTTCAATATTATTTATTTTTAATTCTGAATTTTTATTATTTTTAATTGTAATTCTATGTGTACTCTAAACTCATCTTTCAATATTATTTAATTTTTAATTTTGAATTTTATTTACTTCTAAATTGAATTTCTATATTGACTTTAGACTCTTCTTTCTATTTTTTTTCATTTCTAATTTTAGTTATTTGTAAATTGTATTTTTATTCAGACTCTAAACTCTACTTTTAATTTTACTAGAAAAATACCCGTGCGTTGCAATGGGTAAAAGCTATTTTAATCTTATTAGTGTCATACGGTTTAGCTAGGATGAAATTCACTGCAAGAATTCGCTTGGATTTTTTTTAGAAAATCATGAGCTATAATTAGGAGTCTGACTTTCATCTTAAGTTAGCATGCAAGTTTTTTTTAAAGAAATTTCTTATACGACTTCTTTTGTACTTCCAACAGCAAACGAACTTAAAATCCGACTCAAACACTAATCTATATTTCCAAAAGCAAAGGAACTTAAAAACCTACTCAAATATATATGACATATCAAAATACCGACAAAAACATCTTCAATTTTTACAATATATACGTGACGGGCTTGATGGTATGCTCGATTGAGATTAGTCATCCGTGACTGGTGCCATAACTAACCTCGTTTGACTCATATGCTGGGCCAATCCTATCTATGACGGGCCTTATGATTAGCTCGGTTGAGATAACTATCATCCATGACAGCCAAATATCCGATTGAGATAGCTTCTTACATCAGTGACCTTTACTTAGTGACGGTAGTCTTTCTTGACAACCTATCCCGTGCTATAGAATCCAAATGCTAACATAAGGTCGCAGCACAATCAAACCTCTGCTTGGTGACTCCATGGCCGCGGGATGAGCAGCAGCAAGTCACCTCCCCATGGCAGAAGGTTGCTATTGATCCGATCTGATTTATCAAAAAATCAGAGAGAGATTTTTTTTCTAAAACAAAGATGGCATCTACTCCCTCCGTCCCACAAAGCCGGTCGTCCTAGGAAGGTGCAGCTAAATTAGCTTTGGAAGAAAATTACCAACATACCCTAAATTATTACCGGTTGCAGGTACTACAAGTCATTTCACTGTCCCCCTTCTCTAGCACTGAACCACCATCCTACAAGCCTACAAGTCTTGTGGAGCAAAAACAATTAATAGTACTCCCTACATCCCATAATATAAGGGATTTTGACTTTTTACTTACACTACACTGTTTAACCACTCGTCTTATTTAAAAAATTTATATAAATATAAAAAACGAAAAGTTGTGCTTAAAGTACTTTGGATAATAAAGTAAGTCACAAATAAAATAAATAATAATTTTAAAATTTATTAAATAAGACGAATGGTTAAACAGTATAAATAAAAAGTTAAAATCCCTTATATTATGGGACGAAAAGAGTAGTACAGGATGGCCTCATAAATCATACCACATGGACCCTCATAAATAACATGGAAGTTACTTTCTAACATGTAATAAATTACTTTTAAATTAATAAAATGAGAATATATTCAATATGAAAATGGTTTTGTCACATATTTTGAGTGGAGTACAATGATGCAAATAGATCTTAAAAACAATATGTGATTTAAAAGATATAAGTTATTAAAGAGATTAAAAAAGATACATACTATTGGAGTACAAACCAGTAGTCACGTCCAATGAAAAAAAAGGTATGCATTAAAGTTACTTTCTTTTTTTATAAGTTATAATTACTTTTAAGCTTTATTGAATTATTGTTATACGTCGAAGAAGTAATTTAGTGAAATCTAAAAGTAATTTAGATATGTTATAAGAGTAATTTATAATTCTTGAGATCTTGTTATAAAGATTTAATTATTACGAACACAACGGTGTAATCGGATCGTAGATCGGATGAGTAGTTTAAGAGAAAATTTTATTTGAAGTATAGATAGATAGGGTCTCTTATAAATGGAGTGGTAGCTGGTTTAGACAAACTAGCTACCACTAGCTGTGTAGTCACGTCCCTCGTCCTCCTCGTCCAATCACGAAAAGAGACCATGCGATTAACGAAGTAACCCTGGATCTGCGTGTTGTTATGTGCGCAAAAGATCAGATCGAATTGAGAAAGAGGAGACGAAGAGATTGAGTCGAATAAGCGTGGGATGGGACGGACATGTCAGGACGAGGCGAAGCTGATGGATCAACGTGCACGCCTACCGACCGGCCGAACAGACGAAACACCAAACTCCTGAATCCTGATCCGATCTGGACACACGATGACTGACCAAAAACTGCGACAAAAACATCTTAAACTTTTATAATAGTAGAGATAGAGATTATGTTTATTCTGAATTTTAGTTAGTTTTTAATCCCTATATGGACTCTATACTCTGCTTCTAATATTCCTTATTTTTAATTCCGAATTTCTTTTATTTCTTAATTGTATTTCTATATGGACTCTATATTCTTCCTTTGATATTTTTTATTTTTTAATTCCAAATTTCAGTTATTTCTAAATTATATTTCTATATGGACTCTAGTCTCCTCTTCAATGTTCCTTATTTTTTAATTCCGAATTTTAGTTATTTTTAAATTGTATTTATATATGGACCCTAGTCTCCTTTTCCAATATTCCTGTCGACGTTTGATGTCACGACTACGGTATTTGGACAGTATGGGGATCGTCGGTGCTAGGATATACGCGAGACTGAGGTAAAAGAGACGGAGACAGGGATTTTTATACAGGTTTGGGCCTCTGAATTGTCAGGTAATAACCTTACATCCTGTTGGCCGGAGCCGGAGTTACTTTTAATCACCATAATCACACCATTACAATATGTGGAATAGCCTATCTAACTTTTGTCGACATGTCGATCTGAAGGTCTGACTTGTAGTCGACAACAGGGTCGCCTTGCTTCTCGAATCCGTGTCCGGCGAGCTCAGAGATAGCGCTTTCGTCTCTCCTGACGTTATCCGGAGACACCGTAGGGGAATAGCCATGCCTATCCCTGAAGTCGATATCCGGCGGCGTGTCTTGGCGTATGTTGGCTTGTATTGGCTTCTATTGTTCCGTATATTGTGGTGGTTGCTGATTGAGGTGGATCTCGATCGTGATGACCGTGTGATCATGTTGATCGTGTTGATCGTCTCATGGTCCGTGTCCCCCTGTCCTCCTAGGGGGGCTTGTATTTATACCCATAGGTGTCCCCTTGTCCAAGTAGAACTAGGGAAACCAATATGGATACAATCCGAGTAGTCCTTATCGTTTCCATGTAGAACTCTGGTTATCTTTCCTTATGCGGAACTCCTCCTATATCCGCAGGTTGTTTCCATATAGGACATGGTATGTGGTGGGCCCTGCCGAGATTTAGTCAACTACTATTAGGTATGTGGTATCTATAACCCTGACAGTAGCCCCCGACTTCAATGCAAATGAACAGGTTCATATTCTCAACTGCAGACCTTGGAGGAACTGTTATCGAGCTTAAGTGACCGTTCTCGGTGAGTTCAGAGATAACGTTAGACTACCTTTGTCAGCCTCCTGCGGGCACTTAAAGGGTTTGTCTGAGTCAATCTCCGATGTTAACCAAGAAAGTACAGAGCATACGACTAGGTCTCTCGTCTTGCTGTAATCGAGAATTTGGATTGAAGTCAAGAAATTTTATCTCGGCGGGTACATCATCTCTTCATTCCGTATTCTTTGTTGAGATCTAGCAACCGTTCTCGAGCGATCGAGAAGGCGTAGAGTCTGCGACGGAGCTTGGTCGACATTTGTCGTACTCGCCTCAGTCGATCTTGGTTTAGAACCATAGACAGGGAGTCTCCGTCAATGTCGAAGAGAATTTTCCTGAAATCAATACTCAGAAAAGAATATCAAATAGAAATAGCCCCCGAGCGAACGCTCAAAGGGTGACATGTTATACTATGTATGGAAAAATTAAAAATAAATTAAACTTACAGACCAATGTTTTGTGTATGAGCGTCTTCTCTTTTACCGACTTCGAGCAGTCAGTTTGTTGAGTTATACACTCTCCCTAGCCCCCAGCCTTGTCGTCGGAGAATCGTTCTCGGATGATAAGGCTTTTGGACCTTTGACCTGCCTCGGCTGAACAAGCACTGATCCTAGCCCCCAGCCGTGAAGTTGGAAAGTCCATTTCCGATTACACAGCTTGGTTAATACGCACGGCGAGAACTCTTACATGACCAGGTCTTATATGGTCTTTCGTCTCTACAGGATCCGACAAAGCCTTATCCGCTCTGGGCGTCCCCAGCCGAAGTTCCCTTAGGTTCCTCGGAGGCCTTGTCAAGACGGCGTAAAGGAACAGTAGGATAGGTTTCAATGCTAGGTGTCGTCGTGGTAAGGGATCTCTGGGTAAAACACTTGGTGATATTGTGTACCTGATATCAACTTTGTTGAATTAGAGGTAGTGGGAGAATCGCTATACCTCTGGTCGAGGACCAGCTAGTAGTCGGAACTTGACCACTAGAAGTAAAGGTAGTGGGAGAATCGCTACACCGCTGGTCGAGAACCAGATGTAGTCTAAACTCGACCACTAGAAGTAAAGGTAGTGGGAGAATCGCTACACCGCTGGTCGAGAACCAGATGTAGTCTAAACTCGACCACTAGAAGTAAGGGTAGTGGGAGAATCGCTACACCGTTGGTCGAGAACCAGATGTAGTCTAAACTAGACCACTAGAAGTAAGGGTACGAGAGATCACTACGATTAACTGGTTGAGAACCAGTGAGTAGATGTCTCTCGATCATTTGGAGTCGTGGTACGAGGACCGCTACGCTGCCGGTCGAAGACCAGTTGTAGCTGTTCCTCAACCATCTGAAGTAAAACTCTAAAAATACGGACCTTCGAAAACTTTTAAATTAATTGCATCATGCCGATCTTATTCGCCTATTTTATTTGGATTTGATTTTGAAGTTCATTAATCGTGAGTAAAGAATAGTTAATTAGTAATAAACCCTAAAAATAAATTGGTAAAATAAATATAATTTAAAATAAAGATGAGGTGTGGATAGAAATAAATAAAATATTATCGCAACCATATTTGTATCAATTAAATTTAAATGCGATTGAATAAGAATTTACTCTAATTAAATTCAAGTAAATTATATAAAAATAAAATATCGGTAAAATAAATCTATAGTGGATCCGCTGGTTGGAATAACACAAATATTGAATAAACCACATTTATATAAAATTTAGGATTTATAGAATCAAAATTTATATGGGAAATAGGCTAAAATGGGGATAAATAGGAAAAGTCACTATTCATTGCCTCATAGGTGTTCGATTTAGGTCCCTAGCCCTAGACCCTCCTCTGCCGCGCGCCCGGCCACGTCCTGAGCCCCGCGCCGTCGCCATCGCCGTCCCGTCGCGCCGTCGCCACCGCCGCTGCCGCGCCTCGCCGCCGTCGCATCGCCTCGCTCCGCGCGCCCTTCGCCTCGCGCCCCGCGCCGCCCGCCGTCGCGTCGCCGCTGCCGCCTGTCGCGCGTCGCCACGCGCCGTCGCCGTCACTGTCGCCGTCGCCGTTGTGTTGTCTCGCGCCCCGTGCCGCCGCGTGCCGTCACCGTCGCGTCCCATCGTCGCTCCGAGCCGCGCGCCGCCGCTGGCGCGCCGTCGCCATTGCCATCCCGCTGCCGCGCCGCACGAGCCGCCGTCGCCTCAAGCCCCGTCCCGCCATCGCGTCGCTCGCCCCACGCGCCGCTCGCCCGTCGCGTCGCCGTCGTCGTCGCGCCGAGCCCCGTGCCGAGCCGCGCTGAGCCCCGCGCCGCGCCGCCCGCCCGTCGCCATCACCGCCAGCCGCGCCGCCCGTCGCGTCGCCATTAGGCCGCGTGCCCCTCCCCCGTGCCCTTATAAAACCCGGCCCCTTCCCTTCTCCACCCCACACCCATCCCCTCCATTTCCCCTCCCTCTCCTCCTTCTCCACGCGCCGCCGCCGTCGTGCCGCCGCGTCGCCGCCTTCGTGCGCCGCGTCGTCGCCTCGAAGCTGCCGCGCCGCGCCAGGTGTGGTGCCGAGCGTCGCCGCCTTGTGCCGCCACTGCCGGTGAGCCGTCCTTCCCCCCCTCCCTCGCGTCCACCGCCGCCGCTGCTCGGGTGCACAAGAGCCGAGAGAGAGAGGAAAGGAGAGGCCGGTAGGGAGAGAAAAGAAAGAAAAGAGAAAGAAGGAAAAAGAAAAGAAAAAGAAAAGAAGGAAAAAGAAAAAGAAAGGGAGAAAAAGAAATGGAAAATAAATAGGAAATTAGGGGGAGATTTAGGATATTTAAAACATTAGAATTTAATTATAGGATTAACTAAAATGTAGTATTTGCAAAATAATACTATAATTATAGATTATTTTTGGTAATCTCTATAAGTAATCAATTCGCGGTAGTAGTTTAGAATGATTCAATCAAAATGACTTAGGACGTAATTTAAGATGTATTTAAGAACTAAACAATTAGATGAATTCTTAGGACGTAATTTCAACTCACAAAATGACTTAGGTTAAAATGACCCAACAGTTCGAATTAAGCAGTTCCGCGAACTTTGTTGTCAATTTAGAATGATTGAATCGCGTTCGACTTTTGTGTGAATTATTTGGATTTTATTTGAATTCTAATTGAATTCAAATTTGTCGCGTCCCAAAACGACCCTAAAATGTATCCTTTAATTTATGCCTAGAATAATTAAAATCCGTGTGAAAGCCTCCAACAATTAAAATGTGCAAAGTAAAAGTCAAATAAGGCTTGGAGGATTTTTGTATATTTCCTAAAAGCCTTAAATGTGTAAATAAATTTTAGTGGAATTTTCAGAGCACAAATAATAATTATTAAGAAATAAACAAAGTTAAAAAGGTTTTATAAAAAAAAGGAAAACCCTAAAAGTCCCCCTCCCCTCCCTTGGGCCGGCCCGGCCCAACTCTCCTCCCCCCCCCCTCTTTCTCTCTCCTCTCCCCCCGGCCCACTCGGCCTCCCACCGCGCGCGCGCCGCTGACGGGCGGGCCCGCCCGCCACCCTTGCTGACGGGTGGGGCCCACCCGTCATCCCCTTCCTCCCGCCGCTCCCGCCGCCTGCCCCGCGCCCTAGAGCCGCCGCCGCCGTGAATCCCACCGCCTCCCGTCATCCCCGCGTGAAATTAATAGGGGGGAATCACTCCCCGTGATCCCCTCTCCCTTTCCCCCCATCTTTCCCTCTCTCTCTCGCGTTCAAACGGGCGGATTTGCCCCCGCAAATCTTGCCGGCACCATTGATGGCGGCCGGACCTCCCGCGCCGGATTCCTCCCTCCCCGGCCGCTCTCTCCCCCTTCAACCCTATTTAAACCCTCCCCGCGCCTCCTCCGTCCGGTTCCGCCTCTCGCCGCCCTTCCTCCTCGCCGGATTCGAGCTCGCGCCATCGCCCTCTCTCTCCGCCATCGTCGCCGAGCTCCGGTCCGCCGCCGTCGTCGCCCCGGACCATCTCCCGCCTCGGCGCCGCCTCCTTCGGCTTCGCCGCATCCTCGCCGACCTCATCCACCCCTCCGCTTCGGTCACCGACCGCCGGAACGCCGCCGTCCCCGTTGACCCGAGCCGCACCACCGCCTCCCTCCGCTCCGGCCGCCTCCTCCGTCGCCGCCGTCGCCTCGGGGTGAGCCGTGGACCGCTGCCTCCTTTCCCCCTTCCCTCCCCTCTCTCGGCCGCCGCTCCGCCGCGCTGGTGGTCGCCGGCGGCGACCATCGGGGCGCGAGCGCGCCGCCGCCTCCCGCCGGCCGCGCCGACGTGGCCGCCTTCGGGCGCGCCGAGCGGCTGCCGCGTGGGGCCCGGCCGTCAGCCACCCGCGCCCACGGGTGCGGCTGACGTGTGGGGCCCACGGCGCCGGCCGGTGTGAGCCCGGGTGCACCCGATCCACCGTGGACCGTGAGGCTGCCGCGTGGGCCCCACTCTCGTGGACCCGGTCCGCGCGCCCCTCCCCCTCGGCTGACGCAATAAATCGTTTTTAAATTAAAATTTAAATGAAGAAATTCGCAAATATTCATTTAAAGAGCATATAAACTTCAAATGGCCATAACTTGGCCATTTGAAGTCGGAATTGGACCGTTCAGGTCTCTAATTTTTCCTTAAGAAGTCAAGAACCCATTTTTGTGCTTTGTTCCTGCTTGTTATATGGAGTTTATTAGAGTAAAAGCCTTTCTTTTCCGTTGGTCGTGTAGACGCTGCAGCTTCGGAAGATCCGCTCTTCGTGGAGGTTGAAGCCGACGTTTGGGAAAGCGAGCAAGGCAAGTCACATCATCCTTGAACATATTGAATCCCAGTTTATAAAATTATTTTGATTTAAATTATTGCATTATCACTTTATTTAAATTCCCGCGTATTCACTGTTTTATTTAGCCATGCCTATTTACCTTTGTTATGACCTTATTATTATTGTTATTGATATTATTACCTTGTTCACCCTAGATTAAACAAAACCCCAACTAGTGGACACTCTACTCATGGTACCACTAGTATGAATTTAGGTAGATGCTCGCTGATTAATTAGGCAACATTAGGTGGTTTTACAACTCTAGACTTTGGGAATATTCTCATCACCTGGACATTATGGAATGATTGGATTATTGTGGAACTGGATTCACACCTCCCCCTCTATTCAAAACCCTCAAAATGGTTTTAGGCTGGGCTCGGGGTGCACGGTTTTGATAGTAGCACCTCGGCCATATAAGGACCGGTCTTCGGGCCTCTGTTGCAAAGCACTACCGTACTTCCACACGTCTAGTGGGTAAGGCTTAGTTTGTGGCTCAGGCTGGTTATAAACAAAAGTACACGGATGGAGATGGACGAAGTCGGGGGTCGATGGACATCTCCAGGGCAAATGAAGGCTACACGAGCTGCGGCCGGTAGTCGAGATGTCACGGCACAGGGCTGGTGTCCTGCTGCTAGGGGCTCAGTCCTGCCTACCTGTCCCGGAGGTTCCGACCGTAGGTGGGGTTGGGTCGGTACTCTTGTCTATGGCTAGGATGGGTTGGAAACTATGTCACGTCTTCTGTCCGTATACCGTGGTGGTATGTGGCACGTGGTTACACGTGAGGAAGATGTGTCTTGTGGGTAAAGATGTACACCTCTGATCAGAGTATAACCTATTCGAATAGCCGCGCCCTCGGTCATGGGCAAGCCGAGCAATGTACCCAAGTTAGTGTTTTAAATTCTTAAAACCTGCTTAACAACTAAAATGTGGAATGGTTGGCCTGGGTTGGCTTGGGACGAGCTGGGACCCAGGGTCGGGTTGCCAGTTCGGTCTGAATCATGGTAGGCCTTGGGTTAAGGCAGGTTCGTGTGGGTTCACGGCCTTGATTATTGATATTATATAGCTCTAGAATCGTGTTTACAAAACAGCTTTGAACAACTAAGTGACTTTTAATGCTGTTTACCGCAAACCCTAACACCCTATATTATGGCTCCCTTGTACTCCCTTGCATTTATTCTGCACTTGTGGGTGTGTCTTGTTGAGTACGGTGGTTATACTCAGTCTTGCTCAATTTTTCCCAAACCCAGAAGAGGAGCCCCTGGAAGATGAAGGCTTTGGTGTCTAGCTCGTGCCTGCCGTCAAGCGCCTGTCGTCGTCGCCCTAGTCTTCCGCTGTTTCCCGTTTGGCTTTGTGTGTTTGGTTTGGCATATAAATATTTATTTCCTGTCGTGATAAGTTGGTATCAGAGCCCCCTTGACCCTAGGACGAGCTTTAGATCCCAAGCCTTAGCAATATTTTCGAAATAAAAATCCTTTCTTATTTGTGAAAATCCTTTAGTCTCTCTCTGTCCTGCTGCTTCATTTATCGTCAAAATCTGATTTTAAAATGTTGCTTTTCTCTTTTGTTTTTATTTGTAGATGGCCAGCAGCATCAACCGTCGTGGCCTGGACCTGACTGGCTTTGTTTTGCAGCTGCGGGGCATGTGCGTTGTCCTGGGGTATCCGCATGGAGTGGACTACCAGGGCAAGCAGCTCCCGGAGCAGGAGGGTGATGATGCAGAGCCCCACGCTGCTTGGGAGGTCACTGCAGTGATTCTCACTGGCTCTCCCGAGAGGACTTCGTTGGCAGTCACCGCGGGTGGAGATTCTTTCTCCGCCGCTTGCCAGAACGCCGCACTCCTCGCCATCGGCACTCTTCACCAGCGCTACCCGGACGAGTTGCAGCACTCGCCCTACCGCTACCACCCTCGTCGCGGAGGAGCCCGTGACTACGCCACCTTCAGGGATGCTAGCTCGGAGGATGACGCTACCACCATGCACCTGGCGCGCATGGTGGAGGCGTACGACGCGGCCCGTATCGACTTCCATCATATGGTGCGCCGTGGGTTGGTCGAGAGCAACATGAAGATCCTGGAGCTGCGTCAGGAGAATCTACAGCTGAAGAAGGACCTAGACGCAGTGGAGGCGCAGCTGTGTCAGCTCAAGATCGCCCAGGGTGAGGTCTGTCGCCCCAAGCACCGCCGCGTCTGCCGCAGCTTGAAGATCACCGCCCGCAAGAGTACCTCCAGGCCCGAGCTTGTTCGTCAGTCCTTGGCATGGACCTGCTTCGTCGAGACCCCTCGTGCCGAGCCCGCGCCCGTGGATCCTCAGGAGGAGGGAGCCTCTGGCGTTGGTAGCACGGAGGATGCGCTGCTGCTCACCTTCCGCCCTAGCCCGTCGCAGGAGTAGACGAGTAGTTAGTAGGCTCGCGCGTGTGTTCTTTTCGTTTGTTTTCCTGCTAGTGTCGTGTGTGGCATGGTTATACCGGTGTGTGGTATAACTGTGTTGGAGCCTGTCTTTATTTTTATTTGCTTAAGCAACTTGAACCTTGATGAACCAATTTAATAGCAGTAATAAATTCAAGAATTATGGTAGTCGTGGGTGGTTAGTTTTAATAGTCAGCTCTCTCTGTTTGCCGGTTCTGTGTTGGTTTTTCAGATGGTGACAACCAGGAGAAGTGCTGCTACCGGTGATGGCAACCAACCCGAAGGCAGCAACCCCAACATCCATGGCAGCCCACCTCCACCTCCTCCCCCGCCTCCACCACCACCACCAGACACCAACTCCATCCTCACCCAAATCCTCGCCCAGCAGGCCAACATGATGGCTGCTTTCCTCCACCACATCCAAAATCCGCCACAGCATAATGCCCCACCTCCACCACCACCCCCGCAGCCCTCTAAACTCGCCGAGTTCCTCCGCATCCGTCCGCCTACCTTCTCTAGCTCCAATAACCCCGTGGATGCTTTGGATTGGTTGCATGCCGTGGGGAAAAAGTTAGATACTGTGCAGTGCAACGATGAGGAGAAAGTCATCTTCGCCGCCCATCAACTGCAGGGGCCCGCATCTCTATGGTGGGACCACTTCCAGGCTACGCAGCCAGAGGGGCAGCCTACTACTTGGGCCCGCTTCACCGCCGCTTTCCGGAGGACCCATGTGCCCGCCGGAGTTATGGCCCTTAAGAAAAGGGAATTCCGGGAGTTGAAGCAAGGCAACCGCTCCGAGATGGAGTATTTGCTTGAGTTTAACAACTTGGCCCGGTACGCCCCGGAGGATGTTCGTGAAGATAAGGAGAAGCAAGAGAAGTTCTTGGCAGGAATGGACCCTGAGCTGTCCGTGTATCTAGTTTCCGGGGATTATCCGGATTTCCAGCGTCTGGTGGACAAGAGCATCCGCTTGGAAGCCAAGCACAAGGAACTGGAGTCGCACAAGCGTCGCTTGGCGAATTTCCGCAATCAATAGGGGGCTAACCAAAGGATCCGCTACACCAATCCCTATCCAGGGGGATCCTCCTCGCAGCAGCAGCAGCAGCAACCACGCTCCGCGCCCCGACCTCAATTCGTGGTGCGCGTCCCACAGCCGCAGCAACAGCAGAGTCAGCAAGGGACCCGTGCGCCCCGTCGTCCTGCGCCCGTTGTGCAGCCTGGTCAAGGCCGCAGGGACGTTCAAGATCAACAGCGTCTGTGCTTCAACTGCTTCGAGCCTGGGCACTTTGCGGATAAATGCCCAAAGCCGAGACGCCAGCAAGGCCAAGCGCCACCCCGCCCCAACAACGGTGATAAGGATGTTACTCGGGGTCGTGTGAACCACGTGACTGCCGAGGATGTGCTGACAACTCCAGACGTCATCGTTGGTACGTTCCTCATTCATTCCATTCCTGCTACCATTTTGCTCGACTCTGGAGCTTCCCACTCATTTATATCTGTGCCATTCGTGGGGAGAAATCAGTTGGGGGTAGAAAGGCTTAGGAACCCTCTGCTCATCACCACCCCTGGAGGGGTTATGATAGCAAAGTATTATAGCCCTGCCGTTCCTATAGAAATCCAGGGAATTCCTTTTCCCTCGGATCTGATTCTTCTGGACACCAAGAACTTGGATGTGATCCTTGGGATGAATTGGTTGGCTCAATTCCAAGGAGTAGTGGATTGCGCAAGACGCACTGTCACCCTGTACCGAGGGTCGGAACAACCTGTTGTTTTCTTTGCACCCTCAACCTCTGTCAGCAGTTCAGAAATTCATCAGATAGGACTGTCAGAAATCCCCATCGTCAGAGAGTTCGGAGATGTGTTTTCGGAAGAACTACCCGGTATGCCGCCCAAGCGAGAGATTGAGTTCCGGATAGATCTTGCTCCAGGAACCACTCCTCTGTACAAGCGACCCTACCGTATGGCAGCAAATGAACTGGCCGAAGTCAAGAAACAGTTGGAAGAGTTGAAAGAAAATGGGTATATACGGCCGAGCACTTCCCCCTGGGGTGCTCCTGTGATTTTTGTGGAAAAGAAGGACAAGACAAAGAGGATGTGCGTTGACTACAGAGCTCTCAATGAAGTTTCTATCAAAAACAAGTACCCTCTTCCCCGGATTGATGATCTGTTCGATCAGCTTAAGGGTGCCACTGTCTTTTCTAAAATCGATCTTCGTTCCGGATACCACCAATTGCGGATTCGTGAAGAAGATATCCCGAAGACCGCATTCACCACGCGTTACGGACTGTATGAATTCACGGTGATGTCGTTCGGCCTGACCAATGCTCCCGCCTTCTTCATGAACTTAATGAACAAAGTATTCTTGGAATACTTGGATAAGTTTGTTGTGGTTTTCATCGACGACATCCTGGTATACTCACAATCAGAGGAAGACCATCAGCAGCATCTCCGTCTGGTGTTGGGAAAGTTACGGGAACACCAATTGTATGCCAAGCTCAGCAAGTGTGAGTTCTGGTTGTCCGAAGTCAAGTTCTTAGGGCACGTGATATCTGCTAAACGAGTTGCCGTGGATACCGACACGGTGACAGCCGTCACTGATTGGAAGCAACCCAAGACAGTCACTCAAGTCCGCAGCTTTTTGGGTTTGGCCGGGTACTACCGAAGATTCATCGAGAATTTCTCCAAAATTGCCAGACCTATGACGCAGTTGCTGAAGAAGGAAGAAAAATTTGTGTGGAGCCCACAATGCGAGAAGGCGTTCCAAACTCTCAAAGAAAAGCTGGTTTCCTCGCCAGTTTTAATCTTACCAGATACTCGCAAGGACTTCCTGGTGTACTGTGACGCTTCGCGCCAAGGGTTGGGGTGCGTGCTTATGCAGGAAGGTCATGTGGTAGCCTATGCCTCACGCCAGCTACAGCCTCATGAAGGCAACTACCCTACCCATGATTTGGAGTTAGCCGCTGTGGTTCATGCTCTAAAGATCTGGTGACACTATCTCATTGGGAATCGTTGTGAAATATATACGGATCATAAGAGTTTGAAATACATCTTCACTCAGTCGGATCTGAATCTTTGGCAGAGGAGATGGTTAGAACTCATCAAGGATTATGATGTGGGAATTCACTATCATCCTGGTAAGGCCAACGTGGTCGCCGACGCTCTAAGTCAAAAAAGCCGTTGCAACACTCTTGGCGTCCGTGACATTCCACCGGAACTTAATCAACAGATGGACGCCCTGAACCTAAGCATAGTTGGTCGTGGGTTCTTGGCTACGCTGGAAGCCAAGCCTACCTTGCTCGATCAAATCCGCGAGGCTCAGAAAAATGATCCAGATATGCATGGGATCCTCAAGAATATGAAACAGGGTAAAGCCGCAGGTTTCACAGAGGATGAACACGGAACCCTATGGAACGGAAATCGGGTATGCGTTCCAGACGACAGGGGACTTAAACAGTTGATACTTCAGGAAGCTCACGAAAGTCCTTATTCCATCCACCCTGGCAGTACGAAGATGTATTTAGATTTGAAAGAAAAATATTGGTGGGTTAGTATGAAGCGGGAAATTGCAGAGTTCGTGGCCTTTTGTGATGTGTGCCAGCGTGTCAAGGCAGAGCACCAACGACCGGCCGGACTTCTCCAACCTCTCCAAGTACCAGAGTGGAAATGGGATGAAATTGGGATGGATTTCATTACCGGACTTCCAAAAACCCAAGGCGGATATGATTCTATATGGGTAGTCGTGGACCGACTAACCAAGGTAGCTCGGTTTATTCCTATGAAGACCACCTATGGAGGGAACAAACTAGCTGAACTCTACTTCGCTAGGATCGTGAGTCTCCATGGCGTTCCTAAGAAAATTGTATCTGATAGGGGAAGCCACTTCACCTCTCACTTTTGGAAGAAGCTCCAAGAAGAGTTGGGTACCCGATTAAATTTCAGCACCGCGTATCACCCGCAGACAGATGGACAGACCGATCGTCTGAATCAGATCCTAGAAGATATGCTCCGTGCCTGCGTTCTAGATTTCGGGAAGATCTGGGATAAGAGTCTCCCCTATCCCGAGTTCTCCTACAATAACAGCTACCAAGCCAGCATACAAATGGCACCCTATGAAGCGTTGTATGGCCGCAAATGCCGGACACCGCTATTGTGGGACCAAGTTGGGGAAAGCCAAGTGTTCGGGACCGATATCCTGAGAGAAGCTGAAGCTAAAGTCAGAACCATTCGGGATAATCTAAAGGTGGCACAGTCCCAGCAGAAGAGCTATGCAGATAACCGACGCCGTAACCTGGAGTTTGCAGTGGATGACTTTGTGTACCTTAGGGTCACACCATTGCGAGGTGTACACAGGTTCCAGACGAAAGGGAAGCTCGCACCTCGGTTCGTGGGTCCTTTCCGTATCATTGCTCGACGCGGAGAAGTCACTTACCAGTTGGAGCTGCCCGCATCCTTGGGCAACGTGCATGATGTGTTCCATGTGTCGCAGCTTAAGAAATGTCTTCGAGTGCCATCCGAGCAGGCCGATTCAGAGCAAATTGAAGTTCGCGAAGAATTGACCTACGTGGAGAGGCCAGTGAAAATCCTGGACACCATGGAGCGCAGGACCAGGAACCGGGTAATCCGTTTTTGCAAGGTCCAATGGAGCAACCACGCTGAGGAAGAAGCTACTTGGGAGCGTGAAGACGAGCTGAAGGCAGCCCATCCCGATCTCTTCGCCAGTTCTTCCGAATCTCGAGGTCGAGATTCCGTTTAAGGGGGGTAGGTTTGTCGCGTCCCAAAACGACCCTAAAATGTATCCTTTAATTTATGCCTAGAATAATTAAAATCCGTGTGAAAGCCTCCAACAATTAAAATGTGCAAAGTAAAAGTCAAATAAGGCTTGGAGGATTTTTGTATATTTCCTAAATGCCTATGTGTAAATAAATTTTAGTGGAATTTTCAGAGCACAAATAATAATTATTAAGAAATAAACAAAGTTAAAAAGGATTTATAAAAAAAGAAAAACCCTAAAAGTCCGCTCCCCTCCCTTGGGCCGGCCCGGCCCAACTCTCCTCCCCCCTCTGTCTCTCTCTCCTCTCCCCTGCGGCCCACTCGGCCTCTCCGCCCGCGCGCGCCGCTGACGGGCGGGCCTGCCCGCCACCCTCGCTGACGGGTGGGGCCCACCTGTCATCCCCTTCCTCCCGTCGCTCCCGCCGCCTCCCCCGCGCCCTAGCGCCGCCGCCGCCGCGAATCCCGCCGCCTCCCGTCGTCCCCGCGTGAAATTAATAGGGGGGAATCACTCCCCGTGATCCCCTCTCCCTTTCCCCCCATCTTTCCCTCTCTCTCTCGCGTTCAAACGGGCGGATTTGCCCCCGCAAATCTCGCCGGCACCATTGATGGCGGTCGGACCTCCCGCGCCGGATTCCTCCCTCCCCGGCCGCTCTCTCCCCCTTCCAACCCTATTTAAACCCTCCCCGCGCCTCCTCCATCCGGTTCCGCCTCTCGCCGCCCTTCCCCCTCGCCGGATTCGAGCTCGCGCCATCGCCCTCTCTCTCCGCCGTCGCCGCCGAGCTCCGGTCCGCCGCCGTCGTCGCCCCGGACCGTCTCCCGCCTCGGCGCCGCCTCCTTCGGCTTCGCCGCATCCTCACCGACCTCGTCCACCCCTCCGCTTCGGTCGCCGACCGCCGGAGCGCCGCCGTCCCCGTCGTCCCGAACCGCGCCGCCGCCTCCCTACGCTCCGGCCGCCTCCTCCGTCACCGCCGTCGCCTCGGGGTGAGCCGTGGACTGCCGCCTCCTTTCCCCCTTCCCTCCCCTCTCTCGGCCGCCGCTCCGCCGCGCTGGTGGTCGCCGGCGGCGACCATAGGGGCGCGGGCGCGCCGCCTCCCGCCGACCGCGCCGACGTGGCCGCCTTCGGGCGCGCCGAGCGGCTGCCGCGTGGGGCCCGGCCGTCAGCCACCCGCGCCCTCGGGTGCGGCTGACGCGTGGGGCCCACGGCGCCGGCCGGTGTGAGCCCGGGTGCACCCGGTCCACCGTGGACCGTGAGGCTGCCGCGCGGGCCCCACTCCCATGGACCCGGTGTGCGCGCCCCTCCCCCTCGGCTAACGCAATAAATCGTTTTTAAATTAAAATTTAAATGAAGAAATTCGCAAATATTCATTTAAAGAGCATATAAACTTCAAATGGCCATAACTTGGCCATTTGAACTCGGAATTGGACAAACACAAACACAAAAAAAATCGCCAACAAGGAGCCACAAACACTTGAGCACCTACTTCGCATCATTGACGGGTTTGCAAGGGGCGAAGAGGATTCCAAGCGACGGCAAGCTATACAAGCTGAATATGATAAGGCTTCCGTCGCTGCTGCTCAAGCCCAAGCACAAGTTCAAATTGCCGAACCGCCTCCTCCCGCTGTTCGCCAGCCCCTGCTAGCGATCCATGGTCAACAGCCAAGACAAGGTCAAACCCCCATGACATGGAGGAAGTTCAGAACCGACCGCGCGGGCAAGGCTGTGATGGCCGTCGAAGAGGTGCAAGCCCTCCGCAAGGAGTTCGACGCCCAGCAGGCAAGCAACCATCAGCAGCCTGTCCGCAAGAAGGTACGAAAAGACCTCTACTACGCATTCCACGGGCGTTCTTCGCACACCACGGAGCAGCGTCGAAACATTCGGCAACGTGGCAACATGCAAGATCCAAGGCCGCAGTAGGGAACAGCTGCCGAAGCAGCTCGTGAAGCAGCTCAAGAACAATTACCCCCGGCCGAACAGCGCCAAGACATCCAGCGCAAAGTAATCCAAGTGATTACAAGAGCCGATCCACCAGCTCAGCAGTCGAAGTGGCAAAAGAAGATGCAGCTGCAAACGGTGCACAGCATTACGGCGGCAGGTGAAGGGGCTCCGAGGTACCTCAACCAGCAAATCTCCTTCGGTCCAGAAGACGCCGAAGGGGTCCTATTCCCACATCAAGACCCCTTGGTGATCTCGGCTGAAGTAGCTGGCTTCAAAGTCCGGCGAATCCTGGTCGACGTGGGAAGTTCGGCCGATGTCATTTTCGCCGACGCATATGCCAAGATGGGGTTGCCAACCCTAGCCCTCACCCAGGCACCAGCCTCGCTTCGTGGTTTCGGTGGCGAAGCAGTTCAAGTCTTGGGCCAAGTGCAGTTGGTAGTAGCCTTCGGTATAGGCGAGAACAGGCGCGAAGAACAAATACTGTTCGACGTCGTCAACATCCCATACAACTACAATGCCATCTTTGGCCGCGCAACCCTGAACAAGTTCGAAGCCATCTCCCACCACAACTACCTCAAGCTCAAGATGCCGGGTCCAACAGGCGTGATCGTCGTCAAGGGGGTTCAACTTTTGGCTACATCAAGGGGCGATCTGGCCGAAATCAACAGAGCAGTGCACAATGTTGAGGCCGAACCACATGACCATGCTAAACGCATGCCGAAGCCCGCCCCTCATGGCAAGGTGATCAAGAAGCAGATCGACGACTCCGATCCCGCACAGCTTGTTCTGCTCGGGGGTGATCTAGGTGAAGAGGAAGCCGAAAACATCCTTGAGGTGCTCAAGAAGAACGTTGACATCTTCGCCTGGAGCCCCGACGAAATGGGAGGTGTTTCGACGGACCTCATCATGCACCACCTGGCAGTCAAGCCGGATGCCAAGCCAAGGAAACAGAAGCTACGCAAGATGTCCGCCGATCGCCAAGAGGCAGCAAAAGCCGAAGTGCAGAAGCTACTCAACGCGGTGGTGATCCAAGAGATCGACCACCCACAGTGGTTGGCGAACCCGGTTCTGGTGAGGAAGTCGAACGGCAAGTGGCACATGTGCGTCGATTTCACAGACCTCAACAAGGTGTGCCCGAAAGACGACTTTCCCTTGCCGCGGATCGACCAACTTGTCAATTCGACAGCCGGCTGTGAGCTCATGAGCTTTTTGGATGCATATTCCGGCTATCATTAGATCCACATGAATTCGGCAGACATCCCAAAGACAGCCTTCATCACGCCGTTCGGCACTTTCAGCCACCTTAGGATGCCTTTCGGCCTGAGGAACGCTGGAGCAACATTCGCCAGGCTGGTGTACAAGGTCCTTTACAAGCTGTTCGGACGAAATGTGGAAGCCTATGTCGATGATATCATCGTAAAAAGCCGCAAGGCTTCCGACCATGCGTCCGACCTACAGGAGACCTTTGACAACCTACGCGTAGCCGGTATGAAACTAAACCCTGAAAAGTGCATTTTTGGTGTTCGCGCGGGCAAGTTGTTGGGTTTTCTTGTCTCTGAAAGGGGCATCGAGGCGAACCCCGAAAAAATCGATGCCATTCAGCAAATGAAGCCTCCGTCGAGCGTACAGGAAGTACAAAAGCTCGCAGGCCGAATTGCGGCTCTAAGTCGATTCCTCTCAAAAGCAGTCAAAAGAGGTTTACCATTCTTCAAGACCCTCCGAGGCGCGGGAAAGTTTAGCTGGACACCCGAATGCCAAGTAGCGTTCGACGAGCTAAAGCAGTACCTGCAAAGCCCACCCACCTTGGTCAGCCCAACACCGGGAAGCGAGCTGCTGCTCTATCTAGTAGCTTCGCCGTGGCGCTCAGTGCAGCTCTCGTCCAAGAGACAGAGTCAGGCCAGAAACCGGTATATTTCATCTCCGAAGCTTTGCAAGGAGCGAAGACAAGATACATCGAAATGGAAAAGCTCGCTTACGCCCTAGTGATGGCTTCGCGCAAGCTTAAGCACTACTTTCAGGCCCACAAAGTCACTGTGCCGTCGCAGAATCCTTTGGGCGAAGTGCTACGAGGCAAGGAGATCACTGGCCGACTCAGCAAGTGGGCAGCAGAGTTATCACCTTTCGACTTGCATTTTGTCGCCCGCACGGCCATCAAGTCCCAAGTCCTAGCCGACTTCGTGGCCGACTGGACACTGGCGTTCGCCCCCGAACCCGAGCCCGTCGAACAGCCTTGGATAATGCACTCCGACGGCTCGTGGTCGCACAGGGGTGCGGGCGCCACGGCAGTACTCACTTCGCCAAGAGGCGTGCCCATTCGATATGCCGCAAGGCTGCAGTTCGACACAACCAACAATACGGCCGAATACGAAGCTGTACTTTTGGGCCTAAGAAGGGCGAAAGCTTTGGGAGTTCGGCGCTTGCTCATCCGAAAAGACCCCAAACTGGTGGCAAGTCATGTTGACAAATCCTTTGAGGCAAAAGAAGAAGGCATGAAGAGATATCTGGAGGCTGTTCGGTCTAAGGAAAAGTGCTTCGCCGGCATAACGGTCGAACACTTACCTAGAGGCCATAATGTGGAAGCAGACACCCTGGCGAAATCTGCCGCCTGTGGAGGCCCGCATTCGCCAGGCATCTTTTTTGAAGTCTTGTACGCACCAGGTGTGCACACAAAAAGCCTGGACATCATGGCAGTCGACCAGGCAGAACTGGGCGAAGACCCAGATGACTAGCGAACACCGTTCGTCAAGTACCTCAAGAACGGCTGGCTCCCAGAGGAGGAAGCAGAAGCGAAGCGCCTACAGCTTAGAGCCACAAAATACAAGCTTGTCTCCGGCCAGCTGTACCGCTTCGGGGTGCTCCAACCCTTACTTCGATGCATCTCCTTCGCCGAAGGAGAAGAAATGGCGAACGAAATACACCAGGGGCTGTGCGGTGCACATCAAGCCGCAAGGACAGTCGCCTCCAAAGTGTTTCGCCAGGGAGTCTATTGGCCCACCGTGCTGAAAGTTTGTGTCGAGCAAGCCAGGAAGTGCGAAAGTATGCCAAACTGCACCACAGTACGAGCTGCAGCCTATCGCACCAGTATGGCCTTTCGCCGGATGGGGTCTTGACATCATTGGCCCATTCCCTGTAGTAAGAAATGGGTATAAGTTCGCAATTGTAGTCATCGAATACTTTTCCTGCTGGATCGAGGCCGAACCACTCGGTGCGATCACTTCGGCAGCGGTACAAAAGTTCATGTGGAAAAACATTATTTGCCATTTCGGAGTGCCGAAAGAGTTCATCACTGATAACGGCAAGCAATTCGACTCCAACAAATTCAAAGAAATGTGCAAGGGGCTAAACCTGGAAATCAGGTTCGCCTCAGTCGCGCACCCACAGTCAAATGGGGTGGCCGAGCGCACACATGGCAAAATTCTTGAGGCGCTCAAAAAAAGGCTTGAGGGGGCGGCGAAGGGTAAATGGCCAGACGAAATGCTATCCGTTCTTTGAGCCCTTCGAACGACCCCCACAAGGCCAACCAGGTTCAGCTCGTTCATGCTCCTCTATGGCGACGAAGCAATGACCCCGACTGAACTAGGGGCTAACTCGCCTAGGGTAATGTTCTCGGGAGGCGAAGATGGGCGCGAGGCGTCAGTCGAACTCCTTGAAGGGATAAGAATCGAAGCGCTGGAACACATGCACAAATACGCCACAAGCACCTCGGCAACTTACAACAAAAAAGTTTGACCGACATAGCTGTTGCCTGGCCATCTCGTTCTAAGGAACAAGGCGAACCCGGTGGCGGTCAGGAAGCTTGAATCAAAGTGGGAAGGGCCATTCCTCATCAAGCACAGATCTAGAACGGGCTCCTTTCGCCTAGCAAATCTGGAAGGCGAAGAGTTCGACCACTCCTGGAACGCTGCTTCCCTCAAGCGTTTCTATGTCTAGAACGGGTGGCACCCAAATTGCCAACAGATAAAAATGTACATATTTGGTATGTAAGCCTTTCGGCACTATGTAAGCCCTTCGGCACAAAAATACAAAAAAAAGAGGAAAAGAAAAAAAAACTAGATGTAGGGTCATTATCCACCTTGGAGGCCCGAACCAGTATAAAATCTTTGTGTTTCTCGCCTCTTTACCTGTGTAAATGATAATTCGTGGAAAAACCCCAAGGCAAACGCCTGATCAGCGAAAACGCCAAGGGGCGAAACGAATCGGCCGAAGCATCGCTCGCCGAACGTTGAAACTGCGACAGCTTATTTCGGAAATAACTAACCGAACACCGTTATACTCGATCCATGTAAAAACATAAGCGCTCCTTTCAGCGCGGAACATCATAGATCGAAAACGGAATTCGAAAGCTGAAAAGTCAGCATACCTATCTCGCTAATATACGCAACGGGGCCGACATGTTTCGACCCAACGAAAGCACAGAAGGTGACAATGCAAAAATAGTGAAAAGGAAATAAAACACACCTTTATTAACCTCGAAAATATAATCGAAGGTTACAGCCATACAACATGCTACAAGCATATAAAGCAAAGGCCTCACAGCCCAACTTACAAATAGATTACATCTTCGCCCCCACAATCATTCCCTCTCTCTAAGGGATAATCGAGTGAACTAGGTTCCTCGTCACTACTAATATTATACTTGTCACGCCCGGAATTTCTATCCAAAATTCCAAACGCTTACATGTGTGTAAACCCTCGTCCAGGAATCAGCCGAGGCAGACAATAACAAATTGATAATAGAATACAATTATTACTCTAACTAATAAGCGAATAAAATGTCATTACAGAGGTAGATAGTTCCTCTCAATCAATAAAGATCTAAGCAGTGGAAAAATAAAGGAAACAGCGCAGACGACTCCACTCCACAGGCAGCTTGACCAGGGCTACGCCTATTCTTCTATACCATCAGCATCACTGTAGAACTCCTCCTCTGATGAATGATTGCAAGGTGAGTATATGACATACTCAACAAGCCACACAGCAAATATGCAAGTGCACAGGATTACAAAGGATGGCATAATATAGGCTCATTTGCAAAAGCAGCATTTAGTAAATATTTAAGAGTAGTAAAACAATAGAGTAATTAATAATCAATTTTAATCATCACTGAACAGCACACCCATGCTGCTCAGGCCCAACCATTCTGAACAACCATACCCGGCTATACAGATCTAACTCCAAACCAGGAATATACCATTCCAAACCAAGAGCTAAACAAGTTATTAACAACATCATTTAATATGGTGAGAGATATGAGACTAATCACGAAAGACATTGTTAGACCCGCCCATTACCGCGGGCACGGCTATCCGAATAGTTTTACTCTGGCCAGAGATGTACCACTGTACCCACAAGACACAACCTCAACATCATGTCAACCATGCGTCGCGATACTTAACAAGTACCCGAATAGAGATTGTGACAATACCCTCTATATAACACAATTCAAAGCAGTGCACCGTTCCCGGATCATAATCACCTCCTTGTAAACAAGGCATGGACTCCCCAGCGACCCCCGTGGGCTTATCTCCGCCACTTCACAGTCTGGTGCTCTACAAAGAACCATACTATACAGAAAGTAAAGCCGTTGCCCACGCTGGCTTGTGGTTGGCACGGTAAATGTTTCACAACCAAAAATCGTGAACCGGTGCTTAATTGTCATGAGCACGACCATCAGAACCATGTACTCACAACCCACCATTATCAGATTTTAGTTGGCAAATTAATTAATTAACCAATCATGTTTAACCATCATGAGCTATCATTAAGCCATCATTAAATAATAGTGATTAATAAGTTATCCCAATAGTGTGCTAAGGTTTCTAAGCATGGCTAAACAATTATATCTAATATCTAGCTGAACCAATATATAAAGCTCAACTAGTTAAGTTACAATAACCCAAGGTATCAAGGAATAAAGTAATCAAGAACAAAAGGGCTATAACAAACAATAGGTTAATTCCACCCAATGACATTCGAAAATAAATGCAATAGTTGAATAGAAACAATAGCTTTAAACGGGATCAACATGCTCAAAGGATTGTTTGGGATCTGTGTGACTTGCCTTGCTGGCCTTGGAACTCTTCAAATTTTTCTCCTGCGAAAATGGACTCTCCGGAAATGTCGGAATCTAAACAGAAAAGAGCAAACTCACCAAAACAGCACATAAACAAGCATGAACAGTACATGTGGATATTTTTAACATGTAGATCTCAATTTTAGAAAACTTTAGAGACTTGAACCAACTAAATCCGAGCTAAGATGAATTAGTTATGAAATTTCAAAAAATTAAATCGGATTAAATCATTTATGTGAATTTTAATTGAATTATGACGCAATAATGAATTATTTTTGAAAAGAAAAAGAGGATTATTGCGTCAGCGGGCTCAGGTTCACGGTGGACCGGGTGCACGGCGGCGGTCTACGAAAACGAACGACCGAGATCTACCCTATCCAAAACGAACGGCCGAGATCTATTGGTCCACGACCAGTCTACGACGGACGGCAACGATGACGTCGGCGATGACGTCATCACCGGCGGCGGCTCGGGCGCGCAAGCTCGCCGGCGAACGACGGTGCGGCGGCGCAAACGGAGAGCACCTACGGGTTGCGGGCATCGCGGCGAACTCACCGGTGACCAAAACAGCGGCGGAAGATCAACGGACGGCGACGGCGACGAGGAGGAAGCGGCGACGACGACGACGGCCTTCCAGCGATCCTCAGTGACGATGGAGGGGCGGACGAGGTCGGCGACGGCTTGGCGATCACGATGGCGACCTTCCCGAGCGGAAACGACGACCGGAGCGACGGCGGCGCACGGCTGGACGAACGGCGGCGACGGCGGCGCTAAGCGGCACGGCGCTAGGGCTCCACCGGCGACGAGAGACGAAGGCGAGGGTGGCGACAGGTAGCGGAGGGCTTGGGGGTCCTTTTATAGGGGCTAGGGAGCGGCGGCGAAGGCCCACGGCGACCGGCGGCGGCGATGGAAAGGTTAGGGTTCGGAGAGAGAGACGAATCCGATTCGAGATCGAATCCACGGGTTTCCAAACCGAACTAGGCGACGATTCCAAAAGAGAAAAGATAGAGGGGATCCCGATGATCATTTCCTCTCTATTGATTTGACCGGAGATGGAAAGGGGCGACGGAATTGGAAGGGCGGCGGCGGCGCGGCTCGGCTACGGTTCGGGCGCGAGGGGGACGACGAGTCTGACAGGTGGGCCCTACCTGTCAGCGAGCGGGAGCGCGCGCGCGGGGGGCGGCTCGGCTGCGGGCTGACTTGGGCCGAGGGAGAGAGAGAGGGTTTTGGGCCGACTTTCGGCCCAAAGCCAAAAGAGGGATTTTAAAATCTTTTTCAATTAAAATTATTCATGAAATGCAATTTCATTTATTAAAAATACTTCCTTAGCTGAAATAAATCCTAGAAAAATCTAGGAACTATAGAATTAAGCAAAGTATTTAATAAAATTTTATCTAGCCCAATTTTATATTGGAATTTATTATTTAAAATTAGAGCTTCTCTTCTAGGCTTTTATAATTATTTCTAATAATTCCAATTAAACAACAATTTATATATTTAGGATTTTTAGGGTGTGACAATACACGACCCTAAGAGGAGAAGGGGGCGAAACACAGACTAAACTGTAGCGACGTTGGGAGATCGCTTCCTGCTGATCAGTCTTCTGATGGTTTCACCAAAAGCGAGCCATATCCTCCAAACGTCTTGTATGAACAAAATCGTAATCTTCTAAGGTTCGCCCGGGGTGCGCCCGCAACCAGCCGGCAACCTTAAAAACCTTATAGCTGTGACCGTTTATCTCCATTTCGTGATAAACAGGCCAAAATGGACATCGCACCTTCGGCAGACCCTTCAATGCCAGAAATTTCTCGTTTTGACTTCCGCAGCTCCCAGAAGGGGGCCGAATGCACGACTTTCGGCGAACACCCTGGTAGACAGTGCAGAAAGGGCAAAACACAATTTACACAATAAAAAAGGTGAAAGGGTTATACTTCGCCAAGTAGAATAAGGGATTATATTAAAAGAGCAGCCTGAAGTCGAACAGGCAAAAACTCTATATACAAAAACTTAGACTATAAGAAGGTCCGAAAGGACCAAAGAAAAAATAAAAAAAAAGACACGAGGGCGAAGGACCTCACACCTCAGGGTGGTCTTGGCCTCCGTTGCCTTCGCCCTCGTGCCCGGGGGACCGTCCCGACGGCCGGACATCCTTTTCAGAGTTGGCGGCAGCGCCCTCCTCGTTCCTCACGATCCTCTCAAGGTTCTCGCGGAGTCGAACCTTCGCGCAATCCCGGCCGCCATCCTCCCAAAACCCCTTCCGAAAGGCCCTTAACGCAGCCCCGGAATACTGCGTGTTGCTAGGCCATTCCTCCTTCACAAAATCAGGAAATTCTTGGATGTGATCGCAGCCATGCGCGTGCAAGAGGCTGAGAACGAATCCCACCGAAACGCGAGCGCAACAGTCCCCGTAAGCACCTGCCACTTCGACAATCGAACCGGCCGCCTCCTGCGTCCATTCGGAAAAATCGAGTGTAGTCCCACCTTCGCCCGGAGCATCTTCCGCCCACGCCCCAAGATCATTAAGGGCCAGGCGGAGAGTATAGCAGGCCTCCTTGGCGGACTCGGTGGCTGGTGCCAAAGTCGCGGCAGTAGCTTCGGCCGACACAACGCGGGCTTCAAGGGATTTAATCCTCTCCTCGGCCGTAGCAAGCTGACGGTCTCGTTCGGCATTCCGTTCGCATGCCGCTTCAAGATCAAAGCGGAGAGACCTGTTTTCAGCATTCGTCTTTTTCAAAGTCTCTGCCACAACGCACCTCTCGTCTTCCTTGTGCCGAAGATCTTCTTCGGACTTCCGAAGGCGAAGGCGGTACCCATCAAGCCGCTCTAAGGCAGACTTCTTGGCACTTAAATGCGCAGCAAGGCCCTGGCAAGAAATATATGTTACGTCAGAAAGCTTGCGAAAGAGCAGAATTCGGCACAAAAAAAATAAGTCATACCCATACGAATAGATTTTCCACAGCTGCACAACTTTTGCCGAACTCATTCAGTTCGGTGAAGAGCCCAAGGCCTTTGGTCGGCGCTATGACCTGGCACACCCCGTCTACGAACGGAGTGATTTCAGGCCGCGTGGCGAAGTCGGCGGGGACGAAGTGTGGGGCGGTAAGCATCACGTCCAAAACGCTACCTTCAACCGCTGGGGCCTTCCCCTCTCGTTGACGAATAGGTGACGGGACCACAACGATCCGTTCGCCTTCAGCTAGGTTCATCCCAGCGGCCGGAGCTGAAGCACTCCCGCCCGTTGCCGCTTCGGCATCGCTAGCGGGTGGCGGAGACATGCGTCTGCCACGGGACGCCGCGCGTTGCAGCACTGGCGAAGTAGGGGTCCCGTCGGACCCTTCGCTGTCCGAAAAGCCATGCCCAACCTGCACAACCTTCCCCTTCTTCTTTTTCCTTCTAACGGCCATCATCGGTTTCACGGCCGTGCTGGAAATCGCCAAAAGGGTGTTCGCCACGACGATATCCTGCGGCCGCGTAGGCGAAACGTGCGAGCCTGCACCAGATTTCGCAGGGTAGGGCTAGGGGTATAGCCATGTCACGCCCAAAAATTCACTAATAATTTCCGAACTAATTTGTGCATAAAATCCTCGTCCAAGAATCAGCCGAGGTACACAAACTGACAATTTAATATACAGATTCATCATAATAATAACGTTACATACTTACAAAAGAAAAGAAAACAGCAGCGGAATAACGGTCTAGCGATGGCTTCAGCTCCACTCCCACAGGCAGCTCAACTGGGGTATAAGCCAAACGTCTTCTCCTTCGCAACTTGTCTTCAACTGAGGTTTGATTGATTATTGCAAGGTGAGCATATGACATACTCAGCAAGCCACACAGCAAATATGCAAGTGCACAAGAATACCAAAGAATGCATAATATAGGCTCATTTGCAAAAGCAGCATTTAGCAAACAATTGAGAATTGTAGAACAGTAGAGTAATTAATCATCAATTTTAATCAACACTGAACAGCACACCCATGCTGCTCAGGCCCAACCATCCTGAACAACCATACCCGGTTGTACAGATCTATCTCCAAACCAGGAGCTAAACAAATTATTACCAATTATAGCATCAATAATTATTATGAGAGTTGTGAGACTAATCACGAAAAACATTGCTCAACTCGCCCATAACCGCGGGCACGGCTATTCGAATAGTTTTACTCTGGCCAGAAGTGTATCATTGTACCCACAAGACACAGCCCCACAACATGTCACCATGCGCCTCGATACCACCACGGTACCTCGGAAAGGAGCTGTGACAGTACCCCTCGCACAACACAATCCACCACAGTGCACCATTCCTGGATCATAATCACCCCCTTATAAACAAGGCATGGACTCCCCAGCGACCCACGTGGGCTTATCTCCGCCATTTCACAGTCTGGTGCTCTGCAATGAACCATGCTATACAAAAGGTAAAGCCGTTGCCCATGTTGGCTTGTGGTTGGCACGGTTAATGTCTCACAACAATAGTTCGCGAACCGGTCCTTAATTGTCATGAGCACAACCATCAAAACATGTGCTCACAACCCATCTTTATCAAGTTTTAGTTGGCAAATTAATTAATAAACCAATCACGATTGACCATCGTGAGCTATTATTAAGCCATCATAAAATAATAGTGAATCATAAGTTATCCCAATAATGTGCTAAAGTTTCTAAGCATGGCTAAGCAATTATATCTAATATCTAGCTGAACCAATATATAAAGCTCAACTAGTCAAGTTACAATAACCCAAGGTATCAAGGAATAAAGTGATCAATGCAAACAGGCCATAACAAAGGAATAAGTTCACACCACCCGATGACATTCGAAAATAAATACACCGTTGAAATAAATAGAGAATTTAAATATAGGATCAACATGCTCAAAGGAATTGTGTTTGGGACCTGTGTGACTTGCCTTGCAATAATCGGTCTTCAATCAATCTTCTTGAACACTTCCGGCGCTCTCACGAACCTTCGAAACGACAGAAACGACAAGCTAACATGCAAAACGAGGAAAACACTAAGAAACTCCAAATAAACAATACATATAAAGTAAACAAACATGTAGATCATGATTTTAGATGAATTATGAGATTTGAACGGCCTCATTCTGACTTCATATGAATTAAATATGAATTTTACAAGATTTAATCTAATTAAAGCCCATTTAAAAAGAATTAAATAAATTTAATTCTATTTATGGATAATTTTAATATGTAGATCTTTATTTTATACAACTTTAGAGACTTGAACCAACTAAATCCGAGCTAAGATGAATTAGTTATGAATTTTCAAAGATTAAATCAGATTAAATCATTTAGGTGGATTTTAATTGAATTATGACGTAATAATGAATTATTTTTGAAAAGAAGAAGAGGATTATTGCGTCAGCGAGCTCGGCTCACGGTGGACCGGGTGCACAGCGGCGGTCTACAGAAACGAATGGCCGAGATCGATCTCATCCAAAACGGACGGCTGAGATCGAAGCGGTCCACCACGGGTCTACGGCAGACGGCAACGATGACGTCGGCAATGACGTAATCACCGGCGGCGGCTCGGCAACGCATGCTCCACGGCGAGCGGCGGCGGGACGGCGCAAATGGAGGGTACCACCGGGTAGAGGGCGACGCGGCGAACTCACTAGTGGCTTGGACGGCGGCGGACGACGACGGATGACGACGGCGGCGAGGCTGAGGCGGCGGCGGACGGAGAGATGCAGAGGCGGCGCTACACGCGATGACGGGCTAAGGCGAAGGAGGCGGCGGATAGAGGAGGTCCCGGGGATGCTTATATAGGGGCTAGCAAGCGGCGACGGAGGCCCACGGCGACCGGCGACGAGAAGGAAAGGTTTTAGGGTTCGGAGGAGAGAAATCGATCCGAATCGAACTCAAATCCGGCGATTTCCAAAGCGATTAAGACGATGTTTCCAAAAGGGAAAAGGTAGAGTGGATCACGGGGATCATTTCCCCTCTATCGATTTCACCGGAGAAGGAAAGGGACGGCCGGATTTGGAAGGGCGCCGGCGGCGCAGCTCGGCTTGGGTTTGGCCCGGCGACGGCTGGAGGAAGACGATGGGCCTGACAGGCGGGGCCTACCTTTCAGCGAGCGGGAGAGAGAGAGGAGAGCGGCGGCTGCGCGCGCGCGGGCCGACTGGGCCGACTAGGCCGGGGAGGAGAGAGAAAGGGAGACTTGGGCCAACTTTCGGCCCAAAGCCAAAAGAGGAATTTAAAAACATTTTTCTATTTAGATTATTCATGAAATGATATTCCATTGATTAAAAATACTTGGCTCAAATAAATCCCGAACTATAGAATCAAGCAAAATATTTAATAAAATTTTTTCTAGTCCATTTTTATATTGAAATTTATTATTTAAAAGATTAGATCTTCTCTTCTAGACTTTTAAGATCATTTCTAATAATTCCTTTTAGACCACAATTTATAATTTAAGGATTTTTAAACAAGAAAAACACTTAACACTTATAATTAGATCATTAAGGATGAAATAATTACTGAACTGTTCTTTGTATCATTTAATAATTGAGCTCTGAAAAATCCGAGAAAATTTCAGAGAGTATAATTAATCATGGAGAATTTAATAAAAATTAAATCCAACCATGCTTTATATTTAGGAAATTTTATTTCCCACATTTAACTTCACTTATAAATTAATGAACATTTAATATAAATTCTATTAATAATTTATTAGATAATTTATAAATCCTAAAACAAAAATCAGGCTGTGACAAGCCATGAGAGGCATCCTCTTTAGAACAGACATCGGCATCCTCCTCTTCCTCCTCCTCCCAATCACTTTCGACGACGGCCTTCGTGCTACGGCGAGTTCGGATTTGGCCGCCTTTCATGATCGCACGCTTGCGTTTTCTCGAAGTGCCAGCCTCATCATCGCCGACCCGAGAGTGGTTCGATCGGCTTGGCAATTCGCCAGCAAAGACACGATTCACTCGGCCGTCGGCTTGGCGCTGAAGCAAGTGGGCGAACTCGGCTCTAGTCAGAGTACCAATCATCTTCGACGCCTCAAATTTAGCGTCCTCCAAAGTCCGCACTGTGAAAAGAGAGAAACAAAACCGTTTAGCCTACAAACCACCTTCGTAAAAGAAGTGTGCGGCCTAAGTCAAAAACAAAAAAACCTTACTCTCGGCCCCGGCAGGGAGAACGAGGCGGGGAAGCCCAAGAACTTCTTCGTCCTCGTTCACGGAAACATCCCATGCGCGGGCGAGAGGCGAAATTTGTCACGACCGGAAATAACCCAACGGGCGTTCCTTACGTGCGTGTATTATTCCTTGTCCCAGGAGGCAAGGTACACCAAAAGTTGATACATTACAGAGTCTATCAAGCGGAAGCGTACATAATTAATTTATTACATGGGCAGCGAAGGCCCAGCACACACAAAGCCAAACGGGAAACAGCGGAAGACTAGGGCGACGACCACAGGCGCTTGACGGCAGGCACGAGCTAGACACCAAAGCCTTCATCTTCCAGGAGCTCCTCTTCTGGGTTTGGGAAAAAATTGAGCAAGACTGAGTACAACCACCGTACTCAACAAGACACACCCACAAGTGCAGAATAAATGCAAGGGAGTACAAGGGAGCCATAATATAGGGGGTTAGGGTTTGCAGTAAACAGCAAACCGGGTGGACCGGGTGCACCCGGGCTCACACTGGCCGGCGCCGTGGGCCCCACGCGTCAGCTGCACCCGAGGGCGCGGGTGGCTGACGGCCAGGCCCCACGCGGCAGCCGCTCGGCGTGCCCGAAGGCGGCCACGTCGGCGCGGCCGGCGGGAGGCGGCGCGCCCGCGCCCCGATGGTCGCCGCCGGCGACCACCAGCGCGGCGGAGCGGCAGCTGAGAGAGGGGAGGGAAGGGGGAAAGGAGGCGGCGGTCCACGGCTCACCCCGAGGCGACGGCGGCGACGGAGGAGGCAGCCGGAGCAGAGGGAGGCGGCGGCGCGGTTCGGGTCGACGGGGACGGCGGCGCTCCGGCGGTCGGCGACTGAAGCGGAGGGGTGGATGAGGTCGGCGAGGATGCGGCGAAGCCGAAGGAGGCGGCGCCGAGGCGGGAGACGGTCCGGGGCGACGAGGAGGCGCGGGGAGGGTTTAAATAGGGTTGGAAGGGGGAGAGAGCGGCCGGGGTGGGAGGAATCCGGCGCGGGAAGTCCGGCCGCCATCAATGGCGCCGGCGAGATTTGCGGGGGCAAATCCGCCCGTTTGAACGCAAGAGAGAGAGGGAAAGATGGGGGGAAAGGGAGAGGGGATCACGGGGAGTGATTCCCCCCTATTAATTTCACGCGGGGACGACAGGAGGCGGCGGGATTCACGGTGGCGGCGGCGCTAGGGCGCGGGGGAGGCGGCGGGAGCGGCAGGAGGAAGGGTATGACGGGTGGGCCCCACCCGTCAGCGAGGGTGGCGGGCGGGCCCGCCCGTCAGCGGCGCGCGCGCGGGGAGAGGCCGAGTGGGCCGTGGGGGAGAGGAGAGAAAGAGAGGGGGGAGGAGAGTTGGGCCTGGCCGGCCCAAGGGAGGGGAGGGGGACTTTTAGGGTTTTTCTTTTTTTATAAAACCTTTTTAACTTTGTTTATTTCTTAATAATTATTATTTGTGCTCTGAAAATTCCACTAAAATTTATTTACACATTTTAGGCTTTTAGGAAATATACAAAAATCCTCCAAGCCTTATTTGACTTTTACTTTGCACATTTTAATTGTTGGAGGCTTTCACACGGATTTTAATTATTCTAGGCATAAATTAAAGGATACATTTTAGGGTCGTTTTGGGACGCGACAAAATTCGAAGGAGACAAAACTCCTCACAAAGATCCCTGGTGCTGAGCCGTCGGGCAACTTTGCGAAGGAGAATGAGCCGGGACTCGAGAGTCCCGTCGATCTCCACGGTTGGCTTCGCGTTGATGGTGACGGCAGAACGCTCAAAAAGTAGCCAGTTCGCCTGAGCATCTTCGGGGGAATAGGGGTTGTTGACGTAGAACCATTTCTGCATCCAATTCTTGTCCCATTTCGCCATCGATGCGGGCACCGGCCAAGCATCTGAATGCTCCGGTCGAAGCATGAAGTTCACGCAGCCAAAAATGGTTTTCCTTGGACCCACCGGTGTCTGCACATCTTTGGTCGAAGCGCATGCGGTGAACAAAGTGGCGAAAAGCTCGGCGGTAGGGACAAACCCACAGTCCGGCACATCCAAGCAAAAACCGCCAGCTTTGGAACGCCGACGGGCTAAGCTGGGGAAGCTTGACCTCATACATCAAAAGCACCGAAGGTAAGAAGTTATCACATGGAAGGCGAAGGCCAGCAGTGAAGTATGCAGCGAAGACAACCGTTCGACCATCCCTAGGCGACGGAACAACTGCCTCGCCCCCGCACGATCCTTGGTCCTTTGTAAGAAAACCAGATGATACCAGTTCGCCCAAGTCGGCCTCTTTGACAAGTGATTTGCCAAGGAAGCACGACCACCCTTCGCCAAGACTTCCAGGATCTTCACCCGTCGGTCCGGCCTTGGTAGGCTTGCGGGGGGCCATTGGTTTCATGGTATAGGAAAAAGGGACAAAAAGGCGAAAGGCAGAGAGCACGACGATGGCGAAAGAGCTAAAGAAACGGAAGAGCGAAGAGAGCACAGAGTGCGTCAAGCGGTAAAAAGGAGAGAGCACGGGGGAAGTGAAAAATGGCAAGCTGGTTCAGGGGTATAAATAACCCCGTAGCGAGACCGTTCGCCTGCCAACCAATCAGGCTCTAGCACGTGGCAAAGGGCAAACGAAACGGTAAATTCCAATCGGAACAATGCCGAACAGTAAAAGCCCGAGCACGGAAAAGGAAAAGCCCATGGAGCCCATTACTATTCATAGTAACAAAAGAGCCTTAAAAAAAACCCTCCTTTCGACGTCCTGCAACGAATGTGAAAAGGAATTTTTTCCTCAAAGAAATTTTATCTAAACACAGAAACTAACAAACTCTGTATACAGGAACAATGTAGGTTTCGGCGGGAACATCGGCCGAAAGGGGGCGCCTCATACCATGCCACATGGTTTGCATGGTCTCGGCCGAAGCTCCCTACTCACCCTTGCCCGTGAGGGGCTTGTTGGAGGCATGCCATGAGACCCTTCGGCCGAACCTGCCAAAACCATAGTACCAGCAAGGATCCAAGCCAAAGACGTCGAGACCATTCGGACGAAGCCCTACGGCGAAAGCCATAAGCGAAGGTGGCAAAGGCTGGAAACCCGCGCCGGTGCTTCGCAAGTAGAGGCATCTTGCGCGAAGGGCATACGGCGAACTACAAAGGCTTTGCCTTGACGAGTTCGGCATCAAGGAGGCCCGGCAGGCCGCTCCCAACCTTTAGGGCTCCTTCGCCCTAGACCAGGCCCAGCCTATCAGCCCATTAAAGGCCCATGTATGCAAATCACGCTATGTACCCACGTAAATGTTACGTAAATTCTATGTATAATTCAATAGTATCCATACTTGTAAGATACCTTAGAGCTTCAATAAAGCCTATTTTTCAGGTCCAGACCACAATCAAAGTGTTCCTTCCCGACGAACCCTTACCCAGATGACACCTAGCATTGAAACCTATTCTCATGTCCCTTTACGCCGTCTTGACAAGGCCTCCGAGGAACGTAAGGGAACTTCGGCTGGGGACATCCAGAACCGATAAGGCCTTGTCGGATCCTGTAGAGACGAAAGACCATGTAAGATCTGGTGGTGTAAGAGTTCTCGTCGTGCGTATTAACCAAGCCGTGTAATCGGAAATAAATTTTCCAACTTCACGGCTGGGGGCTAGGATCAGTACTTGTTCAACCGAGGCATGTCAAAGGTCCAAGAGCCTTATCTTCCGAGAAGAATTCTCCGATGACAAGGCTGGGGGCTAGGGAGAGTGTATAACTCAAACGACTAATTGAAGTCGCGAAGTGAGAAGACACTCATACACGCTACATCCAGAGTAAGGAAGCTTAGTTAGATAGATTTCTTTTCTATTTCACAAGTACTTCCTACAATTCCATCAAAATCCAAAATTATATTACACTTTTTCCCTAAAACATTTGTCCCAGGACACGGAGACTACCAGGAAGGCCAACGCCAGTCTATCGACTGGAAGACCTTCTCCGCCAGTGGCGCCATCGACTTCGCCAGACCATCTATCTCCGTAGGAGTTCTCCGAGAATGAGAAAACCCTTCGCGGAGGAACTCGAGGTGCAGCTGCGGACGATGATCTCGTATGCAAGACAACACATGCCCCCCGGCATATCGGCTTGATCGACGGCACTCCTGCTTCAAGGCTTCGTCGATATGTTGACCGATGCCTTCGAGCTGGGCGCAGGCCCCTTTCAGCCACGAGATATATCCGGCCGCCGATTCCTCGGGATCCCCATGGGGTACTCGGAGCTCTCTACAGACTCTGGACATGGACGTGCAGCAACTCTTTAGATACGAGTTGAACCACACCTCACGACCCTGGAGTGTCTCTATGGCCTGGTCCTTCTTCACTTCCAGCATAGTCCTCTCGAGTTCCGCGACCTCAAACTTCGTCCTCCAATACTGGATGCGACGATCCTGGTCAGTGAGCGCACTCTCGAGGTCTGCACAGCATGGAAACGATTAAGTAAAGCTGCTCTTCTCTCCCGAGGATACAACAAATCAAGTCGACCCAGACGGAAGCGTAAAGGAAATGATAACAAAGACAACCAACCTAAGGGAGTCGTTGCCATGCTCGTTTCCATGGGCGAATTTTGAGCTACATCGCCCTCCGGCACATGTGGCTCGAACGCAAGTAACGGAACGACCACTGCCAACTCAGGCTGCCCGCGTTGCTGGACATCCTCGACATCAACATCTCTACAACGACAACAAAGTACTCAAGATCAAAATGCTAAAAAAAGCTAAGGCGATGACTGCACACACAAAGGCGGTTGGAACCAATGAATGTTTTACACAGCATAACTAAAGAGTACAAGAGAGTCAAAATCCTACTCTTCAAAAAGTGGGAGAACAGACTCCCCCAGATCGCCGACTTCTTCCATCACCTCCTTGCGCGTGTCGCTAGCCGCCCCCTGATCCAAGATCTTCCGCAGATCGAGTTCAGGGTGCGCCAGCCTCACACACGCAAGGACATGTCACGCCCCGGTATAGATCTCGTTGAACGTCTCCTCTCCGATCCTGGCAGCGTGCTTGGAGGGGATCTCCTTCATTACCATCGCCAGCTCCGCAAGAGAAGACGTCAGCGAGAACTCATCGGGATTCGCCGGGATGGTAGACTTGATACCGCACTCCCCGGCGAGCTGGTGCAGACCAGTATAGGTGACCCGCAACGAGCCATGGATTTCCGACAAGTTGTTCTCGAGCTCCAACATGCGGTGCTCGACTCCCTGCCATTGTCGCTCATTGCCGGCCACCAGTTCCCTCATCTTCTGGAGGTCCTCGCGAACCTCCGCCAAATCGCGCGCCAGCTGGTCGGCGCGCTCATTCGCCGACGATGCCGCCGCCGCCCTCGCCTCCGCGATCTCGCGGCTAATGCCGCGAGCACCAGCCTCGAGGAGGCGCCCCATCTCGACCTGGAGCTCCTCCCAGGTGAGGACGGCAGCCGGCGGACCACGACCAGCCACGAGATCGCTAGCTGGGCCGCTAGGTGTCGCCTCGCGGCTCCTGGGACGACCACGACATCCGTCGAGGCCACAGCAGGAGACGCGCTGGAGGTCCCCCCAGACCCGTCCTGCGGCGCCTTCGCCCGCGCCGCCCTGCGAAAGGCTGCAATTGAGACAGACTGCAAGAGTTCGACGAAGTCACGAAACCTGAAATTCATCTACTCACTTCTCGCCGAGCGTCACAAGCCACTGCCGTCGCAAAGGCGGGGGAGACGCGTCCGAGGCCTGGAGTACAACCAATATGATGTGAGGTGGAAGTTTTCCGACTACATGATCAAATAACAGGAGAACTTACCGAGGGGGTGGGTGTCTTCCGATGATGTCCTACTACAGAGGAGAATTTCCTCCCCTTCTTCGGAACGTTGCCGCCACTCGTTGTGGCAGCAGCGGCAACAGCGTCAGACGCCTCCTTGGCGACTTTCTCCTTCAGCGATGCCGCCACCTGATGGTCCACGAGCGGCCCGATGATATCAGTCAAAGGGAGAGCCTACGCTTCATGAAATCATAATGCAATCCCGGAAGAAAAATGCAAAAGGACCGCTGAGTACACTTACATTGATGGCAGCGTCGCGCTCGGCTGCCCCTTTCTCGCAAAGGGGGATAGGGACGTTGCTCGCTGTTGTCGGGCCACTGATCATCAGTTGGTCGACGAGGCGCTCCACGGTTGCGCTGTCCAAACCTGTAGATCGAGACCAGAATCCGATAAGTCGGGAAGAACACGCGCATAAGAGGGTCAATTTTAACTAAAAAGAAAAATACCCCGAAGAGAAACCCGGGTCGCATCCTCCGGCCCAGAATAATCAAAGGCTGGATGGGCTCGAGCCTGGAGCGGCTGGATCCGCCTACCAATGAAGTCGGCAGCGACTTCATACCCCGACAATCCCCGTACTCGGAGGTCATCAATGATATTAATGAAAGATTGGAGGGATGGGGTCAAGGCGGGTTTGGCAGTCCAAGATGAAATCTTGTCTGGTTGCTCCTCAGGAACAACAAAGACTGGATCCGAATTTTCTATCTGAAGATAGAACCATCTCCCTCGCCATTTGCTGCGAGATGAGGGGCACTGGAAGGGGATGTATCACGACTTCAGGCCATCCTGAAGTCAGAAACCGACACAGCCAGACACCTTCTTAGGTTCCATCCAACGCAACTCATAGTAAAAGCGAAAGAGGTCAAGAAACGGCTCTACCCCAATGTAGGCCTCACAAAGATGCGAAAAGATACTCAGGAAGGCGATGGAATTGGGGTTCAAATGGAGCAAGGAAAGACCGTACAAATTCAAGACCAAGAAAAGAAATTTAGAAGGCGGAGGAAGAAAACCACAGAGAATAAAATCCTCGATAGCAACCATACGACCCAGAACAGGCTGGGGTTCAGTACCTCCTACTTCTCTCTCCGCGGTCCCGCGACCGGGAAGGGCGCCATCCTCCTGTAATTTCTTCAGCGACGCGCTGGTGGAAGTAGACTTATCGAGGTCCATTGCTGCCGGGGATCGCCGGAGAAAGGATCGAGATGAGCTAGCTAGGGTTTTCTGTGGGAGCGGAGAAGACGAGGGACGCTTGGAGGCTGTAGAGTTTTTTCACAATAGGCGGACTTCAAATTAGATCCCCAAAACTCCCTTAAATAGACGCACCTCTGACAGTGCGAATTCCAAGAAAAGGAGAGAGATGGCCGCCGGAAATTTCTGGGTCCGTTACGCGCGGCAGTTTTTCGGACTTCAATTTAAATTCACTCATGACCGTTGAGCTTCATCCGGTGTTGTCGATCACTCCTTGTCTCTCGGTCCTCACACTGAGAACGATGACAACTTTGACATCAGAAGTCACAATCGGTTTCACGAGTTCATTTAAGCATAAGTCGGGGGGCTACTGTCAGGGTTATGGGTAACGTATACTCTCTACCCTTCGATATACGTCACATATCGATATGGTATACTTGCGCGTATACGGACGCTTTCGGCATGAATTAAGGAAATCCATTATGGAGTTCACAGATGTAAGGAGTCCTACTCGGATAGAACTGGGTCGTCATTATATCGTGTCGGGTCCGATGTCTCTGAGTCCTACTTGGAGACCAGTTGACCTGCGGTATAAAAGGGACCCTCCAGGAGGACCTAAGGCATCGAATCTTACTGCCAACACATCCACCGCATCCTACGAAGCCGGAGTTTACAGGAGCTAAGTCGCCAGGTGATCTAGTCGAATCAACTCGACTACGATCTCGTCGGTATCGTCGGGTTCCACTATTCCCTTTGTAATATGTGGTTTCCATCATATAATCCCATGTCAACTGGATTAGGGCTATTACCTATCAAGGGGCCTGACCAGTATAATCTTTGTTTTCTGCTTGCTTGATGTCGTATTATGTAGATCCTCGTACCAGCGTACCCCAATACCCTCTATATCCGGGCTACGGGTATCCCCTGTCGACATATTAGTATATATCAGTTAGGATTTTTAGACCTGTGGCTATGCATATATTCCTCTAAAATATACTTTATCCGTTTCATATTATAAGACTTTCTATAATTACTCACATTCATATATATGTTAATGAATCTAGACAAGATTCATTAACATATATATGAAAATGTGGGCAATGATAGAAAGTCTAAAAAGTTTTATAATTGAAACGGAGCTAGTATATGCCTATTTGAAAACAGTACGTGTTCTCCGGAACAGTTCAGTTCTGAAAGAGAACAGTACGTGTAAAACGACGTTGGAACGGACAGTCCTTAGCGAAGACTTGCTATGTCAAAGTCGTCGGGTGTGTACATTTATATATTACTCTTTATTTGCTTTAGTAGTTTTCGTGGTTTTAATTAGCACCCAAGTTTTTTTTTTTGTGAGAACAAGCACCCAAGTAGGTGTAGGACATGATTGTGCTACACCCCGCTCGTCTTTATATACGATTCCTCCATTCCTTGTGGAACTGATCGAGGTTGCAAAAGTAGCGTGTGCTGCTCCACCAGAAACACAGTTCATTATTAGCTCATCCATGTCTCACCACCGAGGAGCAGCTGTGGCTGCTATTTGCGCTGCATTTCATCAAAATATTTGGATATGGATGCTGTTGCTCGGCGCGGCGCTGGCAACCGACCCCCTCGCCGCCGGGGCAACGGCGCAATGCCAGAACGCCAAGTGCGGCGGCGTAGACATCTCCTATCCGTTCGCCATGAATTCAAGCAGCTGCCCTATGGTGCCTGCCTTTGAAGTCAGCTGCAACGACATGGGGAATGGCGTCTACAAGCCATTCGTTGGAGATGTCGAGCTCCTCAGCATCGATGTCCAGCTTGGTCAGGTCCGCGTGGGGAATCGCATATCTTATTCCTGCTACAACAAATCGAGTAGACAAATTGACTCCAACGTATGGGAGCTGACCCTGACGGGCACGGGCTACAGGTTCTCCGACTCCGCCAACAAGTTCATAGTGACCGGGTGCCGGACACTGGCGTACATCGCTGATCAGGATTACGTGGGCAAGTACATGAGCGGCTGCGTGTCCGTCTGCCGGCGAGGTGATCTGATCGGTGTGATTGACGGCGTTTGCTCTGAGAAAGGCTGCTGCCAGACAACCATCCCGAAGGGCCTCGATTACTACCAGATGTGGTTCGAGGAAAGCATGAACACGTCGGGGATCTATAATGGAACCCCCTGTAGCTAGGCTGTGCTCATAGAAGCGTCCCACTTCTCCTTCTCAACTACCTACATGACTTCACCATTCGAGTTCAACAACACCTATGGCGGCCAGGCACCGGTGGTGCTCGATTGGACTATTCAGACAGCCAACACTTGCAAGGAAGCTAAGGTAAATCTCACATCATACGCTTGCAAAAGTGACTATGTTAAGTGTATCGACTCCTTCGACAGAACTGACTACATCTGTAGCTGCTAAGAAGGATACCAAGACAATCCTTACCTTCAAGGTCCCAACGGCTGTCAAGGTAAATTTCCATCTACTCTCCAATTATATAGCCAAAATTTATTCTCGAGTATTTCTAATTAACAACTTGTATGAAATAGCTGTAGCATGCAGTGAGGTGTGTGTAAGTTGCTTTCTTTATGATGTGTTCTTACTCCAAGTTTCCCAACTCATCTCCCTCGTTTTACACGCGCACGCTTTTCAATCTACTAAATGGTGCGGTTTTTGTAAAAAGTTTCTATACGAAAGTTACTTAAAAATCATATTGATTCAATTTTGAAAAAAAAGTTAGCTAATACTTAATTAATCACCGTTTCATTTGCCGTGTGCTGTTTCGGTTAGGAAATTGATCCAGCGAACTCAGCCATTATGTTTCATTAGACCTATTTTTTTTATTGTGGGGCGTTCGACCTTTAGTTTGGTTATGCATATAATTAACCAGTTTTCCTCTAGCCTATACCCATGAACTATCTCTCCCCCCTCGTGAAACTTCGATGGCACCAATCTACCCAAGGTTTTCAATTTTATAAGACTGCAATTTAGAGGGTCACCGAAATTTTGATAATTTTTGAACTCTTTGGGCACAAAATTATTTAAATTTTAAGTAAAATTTGACTTAATTTGAATAAATTTTTAGCAAATTCAAATTTTGAAAAAAAAAACATAAACTACGAGCTAGATAGTTGCATGCCTAGGGTCCAAAATTCCCAAAATTTCAATCCCTGATTCTACCCCTAATCCAACAACCGAAATCTAATCCGTTTCTCTAATGGCTTGCACTTCCTCAGCAGAAAACGTAGTCCTATTTCTGGGCATTCTAGCTATGTTAGAAGTCAGGCTAGCCTTAAATCCTCCAAATTCTCACATTACAGATCATATTTGTACACACAGTTAATTAGCACTGTATGAGGGGTCAGTGGGTCACGGCTGCTGCTGAAGTGGTTCCACATGTTTTCCTTGTTTCCAAACTCAAATTAATTTCTTAAGCTTCATCCATCGTCGCCCAAACTTTAAAAAGTCGTACCGGCTTATTCCCTTGCAATTATTGACGACGAGTTCTTCCAATGATCTGTCGCTGCCAAGGTACTCCAGCCAGTTAGTGCTACCAGCAATTCCCTTGCAATCATTAAGGTCAATTGAACATAGAGCCTTGCAACCACAAGCTACCAAGAGAAGCTCATTTGAAGTTACTTCTGGTATGGACTTCCACTTCAGAGACATCAACTTCTTGCAGTAAGGGTGTGTTTAGTTCACGCCAAAATTGAAAGTTTGGTTGAAATTGGAACGATGTGACGGAAAAGTTGGAAGTATATGTGTGTAGGAAAGTTTTGATGTGATGAAAAAGTTAGAAGTTCGAAGAAAAAGTTTGGAACTAAACTCAGCCTAAGTTAGACGAGCAGTATCAGCATCATTGATATTTGAGCCGAAACTTAAGGTGATATCATTAAGCAAAGTACAACGAGAGGTCTTCTGTTGCAAAGTACGACGAGCAAAGGAACAAAGAGACGTTGGTTGTTGATATGGTCCCCATTGCCAGGCGTCGAACCAGAGTAATCGATCTCTACTTTGAGTAAATTAGGAAACCGTGAACAAAATGCTCAGAGATCTTTTGTTGCAAGTCCACAAGCAACGCGAATAGTACCCCTTTGCTCCAGATCGATGGTGTAGAAGCTGCTTCAACACAAGGGAAGGAGAATTAAGATCGATGGTGTATTAGATTACTCCCTTCAAATTATCAGAATATAGTTAATCTACTAATGGATATGAGTATATGACACATCCTAGTACCATAAATTTAGATATAAGTTCGTTCAAATTATACGTATCACATATTAACTTATTATGAGACCAACAAATTAAAGTAATTTATTTAGGATGGAGCGAGCATATGTGAAGACTTGTTTAGTCAAAGTCGCTTCCGCTCAATTAATTACTACTGTTTTTATTTTTCTGGTTAGCAGTTAGCACCCAATTAAGGCACGCCAGTGCTGCCGCTCGTCTTTGGGTGTGTTTAGTTTGCGAAAAGAATTTTTTTTGTCACATTGAATATTTGACCGGATGTCGGAAGGGGGTTTTCAAACACGAATGAAAAAACTAATTTCATAAGTCGCCTGTAAACAGCTAGATGAATTTATTAAGTCTAATTAATCCGTCATTAGTATATGTAAATCACTGTAATACTTATGGCTAATCATAGACTAATTTGGCTTAAAAAATTCGTCTCGCGATTTCCAGACAAACTGTGCAATTAGTTTTTTTTATTTATATTCAATGTTCCATACATGTGTCAAAGATTCGATATGACTTTTGAGAAAAAAAAATTTTGGAAATAAGCAAGGCCTTTATATACTGTTCCTCCATTCCTCGTGGAAGTGAGGCTGCGGATGCGCAAGTGTGCTGGACCAGAAACACACAGCTGCAGCTTATTAATTCATCCAAGCTTATATCATCCAAAGGGCCTGGATTTCTACCAAGTGTGCTTCGAGAAAAACATGAACATATCACGGATCTGTAATCGAAACCCCTGCAGCTACACGGTGCTCATGAAAGCACCACTGCTGGAAAACTCATCTTCTCAACTGATTCGTAAGCCCTTTGAATCCCGGGTACGTAACCAGGACCTAAAATCCGGGGCTACCATCTTTAATCTTTTTTTTATGTTTTCCATTGTTTTTTTGCTGTTTGCATATTGATTTCTACTCAAACTCCACAGTAAAATCATCAACATTCATATAAACATCACAAAATTATCCATAGTCATACAAATCATCCACATCCAAAGGCACAATTCACATCACAAATTTACAAATCAAAAGACATCACAAATCAACAAAATCACAAATAAATCAACCAAATCTAACAACTAAATCAACCAGGACTCGCCCTGTCTTCTCGCGCCGCCTCCCTCCACCGCCCCGCCGTCGCCGTCGCTGTGCAGGGTGCCGCCGCCGCTCGCTCCCTCTGCTGCTGCAAGAAAAAGTGAAGGAGGGGATAAGAGAGAAAGAAAAGGTGAGGATAAGACAAAGGAAAGAGAGAGTGGTGTGAGAGGAGGAAAGGGAGGAGAAGGAAGTGTTTGCGATAAGGAGGAGAGATTAAGTGCAAGGTATTATATACTAAATGTTGAATTTTAGTTCTGGTTAGTAATATCATCTGGGACTAAAGATAGTAAGGGACCGAACGTTTTTTGAAGCGGAACTAAAAATGATCTTTAGTCCCGGTTGGTAATAAAAGTGGCGTTGGCTTTTCAACCGGGAGAAAAAGTAATGTTTAGTCCCGGTTCCTAATATTGTTTTTATCAACCCAGTAAAGATAGATTTCTCGAGTACTGCATCCAACTTCTCCCGTTCTGAGTTCAACAATACCTACGTTGGTCAGGCGCCGGTGATGTTTCGGCTATCTGGACTGCCAACTTTTGCGAGGAAGCGACAAAAAGTATCAGGTCGTATGCGTGCACAAGTAGCAACAGGCCAACAGCATATATGTATGGACTCCTCTAATGGACCAGGCTATATAGACAGCTGCTCTCATGGATACAGAGGAAATCCTTAGCTTGAAGGTCCCAACGGAAGCCAAGGTGATTGTCTCTCTAATCCCTCACTTATGGTTTTGATAAAAATAAGAAGAAACATTTACATTACCGGCCTCTACAAAACTGTACTTCCTCCGTTTTGGACAATGACGTGGTCTACAAAATATATCTTTGACCTTATTTTTCTGTTACAATATATACAATAAATAAATGTATGTTACTTTTATTATAATTCTTTAAAAGACAAATCTATATATATGTTGTTTTAGTTTCTTTAAGTGATAAAAATTTGATCTCCACCTTGTCCAAAACGTCAATTAATATAGAACTGTAGGAAGTATTGTTTTTACACAGCTTGACATTCTTATCACACTTATAGTATATCTTTGATGACTTAATTATTACTCCCTCTATCCCATAATATAAGGCGTGCACATATTTTAAGATTTAACTTTAAAAATATTTGACCAACAATTATTACAATATAAATTAAATTTTATTTGTTAAAATTAATATCATTGAATTACCATTTAAATTTACTTCAAGATGGTTACAATAGACCTTATAGTATATGACAAATTATAAGTCAAAAATTAGTATTATAGGATGGAGAGAGTAGCACGCTGTGTGGTCATATAAATAGCTTGATTTTATAATTTATTTTGAACTCCAAATAAGTTCCCATCATAAATTTAGCTTAATCAATTATCTTTTGTAGTATGATGTATATCCCGCCCCCATCCCCTTCTTGAAAGAGTTACCTTTCTTAAAACCTTCAAGTAATAGCTCCACTCCGGTGCTCTCTATTGGTATAAGAAACAATCTGAACCGTTGATCTTATTTGATCGAAGGGTTTAAATCTATTTCTACTACCATTTTACTTAACGGTAGTAGAATCATTGAGGGGTATTATTGTCTAGAAAAAAAATATTTGCAGAGGGGTATAATCGTCCTTTACACTCGCTCTGGGAATTAATATATGGAAGGATAAAATCGTAATCCTGATAACCCATAGAAATCGTTCGGATTTGTGCCAAAACTCCCATGATCCTGATCGCTCAAATGGCAGCACAGCGCTCCCGGCGATTCATGAGAGGGTGCTTCTCCAGGTTGTTTGGAGTGCAGGGCTTACCAACGCGTATGTTCATCCATTCGATTTTATTCTATGGATGATAAGTAAATACACTAGCTCTTTGTACGATGTTCATTTAACAGCAATCCGCTATGTCCTCACCCCCGCCGCTGACAAAGTCCGAGCTCAAGATGGCATGCTGTCCACCTCCTAGACTAGCACCGCTGCCTCGCCCACATGCACCGCCTTTTCTTGCCACGTGGATCCTTCCCTCGTCGCTCCGCTCTACCCTGCAAAGGCTCCCGTCCTTGAGCCCGCCTCAGATCCGCATCCTCCTCCAGCACCTCACTTGTCCTCTGCTGCAACTGCCGCCGCCGATGTTGCCACTCCGGGCGTGGGCATCGTCGTGCGGTGCCCCTGCTTCTCCGCCGCGTCGCATCCTCCTACCATGCCTCACTTATCCTCCGCCGCAACTGCCGCCGCCAATGTCGCCGCTCCGGGCGTGGTGTTGTTGCACGGTGTCCCGCTCCTCCGCCATCCTGATTGTGTCCATTCCTTCGCCGTGCCTCCATCATCGCTGCGCACTGCGCCCGCTAGTAGGGCCACCGCTCACGGCTCGCTGTCCTCACCAGAGAAGAGAGAAAGGAGGGAAATAGAGGAAGAGATAAAAGAGGGGCAATTTCGGTCACTCTACGTAAAATTGGGCCCCCTCTCGTCTGATCAGCACAAATACACTATTTTAATGGGTGCGGTGTTTGCTGGCAAATAACCACGTTTAGAGAGTATTTTGTCCTAAAAATGAGTTTGTGTGGTGTCGTGCAGCTAAAATCACGAAGTCGCAACATCATGTAGCAAAATTTGTGTAACATCCTGAAAATTTCCGACAATAAAAATCACTAAAATTTTAAACTTTTTAAAACTTTTGCATCATGCTGGTTGTTATGGTTGATATTGCTTGCCAAAATGTAGATAATCACAGAGAAAGCAAATCTAAACAAAGGGAAGGTTAATTACTAATTTAATTTATAGATCAAATATTAAATATTCGAAGCATGCTGATAGCTTGATGCCATGATTAGCTAAAAGAAACAGTAAAATTAAATCTAATTCATTTGAATCCAATCTCATATGAAATATAGGAACACATGAAATGATGATCACCACTATAATGATCGTGTTTATAAATAAGTAATTCACCGGAATATATAGATTGATACTTAGAACATTTCACCAAGTTCCTCATGACATGAAAATCACTCATATAAAATAATGGTCATATAAATAAATTAAACTTTATATATAAATAAAAATATGTGAGTGTTTAATTAAACAACTAGATTAATGTTGTACCGAGTCTCAATTTATATTTATAGAATGATTAGATCTACGTAAAATACATTGTTATACAAATAAGTTCATTCAATGTGCTACTGTAATAATAATGGCCACATTAGAATATTTTAATTAATTTTGGAACCCTCAAAGCCTCCAAAATTATCTAGGTTAATTTTGGAATTAGACCTCATTTAAATAACGCAATAAAAAAATATATAAAAATAAAATATGGGTAATATTAAAAATTGAGTAAACTTTCATCTAAATTAACACATCTATTGGGTAAACATGAATTGTGTGAAATTTAGAATTTATGGGGCAAGTTTTAATAGGAAATAGACCCCAAAATTGGATAAATAGGAGGAGGCAATGTTCATTATGGCATAGGTGTTTGATGTGGTCCCTTAACCCTTTGTCACGCCCTAAAAATCTTAAATATTTAAATTGTTGTTTAATTGGAATTTTTAGAAATTAAATTAAAAGCCTACAAGCTAAACCTTAATTTTCTAGGAAAATTTTCAACATAAAAATGAGCTAGATAAAATTTTATTAAATACTATGTTTGCTCCTCTATTTTCTAGAATTTTCTGGGAATTATTTGAGCAAGGGAAGTATTTTTAATAATTGAAACATCATTTCATAAACTGTTTTTATTTAAAAAGTTCAAAAAGTCCCCCTCCTAGGCCGTTGGGCCGAATCCGGCCCAATTCTCTCTTTCTCTCTCTCTCCCGCGCGCGGCCCATGCCGGCCCAAGCCGCCGCCGCCCGCTCCCCTCTCTCGCGGAGGCTGACAGGTGGGGCCCACCTGTCGGATCCATCCCCTCTCTCCAGCCGCTGACATGTGGGGCCCACATGTCAGGGCCATCTTCAACCTCCGGCCGCCGCCGCGCAAGCCGCCCGAGCCGCCGTCTTCCACCTCCGTTTCCGCCCAAATCCGAGGCCGATTCCTCCGGGATTTTGAGGGGTTTTGTTCCTCTCGGTCTCCTCTTTCTTTTCCCCCAAGAATCAAAGGAATCCGTTGCGATTTGGAGTCGAATCGAATTTGTTTCGATTTTATCCCTAAAGCCGAGTCCGAGGTCTTCCCGACTCGATTCCTCCCGTTTGCGGCTTGATCTCTTCAATCCGAGCTCCTATAAAGCTTCCTCGTGTTCTCCTCTTCCGTTTGCCCCCTTTCCCGTGCTCTCTCGTGCCCCGTAGCGTCGCCGCCGCGTGCACGAATCCCGCCGCCGCCGCCGGCCGTCTTCGGCAACGTCGCCGCGCCGTCTCCGCCGTCGCCGCCGCTTGCCGTCGCCGCCGTTAGGTGCGCCGTGGTGCAAGGAACCTCGGCCGCCCCTCCGTCTTCGCCGCCGACCACCGGAGCGCCGCCATCGCCGTTAACCCGAGCCGCCGCGCCGCCTTTGCTCGTCGCCGGCCGCCGTCGTGCATCCTTTGACGCCGGGGTGAGTACCATCGGGTTCGTCTCGATGCCCTATTCGCGTAGATGCCCTCCAATCCCGCCGCCGTTGTCCCTAGCGCCGGCGAGCTCGTCGTCCCGAGCCGGCCGCCGTGCCGACGTCAGCATGACGTCAGCATGACGCCAACCCTAGGGCTGACGTCATCATCGCCAGGGCTGACGTCATCTCTCTATCTTTTTTTTCTTTTTCCCGATTTTCTAATAGATTAAAACTTCGGAAAATCATAACTAAATAACCGTAGATCCGTTTTAGGTGGTTCAAGTTCCTAAATTCTTCTAAAATCAAGATCTACATGTTAAAAATATCCACATGTACTGTTCATGCTTGTTTTTGTACTGTTTTGTTGATTTTGTTTATTTGCTTTAGTTTCCGACGTTCCGGAGGAGAGCGTTTCCGTTGAGGAAGGTTCCGAAGTGTTTGTGGAAGCCCAAGGCAAGTCACACAGATCCCAAACAATCCTTTGAGCATGTTGATCCCAATTAAAGCTATTATTTTATTTCAACTATGCATTGTTTTCGAATGTCATCGGGTGGTGAACCTTTCCCAATTAATTATTGGCCGAAGATGACTTTATTTTCCTATGGGTTATAATTTGATTAGCATGAACCTTATATATTGGATTGGTTCAGCTAAATGCTATATATAGGTTTGCTTAGCCATGCTTAGAAACATTAGCTAACTAAAAGGGGCTAAATATAATTATATTACATAATTATTATTGATAATAATGGTTATATTTAAATGGTAGCTCACGATGGTCAATCGTGTAATGATAATTAATTGATAATTAAAACCTGATTAAGGTGGGTTGTGAGCATATGGTTTTGATGGTTGTGCTCATGACAATTAAGGACCGGTTCGCGAGCTACTGTTGTGAAACATTTATCGTGCCAACCACAAGCCAGCGTGGGCAACGGCTTTATCTTTTGTATAGCGTGATTCATTATAGTGCGCCAGACTGAGAAGTGGCGAGAAGTCCATGGGGGTCGCTGGGGAGTCCATGCCTTGTTTATAAGGGGGTGATTATGATCCAGGAAAGGTGCACTGTAATGGGTTATGTTGTGCGAGGGGTATTGTCACGACTCCTTTCCGAGATACCGTGGTGGTATTGAGGCACATGGTGACATGATGTGGGGTTGTGTCTTGTGGGTACAGTGGTACACCTCTGATCAGAGTTTAAACTATTCGAATAGCCGTACCCGCGGTTATGGGTGAGTTGAGCAATGTTTTTCGTGATTAGTCTCACACTACTCTTAAATGGTAATAATGTGATCATTAATTGGACTCCTGGTTTGGAATGGTTAATTCCTGGTTTGGAGGTTTGATTTGTTCAACCGGGGTTGGTTGTTCAAATGTGGTTGGGCCTATGCAACACGGGTGTGTTGTATAGTGTTTATTTAATATTGATTAATTATTCAACTGTTTTTACTATTCTCTTAAATATTTATTAAATGCTGTTTCTGCAAATGAGCTATATTATGCCATCCTTTGTTACCCTGTGCACTTGCATATTTGCTGTGTGGCTTGTTGAGTATGTTATATGCTCATTCTTGCAATATTCATTCATCAGAAGAGGAGTGCTTCAGTGAAGGTGATGATCTGGAGGATTAGGCTTGTTCTCGGTTAAGATGCCTGTGGAGTGGAGTCGCCATAGCTGTTCCGTAGTTTGTTTTAGTTTAGTTTATTTCCGCTGCGTAGAATGTTATTTTTCTTTGAGAGGAACTATCTACCTCTGTAATATTTTTAATATTTGCGAGTATTAAATAGTTATTTAGTTGTACTCTATTATCAAATTGTCATTGTGTGCCTCGGTTGATTCCTGGACGAGGGCTTAACACACATGTAAGCGTTTGGAATTTTGGATAGAAATTCCGGGCGTGACAAGTTGGTATCAGAGCCACCTTGACCTTAGGATAAGCCAAATGGTAAACCTTAAGTAGCCTTCAAAATATTTTGAAAAATAGAACTGCTCTTCTCTATTCTCTTATAAATTAATTAAGTTGGCAGCACATGCGAAGGTTATGCACAAAAATTTATTTAAGTCAATTTCTTTTCTTTTAAAAGCAAAAAAAAAAGTTGTTCTTTTCGAAATGTTTCCTTTTCTCTTTACCAAATTTAATTGATTAGTCGGCACTGTACATTTATTACGGTATTGATTTAATCATGTTAGCACTAGTACTACTCATCTTTCCTATGGTGATACTGTATCGTGCTTATAATAGGTCATAATTATTTTAGTTTTATTTTGATTATTTGACAAAAAAAAAATTTATATTTGTCTCTGTCAAAAAAAAAAAGTAAAATTCTAAAAAAAAAATATTTATAAAATAGCTTTGTATGGGTCTTTTCTTTATTTTTCTTCCTTATGGTCAAAAAATCAGTTAAGTCTAGTTGGTGCAGCTAACTTAAAAATATGCTTCTCTTCTATGTTTCTTTAGATGCCTCGCCATTCACCGAGAAATTTGATCGAGGTGTTAGGATTCGTCAGGGAGCTGAGGTTGATGGCTTTTGAAGTAGGCTATGAAGTTGCTCCTGAGTATCGCCAGATTCCCCATGACCCCGACGAGGAGAAATGTCGTGTTCGTGTGACGTTGGCTAGTGATAGTGAAGACCTTCCGTCTTTTAAGTTCGAAGCTGGAGGAAGATCGTACTGCCATGCTTGTCAAGAAGTAGCTTTGGTGGCCATTGGAGAGTTGCGTCAACATTTTGAAGAAGAGTTGGATTCATCAGCTTTCCAGTATCATCCCCACAAGCCTCATGGTCAAGACTATGGAACCTATACCTGTCCTGATGGTGAAGAGAGTGCCACTCTGATGCATGTGGTGCATATGCTTAGTGCTATGGATGCAGTAAGTGTGGAGCGAGGCAAAGCAGCTCATGACAGGGAAAACTGGAATCGAGGCAAGATTTGCAAGTTGAAGAGCAAGGTGCACCGTCTACAGAAGGAATTAGCTGAACTTAAAGGAGAGACGCTGCCGCCAACACCCAAGTGTCGCCTCACTGCAAGAAAGAGAACCTGTCCGCCACCTCGTCTCCAGTTAGTTTCGAAGATTCGCGTGATGGGTGAAGCTGTGCCCGATCGTGCTGAACCGGTCATCGACATCATAAGTGATGGGGAAGAAGAGGAAGACCCTGAAGAAAGAGAGCCAGCTACTCCAGAGGAAGAAGATCCATCGCTTCGTTCCGACGCAAGGCGGGTTTAGTCGCTTAGTAGATCGTTGCCGTAGTTCGTTGTGTTAGATTGCTTGTTTAAGTTTGCTTGTGAGTGTGTGGGTTTTAGTTGTTGCTTACATCATGGGTGGGATGTACCAGCATGAGTCTAGTTCTTTTGCTTGTCATAGTGTAAGATAGCTGGTGAGATAGTGTTAATGCAACTTAAATGTAATCATACACAGTTAAGAGCAATATAGAATTTAAATTAATTAAATAACTCCGTTCTAAGGGTGTCTCTCTGTCGTTCTTTTCCTCTTGTCTCTGCTTATCGTCAGATGGTGAACACGCGCACCGGCACTGGAAGTGGAAGTGGAAGTGGAGCTACTAACAATGAAGAGAACCCAACGCTAGCTCAGATTCTGGCCCAACAAACACAACTGATCAATCTGTTAGTGTAGCAGGCACAGAATCAGCAGGCAAACAATCAGAACCAGAATCCACCCCCACCTCCCCAAAACAAGCTGGCAGATTTCTTACGTGTGAGACCCCCTACCTTTTCAAGCACTACCAATCCAGTAGAAGCAGGAGATTGGCTGCATGCGGTGGAGAAGAAGTTGGATTTGATCCAGTGTACTGAGCAGGAGAAAGTTTCTTTTGCTTCGCATCAATTGCATGGTCCTGCTGCTGAATGGTGGGATCATTTTCGCCAAGGCAGGGCTGAAGGAGAGCCTATTACGTGGCAGGAATTCACGGCCGCTTTCAGGAAGACACACATACCGTCAGGTGTTGTGGCTTTAAAGAAGAGAGAGTTTAGAGCACTCAACCAAGGAACTCGTTCGGTCACCGAGTACCTCCATGATTTCAACCGTTTAGCTCGTTATGCTCCGGAAGATGTTCGTACCGATGAAGAGCGTCAGGAGAAGTTTTTGGAGGGACTAAATGATGAGTTGTCTTATGCTTTGATGTCTACGGATTTCCGGGATTTCCAGCAGTTGGTGGACAAGGCGATTCGTCAGGAAGACAAGTACAACCGGATGGAGCAGAAGAAGCGCAGGGCTGCTCAATTCAAGGCACAACAGGGTAGTAACCAGAGGCCGCGTCTCGTTACTGGACCTCAAGCTTCATCGTACCCTCAAGGAGGATCTTCATCAGCTGTCCGTCCCCAACGCCAGTTCTACAACAACAATACCGGTAATCGTGGCAATGATAACCGCAACACGGTTGCTCGTCCTGTAGCAACTCCAGTTCAGAACCAGCCCGTCAGGAAGGAACAGGGAAGCAAGCCAGGGGTGTGCTTCAACTGTGGTGATCCGGGACATTATGCTGACAAGTGTCCTAAGCCTCGGCGTGTGAAGAACGCTCCAGCCCCGAACAACTCCAATGTTCCAGCACCGAAGGCACGTGTTAATCATGTTGCAGCAGCAGAAGCTCAGAACGCACCAGATGTGGTTTTGGGTACGTTTCCTGTTAACTCTATACCCGCAACTGTGCTTTTTGATTCCGGTGCTACACATTCCTTTTTGTCTAAAAGTTTTGCGAGCCAACATGGGATGGAAGTTGTTAGTCTTGGGAGACCTTTACTAGTTAATACCCCAGGCAATCAGGTATTTTCGACACAGTATTGTCCTTCCGCTACTATAGAAATAGAAGAAGTTCCTTTCCCATCCTCGCTTATCTTGCTAGAATCCAAAGATCTAGATGTTATCTTAGGGATGGACTGGTTATCTCGTCACAGAGGAGTTATAGATTGTGCCAACCGTAAGGTGACTTTAACCAATAGCAATGGGGAAACTGTTTCTTTCTTTGCATCCTCTCCTAAATCTCCTGGTGCGACCTTAAACCAAGTTGCTCTACAAGAGATTCCTATAGTGCAAGACTACCCAGACGTGTTTCCGGAGGATTTGCCAGGTATGCCACCTAAGAGAGACATAGAGTTTCGGATAGACTTGGTACCTGGAACTAACCCCATCCATAAGAGACCGTACAGAATGGCCGCTAATGAGTTAGCTGAGGTGAAGAAACAGGTGGATGATTTGCTTCAGAAAGGATACATCAGACCCAGTACTTCGCCATGGGGAGCACCAGTCATCTTTGTGGAGAAGAAGGATCATACTCAGAGAATGTGCGTGGATTATCGAGCGTTGAATGAGGTCACTATCAAGAATAAGTATCCTCTACCCAGAATTGATGACCTGTTTGATCAATTGAAAGGTGCTACAGTTTTCTCCAAGATAGATCTCCGTTCCGGATATCATCAACTTCGAATCCGTGAGGAAGATGTACCAAAGACCGCCTTCACAACTCGGTATGGTTTGTTCGAATGTACCGTTATGTCGTTTGGACTCACTAATGCCCCAGCCTTTTTCATGAATCTGATGAACAAGGTGTTTATGGAATATCTGGATAAGTTTGTCGTGGTGTATATTGATGACATTCTTATTTACTCCAAGACGAAGGAAGAACATGAAGAGCATCTTCGTCTAGCTTTAGAGAAACTACGTGAGCATCAGCTTTATGCCAAGTTCAGTAAATGTGAATTTTGGTTGTCCGAAGTAAAGTTTCTTGGTCATGTCATCTCGTCTGGAGGAGTGGCAGTAGATCCAAGCAATGTGGAGTCAGTGTTAAGTTGGAAGCAACCCAAGACGGTGTCAGAAATTCGTAGTTTCCTTGGACTTGCTGGGTATTACCGCAGGTTTATTGAGAACTTTTCAAAGATCGCCAGACCAATGACTCGTCTGCTTCAGAAGGAAGTAAAGTACAAGTGGACAGAGGATTGTGAACAAAGTTTCCAAGAACTGAAGAAAAGGCTAGTGACTGCGCCTGTGTTAATTTTGCCTGATTCGAGGAAAGGTTTCCAAGTGTATTGTGATGCATCCCGACTCGGTTTGGGTTGTGTGTTGATGCAAGAAGGAAAGGTGGTTGCTTATGCATCTAGGCAATTGCGCCCTCATGAGAATAACTACCCAACGCATGATCTAGAGTTGGCAGCTGTGGTTCATGCATTGAAGATTTGGCGTCATTATCTTTTTGGCAACCGTACAGAGATATATACGGATCATAAAAGTTTGAAGTACATTTTCACTCAACCTGATTTGAACATGCGTCAGCGAAGATGGTTAGAGTTGATTAAAGACTATGATATGGAAATCCACTATCACCCGGGGAAAGCAAATGTTGTAGCCGATGCCCTTAGCAGGAAAAGCTACTGTAATATGTCAGAAGGTCGACGTTTACCTTGGGAGTTATGCCAAGAATTTGAAAGGTTGAATTTGGGAATAGTCAGCAAAGGTTTTGTGGCCGCTTTGGAAGCTAAACCTACTCTGTTTGATCAAGTTAGAGAAGCTCAAGTGAATGATCCTGATATCCAGGAAATAAAGAAGAACATGAGGAGGGGTAAAGCCATCGGTTTTGTAGAAGATGAGCAAGGAACTGTGTGGTTAGGAGAAAGAATTTGTGTCCCAGAAAATAAGGAGTTGAAGGATACTATCATGAAAGAAGCTCATGAAACTTTGTATTCCATTCACCCTGGAAGCACTAAGATGTACCAAGATTTGAAGCAACAATTCTGGTGGGCCAGTATGCGACGTGAGATAGCAGAATATGTGGCTCTATGTGATGTATGTCAGCGGGTCAAGGCAGAACATCAGAAGCCAGCTGGTCTGTTACAACCGTTGAAGATTCCAGAGTGGAAGTGGGAAGAAATAGGAATGGATTTTATAACCGGTCTACCCAGAACGTCGGCAGGACATGATTCTATTTGGGTAGTGGTTGATCGGTTGACAAAAGTCGCTCACTTCATACCAGTCAAAACAACTTACACGGGAAATAAGCTTGCAGAGTTATACATGGCCAGAGTGGTATGTTTGCATGGTGTTCCTAAGAAGATAGTGTCAGATAGAGGTAGCCAGTTTACTTCGAAGTTTTGGCAGAAGTTACAATCAGAATTGGGTACCTGTTTGAATTTCAGTACTGCTTATCACCCTCAAACAGATGGTCAGACGGAAAGAGTAAACCAAATTTTAGAAGATATGTTGAGAGCCTGTGTTCTAGATTTTGGTGGAAGTTGGGATAAGAATTTGCCGTATGCGGAATTCTCCTATAACAATAGTTATCAAGCTAGTTTGCAAATGTCTCCGAATGAAGCATTATATGGTCGAAAGTGCCGTACGCCGCTTCTTTGGGATCAGACCGGTGAACGTCAAGTTTTTGGGACAGACATATTGCGACAGGCAGAAGAAAAAGTGAAGATTATCCAAGAAAGGTTGCGCGTTGCTCAGTCGCGTCAGAAGAGCTATGCCGACAATCATCGCAGAGATTTGGCTTTCGAAGAAGGAGATTATGTATATCTACGAGTGACGCTGTTACGAGGAGTTCATCGTTTCCAAACCAAAGGGAAATTGGCACCGCGTTTTGTGGGACCTTATAAGGTTGTGAGTCGAAGAGGTGAAGTAGCTTATCAGTTAGAGTTGCCTCCGTCAATGGCGGGAATACATGACGTGTTCCATGTGTCTCAGTTGAAGAAATGTTTACGTGTACCTACGGAGGAAGCAGATCCTGATCGTATAGAGCTTCAGGAAGATTTAACTTATGTTGAGAAGCCAGTCAGAATCTTGGAAGTAAGCGAGAGGAAAACCAGGAATCGCGTTATACGGTTCTGTAAGGTTCAGTGGAGTAATCATTCAGAAGAAGAAGCCACTTGGGAGCGAGAAGATGAATTGAAGTCAGCTCACCCTCATCTGTTCGCTAGTTCTTCTGAATCTCGAGGACGAGATTCTGTTTAAGGGGGGTAGGTTTGTCACGCCCTAAAAATCTTAAATATTTAAATTGTTGTTTAATTGGAATTTTTAGAAATTAAATTAAAAGCCTACAAGCTAAACCTTAATTTTCTAGGAAAATTTTCAACATAAAAATGAGCTAGATAAAATTTTATTAAATACTATGTTTGCTCCTCTATTTTCTAGAATTTTCTGGGAATTATTTGAGCAAGGGAAGTATTTTTAATAATTGAAACATCATTTCATAAACTGTTTTTATTTAAAAAGTTCAAAAAGTCCCCCTCCTAGGCCGTTGGGCCGAATCCGGCCCAATTCTCTCTTTCTCTCTCTCTCCCGCGCGCGGCCCATGCCGGCCCAAGCCGCCGCCGCCCGCTCCCCTCTCTCGCGGAGGCTGACAGGTGGGGCCCACCTGTCGGATCCATCCCCTCTCTCCAGCCGCTGACATGTGGGGCCCACATTTCAGGGCCATCTTCAACCTCCGGCCGCCGCCGCGCAAGCCGCCCGAGCCGCCGTCTTCCACCTCCGTTTCCGCCCAAATCCGAGGCCGATTCCTCCGGGATTTTGAGGGGTTTTGTTCCTCTCGGTCTCCTCTTTCTTTTCCCCCAAGAATCAAAGGAATCCGTTGCGATTTGGAGTCGAATCGAATTTGTTTCGATTTTATCCCTAAAGCCGAGTCCGAGGTCTTCCCGACTCGATTCCTCCCGTTTGCGGCTTGATCTCTTCAATCCGAGCTCCTATAAAGCTTCCTCGTGTTCTCCTCTTCCGTTTGCCCCCTTTCCCGTGCTCTCTCGTGCCCCGTAGCGTCGCCGCCGCGTGCACGAATCCCGCCGCCGCCGCCGGCCGTCTTCGGCAACGTCGCCGCGCCGTCTCCGCCGTCGCCGCCGTTAGGTGCGCCGTGGTGCAAGGAACCTCGGCCGCCCCTCCGTCTTCGCCGCCGACCACCGGAGCGCCGCCGTCGCCGTTAACCCGAGCCGCCGCGCCGCCTTTGCTCGTCGCCGGCCGCCGTCGTGCATCCTTTGACGCCGGGGTGAGTACCATCGGGTTCGTCTCGATGCCCTATTCGCGTAGATGCCCTCCAATCCCGCCGCCGTTGTCCCTAGCGCCGGCGAGCTCGTCGTCCCGAGCCGGCCGCCGTGCCGACGTCAGCATGACGTCAGCATGACGCCAACCCTAGGGCTGACGTCATCATCGCCAGGGCTGACGTCATCTCTCTATCTTTTTTTTCTTTTTCCCGATTTTCTAATAGATTAAAACTTCGGAAAATCATAACTAAATAACCGTAGATCCGTTTTAGGTGGTTCAAGTTCCTAAATTCTTCTAAAATCAAGATCTACATGTTAAAAATATCCACATGTACTGTTCATGCTTGTTTTTGTACTGTTTTGTTGATTTTGTTTATTTGCTTTAGTTTCCGACGTTCCGGAGGAGAGCGTTTCCGTTGAGGAAGGTTCCGAAGTGTTTGTGGAAGCCCAAGGCAAGTCACACAGATCCCAAACAATCCTTTGAGCATGTTGATCCCAATTAAAGCTATTATTTTATTTCAACTATGCATTGTTTTCGAATGTCATCGGGTGGTGAACCTTTCCCAATTAATTATTGGCCGAAGATGACTTTATTTTCCTATGGGTTATAATTTGATTAGCATGAACCTTATATATTGGATTGGTTCAGCTAAATGCTATATATAGGTTTGCTTAGCCATGCTTAGAAACATTAGCTAACTAAAAGGGGCTAAATATAATTATATTACATAATTATTATTGATAATAATGGTTATATTTAAATGGTAGCTCACGATGGTCAATCGTGTAATGATAATTAATTGATAATTAAAACCTGATTAAGGTGGGTTGTGAGCATATGGTTTTGATGGTTGTGCTCATGACAATTAAGGACCGGTTCGCGAGCTACTGTTGTGAAACATTTATCGTGCCAACCACAAGCCAGCGTGGGCAACGGCTTTATCTTTTGTATAGCGTGATTCATTATAGTGCGCCAGACTGAGAAGTGGCGAGAAGTCCATGGGGGTCGCTGGGGAGTCCATGCCTTGTTTATAAGGGGGTGATTATGATCCAGGAAAGGTGCACTGTAATGGGTTATGTTGTGCGAGGGGTATTGTCACGACTCCTTTCCGAGATACCGTGGTGGTATTGAGGCACATGGTGACATGATGTGGGGTTGTGTCTTGTGGGTACAGTGGTACACCTCTGATCAGAGTTTAAACTATTCGAATAGCCGTACCCGCGGTTATGGGTGAGTTGAGCAATGTTTTTCGTGATTAGTCTCACACTACTCTTAAATGGTAATAATGTGATCATTAATTGGACTCCTGGTTTGGAATGGTTAATTCCTGGTTTGGAGGTTTGATTTGTTCAACCGGGGTTGGTTGTTCAAATGTGGTTGGGCCTATGCAACACGGGTGTGTTGTATAGTGTTTATTTAATATTGATTAATTATTCAACTGTTTTTACTATTCTCTTAAATATTTATTAAATGCTGTTTCTGCAAATGAGCTATATTATGCCATCCTTTGTTACCCTGTGCACTTGCATATTTGCTGTGTGGCTTGTTGAGTATGTTATATGCTCATTCTTGCAATATTCATTCATCAGAAGAGGAGTGCTTCAGTGAAGGTGATGATCTGGAGGATTAGGCTTGTTCTCGGTTAAGATGCCTGTGGAGTGGAGTCGCCATAGCTGTTCCGTAGTTTGTTTTAGTTTAGTTTATTTCCGCTGCGTAGAATGTTATTTTTCTTTGAGAGGAACTATCTACCTCTGTAATATTTTTAATATTTGCGAGTATTAAATAGTTATTTAGTTGTACTCTATTATCAAATTGTCATTGTGTGCCTCGGTTGATTCCTGGACGAGGGCTTAACACACATGTAAGCGTTTGGAATTTTGGATAGAAATTCCGGGCGTGACACCCTTCCCCCTCCTCTCCCACCACTGCGCCCTAGCCGGCCTCGCGCCCCGTGCCGTCGTCGCCCGTCGCGTCGCCCTCGCGTCGCCGATCCTGCCACGCCGAGCCCCGCGCCATCTCTCCCCGAGCCGCCGTGCGCCGTCACTGTCGCTCTGAGCCGCGCCGTGCGCCGTTGCTGTCTCCCTGCCGCGTCATCGCCATCATTGCCGCGCCCCCTCGCGTCCCGTCGTGCCACGCGCTGTCGCCGTCCATCGCCGCCGACGTCCCGTCGCTGCGGACCTGTCCCGTCGCCCCTCGTCGCCCGTCCCGTCGCTACCACCGCGTGCCCGTTGCTGCCGCCGCTCGCCACTCGCCTATTGCCGTCCCGTCGACTCCACTGCCGCGCCGCACGCCGTCCTGTCGCCGCGCCGCACTCCATCGCGTCGCCGTTGCCCTTGAGCCCCGCGCCGCTGCCGCGCCATCGCGTCACCGCCGTCGCCATCACCGCCTCGAGCACCACCCGCGCCGCGCACTGTCGCCGTCGCGCTCGCCGTCCCAACGCCGCGCCACGCCGTCCCGTCGCAGCGCGTCGCCGCGCGTCGCCATCGCCCTGAGCCCCACGCCACCGCGCCATCCCGTCGACGTTTAAAGCCGGCCACCCCTCCCCCGAGCCCTATAAATACCCCCCTCTTCTCCCCCTTTTCCCCTTTCTTCACCTCCACTGACGCCGCTGCCGTGCCCCGGCGCCTCGCCGCCGCCGCGCCGCACCCCGCTGCCGTGTCCCCGCCGCTGTCGCCGCCGGTCCGGTAAGCCCTCCCGCCTCCCTTCGTCGCCGGTAGCCGCGCCGCGCCGCTCGGCCGTGAGAGAGAGAGGAGAAAATAAAGAAAGTAGAGAGAGAGAAAAGAGAATAGAGAAGAGAGGTTAGAGAGGGCCCCACGTGATTAGTAAATAGTAATCCCCTTCTTAATCTTTATTAGTTAAGTCTATTATATGTGGGTCCGGGTGGTTAAAAATCTAGTTATGGAGGGCTTATAGTTTTGAGTCTATGACAAGCGGGCCCTACCGGGTTTAATGGCCGGTTTGACCCTAGTCAAAGGAGTCGGGCCCGCCTGTCATTTGCCCATATGGATTCCTTTAGAAAGAAAAATAAAATAAAAGAAAAGAAAATAGGAAGACCCCACCTGTCAGTCACTATAGCTTGTGGATAAGGTTGTATTAAAAATAAATAGGAACAGTACCATTTCGCAATTATTAGAATTAATTCAAATTTGAATCTTTACACTAGCATAACTTATTCATTTTAGCTCCGATTTGAGTAAAACTTGAACCTAAATTCATCTAAATTCATAAGCTTTCCAATGGTATATAATTCACTATTTGATAAATATATTTATAATTATTAAATAATTAATATCAAGATGATGCATAATAGTTAACTTAAAAATGTGCTAATAAATAAAATTGATATTGTACTGTAAAGTAGATGTCAAATAATTGTATTTTACACACTCTCACTTTAAAACCTATGTAAACTAATTAGGAGCATTGTTTCAAATTAATTAAAACATAGGAAATACTAGTGCTATTTATTAATATATGTCAATATATAATTATACTCATGACGTCCAAATTGTATAAATAATGTTTAGCCTCATACTTTGTGACTAAAATTTGAACACAAGTAGATGAGTCTTTAACTTGTTTATGAGAGATAATAACAGAGCTAGTGTGACTAAAATCACCCGCACGAAATTAATTAACGGCATTTCCTATACAATAGTATATGTTTAGATTAGAAATCGACCCTTAAGTTGTATAGACGGTAACTCACTCATAGATCCACTTAAAATCACATGTACTATATAGCCTATAGTAAATAGCAACTATTCAGTAAATGATTCAATATTAAGATATTGTGCACACATATATACTGTACAACCCATTATAGCTATACGGTGTAGTATTAAATTGCTTGATTGCATGTATTAAAATTTAAGAGAATATATGATGAACATGTATGGTGGATAAATACTAATTATAGACCTTGACCTAATATAATCTAAGTTCAATTGTAAATTAGGATTATTCATTGTAAAATTATGTGATGGGATAATCTGTAATATTATTAGCCTCACAAGTGTAACATATAGAGCATGGATAATTATTAACCTTTAATAATTTATTGTGACAAATAAAATATGTTCATAATAATACAAATGATTCACTGTAATTATTTGATTGATCCTAAATCAATCCGACAACAGAACCTCTAGTATATAACCGTTCTATTTAGATAGATGCATATATAGCCATAATCCTTTCATAGCCATTAGCTAGACTAAACCCCATATTAGCCAGATGTGTATCTCATTTATACTACGATGGCTAGCTCGCAATAAACCACCGTGACAACAGAAAGATTAAGAAACTTTAGCCCTTAGCATGATTAGAATCCCCTAGTAAGCAATAATAGTATGAGCAACCCTAGGTACGACCCTAACAAGTACATTTTGTTGTGCATATTTGATTGTTGTTTGAATATTGGTTTTTCTCGTGTATTATAGACTTTGTGTATCGGTTAGTCGTGAGGCAACGTCTGCAACTTCCAGGAGGTGAAGGTTGATCAAGATTATATCAAGAATAAGGACTATCCTGAGCAGGCCAGTCATCACTATTCCTTGAACATATTGATCCCAATTGCGAAATTATTTTGTTTACAAATAAAATTGCAGGCAATGATAAACATCCTACTTGTGATTATGCCATGCCTTGATTATTGTTTACGCTTAAATCCTTGTAAACATGATTACGTATGAGTCCCTAGTCAACTATGACAAATGCTTAGAAAATGCTACTCTAGATTCATGCATATTCATATTCATCAAATGCTATATGCTTGGGCAATTACCTTTGGGAAGGTAATTGAGATGCGGCATGTGGAGACATGAGCGCCACATTGCCATGATATTATTGACATGATTTGTGAAAGGAAAAATAAAACTAAACAACTGTTTTCGACTGGGGCGGACGGAGGATTTGGGTGGTATCTGGAAAAGGCTAGTACTGTCCCCGGTCAATTAAGGACCGAGCCATGAAGTTAAGCATGAAACGAACCAGTACAACCGTACTTCTCGAATGGGTATAGACCTAGCGGATTACATAGCCGAGCGGAGGCAGTATCCCTGCATAGATGGTTCACCCCTGAGTGTGGCAGGTGCGCTACGGTGGGGCAGCCGTTGAGGTAGGGCCGAGAGGCGTGCCCTACATCGGTGTCGCCATTGGTAGGACTGCCATGAGTGTGTGAGAGAGAGAACTTAACTTGAACCATAATTTAATATGTGTGTGAGACTTCTCTTTCCCGGGAGCGCCAGAACTCCTCTCACTGCTAGAAACATGGACGCCTAGAGTGCATGAGGATTTAAGTTCATGGAGCGGGTACTGCCAATGCGAGGTTATCGAAAAGCTTTGCCGTGACGCGTCTCATGTGTTGGGACGAGGCTCATCTGTTGAGCAGTCGCGGAGTGCGGGTAAAGTGTACATCCACTGCAGTGTGAGTAAACCAAATCTATTCGAATAGCCGTGCTCGCGGTTATTGAGCACCGGGACATGTATTACACTTGGCTAGACTCAAAATTCTTAACTTGTGTGGGATGGGATATTGCATGATGATTTTATGCTGTTGGAGCCACTTCTTGAGAGGCGGGAAGGTGGACGTCCTCAGAAAACCATGACGACTCAATGGCGGGAAGCTATCCTTGGGATTACAATGGATGGTGGACAGAACCGTCGTTATTTAACGTAAACACTGGTATTAAAACTTGATCAGTCTATGCTAGGTCTTAGGCTTGTGAAAAGAATTGCAAAACTAGCTTTATGCAAAAGAACCTGAAGCCATTCCTTGAAATACCCTCTATCATATGCATCGTTGCTGTGGTGGCTTGCTGAGTACGGTTGGTACTCACCCTTGCTATTTATATATCTTTTAGGAGAGCGTTGAAGAGAAGCTCTTGTCGGTACGCTTGCGTATCCAACAAGATGATCGGAGTGCGGTTTTGTTCTAGGTCTCGTTCCCCAGTCGACTGCCTGTGGCATGTTAACCGGGCCCTTATATTATTTTGTCTTCCGCTTTTGTTCTCTGATAGTTGTTGGCCTACCTGGCCCTAATGTAAGTATTTAACTTTTTTAGCCTGAATTCATTCATGATATGTTGTGATCCAACTATATATGTGTGTACCAACTACTGATCCAGGGATTGGTACGGATAAAGACAGAAGATTTCCGATTTCCAAAATCGGGGGTCTACAATTTGCCTAGAAGTGAACTCTGTTTTCCCAAGTGTAAACTCGGTAATGCAAGTCCTATATAAATTCGGTATCATTTGTTCCAATGTGTAGTAAGGACAGTTGCCAATGTATAATGTACTAATGGAAATAGGTAGCTTCTAAGTACCAAAGTGCGACCACAGTCCACAAACCTCAAAGATAATTGAAGATATATTCTATGGAGAATTTGCGCTACGCACCACTTTTTAGCTTTGTATACATCTTAGTCCATGTTGTAGCACCTTCCAAATTAACTCAATTGGAACAAATGAGTGAGAAACAAAAGAGATGGTACTCCCCCATATTCTATAAGTAGGCTTTTGCCATTCTAGGCTCACCTTTCAATCTACTCCCTTCGTCCTAATATGTAGCAATCTAAGATAAGATTAGACCCATCCTAGGTTACTTCATATTAGGAGGAGCGAGTACCACATAGTACCATTAATTTTGAGTAGCGTGTGACTTGGTTTGTCATCCAAGTAGAGTGTGGGGGTATAGGGTATTGTGGTTATCAAGCCTTGATGCCGCCAAGGCGCTGCACTTAGATCCCAAGAATGGTAGCACAAATGGCCACCATTTTTATGTTTTGCAAGTTTGTCTTACAATACCACGTTTTCCTGTCTACCATGTGGGTATCAGATTGGTACTCATCGTGGGCTCATACACATCGGTACCAACTGATACCCCGATGGTATTAGGCTTGATAACCTCAGTAGCAAGCCTGATAATTATGATATTCCGGTGGTACCAGATTTAGTATCCACTGATATTGGCTGATATCTATGTAGCAGCCGCTAGGTGCAAATAGAAGTGATTAAGAATGGATTGGGCTAGAACTAGCAGACGTAGACTCATGGTGGAGGCTAGAGTGGTGGCATGAGGACGTGTGGTGGTGAGTGCGATTGCTCTACCTCCAGCACCATGCTCCGGGTGCCGTCGCCTCCACCGCAACTAATGAGGAGGAAGACACTGTCACCTTAGGGAGAAGACCAGGCTAAACCGAGCACTGTGCAAATCCAACATAATGGAGGCCGCTTCTCCTCCCCTTCTCCCACCAGCATCCTCCTCCACAGCCAAGTCAATAAGCTCCTCCACCACCAAGATCCTCCACCTACATAAGTAGGTAGTCAAAGCAAGGGGGAGAGACAAGGCTCCTAGCGGCGGTGCGCATGCAGTGTGTAGGGTTTGGGCCTTGGGCAACGATGAGCAGTGAGCTTGAGGTGTGCGTGAAGGGAGGGAAGGAGATACTGGCATAATGCTCGAGATGGTGTCCCCTAGAGTTCCAGTTGTCTATTTTGAGATTTCAATTTTGTTCATATTCCCACACTTCCATTTCAGGTTTCACAGTTTTCTACTGTTGCTCTAGACTTTCCACACACGGCTTTTTTCTTCCATTCGTACGTACCTTTTTCATTTCATTTATGTTTTCTGTTTATCAACACATCAACTTACTTATTGATATTAACTGAGGCAGTCTTGGTGGACACAAGCTAATCAGCTTGTGGCAACTTTGCCACATCCTCCCGGCCTGTTGTCACTGACTATTCAATTTGTAGCTGTCGTTTCTAATTTATGTTATATCATATTTTCTGAGATGTCACGTTATATTATTCCTAAAAACTTTGCACTCCGTTGTAGATATCAACGAATGTCAAGATCCTAAAAGTTACCCTTGCTATGGAGATTGCTTCAATAAACCGGGGGGATTCGATTGTCTATGCCCTGTGGGTAGACGAGGAAATGCCATGATTCAAGAAGGATGCCAAAAGGACTTCTACAACCGAAAGTACGACTGGCACTTGGTAAGCATATACGTAGTTAACTAATAATACTCATTGTTTTGGATAAAACCAAAATTAAAATTTAGAATCTTTGACTATAAATAATTTTCAAAATATTTGTCTTAAAAATATGGAGACTATATAGGTATATATAGGTAGATTAATCTTAAAATATATTTCAATAAAATCGTATATTTATTGGTGTTTTTATATATATTATAATAGAAAATAGTGGTCAAAATTATTTTTTTATCGTAATCTAGTCCAAAACGATAAATATTATCCATCTAGAGGGAGTATACTGCAACATCCTATGGTCTGCTCGATCTTGTCATACAATTATTTTTACTAATTAATTTGCTTAATATAATTATGGATTTTTTACTGTAGGAAATATGTTTTCATACTCAATTTCTTTTCTAGAAAAAGGTGCATCAGTGGCATCATATAAAACTTCATTTAGTCACGAATCTATGGTAAATTGTACCTATGAGTCATTCATTTTATTTCTGGCTTTGCAACCCTAGTGTAACATGTGACAAATGGGCTGTTTTTGCTCAGTTTTTCTGACTTTTCTGCTACGAAACTCTGCGGCTTTGCTTGCCTGATAATTCCCACGCTATCTATGACTACTGTAACTGTAGTTGCATATATATCTGCAATCAATATCTCATAATTTCTTCGATAGAAGAAATTTTCGATTGATTAATTTATTTATTGAATTATTCCAGTATTTTGCAATGTAAGTGATGTGACTTGACATGGCTGCTTAAAAGTAGTGGTACAACCTACTGATATATTTTTTCTCTTTTATAAACAAAAACATGAATCTCAATTTCACTTTGAAATAGGTTAATTTTACTGGACTTCTTTCATATCTCCTTGGCTTCTTGTCCGTTGAGACGCATGCCAATTATCCAAATGGTAAATTCCTTAATAGTCATTCAGAAAGAGAAAAGGTAACAGTCATCCTAGTAATGCACAACTTCAATCCCTAGCAGTGCTTCAGCGAACGTTAGAACAATGGTTTGCTGAAATTTATTCTAGGGTATACCAAATTACCAATTCAGGAAAAAAAGGAAAAAGAGAACTAACTAATTAAATTATGAAAAAAGGAAAAGAGAACTTAATGGATATATCAATTACTTTCAGGTATTGGTATTGGTCTGGCTGTTGGCTTAGGGATTATGCTTATCTTGTGTGGGCATTATCTTTTCCGTAAACACAGAAGCAACAACGAGAAGCGACTGCGGAAGAAATATTTCCAGAAAAACCAAGGACTTCTTCTCGAACAACTAATATCTTCAGATGAAACAGCTAGTGATAACACAAAGATTTTCTCCTTGGATGAACTGAAGAAGGCAACAAACAACTTCGATGCTACACGTATTATAGGCAGTGGAGGCCATGGTGTGGTCTATAAAGGAATCTTATCTGACCAACGTGTAGTGGACATAAAAAATCCTAAGATCATTATGGAAGATGAAATCAATCAATTTATCAATGAGGTTGCAATATTGTCCCAGATAAATCATCGCAATATTTTCAAACTCTACGGATGTTGTCTTGAAACTGAGGTCCCTCTATTAGTGTATGACTTTGTTCCCAATGGTTCACTGTTCAGTATTATACATGACAACCCAATTAATAAGGAGTTCTCATTGTCCTGGGACGATTGTTTGAGGATTGCTATAGAAACTGCGGGAGCTTTGTATTACCTCTATTCTGCAGCAACAATATCAGTTTTTCACCGAGATGTGAAATCATCTAATATATTGTTGGATGGGAACTACACTGCAAAAGTTTCAGATTTTGGTGCTTCAAGATTTATCCCTATTGATCAAACACATGTTGTTACAAATGTGCAAGGAACGTTTGGTTACTTGTTTGGATACTTAGATCCAGAATATTATCATACAGGACAACTTAATGAGAAGAGTGATGTCTATAGTTTTGGTGTTGTTCTCGTTAAGCTTCTTCTTAGAAAGGAGCCTATTTTTACAAGTGATTCTGGATCAAAGAAAAGCTTGTCTAATTACTTTTTATGGGGGATAAAAGCAATGCCCATCACAGAGATAGTTTCATATCAAGTTCTTGAAGAGGCATCTGAGGATGAGATTGGCGCTGTTGCCTCCCTTGCTGAGGAGTGCTTGAGGCTTCGAGGTGAAGAAAGACCATCTATGAAGCAAGTAGAGTTGACACTACAATTTTTGAGAAATAAACGCCTGAAATCACGCAATGTTGCTCCAGAAAGCAACCATGAGTTAGAATCACTTCTTCCTACAAGATCTATGGTTCATCGCCAATCTTTTGCAATTGATCATCCAACATAGCTATGCATGTAACGTATTCAAGTGTTTATGACTCGCATGCAAGTTTCTATCAGTCTGCCAGATAGCATACCACGCTAAAATCTTTTTATGATGCTGACGGAATAATGCATGCTTTGATGTGTTCTTATTGCCTGTGCTTTGGGTACCTAATTATATAATCCATCCTCTACAAAGAGGATATACTCTGTGCGAAGTTGTATCAATTAATTAATATGCTTGTACTAATTTGTTGGATAATTGTATTACATTTAGATGTGTCAAATGTTTGTTCAATTTGATATTTCAGTGCCAAGACGGTTAAAACTTTAATTGTGTTTCTGAAAAAGTTGATGTAACACCCTGAAAATTCGACCGACAAATCAAAACTCTAAAAATTCGGATTTTCAAAAACTTTTTAAAATAAATTGCATCATGCCGATTTTATTCGCCGTTCCATTGAATTTCGATTTCGGAGTTTGAAGATTTCGAATAAAGGACAATATTAATCAATTTGCATCAATATTATCGCAAACATATTCGTATCAATTAAATTTAAATGCGATGGAATGGAATTAACACTAAATAAAGATTTAAATAAATTATATAAGAATGTGAACAATATTAATTTAGGATGAATTTATTAGTGGGAATAACACAAATATTGGGTAAGAATTATATATGCAAATATTAGGAATTTTAGAATCAAATTTATATAATAAATAAATAAAATAATAATAATAATAAAATAATAATAATAATAATAATAATAATAATAATAATAATAATAATAATAATAATAAAATAAAATAATAAAATAAAAATTAAATAGAAAAATTAGAAAACGGCACTGTTCATTGCCCGCCAGGTGTTGGACGCGGTTTCCTAGCCCTAACCCTACCCCGCGCCGCGCCGCGCGCCGTCCTCTCTCCCGCCGCGCCGCTCGCCGCCGCGCCACCGTCCCATCGCCGCTCGGCCGTCGCCCCCGCGCCCTCGCGCCCTGCACCGCCTCGCGCCCCGAGCCGCCGCGCGCCGTCGCCATCACCGCCTCGCGCCGCTTGCCCGCCGCGCCGCCGTCCCGTCGCCGCTCGGCCGTCGCTCTCGCGTCTGCGCCCCGCCGCGCGGCCGTCCCCTCGCCGTCGCCCTGCGCCGCTGCCGCGCCGCGCCCTCGAGCCCCGTGCAGCCGCGCGCGTCGCGTCGCCCCGCCTTCCACGCCGCTCGCTCGCCACCCGTCGCGTCGCCGCTGTCGCCGTCGCCGTCAACGTCCCATCGCCGCACCGTCGCCATCGCCCTGCCGCGCCGCGCCCCCGAGCCCCGTGCCGCCGCTACTGCCGCGCCGTTACCGCTCCTCGAGCCCCCCGCCGACGCCATAGCCACCGCCCCCCTTCCCCTCTTCGCCCCCCCTTCCTATAAATCTCCCCCTCTCTTCATCCTTTCCCCCATCCTCACCCCCCCTCTCCTCAACTCCACGCCGCCGCGCCGCCGCTGTGAGCCGCCGCGCTGCCGCCCTCGGTGCCGCCGCACCGTGCCGCCCTTGCGCCGCCGTCGCCGTCGTCGTCGTCGCCGCCGCCGTCGTCGCCACGCCGCCGCCGGTGAGCCGCCCTCCCTTCCCATCGCATCCGCCGCCGCCGCCGCTCGGGTGAGAGAGAGAGAGAGCCGAGAGGGAGTCGGCCGAGGGAGAAGAAGAGAGGCCGGGAGGGACAAGAAGAAGAGAAAAAAAAAAGAGAGAGAGGAAAGAAAGAAAAGGAGAGAAAAAGAGAGAAAAAGAAAAAGAGAGAAAAGAGAAAAAGAAAAAAATAAATATAAAATAAAAAAATATATAAAATATAAAATAATATTAAATAAATATAAATAATAATAATAAGTATAATTAGAGGAAAAATTAGGAAAGTTTAGAAAATTTAAAATAATTAGAATTTAATTATAGATTAATTTTTCGTCATAGGATTGCAAAAATTTAATATAAATTATAGATTATTCTTGGTAATTTCTAAAAGAAATCAATTCGCGGTAGTAGTTTAGATGTAATTAGCGACTAAACAATTAGATGAATTTTTATAGACTATTACAGAATAGTTTTGGATAATCTCTATAAGTAATCGATTCACGGTAGAAGTTCGGATTTATTCACTAGGAATTTTAGACGCATATTATACTTAATCGGTTGGTCATAGACTAAATTAAATCGTATAATAGTTTTTAGGATTTCGTCCGATATTTAGCTCGCGATAAAAATTGCTAACCTATTACATGGATATAATACTCGGGAATATTAAATTAAAAAAAACTTAGGACAACAAGATAATTATACTCATAAATAATTCACACCGAAAATGGGTTTACCGTAGTTCGCGAATAGTAAAGTTAATATCGACTTTCGCGCTCGATTTTTCATTTGGATTTACTTGGATGTTTATTGAATTCTAACTGAATTCAAATCTATTTTCACACGTAACTATAGAGCCCGAGGGAGCTGCTGACCCAAGCGAAGGTCAAGACCCGCAGGACTTTGAGCAAGGCAAGTCATCACTATTCCTTGAACATGTTGATCCCAATTGCGAAATTGTTTTGTTTACAAATAAAATTGCATACAATGATAAACATCCTACTTGTGATTATGCCATGCCTTGATTATTGTTTACCCCATACTCCTTCGTAACCATGTTTACGTATGAGTCCCTAGTCAACTATGATAATTGCTTAGCAACGTTATTCTAGAATCATGCATACTCATAATTATCAAAATGCTCTATGCTTGGGCAATTGCCTTTGGGAAGGTAATTGAGATGCGGCATGTGGAGACATGAGCGCCACATTGCTATGATGTTGATGACATGGTTTGTGAAAAGAGAAATGAAATTAAACAATTGTTTTTGACTGGGGCGGACGGAGGATTTGGGTGGTATCCGGGAAAAGGCAAGTACCGTCCCCGGTCAATTAAGGACCGAGCCATGAAGTTAAGCATGAAACGACCCGCGTACAACCGCACTTCTCGTATGGGTATAGACCTAGCGGAATAGATAGCTGAGCAGAGGCAGTATCCATGCATAGTGGTTTCTTGATGTGTGAGGCAGGGGCTCTACGGTGGGGCAGCCATTGGTAGAACCGCGAGGCGGGTGTCTACAGTGGTGTCGCCATTGGTAGGACTGCCATGTGAGAATTTAAACATAATTATAACTTAATGCCTGTGTGAGTCTTTCCTTCCCGGGTGCGCCAGAACTCCTCTCACTGCTAGAAACTGTGTACGCCTAGAGTGCATGAGGATGTAAAGTTCATGGAGCGGGTACTGCCAATGCAAGGTTATCGAAAAGCTTTGCCGTGACATGTCTCATGTGTTGGGACGAGGCTCATGTGTTGGGCAGTCGCGGAGTGCGGGTAAAGTGTACATCCACTGCAGTGTGAGTAAACCCAATCTATTCGAATAGTCATGCTCGCGGTTATTGAGCATCGGAACGTGTATTACACTTGGCTAGACTCTAAATTCTTAACTTGTGTGGGATGGGATGTTGCATGATGATTTCTATGCTGATGGAGCCACTTCCTGAGAGGAGGGAAGGTGGACGTCCTCAGAAAACCATGACGACTCGATGGCGGGAAGCTATCCTTGGGATCACAATGGATGGTGGACAGAACCGTCATTGTTTAATATGAACACTGGTACTAAAATTTGATCAGTCTATGCCAGGTCTTAGGCTTGTGAAAAGAATTGCAAAACTTGCTTTGTGCAAAAGAACCATAGCCATTCTTTGAATACCCTTATCATATGCATTGTTGCTGTGGTGTCTTGTTGAGTACGGTTGGTACTCACCCTTGCAAACATAAACTTAATTAGAGGCCGAAGATGAAGCTTCGGAAGATCCCTATGCCTATTACCAGGAGGGTGATGAAGACGAAGGCGCTCAATAGGTCTTAGTTACGGTCGTTGCCTGTGGCAATGGCGTGCCGCTGCCTTAACTCCGCTGCCTTACCTATTTCTGTTTTTTGGATGTATTCTGGACCGCTCGGTCCGATGACTTAAGACTATGCCTGTGGGCTATTGATGTAATAATTCGTATTAGACACTCGTGTATGTGCACTGGTTACTTCAGCTATGAATTCGTGTGTACCAGACTACTTGATCCAGGGAAATGGTACTGTTTACACGATTGATTCCTGTTATAAAAACGGGGGTCCACAGAGCTGGTATCAGAGCCATACGACTGTAGGAAAAGACCAAAAGGCGCCCCACCCTTTTCTAAGTTGGCCAAGGGAGAAAATTCCCACTTAGTAATAATTTCAAAAATAAAAATGCTATGTTTACAAAACCTGTATGATTTTTTTTTATCTTACTCTTAACTATTTCTTTACAAAATAAGTTTTACTCTTAGCAGACATTGGGTCTTTCTTAAAATTAGATGGCAGATCAGGATTCACCCGCTGTCTGGGAGATGGGCGTACCCCGCTCAGAGGGATACGTCATCGAGCTACACCGACTGATGAGGCGTCTGCGATACCCCAGATCTCCGATCTACCGAGTGAGACAGTGCGAGTCTGTCTGGGAGGCTCGAGTCGAGGTTCACACGCGAGTCCCATCAGAGTTAGACTACAGCTTCCCGACACGCCACCGTCGCGACTTGCCAGAGACCGCAATGCAGGATGCAGCACGGGAGGCCTTCCTCCGACTCAGCTCTATTCACCGAGCTGAGTTGGCATGTACTGAGTTTGCTCACCACCCGTTTCGAGAGGAGAGCAACTCCGTCTGCACTGTTCAGGACACACCTTGCTGCTACAACCCGATAGTGACCCGACTGTCACGATGGGCTGAGGCAGCAGATGACTTTTACGAGGAGGCTCTGTTAGAGATCGACGACCAACAGAGACGTGTGGGAGAGCTAGAGACCGAGGTGACTGACCTCACAGCGCAGCAGCTTCAGCTGGAGGAGGAGCACCAGGCTTGGGGCAGTGAGATCGACTCACTGAAGACACAGCTTCAGGTCCACGGCGATCAGTTCCGGCAGTTATCTGGCCAGTACAACGACCGCCGCGGGATGATGGATACACTGGAGGAGCAGTTGAGAGATAGTCAGGAGCACGTCAGTCAGCTGGAGGAGCGGCTTCGAGCAGCCACGATCAGCACCACAGGGGCTTCTACTTCCACAGCAGTAGGGCGTGACCGCTACTTTTTCCTCACCCCGCCGTACCCACCAGCGTTCCACGCTCTTCTGGGAGAGGTTGGTATGCTGGCCACCGAGTCAGCACCTTACTTGGTGGACCCGACAGTGACGCAGCCTCCTGCCCCGGAGATTGTGCACACTCCACTGATCTCTACACCTTCTCCGCAGCTGGGTTCCAGTTTAGAGACTCCGATCTAGGTCGACTCCGAGACAGAGGGGACTGACACTGAGCCAGAGAGCGAGCCAGACCTCACCGACCCATCGGAGGATGAGACCCCTGTTCCCCGCATCACCTTCCTCGGAGGCCCCCGCACCCTCAGCACTGCCCGCAAGAGCACCCGACCTCCGGGCAAGAAGCCCAAGCCAGACTCTGAGGCCGCTACTTCTGAGCCATGGGGACTCAGGTTTGCCCGTGCCAGCGACCACACTCTACCTGCCCCAGGATCCTGCGGATGGTTGGATGACTAGACTGGAGGATTGTTGCAACTTCGATCTCGCGTCAGATGGTTTTTGGATAGTATGCAAGACACACCCCCCCTTACCTAGTTTGACGAGTAGCTTGATGGTTAGTTCGATGTATCTTTTGATGAACCTTATTTGGACTGCATGTGTGCGCAGTCGATTGCATCATGATTTATGTACTATTTGTGGAACTCTGTGATGTTATTCACGATGTTGTTGCTGTTGTGTTATAAATGAGTTTATTCCACCATGCTTGCAAAACAAAGTTCACATCAAAACAACTCCCTTAATGGGATGAAACCATAGAAGCTAGTTAGAAAATTAGAATACTTATTCCATCATCCTACACAGATGACAAGCCGACGTCGGGCATCAACCAGCAATGAAGAAACTCAGACACCTGACCTAACCACCCTGGCCGGAGTTATGGCCACTCAAACCCAACTCTTGCAAGCCATTGCAAACAACCAAGGCAACCGCGGAGGATCGAGCTTTGGAGAGTTCATGAGAACCAAGCCACCCACGTTCGCTACGGCAGACGAGCCTATGGAGGCAGAAGATTGGCTACGCATCATAGAGAAGAAACTGACCCTTGTCCAGGTGCGCGAAGCCGACAAAGTGATTTTCGCAGTAAACCAACTGGAGGGACCCGCTGGTGATTGGTGGGATACCTACAAGGAAGCTCAAGAAGAGGATGCTGGAGAACCCACTTGGGAAGAGTTCACTGCAGCATTTCGCGAGAACTTCGTACCTGCTGCGGTAATGCGTATGAAGAAGAACGAGTTCAGAAGGTTGCGACAAGGGAACACAACGGTGCAGGAATATCTGAACCGGTTCACCCAGTTGGCCCGCCATGCAATTGGAGACCTCGCAGATGAAGAGGAGAAGATCGACAAGTTCATAGAAGGGCTGAATGATGAATTACGTGGACCCATGATTGGGCAAGACCATGAGAGCTTCCAGAGCCTGATCAACAAAGTCGTTAGGCTGGAGAACGATCAAAGGACTGTAGAGCATAACCGCAAGAGGAGGATTGCCATGAATCACCCACCTCAGGGGGTGCCTCAGCGACTCAAGGGAGCCACTTCATCTGGGTGGAAGCCCCCTATTGTGGCAACTAACCGACCCGCCGCGCCTAGCAATTTTAATAGGCCGGTTGTGATTCAGAACCGCACCCCTACACCAACTCTGGCTGCCCCTGGAGCCAAGAGGAATGTGGACTACTTCAACTGCGGAGAGTATGGGCACTACGCCAACAACTGCCCTCATCCACGCAAAACTCCTGTCCGTACTGGCGCTAACACAATGGCTGTTCGTGGGACTGCTACCCCTGCTGCCGGACGAGGACTATTCAGGACTCCGCATACTAACAAGGCTGCTACCGGATTTGGCCGCGGACAAGTGAACCATGTGCGAGCTGAAGAGGCCCAGGAGGATCAGGGCGTACTGATGGGTACGTTTTCTATCAACTCCACTCCAGTTAAAGTTCTCTTCGATTCAGGAGCATCGCATTCATTCATATCATTGAAGGCTAGTCAAAAACACAACTTAACCTTAGTGGGGCTTAGAAGGCCTATGATAGTACACTCACCTGGGGGCGAGATAACTGTGATTCATGCTTGCATAGACGTACCTATTCGTCTTAGGGATGTGGTGTTTCCCTCCAATCTTATGGTGTTGATACCCCAGACCCTGGATGTCATATTTGGTATGGATTGGTTAGCAAAGAACAGAGGGGTGATCGACTGTAGACGTAGAGAGGTTACCCTGATCACACCCTGGGGATCGGATATGAGAGCGACCATGGATCAAGATCCTAGACTGACCGAACGTGCCGGAGGCATATTTACCATGCTACCCCTGAAAGGAATGCCTATAGTGCAACGATTTCCCGATGTGTTTCCAGAAGACTTACCAGGGATGCCACCAGACCGTGACATAGAGTTCATTATTGATCTGATGCCCGGAACTGCCCCCATATCCAAGAGACCTTATCGGATGCCAGTTAATGAGTTGGAGGAACTTAAAAAGCAAATTAGAGAGTTGCAAGAAAAGGGATTTGTACGACCCAGTTCGTCACCATGGGGTGCCCCAGTATTATTCGTCAAGAAGAAAGATGGTAGCATGAGGATGTGTGTAGACTACCGTTCGCTGAACGAAGTAACCATCAAAAACAAATATCCGCTACCACGGATTGATGATCTTTTTGATCAACTCAAAGGAGCTAAGGTGTTCTCTAAGATTGACCTTAGATCAGGATACCACCAATTGAAAATTAGGACCGGGGATATACCCAAGACCGCGTTTTCAACACGCTATGGATTGTATGAGTTCACAGTAATGTCGTTTGGGTTAACCAACGCCCCGGCATACTTTATGAATCTTATGAACAAAGTGTTCATGGATTACTTGGACAAATTCGTGGTAGTATTTATCGATGATATTCTGATCTACTCCAAGGATGAGGAGGAACATGCGGAACACTTGCGATTGGTACTCGAGAAATTACGGAGGCATAAATTATATGCAAAGTTTAGTAAATGCGAGTTCTGGCTAAAAGAAGTCGCCTTTCTAGGCCACGTACTCTCAGCCGGTGGAGTAGCAGTGAATCCTGCTAAAGTGGAGGCTGTTACGGAATGGAAAGCACCCAAGTCTGTGACTGAAATTCGGAGTTTTCTAGGCTTGGCCGGATACTACCGAAGGTTCATTGAGGGATTCTCTAAGATAGCCCGACCGATTACACAACTACTTAAGAAGGAAAAGAAGTTTATGTGGTCAGAACAGTGTCAGGAAAGCTTTGAGTAGCTTAAAGAAAAGCTGACCTCGGCACCCATTTTAGTTCTTCCCGACATCAGGAAAGACTTCGTTATATACTGTGATGCATCAAGGCAAGGACTAGGAGGAGTACTGATGCAGGACGGAAAAGTTGTGGCCTACGCGTCGCGACAATTGCGACCACATGAGGAAAACTATCCTACCCATGATCTAGAACTTGCAGCCGTGGTTCATGCGCTAAAGATTTGGAGACATTATTTGATTGGAAACCATTGTGATGTCTACACTGACCACAAGAGTCTGAAATATATTTTCACCCAGTCAGACCTCAACCTAAGGCAAAGGCGATGGTTAGAACTAATCAAGGATTATGACTTAGAGGTTCACTATCACCCCGGCAAAGCAAACGTTGTGGCTGACGCTTTGAGTCGGAAGAGCCGTTGCAATCATCTGAGGACGGAGGAATGGCTCCTGAGCTTACGGAGGAAATAGCCCAACTAAACCTACATATAGTGCCTCATGGGCAGATAAACACCTTGGACATTCAACCTCTTCTGAGAACCCAAATAGAAGAAGCCCAGAAGGACAACGAGGAAATCCGAGAGGTGAAGGAACGCCTAGCTGCAGGACTGGCAAAGGAATTTTCGACCGATGAAAAAGATGTCCTATGGTATAAAAAGAGGATTTATGTACCCGAACAGGGTGGACTGAGAGGATTAATCCTAAAGGAAGCTCACGAGTCAGCATATTCATTGTACCCCGGAAGTACGAAGATGTACCAGGATCTAAAGGAAGGATACTGGTGGCCCAATCTGAAGAGAGATGTGGCAGAATACGTAGCACTTTGTGACGTGTGCCAAAAGGTGACTTGTCACGCCCAGAAATTCCCGAATAGAATTTCAAGCAGAATGTGCATTAAAATCCCCGTCCAGGACCAGCCGGGGTACACAAACGACAATGTTGACATTCAGATCCACGTCTTACAAACATAAAAGTCTTACATAAATGCAGCGGAAAACGAAAAAATAAAAGAAGCTAGGCCTTGACTTGAATTGCAGCGGGAACACCACTCCACAGGTATCCTCGACGGCACGGACGAAGCCTACTCCTCGGAGAAACCACCATCGGACACATACTCGCACTCTGGGGTTGGGGAAAATAGAGCAAGACTGAGTACTACCCACTGCACTCAGCAGGTCATACCGGAATAGGGGTATGATGCAGGGGATTATCAACGGAGAGCTAGACTGGTTCATTTGCATAAAGCGAGCATTTATAAACAGGAGTTGAAAGAAGTAAACAGTTGTAACCATTACTCAATATTAATCATCCACTGTCCAACGCTATCCCATGTTGCAACAGGCCCAACCATCCACCTAGACTATCCAATTTCATTAGACTAAACTAGGGTGAAACTAATCACGGTGAATCTGGTTGACCGCCCATAACCGCGGGCACGGCTATTCGAATAGTTTTACTCTGATCAGAGGTGTACAACTGTACCCACAAGACACAGCCCCACGACACGTTACCGTGCGCCGACATGCCACCACGACATACCGGAAAGAGGCCGTGACAGGACCCTTCGCATAACCCCCTCTAACCAAGCACACCACACCTCAGGTTTCACCCCTGTCCCCAGCGGGCAACGGGCAGTCCCCTCTCGTGCCTAGGTGAATTCGGAAGCGACAGAGGCCGTCGCAGGGCCCGCCCCGCTCCATCACGCCCACCCTTGCCTGGATGCGTCAGCTAGAGGAAAGCTACACTACAAGCCCAGCCGTTGCCCACGCTGGCTTGTGGTAAGCACGATAAATTCTTCCAGGGTTTCCCGCGAACCGGTCCTTAACTGCCATGGGTGCGACCAACAAAACCATGCACCCACAGCCCACCATGTGATTCATTTTAATTAATCAACGCCAAAACGGTGGTACTAATCCAACATTACAATTAGGACCTACAGTCTAAACATTAATAGGGTTTCCCTGATTGTGTGCCAGTTGAACTAAGCAAGGCTAAGCAATCCCTAATCCAATCTCTAGTCAGGTTATATCCCAAACTAAAAAGGAATATGGTACAGAATAGTATGGCTACGACAGTAGGTAAACATCCCGCGTGATATTATAAAACAATGCAATATTTAGGAGAAAACGAGAGAGCATTTGCAATATAGGTTCAACATGATCAAGTGACAAGCATGACTTGCCTTGCTCTGCTGCTGGAGGAACCTCAGCGACAATCTCGAAGTACACCGGAGCGTAGGAAGAACCGGAATCTAAGCGACATACAAGGCAAACAACGCAAACAGGCTATAAGACTACTGAAACAGAGAACAAAACCATTTTTAATGGATTCTACACATTTTTCTTGATTTACTGAGACTTGAATGGGCTTAAATGGAGCACGGATGAATTAGATATGAATTTTAGAAGATTCACTGTGTTTATTAATATAACAAAAATCCTTAAATCATTTATTACGCAATAATTTCCAGGGCTGACGTCATCAAGGGGGGGGGCGGCGCCGACACGCGGGGCCCACTGGTCAGCGACTCAGGGGGGGTCCACCATGGACCGGGACCACGCGGGTGGTCCACCGCCGGTCCACGGGACCGACGGCCCGGATCGCCCTCGGGCCGATCGGACGGCGCGGAGGTAGAGGCGGCCGCCGGGCTCAGCTCGGCATCAAAGCCAACCGGCCGGCCATGGCTAGCGGCGACGGCGCGCGCGCGAACGTGTTGCCGGCGACGGCAACCGGCGGCAGAGGCGACGGCGCAAAAGCGACGCGAAAGCAGCGGCAGCGGACGGCGGCAAAGACCAAAGGCGACGGCGAGCGCGGGCGGCAGCGACGCACGGGGAATCGGGGAAGTGAAGGAAAAGGGAGGGAGTCCTCACCGGAGGGGACGGCGGTGTCCAGCGACGAGGAGCGACGGAGGGAGATCGACACGCGGCGGACGGCGACCGGGACGACCTAAAGAACGAAAAGAAATAGATTAGAGAGGAAGAGAGGGGCCATAGGAGACGGGAATGCCGGCCGAAAGCGGCGGACATGGCGACCCTCACCGTCGCACGGTGGGAATGGCGCTCCGGCGGCGAACCTCGACGAAGGAGGGGTGGACGGGGTGGATCTCGGCCACGCGAACCCGACGGCGGCGACGGCGCGGTGCGGCGGCGACCCTAGCGGCGGCTAGCGGCGGCCGGAGTAGCGGAAACGGCGGCGGCAAGGGGTTGCACGGCGCGGGAGCGATGGGAGGCTCGGGAGAGTTCGGCGAAATGGGGAAAAAGCGAGAGGGGGCGACGGAGAAGCTTAAATAGGGGAGGGGAGGGCCGGACGTGGCCGGGAGAGGCGGGATTTCGCCGGCCAACGTGGGGAGTGGGGAAGGAGAGAGAGGCGGGATTCGAAAATCGAATCCCGGCCATCTCGGGCGCGGGCGCGAGCGGGAGAGAGAGGGGAGTGGGCGCGGGGAACGCGGCGCACGCGCGGGCGTGGTTGACGTGGCCCGAAGGAGGCGGAGGCGTGGGCGCGGCGGCGGTTGCGGGCGTGGCGGCGCGGCGGGAGCGGCGGGAGGTGGGGGAAGGACCCGACAGGTGGGCCCCACCTGTCGGCGACCCCGGGAGAGGAGGGCGGCGGGGCGGCCCGGCTGGGCCTCGGCCTGCGGCCGGCCCAGCAGGGAGGAGGGGGAGGAAAGGAGAGAATGGGCCGGCGGCCCATTCGAAAAAAAGGAGGAAAAAGGGAGGAAAAAGAAAAAGAAAAAGGAAAAAGGATTTTCCCTGGAATTAAAATATTGCATGTGCTCAATTTTAATTGGTTAAAATTATTTCTAGGGCTCTGAAAATTCCACTAAAAATCCTGTTAGTGAATTTCGACATGTAGGACTCAAGAAAAATTCCACATGCCAGATTCGATTATTATTTGCATTATTTTATTAAGGTTTTCTCCTGCTTTACACTGCTATTTTGTTGAGACCATTTAAAATTTCCTTTTAGGCTTGGGAAAGAACTTCAGGGTGTGACAAAGGCTGAGCACCAGAGACCGGCAGGATTGTTGCAACCCCTTAGGATTCCGAATGGAAATGGGATGAGATAGGCATGGATTTTATTGTTGGATTGCCCAAGACCGCAACAGGGTACGATTCCATCTGGGTGATTGTGGATCGACTCACCAAGACGGCGAGATTCATCCCCGTCAAGACAAATTATAGCAGTGCCAAGCTAGCCGAGTTATACATGACCAGGATAGTATGTCTTCATGGTGTACCTAAGAAAATTATATCTGATCGAGGCACACAGTTTACCTCGCATTTCTGGGAGAAAGTACATGAAGCCTTAGGAAGTTACCTAGCATTTAGCACAGCTTATCACCCTCAAACGGATGGCCAGACAGAGAGAACAAACCAGGTCTTGGAAGACATGTTGAGAGCTTGTGCTCTGGATTTTAGCAAAGACTGGGAGAGATGTTTGCCCTACGCCGAATTCTCCTACAACAACAGCTTTCAAGCAAGCCTAAAGATGTCACCCAATGAGGCATTGTTTGGTCGACGATGTCGAACACCACTAATGTGGTGTGAGACTGGAGAACGGGCAGTATTTGGACCTGACATTATCCAAGAAGCCGAGGAAAAGGTTCGCCTGATTCGAGACCGTCTAAAAGTAGCGCAATCACGACAAAAGAGTTACGCCGACACTCGAAGAAGGAACCTGGAATTTAAGGAAGGAGATTATGTTTATCTGAAGGTTTCTCCGATGAGAGGCACGAAAAGGTTTAAGGTCAAAGGAAAACTAGCGCCAAGATATGTGGGACCCTTCCAAATCATGGCTAGACGGGGAGAACTCGCATATCAGTTACAGCTACCAGAGAATATCGCCGATGTGCACCCAGTCTTCCATGTGTCTCAATTAAAGAAGTGCTTACGAGTGCCGGAAGAACAAGCTCCGCTAGAAGAGATTCACATTAGCCATGACCTTACGTTTCCTGAACACCCGGTCCGGATATTGGATGAAGCCAAAAAGAGGACTAGGAGCAAAGAGTGGCGTATGTACAAAGTACAATGGAGTAATCACACTGAGGATGAAGCCACCTGGGAAAGCGAAGAATTCTTGAGGACGGAATACCCAAATCTATTCGAAACCCGGTAAGAAATCTCGGGACGAGATTTATTTAAGGCGGGTAGGTTTGTAACACCCTGAAAATTCGACCGACAAATCAAAACTCTAAAAATTCGGATTTTCAAAAACTTTTTAAAATAAATTGCATCATGCCGATTTTATTCGTCGTTCCATTGAATTTCGATTTCGGAGTTTGAAGATTTCGAATAAAGGACAATATTAATCAATTTGCATCAATATTATCGCAAACATATTCGTATCAATTAAATTTAAATGCGATGGAATGGAATTAACACTAAATAAAGATTTAAATAAATTATATAAGAATGTGAACAATATTAATTTAGGATGAATTTATTAGTGGGAATAACACAAATATTGGGTAAGAATTATATATGCAAATATTAGGAATTTTAGAATCAAATTTATATAATAAATAAATAAATAAATAATAGTAATAAAATAATAATAATAATAATAATAAAATGAAATAATAAAATAAAAATTAAATAGAAAAATTAGAAAACGGCACTGTTCATTGCCCGCCAGGTGTTCGACGCGGTTTCCTAGCCCTAACCCTACCCCGCGCCGCGCCGCGCGCCGTCCCCTCTCCCGCCGCACCGCTCGCCGCCGCGCCACCGTCCCGTCGCCGCTCAGCCATCACCCCCGCGCCCTCGCGCCCCGCACCGCCTCGCGCCCCGAGCCGCCGCGCGCCGTCGCCATCACCGCCTCGCGCCGCTCGCCCGCCGCGCCGCCGTCCCGTCGCCGCTCGGCCATCGCTCTCGTGTCTGCGCCCCGCCGCACGGCCATCCCCTCGCCGTCGCCCTACGCCGCTGCCGCGCCGCGCCCTCGAGCCCCGTGCAGCCGCGCGCGTCGCGTCGCCCCGCCTAGCACGCCGCTCGCTCGCCACCCGTCGCGTCGCCGTACACGAGGAAGAAATGTGTCTCCTTGTTGGACGTTGACAAGCTTCACACCGTTGTACCATATCGCAAGCGTCTTTGAGAGCAGTTGGCCAGAAAAATCCTTGTCGAAAGGCTTTTACGACCAATGTATGACCGGCGGCATGTGATCCACAGATCCCTTCGTGTATGTCGAGGAGGAGGTGTTTGCCGTCGTCGAACAAGACGCACTTGAAGAGTACCCCGTTTGGCGCCTTCTTGTATAGATTGTTGCCGATCGTACAGTAGATTTTGACTTGATGGGTTATTTTCTCGGCTTCTGCATCGTCCTCGGGCAGCTCGTCGCTACTTATGAATTTAATGAGTGGGGGTCCGCTGGTCGTCTGTGGTTTCGATGTCAGCAACGGTGCATTCTGCCTCTGTAGCCCCCGAGCTGATGTCGGAGGTGACTGTGCTATTTTCGTTGTTTGCCTCTTTCACCGATGGCTTTTTCAGGACGTCCAGAAAAGTGCCGGATTCGAGTGGCTCCCGTCTGGACGCTCGCCTCGCTAGATCGTCCGGTTCGATGTTGTCCTTGCGGTATACGTGTCGGACCTCGATTCCATCAAATCTTTTTTCCAGCTTCCTGACTTCCGCGAGGTACTTGGATAGCTCGGGGCTAGAGCACTTGTAGTCTTTGTGCACCTTGTTTGCGACTAGTTCGGAATCCCCTTCCACGATCAGTCGCTTGACTCCAAGTGCAGGTGCGGCTCTTATCCCAGCGAGAAGTCCTTCGTACTCGGCTATGTTATTGGTCACCCTGAAGTTGAGGTGAATTGCATGCTTGAACTGATCTCCCGAAGGTGATGTCAAGATGAACCCTGCCCTTACTTCTTGGCTGTTGAGTGTGCCGTCGAACGCCATTGTCCACGTTTCGTTGTTGGTTTGACTGTCTAACCTATTTTCAGGCATAGTCCAATCGGCTACGAAGTCGGCGAGAACCTGGGACTTGATGGCTGTTCGTGGCACAAAGTGGACATCAAACTGGCTTAACTCGACTACCCATTTCGCAATGCGGCCGACAACGTTTTTGTTTCTCATGACTTCACCAAGAGGGAAGGAGGAGACAACTGTGAGCCTGTGGGCTTGCAAGTAGTGACGTAGCTTTCTCGACGTCATGATTACTGCATAGAGCAGTTTTTGGATTTGTGAGTATCTTGCCTTCGCATCATGGAGAGCTTCGCTGACGTAGTAGACTGGTCTTTGCACCTTCTCTCTTACGACAACAATGACCGTACTCACGGCATATGGCGTGGCGGCAATATAGAGGAATAATTCTTCATTAGGTTGGGGAGCAACAAGTACAGTGGAATTTGACAGGTAGCGCTTGAGTGCGATAAACGCCTCTTCGGCTTCCTGTGTCCATACAAATTTGTCTTGTTTTTTCAGCAGTGCGAAGAAAGGTTGTCCTCGTTCTCCCATCCTAGCGACGAACCTGCTTAGTGCCGCCATGCATCCGGTTAGCTTCTGTAGTTCCTTGAGTCTTGTGGGCGACTTCATGTTCTCGATTGCCTTGATCTTCTTGGGATTTGCTTCTATTCCCCTGCCAGAGATGAGGAACCCGAGCAGCTTGCCCGATGGTACTCCGAACGTGCACTTCTCAGGATTGAGCATGAGGCGATATCGTCGGAGGTTGTCGAAGGTTTCCCATAGATCGTCAATCAATGAGTCGCCTGTCTTGGTCTTGACAACAATGTCATCGACGTAGGCCTTGACATTGTTCCCAAGCTGATTGTTAAGTGCCCCTAGGATCGTGCGTTGGAAAGTGTTTCCTGCGGTTATTAGTCCAAACGACATCTTAACGTAGCAGAATACACCGAACGGCGTGATGAATGCTGTCTTCTCCTCGTCCTCTTTTGCCATGCTGATTTGGTGGTAGCCGAAGTAAGCGTCAAGGAAGCTTAACAACTCACAACCAACTGTTGAGTCCACCAGTTGGTCTATTCGAGGAAGAGGGAAGTGATCCTTGGGGTACGCCTTGTTGAGGTCAGTGAAGTCGACGCACATCCTCCACTTCCCATTGGCCTTCTGCACCATTACTGGGTTGGCTAGCCACTCTGGGTGGAGTACTTCTCTGATGAAACCAGCTTTGAGAAGTTTGTCGATCTCCTCTCGTATGGCCTGTTTTCGATCTGGTGCAAATCTCCGCAGTTTTTGTTTTACTGGCTTGGCATCGGGTCGCACGATGAGTTTGTGCTCAATCACCTCCCTGGGGACCCCCGGCATGTCGGACGGCTGCCAAGCGAACACGTCTGCATTGTCGCGGAGGAAGGTGATGAGCGCGAGTTCCTATTTCTCACCCAGTGATGCCTCGATCTTGACGGTCTTGTCGGGGTTGGCACTGGAGAGTGGAACGATCTTGATTGCGCCATCTGGTTTCGGCGTCTTGTTTGTTTTTCTCACTTTCTTGGGTGGCTCAGCTGTGGCGGGTGGGCTGGGAGTGTGCTCGACCATGTCGAGGCTCGCTTGTCGCATTGCACTGCCAGCTTTGCATTCCCTTGAATAGTGATTATTCCGTTCGGCCCCGGCATCTTGAGCACTTGATACGCGTAGTGAGATGTGGCCATGAACTTCGCGAGTGTAGTTCTCCCGATGATGGTGTTGTATGCTGTACCAAATTCAACGACATCAAAGGTGATCTGCTCCGTTCAGAAGTTATTTGCTTGGCCGAAAGTCACAGGCAACGTAATCTTGCCTAATGGCTTGGACGACGACTGAGGAGTAATTCCATGAAAAGGTTGATCAGTGGGAGTCAACTCGCTTCGTGGGATTCCCATTGCGTCCAAGATGCTGACGAAGAGGAGGTTGATGGAGCTGCCACCATCTATGAGAACTCGCGCGACTTTGATATTCCGAATAGTGGGCTCGGCCACTATCGAATATCGTCCTGGGATGACAACAGCCTTGGGGTGGTCTTCATCTGAGAACTTGATCTTCTGTTCGGACAATTTCATCTTGGGTGCAGCCCCCTGCCATGTCAAACAAACTTCACGCTCCACTTTCTTGTATTCTCGCTTTGAGGAGTACGCCGTGGAACCTCCAAAGATGTGCGAGACATGGAGATCGGAATCGTCTGCTCCGGCAGCGTAGAGTACCGTGGAGTAGACCTGAAGGAATTCTTCTGGGTCGGTACTCTCATCGTACTTCTCTATTGCTCCCGGTCGGAATCTCTCAGGCCACGGACATCACGTAGCGAACGGTTGAAAGCTCTACACCCGGCGCTGGGGGCGGTGGGTTGTCGGTGATCGTATGTCCTTTGCGGATGTCTATCTGATGATGAGGATGAAGAGGATGATGACGACGATGATGGATCACTCGGCTTCGGTGTGCTATTCCGAGGATGACGTCCAGGTTCTCGGGAATCCTGTCGTCGTCCACCGTTGTTGTCCCGGCGCCGATCTCCGTCATCATCATCGTTATGGCGGCGTCCTCGACCAGTATCGCCCGGCATCCGCTGTTTGCGATCCTCGCGTTCGTGGCAGTTGTGGCGGTTATCACGGTCTCAGTTCTCACTCAGGTGTCCTCCTCGCACTTCGTTCTCTCGACGTCGTGAAGAGAGATGATGTCGGGAACGGTTTTCGTTGTCTTGCGCGCGTCGTGCTTCTCGGCGGCCATTCAAATGGTCACGGAGATCGCTGGTGTCGCGGGGTGGAGGGGTGGCTTGTTGAGGTGAGGCCTGCTATTCTGGTGGTGCGCCATTTGCACCGCCAGCTGGCGGTTGTTCTGGGTGTGCCGCGGCAGCGGCCTTCTCGAACATGTTGTTGAGGTTGGTCACTGATTCCCGTAGTCGTTCTGTCCACCGTGCAAGATCATCGTTCAGAACGGGATTATAAGGGGTTTCCCTCAGTATTGCGTTGATGGCCCCGATGTGCTGGGCCGGTGTAACCACTTGATTCTCTGCTTCCGCGTCGGCGCGCACAAACGTGCTGGTCCCCTCGATAGCAAACACATCGCGTGGTGTGCTTGTCGACGATGAGCCCTGGTCCTCGAGCGAGTGCAGGACTGATGGCTCGTGGGGATCGATGTCGATCACCGCAACGAATTGGTCTGAGATGACCGTCGCTCCTCGTTCCCTGTTCACATCTCTAGGATAGATTTGTGACTGCTGGACCTTAGGAGGCGACGTCTTCATGGCGTTTAGAAGAATCTTGTAGCTTGAGAGGTCGTGATTCTTTGTCTTGTAGATAGGACAATAGATATCACGAGTTGGAGAAGTACTCTGAATTCCACGCTCTTTGCAGGCACGGATCTCAGCTTGTGCGTTGAGAAAACCCAGCAAGCTTGCAAGGTGTCTTTCCTGGTTTTGTGAATAGGACACCAGGACCTTGTTACCTCGGAAGTTGTCCTTGTCGACTTGCAATTCTCTTCGGAAGGACAAGATTTGGCCGCATTAGGATCCTCTTCGGGCTTGGATGTTGTCGACGTTCCGTTCTCCACTTCTGTGGGAGGATCCGTCGACATGGAGTCGTCTAGGGTTGTAGCCACGACGTTCTCGCTTCCGCTCATTGATGGACCAGTCGAGATCGGCACCGTGGTGTAAACCGGGTAGACGATTTCGCCGACTTGAGTCCACACCAGCGTTGTGGAAGTAGAGACTCCTTGGTTGAAGCCGGGGTTGACGCTGTTGTCGACGAAGCTTGATGACATAGCAGTAGAACCTTGAGCACCAAAGCCCCCTACCTGGCACGCCACTGTCGACGGAGGATACCCGTAGACCGGATATAGAGAGTATTGGGGTACGCTGGTACGCGGATCTACGTAGTACGACATCAAGCAAACAAGAAACAGGGATTATACTGGTTCAGGCCCCTTGGCAGGTAATAGCCCTAATCCAGTTGATATGGGATTATATGACGAAAATCACAGATTACAAAGGGAATAGTGGAACTTGATGATACCGACGAGATCGTAGTCGAGTTGGTTCGACTAGATCACTCGGCGACTTGGCTCCTATAGGCTCCGGCTTCGTAGGCTGTGGTAGATGTGTTGGCGGTAAGATTCGATGCTTTAGGTCCTCCCGAGGGGTCCCTTTTATACCGCAGGTCAGGTGGTTTCCAAGTAGAACTCGGAGACATCGGACCCTACACGACACGATACACTGACGACCAAGTCCTATTCGGGTAGGAATCCTTCCATCTGTGGACTCCATGATGAATTTCCTTAGTGTATACAGAGAACGTCCGTATACGTGTAGATATACCATATCAATGTATAGCGTATATCCAAAGATAGAGGGTATACCTTATTCGTAACCCTGACAAACCCCGGGAAGGGCATGGCGCCAAGAGCAATTTTATTTTTTTGTCCTTGATCAAATTGATTTCTCGTCAGAAACTATACTGATACTTGTTGTCGTCCTGTCATAATTAGCCTTAAAGTTATGTCTCCGGTCCTATTTGCATATCATCTAAATTACATATTTAATTATAACGGTTATTCAAAATAGTATGTTTTTATGATAGTAATGCCACTTTTACCTATCAAGTCTATTTAGTACTTCCTCCATCCCATAAAAACAAACTTCTAGATACAAATCTATACATGCTATGTTCAGATTTATAGTCAGAAGTTGGTTTTTTTGGACGGAGGGAGTATATATTAGTTAGGATTTTAAGACCTGGCTATGCATATATTCCTCTAAAATATACTTCATCCGTTTCACAATATAAGACTTTCTTATGTCTAGATTCATTAGCATCTATATAAATGTGGGCAATGCTATAAAATCTTACATTATGAAACGGAGGGAGCATACGTCTATTTCAAAACAGTACGTGTACTCCGGAACTGTTCAGTTCTAAAAGAGAACAGTGTAAAACGACGGTGGAACGGACAGTTAGCGAAGACTTGCTATGTCAAAGTCGTCGGGTGTATACATTTATATATTACTCATTATTTGTTTTAGTTTTCGTGGTTTTAATTACCACCCAAGTTTTTTTTGTGAGATCAAGCACCCAAGTAGGTGTAGGACATGACAGTGCGTGCTACACCCCGCTCGTCTTTATATACGATTCTCCATTCCTTGTGTAACTGATTGAGGTTGCAAAAGTAGTGTGCTCGATATATCCACCAAAAAGCTAGCACACAGATATTAGCTTAGCCATATCTCACCACCGAGGAGCTACTGTGGCAGCTATTTGCGCTGCATTTTATCAAAATATTTGCATATGGATGCTATTGCTCGGCGCGGCGCTGGCTGCCGACCCCCTCGCCGCCGGGGCAACGGCGCAATGCCAGAACACCGAAACATGAATTCGGCAATAATAAAAGGGGTAGCGCACGAGACCTAAAAGTGGATGGATGTGGAGACAAGGATTTAGACAGGTTCAGGCTCTCTCAATGAGAGGTAATACCCTACTCTGTTTGGGATTTTAATCCGCCGGGTGTAGTATAGATCTGACGATCATATGTGCTCATGCCTCCTAGAGAGCCTCCTGCCCACCTTATATATGATGGCGGGTAGGATTACAAGATAAACCTTAACCAATACGGTATCGGTTTTCTAAATATACTTTACAATCTTATCAAATCAGGACTTTAGGCCGTTCCATAATATAAAGGAAACGTAATACCCAAATTATGATCCGTTACATATTCCATAGATATAAGTTATCCCCTATAACCAGTCGGATAACCATGCCGTGTGGGTATGGGGTACCCATAATCTCCACAGTAGCCCCTGAGACCTTCACAGTCGAAAAGATAATTTTCTCTCGAACCACACTACTTCAAAGCCAAGTGCTTCAATCATCTTTGCCATGGTCTCCCGAATACTTTTACCAAATATGAAGACTGTGGTGGGCTGAAAAATAAAGTCAGGTGCATCAACTAGATGCACCTAATAGGTGTAGCCCCCGACTGTGTGGTTAGCTGAACAAACTAAGCATATAGTTAAGGAATAAATAATCCAACCAACCGAGTGGTTTTCATAATTTTATAATCAACCAAGTGACTTGATATCAATATATAGCATATGCGGTGTGAATCCCCCAAATAACATGATCCAAGTGATATACCGACTGCTTTATGAAAATTGATGCGAGCAACCTAAAGTTGACTACATCATTGAAAATTCACATAGCAAAACTGCTATAAAAAAGCTTGAATGCTGTGAATAAAGAAATTTCCAAAGTATCGGGCATACGCCATACGCACACTGCTTTATCTGATGTACTTAAGTCCCTAAAAGACACGTGGTTTCACCACACCTAGAAATATACGGCATATGTGGTGTAAAATCCGAGTAAATAAACTCATAAAGGATTTACCAACCGCCTAAAAAATGACCAAGATATATAATCAGCCTAAACCATAATATTGGTCAATAAAAATGCACACTTACGTGGAAAAAAGCAATGATATTGTATCCAATCAATTGCTTAAAAACCCAAACAGCACCTTGACTTATATAAAAAAGTCAGCGGGGCAGCTATATAAAGCTTTACTGTTTGACACCTTTTAAGATGCATTGTACCAACTTCTAAAAAGTTGAGTAATTGCGGTATAAAAGGATTTTAAGGTATTAGGCACTTGATCACGCGCACTTTGGCCTAAGCAAAAAGTGCCTAAGTCTCTAAAAGAACGTGACAAGCCACACCTGAAAATATGGGCTGCAGACAGATTAGGCCTAGGCCAAAAAATATGCCTTCGACACCCTTTAAAGGATGACGCATATAACATACTCCCGAGTAATAAATCTTCTGGGTGATATGGACCAAGTGTAGCTCATATGAATAGCTTCTGATCTGAATGATTATCCCTTATGGGATACTCCAAAATAGATATAATAATCAAATCTCGACTGGCGCAAGTATTCGGTTAATAATCCTTATATGGAATAATAAATAGTCCAGTCTTTGAGCATAGAAAATAGACCCATGATCATAAATTCATGTTGCATGTATCCGGAACAAAGTCCAACTTGAAGGTATGATCCTTGTGCTTGAGCTCGTAAGCCCCTAAGCATATAGCTTATCCTTTTGGAGTAGTTGAAATTGTCCATCGGTGATAGCTGATGCAATCGGCATGAAAGCGAAGAAACCAGTCAGCAGCAGTCAGATCAACTAGCAGTGAAGATGAAGGCACCCAGCAATAGCGACAGAGTTTTCTAGCCTTGGTGACGAAATAATCAGTCGGAGACAGACGAGACAGTTGCTGAAGAAGATGAAAACACCCATTAGCGACGACATAATAAGCCAGCCGTGAAGGCGAGAATATCAGTCGGTGGCGATGAAAACAAGCCAACGATGAAGACGTTGATGCGCATCAACAACGATGGCGAAATCCTCCAATCATGAAAATGCAGGAAATAGTCGACGACGACAAATGGAACCGATGGTAATGACGATTGTCAGCAATAGAGAAGATCAAATATGATGACGAAGTTGCCCATCAATAGCAGTAGAGTAGGCTATGCTGAAGAGGCTTGACAGGATGTCAATGAAGATGATGGTATTGCTGATCCAGTCAATAGCAGTGTAGCAGCCAATGATAATGACGAAGACGCTCATCAGCGTTTGTGTAGTAGGTCAACCATGAAGGCGAAATAGCAAGTCGGCAATAATGAAAGCAACTGGCGGCGAAGACGTAGTTACCCATTAGCAACAGCGGAGACGTCAGGGCCGATGAAGTAGAGGTGCAGGTGATGATGTCAGTGGCAATAATCCATCAAATTGTTGAGAAGATATCGAAGCTCGAATAATTTTCTTGATACGAGCATGTGCATAATAAAGACTGATGCAACACCCCTTGATTTATAAAGATGTTAGTAGAACTTGATGTTATAGCTGTTGTAGATGCTCCACTTGGAAGAATGTAGATGTTGTTGTCCAACTCGTCGAAACTGAGCTGATTGGTTGATAACTCTAAACTCCCGAACATGTAGATTAAATCTCAAAATTGATACTTGAGAAATTTGGAGTAGATTGTGTCGGCATCCAGAAGCCAAAATTGCCAGCGAAATAATTGGAGTTGCTTAAGTAGAACGCATGCTCTGAAGCGAAGACGAAGATAATAACTTCTAGAGTTGACTCGTTGATTGATTGATTGCTTCATCTTGACATAAAAGTTATCGAATTTTGAGCCGTGTATTTGTGTAGCCCCCGACTCTTTGATTAGTTGAGAAACAGCTGAACATAGAGTCACGAACTGTAGCTTCATGTCGTCGAATAGCCTTAACTTGAGTGAAGATATGTGTTGAGAATATCCGGGTAGGAATTTTGAAAATTGTAGAACCACTTGTTATAGTAGAATAGCACGGTGTCGAATCTGGTGGTGCATGCCGAGATGTCGAGGCTCATATAGACGTCGTGGTTGGTGAAGTAGCAAAACTTGCAAAGTGGCGGCAATAAAATTTGCCGGTGCCGAAAATAATAAAGATGAAGTCGCTCCACCATGGTGACAAAGTTGCATAGTTGTGAAGAAGTGAACACAAGTCGGCGGCAACAGAAGCAAACAGGTAGCGAAAATGCGTAGTTGTGAAGATAAAAACACCAATCGATGACGGCATAACCAGTCGGTGATGGAATAAGTAGAATGATGACGAAAATGAAGACGTCCTTGAACGGTGGCAAAATAGGCTAGCCATGAAATTGAAGACACCATGGGTGGCGGCGAAAGCAGACTTGCGATGACGATGATGCTAGTCAATGATGACGAAGACGCGCAGCCGTGGAGGCGAACAATCCAGTCAGCGTCAGACAAGGCGACTAGCAATGAAGACGATGACGTCCATCAGCAGCGGTAGCGGCATAAACTAGCCGTAGATGCGAGGCCGGACACCAGTCAACAGCAGACGAGACGACCGGCGGTGAAGACAATAAGGCCAAAGAACAGTATTAGAATCATGTAGCCATGGAAGTGAAGAAACCAGTCGGCGGCTGACGTAGACGGCTTGCTTTGAAGATGATGATGACGCCCATCAACAGAGGCGGAGTCCACTGTCCTTATAGGCGAGAACACCAGTCGGTGGCGGCGAAACGGGCCAACGGTGAAGTCGTAGACGCCCAACATCGGCGGCATAATAGGCCAACCGTGCAGGCGGAGACACCAGTCGGCGGCAGCGAAGGCAAGCTCGTCGGTGAAGACGTAGACGCCCAACAACGGCGGCATAATAGGCCAGCCGTGCAGGCGGAGACACTAGTCGACGGCGGACGAGGTGGCCGGTCGGTGAAGATGTAGACGCCTAACAACAGCGGCATAATAGGCCAGCCGTGCAGGCGAAAACACCAGTCAGCGGCGGACGAGGCGGCCGGTCGGTGAAGATGTATTCGCCCAACAACGGTGGTGTGATCAACCAACCGTATAGGCGAAGGCACCAGTCGGCGGCGGAAGAGGTGTCATGCCCAGAAATTCACTAGTAATTTCCGAACTTATTTGTGCATAAAATCCTCATCTAGGAATCAGCCGAGGTACACAAACTGACAATTTAATATACAGATTCGTCATAATAATAAAGAAAAATAATTACGAAAGAAAAGAAAATCAGCAGCGGAATAACGGTCTAGCGAAGCTCCGGCTCCAATCCCACAGGCAGCTCAACTGGGGTATAAGCCAAACGTCTTCTCCTTCGCAACTTTTCTTCAACTGAGGTTTGATTGATTATTGCAAGGTGAGCATATGACATACTCTGCAAGCCACACAGCAAATATGCAAGTGCACAAGGATACCAAAGGATGGCATAATATACGGTTCATTTGCGAAAGCAGCATTTAACAAACATTTAGGAATTGTAAAACAGTAGAGTAATTAATCATCAATATTAATAAACACTGAGCAGCATACCCGTGCTGCACAGGCCCAACCATCCTGAACAACCATACCGGGCTATACAGATCTATCTCCAAACCAGGAATGTACCATTCCAAACCAGGAGCTAAATCAATTACCATCAATTACCACATTATTATTAATGAGTAGTGTGGGACTAATCACGAAAGACATTGTTCAACCCGCCTATGACCGCGGGCACGGCTATTCGAATAGTTTTACTCTGGCCAAAGGTGTACCACTGTACCCACAAAACACAACCCACCGTCACGTCACCGTGTCCGCGCAGACACGTCACCATGGCGAGTGATTGTGACAAGACCCCTCGCATAACTCAACTCAAAGTAGTGCACCGTTCCTGGACCGTAGTCACCCCCTCAAAAACCAGAGGCATGGACTCCCCAGCGACCCCCGTGGGCTTCTCTCCGCCACTTCTCAGTCTGGCACTCCACAATGAGCCTTGCTATACAAAGTGTCCAGCCGTTGCCCATTCTGGCTTGTGGTTGGTACGGTTAATGTTTCACAACCGAAACTCGTGAACCGGTCCTTAATTGTCATGAGCACTACCATCAAAACCATGTGCCCACAACCCACAATTATCAAGTTTTAGTTGGCACATTAATTAATTAACCAATCACGATTTACCATCATGAGCTATCATTAAATATCCATCATTAAGTAATAGTGAAACATTAGTTATCCCAATTGTGTGCTAATGTTTCTAAGCATGGCTAAGCAATTATATCTAATATATCTAGTTGAACCAATATATAAGTCCAACTAGTCAAATTATCACCCAAGGTATCAAAGAATAGAGTAAGAAATGCAAAGTGGTCATAGCAAAGGAATAGGTTCACACCACCCGGTGACATTCCAAAATAAATGCACAGTTGAAATAAACAGAGAATTTAAATATAGGATCAACATGCTCAAAGGAATTGTGTTTGGGATCTGTGTGACTTGCTTTGGAATAATGGGTCTTCAATTAATTTTCTTGAACACTTCCGGCGCACTCACGAACCTTCAAAACGATGGAAATGACAAGCTAAAACGCAAAATGAGGAAAAAGACTAATAAAAACCAAATAAACAGTACATATAAAGTAAACAAACATGTAGATCATGATTTTAAATGAATTATGAGACTTGAGCGGCCTCATTCTGACTTCATATGAATTAATTACGAATTTTACAAGATTTAATCTAATTAAAGCCCATTTAAAAAGAATTAAATAAATTTAATTCAATTTATGGATAATTTTAATATGTAGATCTTTATTTTATACAACTTTTGCAACTTGAACCACATTAAACTGAGCTACAATGAATTAGTTATGAATTTTTAAAGACTAAACCGGATTAAAACATTTATATGGATTTTAATTGAATTATGACGCAATAAAGAATTATTTTTGAATGGAAAAAGGGATTTATTGCGTCATCGAAGATGGTCCACGGTGGACCGGGTGCACGGAGGCGGTCTACGGAACGGACGGCCGAGATCAAAATGACCCACCGCGGTCTACGGCGGACAACGACGATGACGTCGGCGATGATGTCACCACCGGCGGCGGCTCGGCCTCGCATGCTCGCCGGCGAACGACGGCGCGGCGGCGCAAACGGAGGGCACCAACGTGTAGAGCTCGGCTCGGCGAACTCACCAGCGGCTTGGACGACGGCAAACGACGATGGATGACGACGACGGCGAGGTTGAAGCGGCGGCGGTCTTCGGGTCGGCGGTGACGGCGGTGCTCCGGCGGGAAACGGCAGCAACGGAGGGGTGGACGAGGTGCTGCTCCTCCTCGCGATCCCGACGGTGGCAACGACGACCGAAGGCGGCGGCTGCAACGGCGGCGCGACGCAGCTGGACTGACGGCGGCAGTGGAGAACTTCGGGTCGACGGAGTCGGCGGCGCTCCGACGTGCTACGGCGGAAACGGAGGACGGGACGAGGATGGTGACGACTTGGTGAACCTGGCGACGGCGGCGACTGGAGCAGCGGCGCGACACGGCCGAACTCACGGCGGCGACGGCGGCGCAAGAGCTCTCGCGGCTAGGGCGCTACGAGCGGCGGCGAGCTAAGGCGAAGGTGGCGGCGGATAGAGGAGGTCCCGGGGGTCCTTTTATAGGGGCTAGGAGGCGGCGACGGAGGCCCACGGCGGCCGGCGGCGAGAAGGAAAGATTAGGGTTCGGGGAAGAAAATTGAATCCGAATCGAGCTCGAATCCGACGATTTCCAAACGAATTTAGCCAATGATTCCAAGAGAGAAAAGATAGAGAGGATCCCGGGGATCATTTCCCCTCAATCAATTTGTCCGGATCGGGATCGACGCGGCCGAATTTGGAAGGGGGCGGCGGTGGCTACGCGCGGCTAGGGCGCGGACGGGCGGCGCGAGGAGGACGACGAGCCTGACAGGTGGACCACACCTATCAGCGGGAGAGAGGAGGCGAGCGGACTGGGCCGGCTTGAGCCAGGCGCAAGCAGGCCGAGGAGAGGGAGAGAGAGAGACTTGGGCCGACTTTCGGCCCAAAGCCAAAAGGGAGATTTGAAAACCTTTTTCTATTTAAATTATTCATAAAATGAAATTCTATTTATTAAAAATACTTCCTTGACTCAAATAAATCCCAGAAAAATCTAGGAACTATAGAATCAAGTGAAGTATTTAATAAAATTTTTGTTAGCTCACTTTTATATTGAGATTTAACAAATTAAAATTAGATCTTCTCTTTTAGGCTTTTAAGATTATTTCTAATAATTCCTTTTAAGCAACAATTTATAATTTAAGGATTTTTAAACAAGCAAAGCACTTAACACAATTATATCTAGATCATTAATGATTATTGATTAACTAATTTCTGAAGTGTTCTTTGTATCATTTAGGAATTGAGCTCTGAAAAATCCGAGAAAATTTCAGAGAGTATAATTAATCATGGAGAATTTAATAAAACTTAAATCCATCCATGCTTTAAATTTAGAAAATTTTATTTCCCACATTTAACTTCACTTGAACATTTAATATAAATTCTATTAATAATTTATTAAATAATTTATAAATCCTGAAACGGAAATTCAAGCTGTGACACGAGGCGGCCGGTCGGTGAAGACAACAACGCCCAACATCGGTGGTGTGACCACCGAACTATATAGGCGAGGACACCAGTCGGCGACGATGTCGGCAAGCCGGTGGTGATGTTTTAACTGATCCATTCCTGGAGCGTAGGAGATAAGCTTAAAGCTATGAATCCCTACTTTGCATATCTGGATCTGGATCCTGCAGAACAAAGATACAGGATGAGTAGTATCTGATGTAAATATAATACTCGAGGAAAATTCAAGCATTTTAAAATGTTTATAAATATGTATTTCTCCTCTTGTCAATTTTGATTTCCCCGAGCAGATGATTCATTACATTTAAACACTCTGCCCGACTAGTCATAGCCCCCAAGCACCGGGAGTCGGCCTAGGCACTTCCCAAACATGCATATGAGTGACATGAGTTCGTCATTAATGGAACAAAGTTTCACGAATCAGAATTCACTACTCGAGTATTTTTGCAATTGTTAAGAGCAGAGAATAAATTTATCTTATCTCTATGCTTTTGATTTATTCCGAATAATACTTAGCACCTTGCGTTACTCGGTCCATCCAACGAGGCCTCGGATGCTAGGAATCGGCCCAAAGGCAACTATCCATCGACAAACCAAACGGAAAGCATAGGAAGATAGAACTCTATAACTCGATAGGCACTTTTGTACTTAGATTATGTCGCAAGCAATCAAGATAGACATTATGAAAAATATTGAAAAATATGATATAACATCTGTAGCCCCCGACTCAGTAGTCAACGGCGAGCCAGTTGATGTAGTGAAGCAGAGGAAAAGTAAAATATCATATAAATAAAATAAAATAATGATGACTTAGCTTTTTGATATTTTCCTCGGTGACGATAAAGGTGACTGAGTGGGAAAAAAGTCGTCCATCAATGGAAATGAAAACACCAGTCGGCGGCGGCGGAAGCAAGCCGGTAGTGCAGATGACCAGGCCCCCATCAACGATGGCTGAGTCCACCAACCGTATAGGCGAGGAAACATCAGTCGGCAGCGATAGAGGCAAGCCGGCAGTAAATGCAACGTCCCATCAACGGTGGTGTGACCATCTAACCGTATAGGTGAGGACACCAGTCGGCGGCAGCGAAGGCGGACCGATAGTGATGACGTAGACGCCCATCAACGGTGGCATAATAGGCCAGTCGTGCAGGCGGAGATACCAGTCAGTAGCGGCGAGAAGACAAGCTGGCGGTGAAGACAATATCGCTATTTGCAACGGTAACGGAGTACATCAACCGTGGAGAATCGGCTAGTGCTGCTTTTGACTCGTCGTATCCAAGAAGGAATATTTATACCAATCAGATAGTCTGTTTGAGGCTTTAGACCTTGATCCGACTCGGACATCGACGATATATGCAAAAGCAAAGGTAGATCACATATGAACTTATGATCAGTGATCGGGAAGAAATAATTAACATATTACGAAATAGATCAGAAAGATATAACCTGGGTAACAGGGCCATTAGGATATGCTTGACGAGGGTGTACGTATATACTTGTTGCCCAGGAGCTTGTACTGTATATGTAGCCGTGTCATGCAACCGTGTGGACGTGGCGTCGTTGGCAGCACATGCAAACTAATCCATGTATGTATATCTGATTGTGTATATATGCACGTAACTTCCTTGACCACAAGTTTAACCAGATATGTTTGACTTGTGTCCTGGACCTTTTGGCTTGCCATGTCCAAGTATGCAACAATACAAGCGTGCTGCCTTGGCGATGTCAGGCTCAACCGAAGGTGGTGTTACTTGCATGATTACGGCGGCGGCGGTTTTACTGCTTCAAATCTTGCTGAGTTAGAAAATAACTTGGCGACTGACGTCCGATCTTGCCGATCAAAGAAAAAACTCAGCCGCGATAGTGATCGGATCAATTGCCGAGATAAATCTTCCGGCCGGCTGAATTGGATCCGTGTTGCAGAAGAAAAGCTTAGCGAATTCGTCGGCGACGAGGAAGTTCCAGCTCCCGAAGTGAAGACGAAGCTGGCGACTCGTGAAGTTGATTCAATCACATTTTTTTATGAAAAACTCGACGCAACCTCTACCTGACGCGCCAACTGTCGAAATATGAATTCGGCAAGAACAAATGGGGTAGTGCACGAGACCTAAAAGTGGATGGATGCGGAGACAAGAATTTAGACAGGTTCAAGCCCTCTCAATGAGAGTTAATACCCTACTCCTGTTTGGGAATTTTAATCCGGCGGGTGTAGTATACATCTGACGATCATATGTGCTCATGCCCCTAGAGAGCCTCCTGCCCACCTTATATAGGATGGGGGGTAGGGTTACAAGATAAAAACCTTAACCAATACGGTATCGGTTTCCTAAATCTACTTTACAATCTTATCAAATCAGAACTTTAGGTCGTTCCGTAATATAAAGGAAACGAAATACCCAAGTCATGATCTGTTATATATTCCATAGATATAAGTTATCCCCTATAATCAGTCGGATAACCATACCGTGTGGGTATGGGGTACCCAGAATCTCCACACCAAGTGCGGCGCAGTAGACATCCCCTATCCGTTCGTCAGCAATTCAAGCAGCTGCCCTATGGTGCCTGCCTTTGCAGTCAGCTGCAACATGGGGAATGGCGTCTACAAGCCATTCGTTGGAAATGTCGAGCTCCTCAGCATCGATGTCTAGCTTGGTCAGGCCCGTGTAAGGAATCCCATATCTTCCTCCTGCTACAACAATTCGACTACACAAATTGACTCCAAAGTATGGGAGCTGAACCTGACGGGCACGGGCTACAGATTCTCCGACTCCGACAACAAGTTCACAGTCATCGGATCCTAGACACTGGCGTACATTACTGACCAGGATTACGTGGGCAAATACATAAGCGGTTGCGTATCCGTTTGCTGGCGAGGTGAACTGATCGGTCTAACCAACAACACCTGCTCTGGGAAAGGCTGCTGCCAGACCGCCATCCCAAAGGGCCTCGATTACTACCAGATGTGGTTCGAGGAAAGCATGAACACGTCTGGGATCTATAATCAAACCCCCTGTAGCTACACCGTGCTCATGGAAGCATCCAACTTCTCCTTTTCAACCACCTACCTGACTTCACTGTTCGAGTTCAACAAAACCTATGGCGGCCAGGCGCCGGTGGTGCTTGATTGGACTATCCAGACAGCCAACGCTTGCAAGGAAGCTGAGGTAAATCTCGAGTCGTACGCTTGCAAAAGTGACAACGTTAAGTATATCGACTCCTTCGATAGAACAGGCTACATCTGTAGCTGCCAAGAAGGATACCAAGGCAATCCTTACCCAAGGTCCCAACGGTTGTCAAGGTAAATTTTCCTCTACTCTCCAATTATATAGCCAAAATTTTGAAATTGCAATTATTCTCGAGTATTTCTAATTAACAACTAGTATGAAATAGCTGTAGCATGCAGTGAGGTGCGTACAAACAGTTTTCTTAATTAAGTATGTTTCATTAAATTTTTTGTTTATATATATATCAGGGCGTCCGACCTTTAATTTGGTTATATAATTAAGCAGTTTCCCTCTACTCTACCGTACCATGAACTACCTCTAACCTCTCCCCCCCCCCCCCCAACGAAATCTTGATGGCACCAGCGTACCCAGGGTTTTCAATTTTGTAAAAGACGAATTTAGAGAGTCACCGTAATTTTCGCTATTTCTGAACCTTTTGAGCACGAAATTATTTAAGTTTTAACTGAATTTGAATAAATTCTAACAAAATTCATTAAACTTTAATAAATCAAAAACTTCAGGCGAGATAGTTGCGTAACTGGGTTCCAAAATTCCTGAAATTTCAAAGCAAAATTTCAATCACTGATCCTACCCCTAACAGATACCCCAAAATCTAATCCGTCGCCGTCGCTTTTAAGGTCCATAGCAGTAGAAGACGTATATACATTTGTTGTCACCATTGCTGGTTTGGAACTACAATTTGGCTGTATTTTGCATGAGAGAAGCGTAGTGATGATTTTGGAATTCAAGTTTTGGCTGTATTTTGTTATTAGTCGACTGATGGGTTTTGGAATTTTCAGCTAACGGATGAATAGCAAGGCTGTTTTTTTTCTAAAAATATTTCTAGTCTTTGTTTCATATTCTCACTTTTTTCCATTTTAGATTTTATTTTTTTCCCGCTGTTTCCTGCCTCGAGATTGCCGGATTCATTTTTTATTTTAAAAAATTATTAATCCCTTTTTTAAAAAAAATACCTATACAAATTCAAGTTTGTTATATAATTGCAGTTTTTTTTGCATGGGTACTTGGGCAAGGGGATCATGGTGAGTGACCGTGAGAAAAATGAGTACAAGGGCTAAAAGCTAATCAGCTCAATAGTGATTAGCTTTTGTACTGTAAAAGGACCCTGTTTTTATAGGTGCATGTAACTCTATATTTTTCTAAAAAACTTTTCATTTGATTGTAGATATTAATGAATGTCAACATGGAGAGAGTTACCCTTGCTATGGAGATTGCTACAATAAACCTGGCAGTTTCGATTGTCTGTGTCATGCTGGTAGTAGTGGAAATACGACAATTCAAGGAGGATGCCGGAAAGACCTCTTATCACCGAAAACACGACTGGCAATTGGTACACATTTATGCCAACTCTATGCTACCTCATCTTCATCTGCTTGATCTCTGTTTAAGTATATCAGTTTCAAAACACTTTGCTAATCATGTATCTCGGTTTCCATAGGTGTTGTTGCCAGTGTATTAGCTGGCCTCTTTGGATTCCTAGGATGGGAAGTGATTCGGCACAAACAAAAAAATTAAACGACAGGCTCTATTAAGACAGACTGATGAGTTTTTTCAACAACATGGAGGCCAGATATTGCTAGAAATGATGAAAGCAGATGGAAATGATGGGTTCACCCTCTACAAGAGAGAGGAGATAGAGACTGCCACAAAGAACTTCAACAAGGCACATGTCACCGGGGAAGGAGGGCAGGGAACAGTTTATAAGGCTGTTATAGATGGAGTTACTATCGCAATAAAGAAGTGCAAGGAGATTGACGAGAGCAGGAAGATGGAGTTTATGCAAGAGCTGGTCATACTTTGTCGTGTTAGCCATCCCAACATTGTCAAGTTGCTTGGCTGTTGCCTCCAATTTGAGGCACCGATGCTTGTGTACGAGTTCATACAGAACAAAACACTACAAGAGCTGCTAGATCTTCAGAGGAGTAGGCGGTTCCATGTGACACTGGGAACCGCCTAAGGATTGCTGCTGAATCCGCAGACGCACTTTCGCATCTCCACTCTTTGCCACACCCAATACTCCATGGTGATGTGAAGATAGCCAACATCCTTCTCGCAAATGGCTTGGTTGCAAAGGTATCTGATTTTGGATGTTCGACGATTGATGAGAGAACTCAGGCTGTACCCAAAGGCAGACCAGGGTATATTGACCTAGACTATCTAGTTGAGTACCAACTCACAACCAAAAATGATGTGTATAGCTTCGGAGCCATTCTTCTTGAGCTTCTAACCGGTAGGAGGCCACTATCAAAAGAAAGGAAAAGCTTAACACTTATGTTTCAGGAGGCTAGGGCCAATGGCGCACTCATTGAGCTCCTTGACAGTGACATTGTTGATGAAACTAGCATGAGAGTGATCAATCGGGCTGCAGATCATTGAGCTCCACGACAAGGCCATCAATGACACTAGTGGCAGCGGAGCTCCGCCGATTAGCGGAAGCGGATGAAGTGCAGCGAAGCCCACAGCCACCATTGGTGCTCGAGGATATGAGATTTATAGATATGGGCAGTACAACGAACACTTTGTATGGAGAGAGCAGGACGAGTGTGGCTTATAGCATGGAGAAGAAAGCTGTGTTGAGTATAGAGTTTGCGAGATGATCGATGTATTACTTGTTATATTGATTCCCTTATGTTGTTTTCTAGTGCGTGTTGGATTTAGTGCTCTTCCTCACTTTGGGGGTGGAGGATCTGGTTAGTTGTGTGTGATAGTGAAACATTTGTTGTGTGGATGTGGAGTAACAGTACAAGAACCTGTATTACATTATAGCTTTAAGCACTACTGGAGAAGTGATCTTTAGAGGGTCGGGCGATTTTTGGAACCGGGACTAAAGATTGTTTTTAGTCCCGGTTAAAAAAAATTTGATCTTTACCAACCGGGACTAAAGATCATCTTTTGTCCCGGTTCATCCTTTGTCAGAGGCCTGTCAAGGGGCCAAGGAGCTTTAGTCCCGGTTGATAATACCAACCGGGACTAAAGATCACCACTTTAGTCCCGGTTGGTAGTATCAACCGGGATTAAAGATTATTTAGATTTTTACTCTCGGTTGGTACTATCAATCGGGACTAAAAATCCATCTTTAGTCCCAGACTAAAAATCCATCTTTAGTAAATATTTCTCTCCCATCTCTGATCAGTTAAGTTCAAGACGAGACTTTCCTCCTCACCGAGATATTTAGATAAGATTGGATCTGAGAGCTAGCCTCCAACACCTCTGATCCCTTCCACTTCCTCCTCCTCCCTTCCCCTCTCCTCCTCCCCCTCCTCACCTTCCTCCTCCCCCTCCTCACCTGCCTCCTCCCCTCCCCTCTCCCCCTCCTCCCCTCCCATTCGGCGGCCGGTGAAGGCGGGCAGGCAGCCAGTGGCGACGGGGCCGCGCTCAGCGGCGGCTGGCGGGGCGAGCGGCGGCCCGCGCGGTGGTGGAGGGAGGCGGCGGCCTGCAGGCGGGAGCAGGCGGCGGCCCCGCGTGGCGGTGGAGGCGGCGGGCGCCGGCAAGATCCGGCGCGGATGGGAAGCGGCCACCGGCGGCGTACTCGGAGGCGACAACTTTGTGATGACTGGGATGATTTTGGGGATAATTTTAGGATGTAAATTTGTGGGTGATTTTTAGATGTTTTTGTGAATTTGTGGATGATTTTGTGATGTAAATTTGTGGGTGATTTTTAGATGTTTTTGTGAATTTGTGGATGATTTTGTGATGTAAATTTGTGGATGATTTTTAGATGTTTCTTTGAAGTTGCAAATGAATATGTAATGTTGAATGATTTATCTGTGTGGATGAATTTGTTGTTGAGTTCGGTGTGAAATCAATATGAAAGTAGCAAACAACTAATAAAAAAAGAAGAGAGAAAGAAAGCGCTACGTGGTGCTTTTATTTTTACTCCCGGTTAGATTCTTCAACCGGGACAAAAGATCCATCTTTAGTCCCAGGTATTTCAACCAGAACTAAAGATGGTGATCTTTAGTCCCGGATTCTTTTTCTCGGTTCGTTACCCGGGAATAAAGGGGGTTATGAACCGGAATAGATGTACACCTCTCCAGTAGTGAAGTGTATTGTAAAACTAATGATTAGTAGAATTGTAATATAACATAACTAATACTTCTTTTATTGTTGTTGCACATATGAAGAAAACTGCAATACATCTCCGTTAGAAGAATTAGGGATTTATATCTTTTCATTTGTTAGTCTTAATACAATTGGGAAAACTTACAATTAGCAGCATTAAAGAAGTTTTTTTGTGTGTGCAAATTTTCAGAAATGATGCTCGGTAACTACCCAATTATTCTAGCAGGAAAAAAACACAATATACCAGCTAGAACTTATATTAGTATAGAAGAAGATTGCCATCTAGAAAAATAAAGTTGATCAAAAGGTTGCATCTAGACAAACACAAATGGAACAAAATAGTGGCAGAGAATTAAATTTTGATTTCGAAGGAAGATTACTGCTGTCCTGAAGGAAAATAAAAGTGCAGCATGCATATTTTTGTTAAATAAGTGTGTTGTACTCATAAGGTTTAGCTGCTTAGTCCCCTAATTTTAGTCATATAGTTTTTGATTGAGGATTCCTGCATGAATATCAGATATCTCATTCACAGTGATAAGCAAAACTGATCGCATATATTTCATACAGCCTCGGATATATGAATTGAGGGTTCATATCCTTACTGCGATCAAGCCATCATTCCATGCAAAAGCTGACATATATATTTAACTGAACATAATTATTTACCAATGAAATGAAATAGCTTGCTCTGCTCTTTGCAGCACGGAGGTTCATCCAGAAAGTAATTACCTCATTGTAATGCTCCATTAGTTATGCAGTGCATGGAGGATCGGCTGAGGAAGGCACAGCGGTATGGCTATTTTACATAGATAAATGATAGCTAACAAATAGTCAATTGTGTACTCTATTATATATGTTTCATTTAAAATTCAGTCCTAAAATCATCTAACCTCGCGTGTGAAGTTAATTAACCTCGCGTGCCAGACCAGGTCGAGGCTAAGGATTGTAGCCACGAACGAATCGCTCCAAAGCAGGGACACTGTTTGCATGCAGACTTTCGGTCTCCGTCTCCGTCATTTTTTCCCATACTAAAAGCAGGTACAATAACAGACTAAGCTATAAACATATTTTAAAAAAATAAAATAGAAAAGAGAAGAGCAGTGAGCTATGAATTTATAGTCAGCTGTAACACTGATTCTAAGACATAACGTATATATGATATGTGAGACTAAGTATTAAGGGTGTGTTTGGATAATAGGAAACGGGGGTGGGATTGAGATTGAAAAATGAATAAAGGGTTAGGATTAAATGAAAGAGTGAGAATGAATGGTTAGGATTTAAAGATATCTTTTGGTGGGTGGAAAATTATTTTTCTATTCAATTAGCCAAACACTGTCTAATAGTGTAGTATAGGTTTATAGATAATTATTGTATAAATTGTCTTTTATATTAATTATAGATAATTTATAGCTAGCAGTTGATGTAAGTGAGGAGACAAGAGCGCTGCATCGATCGATTATCTTGTATTGCTATTTTACAAAAGTTGTGCCATTGCAAAGCGAATTTCCTGAGAAACATGATCGAGCGATGAATTGTATCCTGGGGAACATGATTCCTTCAACATATCCATCCAACTATTAATTGGTCAAGGGGAAGGTAGCAGTTATTTGAAGGAACGGTTCCCATCAGTCACCACCGTCTGTCAAATTGTCCATTTGACTGTGCTTACTGGGTCGTTGTTTTACATCATTCGATCGTCAATGCAATACTCCCTCCGTTTTTCTAAATATCTGACGTCGTTGACTTTTCTAAATACCGTTCATCTTATTCAAAAATTTTTATAATTATTATGTTTTTCCTATCATTTGATTTATTGTTAAATATACTTTCTATACATATAATTTTATATATTTCACAAAAACTAAAGTTTTTGAATAAGACGAACGGTCAAATATGTGCTAAAAAGTCAGATAAAATTCCAATATAATAAATTCCAATATAAATCGGGCCAATATAAGCCTAGAAGAAAAGATCTAATTTTAAATAATAAATTCCAATATAAAATTGGGCCAGATAAAATTTTATTAAATACTTTGCTTAATTCTATAATTCCTAGATTTTTCTGGGATTTATTTGAGCTAAGGAAGTATTTTTAATAAATGGAATTGCATTTCATGAATAATTTAAATTAAAAAAGGTTTTAAAAATTCTGTTTTGGCCTTGGGCCAAAAGTCGGCCCAAAACCCTTTCCTTCTCTCTCCTCGGCCCAGTCGGCCCAGCCGAGCCGCGCGCGCGCAGCCGTCGCTCTCCTCTCTCTCTCCCGCTCGCTGACAGGTGGGTCCCACCCGTCAGTCGTCGTCTTCCTCTTGCCCGAACCCTAGCCTCGCGCCGCCGTCGTCTCCTTCCAAATTCGGCCGCGCCTTTCCATCTCCGGTGCAATTGGTTGAGGGGAAATACTCTCCGTAATCTCCTCCGCCTTTTCTCTTATGGAATCGATCGCTATCTCGATTTGGAAATTGGGGATTCGAGCTCGGATCGGATTCGGCCGAACCCTAACTTTCCATCGCCGTCGCCGGGTCGCCGTGGGCTTCGCCGCCGCCTTCCGACCCCTATAAAAGGATCCCCGAGCTCCCCTCTACCCTCCGCCACCCTCGCCTTCGCCTCTCGTCGCCCGAATCGCCCTAGCGCCGTGCAACCCTAGCGCCGCCGTCGCCGCCGCCGCTCCAGCCGTGCGCCGCCGTCGTTCCGGTTGTCGCCGTCGCTCGGGAAGGCTATCGTCGTGGTCGTCGTCACGTCCCCGTCCTCGTCCGACCCTTCGCCGCCGCTGTTTCTCGCCGGAGGACCGTCGCCGTCGACAAGCCGAAGCTCGCCGCCGCTTCAACCTCGTCGTCGGCGTTGTCCGTTGCTTCTCCGCCGCTAAATTGGTCACCGGTGAGTTCGCCGTGCCCTCCGCATCATGTTGTTGCCATCCGTTCGCGCCGCCGCGTCGTCGTTCGCTGGCGGGCATGCGTGTCCGAGCCACCGTCGCCGCCGTCGGGGGGGATGACGTCATCGCTGACATCATCATTGCCGTCTCCTGTGAGCCGCCGTGGTCGGGTTTGATCTCGGCCGTCCGTTCGCGTCGGATGGATCTCAGCCGTCCGATCTCGTGAGCCGCCGCCGTGGACCCGGTCCACCGTAAACCCGAGCCCGCTGACGCAATAAATCCCCTTTTCCTTTTCAAAAATAATTCATTATTGCGTCATAATTCAATTAAAATTTATATAAATGATTTAATCCGAATAAATCTTTAAAAATTCATAACTAATTTATCTTAGCTCGGATTTAGTTGGTTCAAGTCTCTAAATTTTTCTAAAATAAAGATCTACATATTAAAATTATCCATAAATTGAATTAAATTTATTTAATTCATTTTAAATGGGCTTTAATTAGATTAAATCTTGTAAAATTCATATTTAATTCATATGAAGTCAGAATGAGGCCGTTCAAGTCTCATAATTTATCTAAAATTATGATCTACATGTTTGTTTACTTTATATGTATTGTTTATTTGGAGTTTCTTAGTGTTTTCCTCGTTTTGCGTATTAGCTTGTCGTTTCCGTCGTTTCGAAGGTTCGTGAGAGCGTCGGAAGGGTTCAAGAAGATTGATTGAAGACCCGTTATTGCAAGGCAAGTCACACAGATCCCAAACACAATTCGTTTGAGCATGTTGATCCTATATTTAAATTCTCTATTTATTTCAACTGTGCATTTATTTTCAAATGTCACCGGGTGGAGTGAACCTATTCCTTTGTTATGACCACTTTGCTTTGACTACCCTATTTCTTGATTACCGTGGGTTAAAATTTGACTAGTTGGATTTATATATTGGTTCAGCTAGATATTAGATATAATTGCTTAGCCATGCTTAGAAACTTTAGCACATTATTGGGATAACTTATAATTCACTATTATTTTATGATGGCTTAATAATAGCTCACGATGGTTAATCGTGATTGGTTTAGTAATTAATTTGCCAACTAAAACTTGATAATGGTGTGTTGTGGGTACATGGTTTTGATGGTCGTGCTCATGACAATTAAGGACCGGTTCGCGAACTACTGTTGTGAGACATTAACCGTGCCAACCACAAACCAGCATGGGCAACGGCTTTACCTTTCGTATAGCATGGTTCATTGCAGAGCACCAGACTGAGAAGTGGCGGAGATAAGCCCACGGGGGTCGCTGGGGAGTCCATGCCTTGTTTTTAAGGGGGTGACTATGATCCGGGAACGGTGCACTGTGGTGGATTGTGTTGTGCGAGGGGTACTGTCACAGCTCCTTTCCGAGGTACCGTGGTGGTATCGAGGCGCATGGTAACATGTTGTGGAGCTGTGTCTTGTGGGTACAGTGGTACACCTCTGGCCAGAGTAAAACTATTCGAATAGCCGTGCCCGCGGTTATGGGCGAGTTGAGCAATATTTTTCGTGATTAGTCTCATACCTCTCACAATATTTACTGATGCTACAATTGGTAATAATTTGTTTAGCTCCTGGTTTGGAGATAGATCTGTGCAGCTGGGTATGATGGTTGGGCCTGAGCAGCATAGGTGTGCTGTTCAGTGTTGATTAAAATTGATAATTAATTACTCTACTGTTTTACAAATTCTAAATTGTTTGCTAAATGCTGCTTTTGCAAATGAGCCCTATATTATGCCATTCCTTGGTATCCTTGTGCACTTGCATATTTGCTGCGTGGCTTGCTGAGTATGTCATATGCTCACCTTGCAATAATCAATCAAACCTCAGTTGAAGAAAAATGATCCAGAAGGAAAAGACGTTTGGCTTATACCCCAGTTGAGCTGCCTGTGGGAGTGGAGCTGAAGCCATCGCTAGATCGTTAATTCCGCTGCTGATTTCTTTTCTTTTGTAAGTATGTAATGTTATTTTTTTGTGATGAATCTGTATATTAAATTGTCAGTTTGTGTACCTCGGCTGATTCCTGGACGAGGATTTTATGCACAAATTAGTTCGGAAATTACTAGTGAATTTCTGGGCGTGACACTCAACGCCTGCGCCGAGATTCGCGCCTGCAAGGAGCGTGGAATTCAGCGTGTTTCTCCAACTTGTGGTGTCTATTGTCCTATTCACAAGACGAACAAGCACGACCTCTCAAGCTGTAAGGTTTTTCTCAGCGTCACAAAGATGTCATCTCCTAAGGTCCAGCAGCCAGGCAAGACCCTTAGAGGCGAAGACAAAGAACGAGGAACGACGCTGACCCTAGATCGTTTCGTCGGTGTTATCGACATCGGTTCTCCCAAACCGTCAGTCCTACATCTACTCGAGGACTACGACTCCTCGTTAACAAATATGCCACGCGAAGTATTGGCTATCAACGGGACAAGCACATCGGCACGCGCTAACACCGGGGTGGAAAATCAAACATCTACACCGGCTCAGCACATCAGGACCCTCAACACAATACTAAGGGAAACCCCTTATGACCCCGTTCTAAACAATGATTTCGCACAATGGACAGAACGGTTACGGGAGTCAATGACCAACCTCAGCAATGCGTTAGAGGCCGCTGCTGTAACCCACCCGGAACAGCAATCAACTGGTGGTATCAACGGCGAAAACCCCGAACAGCGGGAATCACCCCATCGAGCCAGCCCTCCACCTCGCGGCACTAGCGATCTCCGCGATCACCTAAATGGCCGCCGAGAAGCTCGTCGCACACGGGAAAACGAGAACCGTTCCCGGCATCACGTCTCTTCACGACATCACGACAATGAAGAACGAGGAGGCCGCTCGAACGAGGACCGAGACCGTGATCACCGCCACAACCGTCATATTCGCGACGATCGTGAGCGACGGACGCCGGGCGATACCAGTCGAGGACGCTACCATCATGACGAAGATGACAGAGAACGGCGCCGAGACAACAACGGAGGGCGACGATAGGACTCTCGAGAACCCGGTCGGCGTTCTCGTAATCCTACACCAGAACCAAGCGACCCATCGTTGTACTCATCTTCTTCCTCCTCCTCATCAACAGACAGACATCCATGAAGGATATACGATCACCGATAACCCACTGCTCCAGTGCCCCAGTGCTGCGCGATGTCCGATGGCCTGAGACATTTCGACCGGGAGCAATAGAGAAGTACGATGGGAGCACTGACCCAGAAGAATTTCTTCAAGTCTACTCCACAGTACTCTATGCTGCCGGAGCGGACGACAACGCGTTGGCGAATTATTTGCCAACTGCGTTAAAAGGCTCTGCACGTTCATGGTTGCTGCACCTTCCACCCTACTCGATTTCTTCGTGGGCAGACCTATGGCAGCAATTCGTCGCCAACTTCCAGGGAACCTACAAGCGCCACGCGATCGAAGACGACTTACACGCATTGACACAGAACTCGGGTGAATCCTTGAGGGAATATGTTCGGCGCTTTAATGAGTGCAGAAATACAATCCCCGAAATCACCGATGCTTCTGTAATTCGCGCCTTCAAGTCCGGTGTCAGAGATCGCTACACTACCCAGGAGTTCGCAACAAGACGCATCACAACTACTCGGAGGCTATTCGAGATTGTTGAGTGATGCGCCCACGTTGACGATGCGCTTAGGCGCAAGAACGACAAGCCGAAGACCGGGGGTGAGAAAAACCAGCCACGGACACACCTGAGTCAAGCAAAAAGAAAAATCGCAAGAACGCGAAAAGGAAAGTTCAAGCAGAAGTACTCGCAGCAGAATATGCTAACCCACCCAAGCGCCCAGACCCACAAGGTAGTGACGCAAGGAAAGCATGGTGTCTGATACACAAGTCGAACAGACATTCGTTGGAAGACTGCCTTGTTTTCAAAAAATCGCTCGAGAAACACATGACATCGGAACAAGGCAAGCGAGTACGCGTGGTCGAGAAGGATGTGGAGATGACTGCTTAGGAATCGGACCCAGCATATCCAGACTCTGACCTCCATGTCTGACACATTTTCGGAGGCTCTACAGCGTACTCCTCCAAGCGAGAGTACAAGAAAGTGGAGCGAGAAGTCTGCTCGACGTGGCAGGGGGCTGCACCAAGATGAAGTGGTCTGAACAAAAGATACAATTTTCGGAAGAAGACCATCCCAAGACTGCCGTTATCCCAGGACACTATCCGATCGTGGTCGAACCCACTATTCGAAACATCAACGTTGCGTGGGTTCTCATCGACGGCGGCAGCTCAATCAACCTCCTCTTCGCCACCACATTGGACGCTATGTGAATCCCATGAAGCGAGTTGACACCCACCGATCAAACCTTCCATGGAATTACTCCCCAGTCTTTGTCCAAACCAATGGGCAAAATCACGCTGCCTGTGACTTTTGGCCAAGCAAACAACTTTCGAACAGAGCAGATCACCTTTGATGTCGCTGAATTCGATACAGCGTATAACGCCATCATCGGGAGAACTGCACTTGCGAAGTTCATGGCCGCATCTCACTACGCGTATCAAGTGCTCAAGATGCCAGGGCCGAAGGGGACAATCACCATCCAAGGGAACGCAAAGTGGGCGGTACAATACGACAAGCGGAGCCTCGACATGGTCGAGCAAACGCCAAGTCCACCCGCCACAACTGAGCCACCCAAGAAAATGAGCAAGACAAACAAGACGCCGAAGCCGGACGGCGCAATCAAGACCGTTCCTCTCTCTAGTGCCAACCTCGACAAGACCGTCAAGATCGGGGCATCACTAAACGAGAAATAGGAACTAGCGCTCATCACCTTCCTCCGCGACAATGCTGACGTGTTCGCTTGGCAGCCGTCCGACATGCCGGGGGTCCCCAGGGAGGTGATCGAGCACAAACTCATGGTGCGACTTGATGCCAAGCCAGTAAAGCAAAGACTGCGGAGATTTGCACCAGACCGAAGACAAGCCATACGAGAAGAGCTCGACAAACTTCTCAAAGCTGGCTTTATCAGACAAGTACTTTATCCAGAGTGGCTAGCCAACCCAGTCATGGTGCGGAAGGCCAACGGGAAATGGAAAATGTGTGTCGACTTCACCGACCTCAACAAGGCGTGCCCCAAGGATCACTTCCTCTTCCTCGAATAGACCACCTGGTGTACTCAACAGCCGGCTGTGAGCTGTTGAGCTTCCTCGACGCTTACTCCGGTTACCACCAAATCAGCATGGCGAGAGAGAACGAAGAGAAGACATCATTCATCACGCCGTTCGGGGTATTTTGCTACGTTAAGATGCAATTCGGACTCATAACCGCTGGGAACACTTTCCAGCGCACGGTCCAGGGCGCACTTAGCAACCAGCTCGGCAACAACGTCGAGGCATATGTCGACGACGTTGTTGTCAAGACTAAGAAAAGCGAATCATTGATTGACGACCTACGGGAAACGTTCGACAACCTCCGACGATATCGCCTCATGCTCAATCCAGAGAAGTGCACCTTCGGAGTACCGTCGGGCAAGCTGCTCGGCTTCCTCGTCTCTGGCAGAGGAATAGAAGCGAATCCCGAGAAGATCAAGGCAATCAAAAACATGAAGTCGCCCACAAGACTCAAGGAAGTACAGAAGCTAACCGGATGCATGGCAGCACTAAGCAGATTCGTCGCTAGGATGGGAGAACGAGGACAACCCTTCTTCGCTCTGCTAAAGAAGCAAGATAAATTTGTATGGACACAGGAAGCCGAAGAGGCATTTATTGCACTCAAGCGCTACCTATCAGATCCCCCTGTACTCGTTGCTCCCTAACCTAATGAAGAATTATTCCTTTATATTGCCGCCACGCCATACTCCGTCAACACGGTAATTGTCGTCAAGAGAGAGAAAGTCCAACGACCAGTATACTATGTCAGCGAAGCTCTCCATGACGCAAAGACCAGATATCCACAGATCCAAAAACTGCTCTACGCAGTAATCATGACATCAAGAAAGCTACGACACTACTTCCAAGCCCACAGAGTCATAGTTGTCTCCTCCTTCCCTCTCGGTGAAGTCGTGAGAAACAAAGACGATGTCGGCCGTATTGCGAAATGGATAGTCGAGCTAAGTTAGTTTGATGTCCACTTTGTACCACGAATAGCCATCAAGTCCCATGTACTCGCCGATTTTGTAGCTGACTGGACCATGCCTGATAATCAATCAGACAACCAGATCGACAACGGAACGTGGACAATGGTGTTCGACGGTGCACTCAACAGCCAAGGAGCAGGGGCAGGATTCATCTTGACATCTCCTTCCGGAGATCAATTCAAGCACGCAATCCACCTCAACTTTAGGGCGACCAATAACACAGTCGAGTACGAAGGACTACTCGCCGGGATAAGAGCAGCAGCCGCACTTGGGGTCAAACGACTGATCAGGAAAGGGGACTCCGAGCTAGTCGCGAACCAGGTACACAAAGATTATAAATGCTCTAACCCCGAGTTATCCAAGTACCTCGCAGAAGTCAGGAAGCTGGAGAAAAGGTTCGATGGGATCGAGGTCCGACACGTATACCGCAAGGACAACATCGAGCCTGATGACCTAGTGTGACGTGCGTCCAGGCGAGAACCACTCGAGCCCGGCACTTTTCTGGACATCCTGACGAAGCCATCAGTGAAAGAGACAGTAGGCAAGACCAACACAGCCGCCCCCGACATCAGCTCGGAGGCCACAGAGGCGGAACGCGCCATCACCGATATCGAGACCACAGACGACTAGCGTACCCCACTAATCAAATTCATCAACAGCGAATAGTTGCCCGAGGACGATGCAGTGGCTGAGAAAATAACCCGTAAAGTAAAAATCTACTGCACGATCGGCAATGATCTATACAAGAAAGCACCAAACGGAGTACTTCTCAAATGCGTCTCGTCCGACGACGGCAGACACCTCCTCCTCGATATACATGAAGGCATCTGTGGGTCACATGCCGCCGGTCGCACATTGGTCGGTAAAGCCTTTCGACAAGGGTTTTTCTGGCCAACCGTCCTCAAAGACGCATGTGACATGGTCCAGCGGTGTGAAGCCTGTCAATTCCACAGCAAGCACACAAAGCTACCTACACAAGCGCTCCAGACCATCCCTCTTACTTGGCCGTTCTCGTGCTGGGGGCTAAATATACTTGGGCCATTCCCACGAGGACAGGGCGGCTACAGGTTCCTATTCGTGGCGATCGACAAATTCACTAAATGGACTGAATCGTTGCCAACGGGGGAAATCAAGGCCGACAACGCCATCAAGTTCATCAAGGGGATATTTTGCAGATACGGACTACCGCATCGCATCATTACCGACAACGGCTCCCAGTTCATCAGTGCCGATTTCCAGGATTACTGCATCGGGCTGGGAGTCAAAATATGCTTCGCTTCAGTTTCCTATCCTCAAAGCAACGGACAAGTCGAGAGGGCAAACGGCATAGTACTACAAGGGATCAAGACCCGTGTCTACGACAGGCTCATGTCACATGACAAGAAATGGGTCGAAGAACTCCCATCAGTACTATGGGCCATACGCACCTGTTAACGACCAAATTTGATAAATTCGTTTCTTTGTTCTATTTCTTGTTGATTGCAGGATCAAATCAACTGGCACGCTCATACATCCGAAGGCGAACTTTGGACCTGCACTGGAGTTAAGCAGATCTCCCAGGCCTCGTATTTTCTGTCAACAGCACCACACCGACAACGTCTAACAACGAAACACCCTTCTTCCTCACGTACGGCTCCGAGGCCATGCTCCCCAGTGAGCTACGACATCAGAGTACACGAGCACAGAAGTATTCCGACGAGGATCAAGAGGAGCAGCGAAACGATGATGTGAATCTACTCGAGGAACATCGCGAACGAGTTGCTGTTCGAGCAGCCGCCTACCAACAAACCCTTTGCCGCTACCACGAGAAGCGTATCCGAGCACGCATACTTTCGATCGGCGGCTACGTCCTCCGAAGGGTTCAAAGCCAAGCAGGGCGAAACAAGCTCTCACCCAAATGGGAAGGACCATACACGATCACACAAGTCTTGCGACCAGGTGCATTCAAAATTGCAGATGGCGATGGCCGCGAGTTGGCAAACTCATGGAACATTGACCAACTACGTAAATTCTACATATGAGTCAATACCATCCATACCTGTAAGACACCGTACATCATCAATAAAGCCTATTTTCAGGCGCATATTACAACCACAGTGTTCCTGCCTGATGATCCCTCACCCAGACGACACCTAGCGTTGACACCTATCCTCATGTCCCTTTACGCCATGCCGACAAGGCCTCCGAGGAACCTAAGGGATCTTTGGCTGGGGACGCCCAGAGCCGATAAGGCCTTGTCGGATTCTGTAGAGACGAAAGACCATATCATACTTGGTCGTGTAAGAGTTCTCCCCGTGCGTATTAACCAAGCCGCGTAATTAGAAATGAACTTTCCAACTTCATGGCTGGGGGCTAGGATCAGTGCTTGATCAACCGAGGCAGGTCAAAGGTCTAAGAGCCTTGTTCCCCGAGAAGAATTCTCCGATGACAAGACTGGGAGCTAGGGAGAGTGTACAACTCAAACGACTGGCCAAAGTCGGAAACTGAGGATGCACTCTTACACACTACATCCAGAGAAAGAAGGACTCATTAAGATAGATTCCTTTTCTATTTCATAAGATACTTCTTGCAATTTCACACAAGTCCAAAACCATATTACACTTTTCCCTAAGATGTCTATCACAGGGTACAAAGGCTACTAGGAAGGCCAACGCCAGTCCATCGACTGGAAAACTTTTTCTGCCAGCGGCGCCATCGACTTCGCCAGGCCATCTATCTTCGTAGGAGTCCTCTGAGAACGTGAAAAACCTTCCCGGAGGAACTCGAGGTGCAGCTGTGGACGATGATCACGTAGACAGGCCAACACGTGCCCCCCGGCATACCGGCTTGAGCGGCGACACTCCTGCTTCAAGGCCTCGTCGATGCGTCGACCAATTCCTTCAAGCTGAGCGCAGGCTCCGTTCAGCCATGAGATGTATCCGACCGCCGATTCTTCGGGGTCGTCACGAGGTACTCGAAGCTCCCTGCAGACCCTCGACATGGACGTGCAGCAACTCTTCAGATACGAGTCGAACCACACCTCGCGACCCCTGAGTGCCTCCACGGCCTGGTCTTTTTTCAACTCCACCATCGCCCTCTCGAGTTCTGCGACTTCACACTTCGTCTTCCAATATTGGATGCGACGGTCTTGGTCAGCAAGTCTACTCTCGAGATCTGCTCTTCCATTCTGAGAACACAAAAATCAAGTTACTCCGGGAAGAAGAATGAAAGAGATGAAAACAAAGATCACCAACCTAAGGAGGTCATCGCCACACCCGTTTCCACGGGTGAGTTTCGTCCCATACCGTCCTGCGACATAGGCGTTTGGAGGGCAATCGCCGGGGCGACCACCGGTAACTCGGGCTGCCCACGTTGCTGGACATCCTCGACATTGACATCCCTACAAACGACAATCAAAAGTACTCAGGACCAGGGTGCCAGCAGAGATCAAGGCAGCGATTGCACGAAGAAAGGCAGTCTAGGCCGACAAATGTTATACAAAGTGTAGTCGATTACAAAGGAGCTGAGGCCCTACTCTTCAAAAAACGGGAGAACAGATTCTCCCAGTTCGCCAATCTCCTCCATCACGCCCTTACGAGCGTCGTTGGCGGCCCCCCGATCCAAGATCTGCCGAAGATCGAGTTCGGGGTGCGCTAGCCTTACACACGCTAGGACGTGACAGGCCCGGTGTAAATCCCGTTTGATGCCTCCTCCACGATCCTGGCCGCATGTTTGGAGGGTATCGCCTCCATCGCCGTAGCCAGTTCCGCAAGCGAGGACGTCAGCGAGAACTCGTCGGGGTTCGCCGGGATGGTTGTCGTGACGCCACACTCCCCGGCGAGCTGATGAAGACCGGTGTAGGTGACCCGCAGCGACCCATGGATCTCCGACAAGTTGTTCTCGAGCTCCGACATCCGGTTCTCGAGTCCTCGCCGTTGCCGTTCGTTACCGGCCACCAGCTCCCTCATTTTCTAGCTTGTCGGCATGCTCGTTCACCGACGACGCTGCCATCGCCTTCGCCTCCTTGATCTCAAGACTTATGCCGCGAGCGCCAGCCTCGAGGATGCGCTTCATCTCAGCTTGAAGCTCCCCCCAGGTGAGGACATCAATAGACGGTCCGCGAGTAGGTCCGAGGTCACTGGATGGCCCGCTCGGCGTCGCTTCACGGCTCTTTGGCACGACCACGACATCGGTTGAGGCTGCCACAGGAGATGCTCTGGAGGCCCCTCCGGACCTGTCCTGCGCCGCCCTCGCCTGCGCCGACCTGCGGAAGATCCTCATGTCCGGCCCTCAAAACAAGCCGCCAGAAGTTAAGCAAGGAAAGGATCTCGACTTCCGTTTACTTACTTCTCGCCTAGCGTCACCAGCTTCCTTCGCTGCGGATGTGGCGGAGACGCATCCACGGACTTGGTAAATCGAGTGCGAGTTGAGGGCGACACCTTTCGAATATGAAATTAACGAGTCAAGGGACTTACCGGTGGGGAGGATGCTTTCCGGCGGCTGCCGAGCACGGAGGTGAACGTCCTTCCCATTTTCGGGACACGGCTGCCGCTAGCCGTGGCAGCAGCTGCGACGGCCACGTCGGACGTCTCCCGAGCAACGCTCTCCTTCAGTGAGGCCGCCGCCTGGTGGTCCGCGAGCGGTCCAATGACGTCAGTCAGAGGGAGAGCCTGCACCACATGAAATCATTTTCCGACCCGGGAAGCAAAAATAGCGAGGTTGCCGAATACACTCACGTTGATTGCGGCTTCGCGCTCGGTCGCCTCCTTCTCACAAAGAGGCACGGGGACGTCGCTTGCCATTGTCGGGCCGCTGATCATCAATTGGCCGACGCGGTGCTCCACGGTGGCGCTACTCAAGCCTGCAGATCGAGAACAGAATTCGATAAATCAGGAAGAACATGCACAGAAGGGAATCAATTTAACTAAAAAGGAAAATACCCCGAGGAGAATCCCGGGTCGCGTCCTCTGGCCCGGAATAGTCAAAGGCTGGGTGGGCTCGAGCCTGGAGTGGCTGGATCCACCTACCAACGAAGTCGGTAGCGACTTCATACCCCGACAAACCTCGAACTCGGAGGTTGTCGATGGCATCGATGAAGGACTGGAGGGAAGGGGTCAAGGCAGGCTTTGCGGTCCAAGACGAAATTTTGTCTGGTTGTTCCTCGGGAACAACAAAGACAGGGTCCGAATTCTCTATCTAAAGATAGAACCACCTCGCCCGCCATTTGCTACGAGAAGAAGGGCACTGGAACGGGATATAGCGCGACTTCAAACCATTCCGAAGTCGGAACCCGACGCATCCGGACACCCTGTTGGATTCCATCCAACGCAACTCATAGTAAAAGCGGAAGAGATCGAGGAAGGGCTCTACTCCAATGTAGGCCTTACAAAGGTGCGCAAAAATACTGAGGAAGGCAATGGAATTGGGGTTCAGGTGGAGCAAAGAAAGGCTGTAGAAGTTCAGAACCAATAGAAGAAATTCAAAAGGTGGAGGGATAAAACCATAAAGAATGTAATCCTCGATCGCAACCATGCGACCCAGGACAGGCTGGGGTTCAGTACCTCCTACTTCTCTCTCCATGACTCCACGACCGGGAAGGGCGCCATCTTCCTGGAGCTTCTTCAGCGACGCGTCGGTGGAAGTAAACGTGCCGAGATCCATCGCCGACTAGAGATCGCCGGAGGAAGGACGGAGATTGACAAGCTAGGGTTTTTATGGAGGTGGGGAAGACGAGGGACGCTTGGAGGTTGGAAAGTTTTCTCACAACAGGCGGACTTCAAAATGAATCCCCAAAGCTCCCTTAAATAGACACGCTTCCCATGGCGCAAATTTCAAGGGAAGGAGAGAGAGATGCCCGCTGAAATTTTCTGGGTCTGTTACGCGCGGCGGTTTCTTGACTTCAGTTTAAATTCACTCATGACCGTTGGGCTTCACATGGTGTTCTCGATTATGTCTTGTCTCTACAGTTCCCACACCGAGAACGACATCAGCTTCGACATGAGAAGTCGCGATTGGTCGCACGAGTTCATTTAAGCAGAAGTCGGGGGCTACTGTCATGGTTACGAGTTAGGGATACCCTTTACCCTTCGATATATGTCACGTATCGATATGGCATGCGCGCACATACATGGACATTCTCTGTATGAGTTAAGGAAATCCTTCGCGGAATTGGCAGACGAAAAGAGACCTACTCGGACAAGGCTGGGTTCTCAACGTATCGTGTGCGGTTCGACGTCTCCGAGTCCTGCTTGGAGATCGCTTGACCCACGATATAAAAAGGACCCCCTGGGAGAACCTGGGGGAATCGAATCTCATAGCCAACACCACCACCACAGCCTACAAAGTCGGAGCCTGTGGAAGCCAAATCGCTGGGAGGTCTAGTCGGATTGACTCGATTACGATCTCGTTGGTTTCATCGAGTTCCAACGTTTCCTTTGTAACCTGTGATTTCCATCATATAATCCCATACCAACTGGATTAGGGCTATTACCTATCAAGGGGCCTGAACCAGTATAATCTTCGTCTTCTGTTTGCTCGATGTCGTATTACGTAGACCCTTGCATCAACGTACCCCAATACCCTCTATATCCGGTCTACGGGTATCACCTGTCGACAAGTATTTTTTTGGTTTTTTAATTTAATTGAGAAATTGTGAATTATTAAGTATGAAGAGAGTCTCAGTTATATTTTTTCTCTATCTGGTATTCTTGTAATCGGTAACAAATGAATAGTGAGTTGGGCTTGGTAATTGGCGTGGTGTCTCGAATTATTAAAATTTGGTTGACGATTAAAATTTCTTACTGATGGCTTTGGGCTCATTTTTGCACTCGCTATTAATATATTGTTCATATCAATCTCTGTATATTTTTTTATCACATAGAAAAATGCACAGACACACACAACTCTTTCACGCTCGCGAGCCTGCGGTAACTTATCTCATTGTTTTAAAAACGTAAATGCATGTACTTAATCAAATAAAAATATATTAAAATATAACCGGATAAAAATGGGTTCAAACCTGGTTTTCTTGTAAATTCATCTTAATGCATTGACCCTTCCATGAATCCATAATTTCACCTTGTCATTGAATTCTGTTAATCTGCTTTATGTATATGCCCACGTAGATTCTCAGCTTATGCTACACGCATGCAACGCTTCAAAAACACACACATGAGAGATGGTACATTCGTTGATGACGTTGAACTATCCATGCTAAAAAAAAGAAAAAAAAATATCGTTATGTCGATGAAATAAGGATATGTTATATAACATGGGATCAGCATCAATAAGAAAGCTGCCAACCTGTAGATATTACAGATGAGACGATAAACCGATGATAAATTAAATATTCAAGAGTGAACCTTTCTTATAAATTATCCCCTCAAAAAATTTATAGGCCATGATAGATGTTGGTGTGTATATGAGCCTGGATGAATTCTGATCGGTGTCGTCTCCGATAAAAATCAATCTTTTGATTGACGAAAAAATCAATCTTGTTCCACTTGTGGCCTCGTGTGCCCATATTTTATCTGCCTGGCTGATTGATTATTAATACTCTCCAAGATAGATCCAAGATAGATTATTGATGTGTGCCCTTAGAGATAAGATTTGGCAGGCTTTTAAAACAGCCCACAAAACTGAAAAATCACGGTGTGGTGGCGCCATGATCGCAGCTATTTTTTCCATCATCGAACATAACAGACAAAGTAGATAGATTAGATCGGATCGGTGTTAGACTTCGTTTTCTTTTTAATTTTCTTCCGAACGAATTCTGAGATCGGCGCCCAAATCAGCTGCACCAATGAAATACGTGGGATTATTAAACAACGCATATTAACTTGGTGACATTAAACTAATGGGCCCACAATTTATTTAATTGTATTGCCTATTTGTTAACGACCAAATTTGGTAAGATATGAACCAGGTTCAACTTTGTAATCGAGGCGGATTCGGCAAAGAGATATATTCGAATGACAGAATATGCATCGGCTGCGAAGCCAATACAACCGATTCCGATGGGGATGGCTCCGAAGCTGTTTCGAGAATCGATCAATGTGCTTCACAAGGATTGTCATGATGGAGATAAAGCTCTCAGAAAGACAATTGTATCTATTAATTAGAACATCTTATGTAATTTCCTTAGAGATATGTTTGGGCAAAAGTCTGCCGCAAATACTTATAGTATCTTAGAGTTTGTTAGAGATAAGAGTCGTGTCTGGCAAGGACATATTTTGTATCTCGGATATAAGGCAAGGACATATTTTGTATCTCGGATATAAATATGATCCGAACCCATGTTATTAAACAACACATGTTCAATAACACTTTCGGCGCATCGCCACCCTTTTTTACTTTCGTTCTATTTCGACGAGTTCTTACTTTCGGGTTGAGCTGCATCGATTCGGTCTTCAACTAGAGGTAAACTTGTCATGGCAGTTTGTGTTCTCGGGATTAGTGCTTCCATCTTTATGAGACTCTAATCTTATTTATATAATTCGTCAAGTTATCATATATACTTTATAATCTCAGTTAGTTGCGCTATATAATTTGTCATCGGCTGGTTTCTTTTGTTAGGGAGTGGCCGATAGAGTTAGATCTCGTTATTAATTTAGGTTATATCGTATATCTACCATCTCTTATAGATTTTCATCATCTTGTTTAGATCTCAGAGTTATCTTTATGCTTAATACTGCATCGGTTGAGTTCGATCTATTAAGTTATATCTATAATTGTGATATCTAGTTTGTTTTATCATCATCAGTAGAGATAGTATCGGAGTTTTAGCCGATCTTACCTGATTTATCTATTCTTATTTCATATGATTACCTGTTATGCTGAATCTGCCATTTATATTAAGATCTTGTTGCATTAAAGTTATATTAGGTTTCTTATTTGATATATCTTGGTTGTTTCGATATCTTAGTATAAAGTGGTATTGGAGTATTAGCCGATACATGCTAGATCTATCTGATCGGCTATGCTATAAACATCTATATAATCAGTATTTTAGTATATATTTCGACTGAAGTGATTTATACTGTCTCGACATGGCGACCGATCTATCCCAATCACTGAGTTTAAGTATATACCGAAGTGAAGATTATATGTTGTTAATATCTACAGCTGATCAAGTAGATTTAGTTTTATTTTACTAATTCATTACTGCCGATTAATTCCAACATGACATCGGCTCGAAGATAAATGATACGTTATCGGCAACTATCCGATTGGCTATCGTTTATGGATTTAACCACGGTTTTTCTTGTATTTCTTTCTTGTTAATTGCAGGATTAAATCAACTGGCACGCTTACAAACCTAAAAGCAAGATTTTGGGCCTGCACAGGAGTTAAGCAGATCTTCCAGGACAGTGTGTGTTTTTTTGCATCAACACTATTTAATATAATATATTCAATCCAACGGTGAAGATAAAGCAATCTATCTAATTAATGATCACATCTTTCTAATTAATATAGAAGCTCCTAGAAAATGCCCAATTATTATAGGTATAGATAGATAGATAGATAATTAGATAGATAAATTATACAAATGGATTTATATAGATAGATCATAGCTACATGATTTACATATGGAAACCTTCTTGTACTAATAACTACTCCCTGCTTCAAAAATATGTCTAGATAACTACTAAATCCATTTTATACTATAAGTCGATTTGATTTTTTTCTAAGTCTAATTTATTTAGCTTTCATAAAATATATAGAAAAATATAGTAATATTTTTAACATAAAATAAAGAAACTATTAAAATATATTTAATGTTAGATTTAATAAAACTAGTTTGGTGCTATAAATGTTACTATATTTTTTCTTTGAACTTGAATTTTTTTAAAAAAGGCTGACATAAAAAGGTATGAAACGAAGAAAATATATTTTAGGACGCAGAGAGTAACATTTGCTTTTTTTCTCTTTCAGAAATGCATGTAGTAGAGGAAATAGTAATGCGAAGACTTCGTTGAGTTGGTCAAGTCGTCGTTAACGCTGGATCTTTTTCGTTTCTTTTAAAGTTCTGTGGCTTGCGGCCCATCAATGCTGGTTCGCCTATGCTGGTTCCCCTATTCTTCATATACTAGTTCAAACCCCACATGTTGCCACGGGATATTTTATTGAGATTGGTGGTTGTATTTGGTAAATTAAAGTGGTATAAAAATCCATCACTATTGAATTGGGCCACAATCAAATTAGATGGACCTGCCATGATAGAAAAAATACATTGGACCTCACGTGGTGACTGTGTGTGACCGTGTGAGATGGATTGGGCTGTCTTTTTCATCCAACGTTTAGATAGATGATCAAATCCACTGATCCAACAGCTGAGAATTAATGATGGCATGGCACATTGAGGTTTAAGATTTAAGATCTTAATTGCAGTTAGTAGGTCAGCTTTATAGTAACAAGGGATACGAGCATTCGTCGAACTAAGGCTAGTGCACAAGTACACGATCAGAAAACACACCGACAAGTTCACGCATCCATGGCTTCCTATAGTGAACTAACAATATTACGGCTCACCATAGTGTTTGCTGCGGCGGTGCTGCTCGCCGGGGGCGCAGAGGCGCAGTGCCGGCTCAGCTGCGGCGGCATATATAGACATCCCTTAGCGTTTTGGCATATCGGATCAGGCGACGACTGTGCCTTGTTGCCTGCCTACGATGTGGAGGTCCTCAGCATCTCCCTCCAGCTTGGTCAGATCAGGATGCTACAACATCACCTCTAGGAAGATAGACTCTAGTACATGGTTGTTCAACCTGTCTGTTGTGCCGTTCATGCTCTCCGACTCCAACAAGTTCACCATCGTAGGGTGTCAGTTGCTGGCCTACATCTCCGACCTGATGAGCAACTACATGAGCGGCTGCGCGTCCTCCTGCCCTGGTGCCACAGTGGTGAGCGCCACCAACGGCACCTGCTCCGGGATAGGCTATTGCCAGACAACCATCCCCAGGGGGCTGGAATACTACGAGGTTTCGTTCGGGGAGATCTTGAACACGTCGGAGATCTACAACCTCACCCCGTGCAGCTACGCTGTGCTCATGGACTACTCCAACTTCACTTTCTCGACCAGCTACCTGGCTTCTCCACTGAAGTACAACACCACCTATGGCGGACGACAAGCGCCGATGATGCTTGACTGGGCTATCTTCTGGGGCGCCCCAGACTGTGTGGAAGCGCAGAAAAATCTCACGTCGTACGCATGCAAAAGCGACCATAGCGTGTGTATCAATTACTCCAGTGGAACGGAATTAGCATACATGTGCAACTGCTCCAAAGGATACCATGGCAATCCTTACATAGTTATATTCAAGACGGTTGTCAAGGTAAATATGACGATTAATATATATTCCCATCGAAGCTAAATGTTTGAAGCTATTACTATATTACTTTTATTTCTTTAGTATTTCTTTTTAAAAGTACCGAGCGTAGTTAAAACCTTGTAAAACGTACCCTAGTCAAACCTTCTAAAACGTACCCTAGCTAGCTAGGATGCCTTTTAGAACCAGGGTTCACAATTTTGGTAATTACGGACCCAACCAGTAAGCGCAAATCTCACCCTAATTTTTCAGATTTTTTCAAATATTGTGAATTTGATAAAATTTTGTTAAAACTCAGTCAACATATGTTAAAATTTATAACAATTTCGACCAGAAAAAAACCTAAATTTATGAATTTTTCAAAATTTCGCAACCATCTTATTCAAAATTTTGGTGACTCCCGAAAGTGCAAACCCTTTTAGAACCGACTTTTTTTATTCTTTCTAGCTTTGCCGTTTGTATATCATCAATTCATCATATTATATTTTTTATCCATAAACAATTTATATTTGATTGTAGATATTGATGAGTGTGAACATCCCGATAGTTACTCGTGCTACGGAGAATGCCACGATAAAGATGGAGGATTTGACTGTTTCTGTCATGCGGGTACCCGAGGAAATGCCTATATTTCAGGAGGACGCCAACTGGACCTTTTACAACCGAAAGTACGACTGGCACTTGGTAAGCACATATAGAATTAGAAAGGTGCATCAGTGGTATCATATAAAACTTCATTTAGTCACGAATCTCTGGTAAATTGTACAGATGAGTCATGTATTTTATTTCTGGCTTTGCAACTCGATTTTCACATGCGGTCTCTTAAGTGGTCCGCGTATAAAAATAAGCTCATCCTAGTAACTATTCGAGTATTTATTAATTTATTTCGTGAATTATTCGATTATTTTGCAATGTAAGTGGTGTAACTTGACGTGGCTTTTTAAAAGTAGTGGTACAACGTACTAAAATATTTTACTCTTTTAAAAACAACATGAATCTCAAATTCACTTCAAAATAGGTTAATTACACTGGCCTTCTTTTGTATCTCCGCCACTTCTTATCCTTTGAGACCCCTGCCAATTATCCAAATGGTAAATTCTTTAATAGTCATTCAGAAAGTGAAAAGATAACAATCATCCTAGTAACTAGTTGATATCCTATTCTTTGTTGCGTGATATGTAGATGAATGCATGTTATATATTATAGAAATGATAGATGTATATGATTAAATAATATGAAAATGATGCGAAGACGACGATTTGACATTGCTTTGTATATTTAGCACTAAAAATACAACAAAATTGTAAATGATACGGCATGTTTGTATGATATTTAAAATACCCTACATAATAATTGTTAGTTGATGATGATGTGGCATACTTGTATGTAATTTAAAATACTCTAGATAATAATTATTAGTGGGTGATAATATGACACACTTGTATATTGAGCTTTTATGAGTTAGTGGACATCAACTATATAGATAGTACAGATGCACAATTTCAATTCCTACGCTTCAGCTGAAATTTATTCCGGGGTACCAATTCCAGAAAAGAAAAAGAAAAAAGAGAGCAAACTTAATTACTTGCAGGTATTGGTATTGGTCTGGCTGTTGGCTTAGGAATTCTGCTTATTTTGTGTGGGCAATATCTTCTCCGTAAACACAGAAGCAACATCGAGAAGCAACTGCGGAAGAAATATTTCCAGAAAAACCAAGGACTTCTTCTCGAACAACTAATATCTTCAGATGAAACAGCTAGTGATAACACAAAGATTTTCTCCTTGGATGAACTTAAGAAGGCAACAAACAACTTTGATGCTACACCTATTATAGGCAGTTGAGGCCATGGTGTGGTCTACAAAGGAATCTTATCCGACCAACGTATAGTGGCAATAAAAAATCCTAAAATCATTATGGAAGAAGAAATCAATCAATTTATCAATGAGGTTGCAATATTGTCCGAAATAAATCATTGCAATATTGTCAAACTCTATGGATGTTGTCTTGAACCTGAGATCCCTCTATTGGTGTATGACTTTGTTCCCAATGGTTCACTGTTCAATATTATACATGACAACCCTATTAATAAGGAGTTCTTATTGTCCTGGGACGATTGTTTAAGAATTGCTACAGAAACTGCGGGAGCTTTGAATTACCTCCATTCTGCAGCAACAATATCAGTTTTTCACCGAGATGTGAAATCATCTAATATATTATTGGATGGGAACTACACTGCAAAAGTTTCAGATTTTGGTGCTTCAAGATTGATTCCTATTGCTCAAACACATGTTGTTACAAATGTGCAAGGAACGTTTGGGTACGTAGATCCAGAATATTATCATACAGGACAACTGAATGAGAAGAATGATGTCTACAGTTTTGGTGTTGTTCTTGTAGAGCTTCTTCTTAGAAAGGAGCCTATTTTTACATGTGATTCTGGATCAAAGAAGAGCTTATCTAATTACTTTTTATGGGGGATAAAAGCAATGCCCATCACAGAGATAGTTTCGTGTCAAGTTCTTGAAGAAGCATCTAAGGATGAGATTGGCGTTGTTGGCTCTCTTGCTGAGGAGTGCTTGATGCTTCGAGGTGAAGAAAGACCATCTATGAAGCAAGTAGAGATGACATTACAATTTTTGAGAAATAAACGCTTGAAATCATGCAATGTTACTCCAGAAAGCAACCATGAGTTAGAACCGCTTCTTCCTACAAGATCTATCATCATCAAGCTTTTGCAATTGATCATCCAACATAGCTATGCATGTAACGTATTCAAGTGTTTATGGCTCGCATGCAAGTTTCTATCAGTCTGCCTGCTAGCATACCACGGTAAAATCATTTTATGAAGGTGACGGAAAAATGCATGGTTTGGTGTGTTCTTATTGCCTGTGTTCATTCATGTTTTGGGTACCTAATTATACAATCCATCCTCTACAAAGAGGATATACTCTGTATGAATTAATTAATATGCTTGTACTAATTTGTTGGATAATTGTATTACATTTAGATGTGTCAAATGATTGCTCAATTTGATCTTTCTGTGCAAGACGGTTAAAATTTTAATCGCGTTTCTGCAGAAGCTGAAATTGAATAAAACATCGTCGCATGTTCTTTCCTTTCTTACCCTCCAACCCCCTACACCATAACCTCCTGGGCATCCTCTCCTCCTCATGTGCGTACCACATGTACGTACGTACCGTCCCTCCCTTCGTCTCCTATCCACTATCATTTTTTCCATCTTTTAATTTTCTACCTAGCAAAATTTAATATGTGCATACGATCCTAAATCATGTTGTGGATAATGGGAATCTCCAGCCTTTAAACGTGTGTCATCGTGCAGATGATAGTCTTATGTTCTTTAATGCCAATGCTGAACAAGCTACACTGGTTAGAGATGCCCTCTCCCTGTGTGAGCAGAGTACCGGTCAATTTCTCAGTCCATATAAGTGTTCCATTTTGTTTGGGAAACATTGCGCTGATAACATGCAGCAGACTGTTAAAACAATACTGCAAGTCAAGCAGACATCCTATGAAGAGAAGTATCTGGGTCTCTCAATCCCGATGGGTAGAATAAAGGCAGGAAGATTTCAATCTTAAGAAAGGTTTGAGAATAGATTATCTGACTGGTGTGAGAAAAATCTTTCAATGGGAGGAAAGGAAGCCCTTAATAACTCTGTCCTACAGGCAGTACCGACATATATGATGAGTGTCATCAAAATTCCTACAAGTCTTTGTGAGGAATATATGCAGTTGATAAGGAAATTTTGGTGGGGTGAGGACCATCACAAACACAAGGTTCACTGGATTTCGTGGCATCAAATTATAAAACCAAAAAGTCAGGGAGGGATTGGATTGAGAGGTCTGAAACTCTTTAACGAAGCTCTCTTAGCTCGGCAAGCTTGGCGCCTCATTCAACACCCAGACAGCCTATGCATAAAGGTCTTAAAGGCAAAGTACTACCCAAATGGTGAGTTAACTAATGAGAGAATCCACTCAGTACCATTGAGTTTATCCTACTTCTACAATCTGCCACTCACTTTGTCAAGTTCAATAATATATCATCGTGTTTTCCTTAACCTCTGCTGTGTGCCATCACCATCCATGAGCAGTTAGTTGCCATCCGTTTGCTGAGTTGAATTTTCTCTTAATGACTAAAATACCCTTTGACTAATTTATCCATCCTTGTTGCCCGAAAAGTGAAAACCCTTGCAAATCGATCTCTCCCCCAAATTGCCCTCTTCCTTTCTTCCCAGCAAGGTGGCGCCAATTCCCCATCGACGCGCCGCCAGTCTCCGGAATCCCCATCGACATGCCGCCGGTCGCCAGAATCTCCATCGATGCGCCGGCCACCTGTCTCCAATCAGTACCCCAGGGACGACCTGGCGCTGCTGTCCCTGTCGTTCGTCCAGGACGACCTGGCGATGCCGTCCTTGTCATCCTCCTAGGCGACAAAGGCTGCAGCGTGGCTGCAACCGGCCGTGTTCCGGCGGTGATCCAGTTCGCCACGCCGTCGACGCAGGCGACCCCTCCTAGCTGGAAACGGCCGCAGGCGCCTGGGGTAGGCATGCTCCGCCACAACGGTGGCGCGTCGCCGCCGCCGAGGGTGTACACCTGCACGGCGTCGAACGTGCTGGACTTGTTGAAGTAGCACGGGACGTGCACAACGGCGTACCGCAGCATCAATGAGTGGAACACGAACCCGTGGGACTTGTGCGTGCGCGCGTCTGGGGAGGACGGCAGGAGCCCTACCTATCGCAGCGGCGGCGGCGGTGACACGGACAGCGACTCGCGTGTCGTCGGGTTGGCCAGCGTGACGGCGCCCGTGCCACCATCTAGGACGCAGATGAGGCTGTTGCGGGTGCTGATCATGTCGACGGAGCAAGAGCTGGTCCACACGTGTCACACCCTAAAAATCTTAATTGTATAAATAGTTGTTTAATGGGAATCATCAGAAAATGATTTTAAAAGCTTAGAAGAAAAGATCTAATTTTAAATAATAAATTCTAATATAAAATTGGGCTAGATAAAATTTTATTAAATACTTTGCTTAATTCTATAATTCATAGATTTTTCTGGGATTTATTTGAGCTAAGGAAGTATTTTTAATAAATGGAATTGCATTTAATGAATAATTTAAATTGAAAAAGGTTTTTTAAAAATCCTCTTTTGGCTTTGGGCCGAAAGTCGGCCCAAAACCCTTTCTCTCTCCTCCCCGGCCCAAGTCGGCCCAGTCGGCCCGCAGCCGAGCCGCCGCGCGCGCAGCCGCTCCTCTCTCTCTCTCCCGCTCGCTGACAGGTGGGGCCCGCCTGTCGGAGTCGTCGTCTTCCTCCGTCCGCCCGCGCCCGAAACCCTAGCGCCGCCGCCATCTCCTTCCAAATCCGGCCACGTCTTTCCGTTTCCGGTGGAATCAATTGAGGGGAAATGGTCTCCGTAATCTCCTCTACCTTTTCTCTTATGGAATCATCGGCTGAAATCGTTTGGAAATTCGCGGATTCGATCTCGAATCGGATTCCTCTCTCTCCCCCGAACCCTAACCTTTCCATCGCGTCGCCGGGCCGCCGTGGGCTTCGCCGCCGCCTTCCAACCCCTATAAAAGGATCCCCGAGCTCCCCTCTACCCGTCGCCGCCCTCGCCTTTGTCTCTCGCCGTCCGTAGAGCCCTAGCCCCGTGTAGTCGTGCGCCGCCGTCGCCGCCGCCGCTCCAGCCGTCGCCGTCGCTCGGGAAGGCCGTCGTCGTGGTCGCCGTCGCGTCGCCGTCCTCGTCCGCCCCTTCGCCGTCGCTGTAGACCGCCGGAGCACCGTCGCCATCATCAAGCCGAAGGACGCCGCCGCCTTTTCCTCGACGCCGTCGCCGTCCGGTCATCCTCCGCCGTTTCTTTGGTCACCGGTGAGTTCGCCGTGCCGCCCACATTGTTTCGGTGCCCTCCGTTCGCGCCGCCGTGCCGTCGTTCGCCGGCGAGCATGCCCGCCGTCGCCGCCGTCGGGGGTGACGTCACTGCTGACGTCATCGTCACCGTCTCCCGTGGTCTGGCCGTGGGCCGATCGATCTCGGCCGTTCGTTTCGGTCGGATCGATCTCGGCCGTTCGTTTTCGTGAGCCGCCGCCGTGGACCCGGTCCACCGTGAACCGAGACCCGCTGACGCAATAATCCCTTTTTCCTTTTCAAAAATAATTCATTATTGCGTCATAATTCAATTAAAATTTATATAAATGATTTAATCCAATTTAATCTTTAAAAATTCATAACTAATTCATCGTAGCTCAGATTTAGTTGGTTCAAGTCTCTAAATTTTTCTAAAATTGAGATCTACATGTTAAAAATATCCACATGTACTGTTCATGCTTGCTTATGTGCTGTTTTGGTGTTTTTGCTCTTTTCTGTTTAGAATCCGACGTTTCCGGAGAGTCCGTTTTCGCAGGAGAAGATTTAGAAGAATTCCAAGGCCAACAAGGCAAGTCACACAGATCCTAATCAATCCTTTGAGCATGTTGATCCCGTTTAAAGCTATTGTTTCTATTCAACTATTGTATTTATTTTCGAATGTCATTTGGTGGAATTAACCTATTGTTTGTTATGACCTTTTTGTTCTTGATTACCTTATTCCTTGATACCTTGGGTTATTATAACTTGACTAGTTGAGCTTTATATATTGGTTCAACTAGATATTAGATGTAACTACTTAGCCATGCTTAGAAACTTTAGCACACTAATGGGATGACTTATGATTCACTATTATTTAATGATGGCTTAATGATAGTTCACGATGGTCAATCGTGATTGGTTGATTAATTAATTTGACAACTAAAACCTGATAATGGTGGGTTGTGAGTACATGGTTTTGATGGTCGTGCTTATGACAATTAAGGACCGGTTCACGAGTTTCGGTTGTGAAACATTAATCGTGCCAACCACAAGCCAGCGTGGGCAACGGCTTTATCTTTTGTATAGCATAGTTCATTGCGGAGCACCAGACTGAGAAGTGGCGGAGATAAGCCCACGGGGGTCGCTGGGGAGTCCATGCCTTGTTTATAAGGGGGTGATTATGATCCAGGAATGGTGCACTGTGGTGGATTGTGTTGTGCGAGGGGTAATGTCACAGCTCCTTTCCGAGGTACCGTGGTGGTATTAAGGCACATGGTGACATGTTGTGGGGCTGTGTCTTGTGGGTACAGTGGTACACCTCTGGCCAGAGTAAAACTATTCGAATAGCCGTGCCCGCGGTTATGGGCGGGTCTAACAATGTCTTTCGTGATTAGTCTCACCCTTCACACCATAATAAAAGATGCTATGACTGGTAATAATTGATTATCTCCTGGTTTGGAATGGTATATTCCTGGTTTGGAGTTAGAAATGTGCAGCCGGGGTTGGTTGTACAGAATGGTTGGGCCTATACAATAGGGTATGTTGTATAGTGTTGGATTAATACTGTTTAATTAATACTCTACTGTTTTATTTAATTCTGAAATATTCATTAAATGCTATTTATGCAAAGAAGCCTATATTATGCCATCCTTGGTTATCCTGTACACTTGCATATTTGCTGCGTGGCTTGCTGAGTATGTCATATACTCACCTTGCAATCATTCATCAGAGGAGGAGTTCTACAGTGATGCTGATGGTGTTGAGGATTTGGCGTAGTCCTTCTCAAGCTGCCTGTGGAGTGGAGTCGTCTGCGCTGTTTATCTTTAATAATTGTACTCTATTATCAATTTGTTATTGTGTGCCTCGGCTGATTCCTGGACGAGGGTTTACACACATGTAAGTGTTTGGAATTTTGGATAGAAATTCCGGGCCTTGACCTTAGGATGTGCCAAATAGTTACCTATAAGAGCCCTCTAAAAATATTGGAAAATTAGAACTGTTCTCCTCCCGCTCTCTTTTAATTAAACCAAGCTAATGGCACATGCAGTTTATAATCTCTTAAATTGTTCCTTTTAAAATTTACTTTTTGTTTTTCGGTGTTGTTAGTACTGTACATCTATTACTGTACTAATGGCCCAGTTACTAGCAAAGGTTTTACAACATTGTTTTATTTAATCTTGCTGCAATATAATAAACTTAGCATGCTAATTTTATAACCCTCTTTTAATTCTTTTGAAGCCTGTTATTCAAAAGTGCAAAACCGGTGATCCTGTTTCTAACCGTTTCAACTTATCTTGCAAGATTTGTTTACTTTATTCATTTACCTTTTACTTTGATTTTCTAATTTTATTCAAAGTAACCCGAAAACTTGTGCTATTAATTGGATAAATGTCTTAACTCCCTCCTTTCACTTGTCTTTAGATGACGCGCTACAAGCCTGAGTACTTGTTTGGTACTAAAGGATTTGTCCAGGAGTTGCGTACGATGTCCTTTGCCATAGGATTTGGGACTGCCCCGTTGTATGCCCAGATTTCTCATGATCGCGATGAAAAGAAGTGCCGTGTCAAAGTCACCTTGAGCAGTAATTGTGAAGATATCCCATCAGTAATGTTCGAAGCTGGAGGGGGAAACTATATGCATGCCTGTCAGGAGGGGGCAAGAATCGCCATTGGAGAGCTCCGCGACCGCTACAGTAACCAGTTGGCCAATACGGAGTATCGCTACCATCCTCGGCAACCCCAGGGAAGTGACCGTGGCAGCTACCTTGAACCTGCAGGAATCGAGAATGATGCTATCACAAGACATTTGGTCGAGATGCTATGGGCTATGGATGAGACCCATGCTGAGATTGTGATAGCAGCCCATGATTGGGAAGACTGGAATCGTTCTAAGATTTGCAAGCTGGAAGACAAAGTGGAGCGTTTGGAGAAGGAGCTAGCCACATTGAAGGGAGAAGCACCACCACAGAAAGCCAGAGTTCGTCTTACTGCAAGGAAGAGAGCTCTTTTTGTCCCTCGCTACCAGTTGGCGCCAAAGGTTCGTGTGGTGGAAAAAGAAGTTACTGCAGCGAATCCTCAGGTCGTCAACATAAGTGATGATGAAGGGGAAGATTCGAAGCGCACCCATTCAAAGGTCGAGTGGGGAGCAACTCAAGATGATGATGAAGACGAGCCGAACGAACCTTCAATCAACTCCGATGCTCGGAAGGTCTAGAACGCTTTGTGAAGCCGTTGCCCTAGATCGTTGTGTTAGCTTGCTTGTTTAAGTTTGGTTGTGTGTGTGGGTCTCGCATGTGGTTTACATCAGTGGTGAGATGTAAGTGCATGCGTTTGTTTGCTTTCGAGTGTTAGGTAGTTGGTGAGTTTAGTGGTGTGAGAGTCTTCAAATCTATGTAATAATGAAACTCAGTTAAGATCAATAAAAGTTAAGTTAGTAGAAAAATTAATTCTCTAAGTAGTTTTCCCCGGTTTCTCCTCTTGTGCTCCTGTCCATGCCAGATGGTGCTCACTCGCAGTGTTGGAAATGGTCCCAACAACAACAGCAACAACAACAACAGCAACAACAACAATGGAGAGAATCCCACGCTTGCCCAAGTTTTGGCACAACAGACACAGCTTATGCATATGATGATGCAGTGTCACACCCTAAAAATCTTAAAGTTATAAATTATTGTTTAAATGGAATTATCAGAAATGATTTATAAAAAGCCTAGAACAAAAGATCTAATTTAAAATAATAAATTCAAATATAAAATTGGGCCAGATAAAATTTTATTAAATACTTTGCTTAATTCTATAATTCCTAGATTTTTCTGGGATTTATTTGAGCTAAGGAAGTATTTTTAATAAATGAAATTGCATTTCATGAATTATTTAAATTGAAAAAGGTTTTTAAAATTCTCTTTTGGCTTTGGGCCGAAAGTCGGCCCAAAACTCTCCTCTCTCTCTCTTCGGCCCAAGTCGGCCCAGTCCGAGCCGAGCCGCCCGCGCGCGCGCTCGCTGCCACTGACAGGTGGGGCCAGCCTGTCGGATCCGTCGTCTTCGTCGCGCCGGCCACGTCCGAACCCTAGCCGCCGCCGCCTTTCCAATTCCGCCGCGCCTTTCCTTCTCCGGTGCAATTGATTGAGGGGAAATGTTCTCCGTAATCTCCTCCGCCTTTTCTCTTATGGAATCATCGGCTATCTCGGTTTGGAAGTTGAGGATTCGAGCTCGGATCGGATTCGGCCGAACCATAGGTTTCCATCGCCGTCGCCGGGCCGCCGTGGGCTACGCCGCCGCCTTCCGACCCCTTTAAAAGGATCCCCGAGCTCCCCTCTACCCGTCGCCGCCCTAGCAGAATTTCTTCGTGTGAGGCCACCTACATTTTCTAGCACTACTAATCCGGTAGAGGCTGGTGATTGGCTGCACGCCATAGAAAAGAAGTTGGACTTGCTTCAGTTCACTGATCAGGAGAAGGTTTCTTTTGCTTCACATCAGCTGCATGGCCCTGCTTCTGAGTGGTGGGATCACTTCCGTCTCAACAGGACCACGGCAGAACCTATCACTTGGCTAGAATTCACGGCTGCTTTTCGCAAGACGCACATACCATCGGGAGTGGTGTCTCTTAAGAAGAGGGAATTCAGAGCGCTCACTCAGGGATCTCGCTCTATTACTGAATATTTGCATGAGTTTAATCGCCTGGCTCGTTATGCTCCGGAAGAAGTATGCACTGATGAAGAGCGTCAAGAGAAGTTCCTGGAATGACTGAATGATGAGCTTTCCTACCCATTGATGACTGGAGATTATCATGATTTCCAGAAATTGGTGGATAAGGCTATTCGCCAGGATTCGATCTCGAATCGGATTCCTCTCTCTCCCCCGAACCCTAACCTTTCCATCGCGTCGCCGGGCCGCCGTGGGCTTCGCCGCCGCCTTCCAACCCCTATAAAAGGATCCCCGATCTCCCTTCTACCTGTCGCCGCCCTCGCCTTTGTCTCTCGCCGTCCGTAGAGCCCTAGCCCCGTGTAGCCGTGCACCGCCGTCGCCGCCGCCGCTCCAGCCGTGCGCCGCCGTCGCTCCAGCCGTCACCGTCGCTCGGGAAGGCCGTCGTCGTGGTCGCCGTCGCGTCGCCGTCCTCGTCCACCCCTTCGCCGTCGCTGTAGACCGCCGGAGCACCGACGCCGTCGTCAAGCCGAAGGACGCCGTCGCCTTTTCCTCGACGCCGTCGCCGTCCGGTCATCCTCCGCCGTTTCTTTGGTCACCGGTGAGTTCGCCGTGCCGCCCGCATCGTTTCGGTGCCCTCCGTTCGCGCCGCCGTGCCGTCGTTCGTCGGCGAGCGTGCCCGCCGTCGCCGCCGTCACTGCTGACGTCATCGTCACCGTCTCCCGTGGTCTGGCCGTGGGCCGATCGATCTCGGCCGTTCGTTTCGGTCGGATCGATCTCGGCCGTTCGTTTCCGTGAGCCGCCGCCGTGGACCCGGTCCACCGTGAACCGAGACCCGCTGACGCAATAATCCCTTTTTCCTTTTCAAAAATAATTCATTATTGCGTCATAATTCAATTAAAATTTATATAAATGATTTAATCCGATTTAATCTTTAAAAATTCATAACTAATTCATCGTAGCTCGGATTTAGTTGGTTCAAGTCTCTAAATTTTTCTAAAATTGAGATCTACATGTTAAAAATATCCACATGTACTGTTCATGCTTGCTTATGTGCTGTTTTGGTGTTTTTGCTCTTTTCTGTTTAGAATCCGACGTTTCCGGAGAGTCCGTTTTCGCATGAGAAGATTTAGAAGAATTCCAAGGCCAGCAAGGCAAGTCACACAGATCCTAATCAATCCTTTGAGCATGTTGATCCCGTTTAAAGCTATTGTTTCTATTCAACTATTGCATTTATTTTCGAATGTCATTGGGTGGAATTAACCTATTGTTTGTTATGACCCTTTTGTTCTTGATTACCTTATTCCTTGATACCTTGGGTTATTATAACTTGACTAGTTGAGCTTTATATATTGGTTCAACTAGATATTAGATGTAACTGCTTAGCCATGCTTAGAAACTTTAGCACACTAATGGAATGACTTATGATTCACTATTATTTAATGATGGCTTAATATAGTTCACGATGGTCAATCGTGATTGGTTGATTAATTAATTTGACAACTAAAACCTGATAATGGTGGGTTGTGAGTACATGGTATTGATGGTCGTGCTCATGACAATTAAGGACCGGTTCACGAGTTTCGGTTGTGAAACATTAACCGTGCCAACCACAAGCCAGCGTGGGCAACGGCTTTAAGTTTCGTATAGCATAGTTCATTGCGGAGCACCAGACTGAGAAGTGGCGGAGATAAGCCCACGGGGGTCGCTGGGGAGTCCATGCCTTGTTTATAAGGGGGTGATTATGATCCAGGAATGGTGCACTGTGGTGGATTGTGTTGTGCGATGGGTAATGTCACAGCTCCTTTCCGAGGTACCGTGGTGGTATTAAGGCACATGGTGACATGTTTTGGGGCTGTGTCTTGTGGGTACAGTGGTACACCTCTGGCCAGAGTAAAACTATTCAAATAGCCGTGCCCGCGGTTATGGGCGGGTCTAACAATGTCTTTCGTGATTAGTCTCACCCTTCACACCATAATGAAAGATGCTATGACTGGTAATAATTGATTATCTCCTGGTTTGGAATGGTATATTCCTGGTTTGGAGTTAGAAATGTGCAGCCGGGGTTGGTTGAACAGAATGGTTGGGCCTATACAACAGGGTATGTTGTATAGTGTTGGATTAATACTGTTTAATTAATACTCTACTGTTTTATTTAATTCTGAAATATTTATTAAATGCTATTTATGCAAAGAAGCCTATATTATGCCATCCTTGGTTATCCTGTGCACTTGCATATGTGCTGCGTGGCTTGCTGAGTATGTCATATACTCACCTTGCAATCATTCATCAGAGGAGGAGTTCTACAGTGATGCTGATGGTGTTGAGGATTTGGCGTAGTCCTTCTCAAGCTGCCTATGGAGTGGAGTCGTCTGCGCTGTTTATCTTTATTTGCCGCTGCTTAGATCTTTATTGATTGAGAGGAACTATCTACCTCTGTAATGACATTTTATTCGCTTATTAATTAGAGTAATAATTGTACTCTATTATCAATTTGTTATTGTGTGCCTCGGCTGATTCCTGGACAAGGGTTTACACACATGTAAGCGTTTGGAATTTTGGATAGAAATTCCGGGCGTGACAACACGCGCCTGTGTCGGCATCGCGCCTCGTCGACAACGTAGACGGGCGCCTCGTTGTCGAGGCCCTTGACGAACGTGAGCATCTTGGTCCGGACGTCGCGCTCCAGCGTGCGCTTGTTGATGGTGCGTGGGCACCGCCGCCAGGAGCTGGGTCAGGAGCTGCGGCAGGATGTCCACCAGAACGTCCGTCAGGAAGTCGACGTCCACGTTCTCCATTGCTAGGGCTTTCCTCGGCGGCATCGTTGTTCTCACCATGATCTGTTCAAACCACTGCTGCACGTTGAAGCTGGTGGTTTTAGTCAAAGGGTATTTTATCATTAAGGGAAAATCCAACAGAGTAAACAGATGGCAACTAACGGCGATGGCACACAGTAGAGGTTAAGAAAAACATGATAGTATATTATTGAACTTGACAAAGTGAGTGGTAGATTGTAGAAGTGGGATAAACTGAGTGGTACTGAGTGGATTCTCTCTTAACTAATACATCCTTTCCTAGTGATTCTTCAGGGACCTGGAAGGGGATTGAGCATGGACTGGAATTGCTGGAAAATTGTATTATATGGTGCATTGGTTCGGGATCGAAAGTTAAATTCTGGAGGGATAACTGGCTTCCAAGGGAACACAATTTGAAAGTACTGGGCAAGCAAACTAGAGCAAGATTCAAATGGGTCTCTGAATTAATGCTCCCAAATCAACAAGAGTGGAATGAACGGCTGATTCGCCAACTCTTCTACCGACCGATGCTGATTTGGCGACATATATACCTCGAAGGGACCGGCTGGCGATCTGCGGCAGCTAGGGTTGTCGCTTGAGGCGGAAACAGGGAAGGGGCAGCCCAGCGGGGTGGGGTGGAGGCTATGGTGGACGAGGTGGCTGCGGCGCAGGCATGGGGAAGCTCCGGTCGATTCGATCGCTCAACCAATCACCACGCTCACCGAGATTGAGGTCCAATCCACGGCCATGGGGATATCTTGGCAGAATAAGTTCACTTTTGGTCCCTAAATCTGTCCCCCAATTCTACTTTCATCCTTGAACAAAACCCAGATATAATGGGTCCCCCAACTTATAAAACCAGTGCAAACGAGATTTCTCGACAGTATTATCCCTAGTTTACTTGACGTGGCGCTTAGGTGGTAGTTTATAAAAAAAAAAGAGTAAAGTCCTTCACCGGTCCCTAAACTTATACCGCTGTGTCATCCCGGTCCCTAAACTCGCAAATCGACCGTTCAGTTCCTCAAACTTGTTCGACTGTGTCATCCCGGTCCCTAAACTTGCAGATCACTCGTTTAGTTCCTCCAACTTGTTCAGTTGTGCCACCCCGGTCCCTAAACAGGATGGTCTAAAAACTTTATATCAAAAAATAATTCATAATTTTTTTCACGTGAACTCTAATAAAGACAAACTTTATATCAAAATTGTAGCCCTCGACGCGACCTACAACTTTGTAGTTGAAAAGTTTTTGAATTAAAACTGTTTAGGGTCTCAAAATATTGTTGCATGTTTATAGATTTTGAAATTTTAATTTTAAAATTACATTTTGGGACAAAAAATGACTTAGAATAAAACAAATTCAACCACTTAAAAGGAGCAAAATTTAAAACTAAAAAAATTAAAACAAAATACGCGGAGCATATGTTAGTCAAACATGAAGATAAAAAATAGTGGGACCCACTTCCTCCACCTGACCCTCTCTGCCCCATCTCCTCTCTCTACCTACGAGCGAGCACACAAAGGGTCGAGGCGGGGAGGACGGAGAAGAGGTTGTTAACAACCAAATTTGGTAAATTCTATCACTATTGGCATCGGAGGTGAAGATCAGATCGAAGTGGAATCCAAGATGAAGATCGTTGCGGAAATAGAGTAAGAATCAGCTGCAGTCCAAATCAGCTAAGGTCAGGTCGGCAGAGTTCAAGTCGGACGGGGTTAGCCGATACAGCCGATTCTGATAATATGACTCGGTGTACGTCATCGGGTTCAAGTTGATGTGCTTCAAGATGATTGCCATGCATGGATAGAGTCCTGGGAAGGCAATTGTATCTATTAATTAGGATATTCTATTTAATTTCCTTAGAGATATGTTTGGGCAAAAGTCTGCCGTAAAGACTTATGGTATCTTAGAGTTTGTTAGAGATAATAGTCGTGTCTGTTATGAACGTATCTTGTAATTCCTGGGTATAAATAGACCCGAGTCCTATGTAAAAAAAACAAGACATCCAATACAATCTCGGCGCATCGCCACCCTTTATGCTTTACTTTTATTTCGACTAGTTCGTGCTCTCGGGTTGAGCTGCATCGGTTTCGATCTTGAACAAGAGGTAAAGCTTGTCATGACGACTTATGTTCTCAAGATTAGTGCTTCCATCTTTTTGACACTCTAATCTTGTCTATATAATTCGTCGAGTTATCATATATCTCACATAATCTTTGATAATATCTTCATCTAATCTGTAATTGGCTAACATCTGTTAATGGAAGGCAGCCGATTAGGTTAGACAATGATGTTAACTTAGACTATGTGACATATCTACCACTTTATGAAACTTCCAGCGGCTTGATTGTCCAGATATTGTTTTTCTTTTCATACTTAATGCTGCATCAGTTGAGTTTGATCTATTAAGTCGTGCTTAGAATTGCAATCTCTAGCCTGCTTTCTGGTTGCTGATTAGGGTAGTATCGGAGTTTCAGCTAATCTTATCTGATTTAACTACTTTTATTCTATATGCTTGTTCTATATGTTAAATCTGCACTTTATGTTAAGATCTTCTCGCATCTAAGTATATTAAGCTTATGTTTAGTATATTCTACTTGCTTTAAAATCTTAGTATAGAGTAGTATCGGAGTATTAGCCGATACATGCTAGATCCACCTGATCGGCTATGCTATGAATGTATATAATCCTACTATTAATATATATTTCGATCTAAGTGATTTATACTGTCTCAGCAAGGCGACCGATCTATCCCAATCATTTGATTTAAGTATATATCGATATAAGGATTATATATCATTAATATCTACAGCCGATCGAATAGATTTAGTTCTGGTTTGCTTATTGATATTTGTTGATCGATGTACACATGACACCGGCTTGAAATAAATGATGTGTCATCGGCACATAGCCGATCGGCTATCATTTATAGGATTAATTGCAATTTCTATGTTCTATTTCTTGTTGATTGCAAGATCAAATCAACTAGCATGCTCATACATCCGAAGGCGAGCTTTGGACCTGCACTGGAGTTAAGCAGATCTCCCAGGCCTCGTATTTTCTCTCAACACGCTTTTGGCACGCCTAGTGGGACCAATTAGGAGTCAGAAATCAATCTTCCTCATGGCCGAGAAGTTGCCACCGTCGCCATCCTCGGCTAGCCCAGGTACTGTTAAAGAGAAAATCCAAAGACTAGGTTTGAGCGAAGTTAATGAAGAGAATATTGTGGCTGTTGATCCGGAAAAGCTCACACCTGACCAGAAGAAGGATTTCGAAGCAATGATGCAACAAGCACGAGAACAGTTCTTTAGGTCATTCACACAGACTCGCAAGGGAACATCAAAAGTACAAGGTAAAGGTGGTTCCCGATGAGCTTGAGACTAGTACCTCTAAGGACGAAGAAGGAAAAAGAGTTTTAGATGGCTCGGCTCAAGGGAATCAGGGTGACGTCTTTCAGGAGGTACATGCAGTTCAATGTGATGGTGCTCATGAGCCACAAGGAGGAAATCTTAATCAGAATAGTGAGACAGCACAAGATTTCTTCAACAATTTCCAAGATCGGGTGAACTACGCTGTACACAATGCTCTGATCAATCAATCTGGAGTATTAGTCAACACCTTGTCCAACATGATGAAGACGATAGCCGATGGATCAATAGCCGAGCATCAAGTTGCAGGCCCGGTCTACTTGCAGGGAGGTGTTTTCCCAAATTATCGACCTCTGATCACTGATGTTCAGCCACCTACTCAAGCAGTTCTTTCGAGTGCACCATCGGCTCAGCCGATGGCACCGCCATTGACTTCTTTGCTTGCTCAATCAGCGTTGACACCAGGCCAGCCGATTAATCCTCGGCTATTGATGAGGGAGCAGCCACAGCATAGCGAGCAGACGGTAAATCGGCCAGCACAGGATCAGGTGGCTGCTATGTTTCTACCCTCCCAATCTACTGTCAATTCGATTCAGCAGACTCCGCCAAGGCAACAGGTTGTGCAGCCGATTCAACAGACTCCACCAAGGCAGCAGGTTGCGCAACCAGTTCAGCTAACACCTCCAGGACAACAAACTATACAGCCGATTCTGCAGCAAGCATTGATGAATCAATCGGCTGGGCAATCGGCTGGGCACGCCCTGAATCGGATTATTCCAGAACATTTGGTTCACCATATACAGCCAGATGGCACAGCGATACCTCAGATTATGCCAGAGCATTTGGTGCAAAGTATGCCGGAGCATTTCGTGCAAAGTATTCAGCCAAATTACCAGAATTGCCAAGGGGGCAATATAAATTATCAATATCAGCCTCCTTCCCCTCAATTTCAATATCAGCAAGGAGGGCTAATCCAACCCCAGTTTGCTTCTCAATATAATCAGTTTGAACCAACACAGCAACAGTCGCAAGGAGCAGCTCAACAGCGACCATGGGCTGATGTAATTGCCGATGTGATGAGAGAACAATTTGGGCTTAAGCCGAGAGATACTGGGAAATTGTATCGGCAACCTTACCCTGAGTGGTTTGAGAAAGTTCCTCTTCCCAACCGATTTAAAATCCCAGACTTCTCCAAATTTTCGGGACAGGATGGTGTGTCAACTTATGAACACATTAGCCAATTTTTAGCTCAATGCGGCGAAGCATCGGCTGTAGACGCTCTCAGAGTCAGATTATTCCGGTTATCCTTGTCTGGATCGGCTTTCACATGGTTTTCTTCTTTGCCGTATGGATCAAACAATAGTTGGGCTGATTTGGAGAAGCAGTTTCATAGCTATTTCTATAGTGGAGTTCATGAGATGAAGCTATCCGACTTGACGGCAATTAAGCAAAGGCATGATGAACCTGTTCATGAGTATATTCAGAGGTTCAGGGAGATGAGGAACAAGTGCTTTAGCTTAAGTTTGACAGATGCCCAGTTAGCCGATTTGGCTTTTCAAGGCATGATTCCTCCGATTAGGGAGAAATTCTCATCTGAAGATTTTGATAGCTTGTCGCATCTCGTACAGAAGGTGACATTGCATGAACAGAGGTTTGCAGAGGCCAGGAGAAGTTCTAAGAGGGTTAATCATGTCTGCCCTTACATGTATGGATCGGATGATGACGACGATGACTCCGAAATAGCTGCAGCCGAATGGGTAAGGAGTAAAAAGGTTATACCTTGTCAGTGGGTAAAGAATTCTAAAAAAGAGGAAAAATATGATTTTGATATTACCAAAGCTGACAAGATTTTTGATCTGCTGCTCTAGGAGAAGCAAATTCAACTCCCCGCTGGTCATGTGATTCCATCGGCTGAGGAACTAGGCAAAAGGAGGTATTGCAAATGGCATAATTCTGGATCTCATTCTACTAATGGTTGCAAGGTTTTTAGACAGCAGATTCAACTGGCCATTGAAGGAGGGAAAATTAAGTTTGATGATTCCAAAAAGCCGATGAAGGTTGATGGTAATCCTTTCCCTGTTAACATGGTGCATACCATTGGTCGGACAGCCGATGCGGGACGAGCGAGAGGTTTTCGCGTGAATTCGGTTAAGTATCAGAGGAAATACGACAAACAACAAGAGAGGCATTATGAAGAAGATAATGATGGTTCCGATCCTCATTGGAATTGTGAGTTCTTTCGGTTCTGCTGGAATGAAGGTATGAGATTACCATCTATTGAAGACTGTCCTGGGTGCAGTGATATTACAGAGAGTTCAAGCCGATCGTACAATAGAAGCAATCGGCCGAAGCAGGCGAGAATTCCTGTTCATCGAAGGTTGGGCCTGGTAAATCAAGATGATTACTTGGAGGAAGACAAGAACGCAAAGACCCAGTGGCGTCCTTCTGGTATTTTTACAAAAAATCAGAAAAGAAGGGTTCAAAGATTGAGGAATAGGGAGCGCTTCCAGGAGGTCGAGCAAGAAATTGGTCATTGGCTGAGAAAAGCAAAGCCAAGGAAGGAGTGGCGTGTTAAGAATCAAGTTCTCGGAGCCGATGATATTGCAACCGACAAAGCAAAGAGGTTGGCAAATGGGAAAAGTGTTGTGACGGCGCCAATTAACATGGTCTTTACTTTGCCAGCCGAATTTGGGATTGGCTAGGCCGATGTTGACGAATTAGAAGAGGAATCGGCTAAGTTGGTTCTATCACCAGAACGAGCAATCTTTGAAAAGCCTGAGGGGACAGAAAATCGGCATCTTAAACCATTGTATATAAATGGCTATGTCAATGGGAAGCCGATGTCAAAGATGATGGTCGATGGTGGGGCTGTAGTAAATTTGATGCCTTATACTACGTTCAGAAAGTTAGGTAGAACTACCGATGATCTCATCAAGACGAACATGGTGCTTAAAGACTTTGGTGGGAACCCATCAGAAACAAAGGGTGTTCTGTCACACCCTAAAAATCCTAAATTATAAATTATTGTTTAAATGGAATTATCAGAAATAATTTTTAAAAAGTCTAGAAGCAAAGATCTAATTTTAAATAATAAATTCCAATATAAAATTGGGCCAGATAAAATTTTATTAAATACTTTGCTTAATTCTATAATTCCTAGATTTTTCTGGGATTTATTTGAGCTAAGGAAGTATTTTTTAATAAATGAAAGTGCATTTCATGAATTATTTAAATTGAAAAAGGTTTTAAAAATTCTTCTTTTGTCTTTGGGCCGAAAGTCGGCCCAAAACCTCTCTTCTCTCTCTCCTCGGCCCAGGCCAGCCCAAGCCGGCCCAGTCCGCCGCGCGCGCGCAGCCGCTTCCCCTCTCCCGCTCGCTGACAGGTGGGGCCCGCCTGTCAGGTTGTCGTCTTCCTCGGGCCGAAACCCTAGCCGAGCGCCGCCGCCGCCGCCCTTCCAATTCGGCCGCATCCTTCCCGATCTGGTGCAATTGATTGAGGGGAAAGGTGCCCCGGGATCTCCTCTACCTTTTCTCCTTTGGAATCATCGGCTTAATCGCTTTGGAAATGCGGGGATTCGAGCTCGATTCGGAGTCGGCGAACCCTAACTTTCCATCGCCGTCGTCGGGCCGCCGTGGGCTTCGCCGCCGCCTTCCGACCCCTTTATAAGGACCCCCGAGCTCCCCTCTACCCTCCGCTGCCCTCGCCTTTGCCTCTCGTCGCCCGAGTCGCCCTAGCGTCGTGCAACCCGTGTGCCGCCGTCGCCGCCGTCGCTCCAGCCGTGCGCCGCCGTCGCTCCGGTCGTCGCCATCGCTCGGGAAGGTCACCGTCGTGGTCACCATCGCATCGCCATCCTCGTCCGACCTTTCGCCGCCGCTGTTTCCCGCCGGAGGACCATCGCCGTCGTCAACTCGAAGCTCGCCACCGCTTCAACCTCGTCGCCGTCGCCGTCCGTTGCTCCTCCGCCGCTCCTTTGGTCATCGGTGAGTTCGCCGTGCCGTCCGCTCTCCGTTGGTGCCATCCGTTCGCGTCGCCGCGCCGTCGTTCGCCGGCGAGCACGCGTGCACGAGCCGCCGCCGGTGTGCCGTCCCCGCCGCTAACGTCATCGTCGTCGTCATCTCCGTGAGCCGGCCGTGAGCCGTTCAATCTCGGCCGTCCGTTCGGTCCGATTGATCTCGGCCGTTCAATCCCGTAGACCGCCGCCGTGGACCCGGTCCACCGTAGACCCGAGCCCGCTGACGCAATAATTCCCTTTTTCCTTTTCAAAAATAATTCATTATTGCGTCATAATTCAATTAAAATTTATATAAATGATTTAATCCGATTAAATCTTTAAAAATTCATAACTAATTCATCTTAGCTTGGATTTAGTTGGTTCAAGTCTCTAAATTTTTTCTAAAAATGAGATCTACATGTTAAAAATATCCACATGTACTGTTCATGCCTGCTTATGTGTTGTTTTGGTGTTTTTGCTCTTTTCTGTTTAGAATCCGACGTTTCCGGAGAGTCCGCTTTTGCAGGAGAAGATTTAGAAGAGTTCCAAGGCCAGCAAGGCAAGTCATACAGATCCTAATCAATCCTTTGAGCATGTTGATCCCATTTAAAGCTATTGTTTCTATTCAACTATTGCATTTATTTTCGAATGTCAATGGGTGGAATTAGCCTATTGTTTGTTATAGCCCTTTTGTTCTTGATTATCTTATTCCTTGATACCTTGGGTTATTATTAACTTGATTAGTTGAACTTTATATTGGTTCAATTAGATATTAGGTGTAATTGCTTAGCCATGCTTAGAAACTTTAGCACACTAATGGGATAACTTATGATTCACTATTATTTAATGATGGTTTAATGATAGTTCACGATGGTCAATCGCGATTGGTTAATTAATTAATTTGACAACTAAAATCTGATAATGGTGGGTTGTGAGTACATGGTTTTGATGGTCGTGCTCATGACAATTAAGGACCGGTTCACGAGTTTCGGTTGTGAAACATTAACCGTGCCAACCACAAGCCAGCGTGGGCAACGGCTTTATCTTTTGTATAGCATAGTTCATTGCGGAGCACCAGACTGAGAAGTGGCGGAGATAAGCCCACGGGGGTCGCTGGGGAGTCCATGCCTTGTTTATAAGGGGGTGACTATGATCCGGGAATGGTGCACTGTGGTGGATTGTGTTGTGTGAGGGGTAATGTCACAGCTCCTTTCCGAGGTACCGTGGTGGTACTAAGGCACATGGTAACATGATGTGGGGCTGTGTCTTGTGGGTACAGTGGTACACCTCTGATCAGAGTAAAACTATTCGAATAGCCGCGCCCGCGGTTATGGGCGGGTCTAACAATGTCTTTCGTGATTAGTCTCACCCTTCACACCATAATGAAAGATGTTATAATTGGTAATAATTGATTATCTCCTGGTTTGGAATGGTATATTCTTGGTTTGGAGATTAGAGCTGTGCAGCCGGGATTGGTTGTTCAGAATGGTTGGGCCTATACAACAGGGTATGTTGTATAGTGTTGGATTAATCTTGATTAATTAATACTTTACTGTTTTATTAAATTCTGAATTATTTATTAAATGCTATTTATGCAAAGAAGCCTATATTATGCCATCCTTGGTTATCCTGTGCACTTGCATATTTGCTGCGTGGCTTGCTGAGTATGTCATATACTCACCTTGCAATCATTCATCAGAGGAGGAGTTCTACAGTGATGCTGATGGTGTTGAGGATTTGGCGTAGTCCTTGTCAAGCTGCCTGTGGAGTGGAATCGCCTGCGCTGTTTATCTTTATTTTCCGCTGCTTAGATCTTTATTGATTGAGAGGAACTATCTACCTCTGTAATGACATTTTATTCGTCTATTAATTAGAGTAATAATTGTACTCTATTATCAATTTGTTATTGTGTGCCTCGGCTGATTCCTGGACGAGGGTTTACACACATGTAAGCGTTTGGAATTTTGGATAGAAATTCCGGGCGTGACATGTTCTGAATGTAGAATTGACAGTCGGCAGTAAAACTATCCCTACCACATTTTTTGTCATCGATGGGCAAGGTTCTTACAGCTTGTTGCTCGGAAGGGATTGGATTCATGCCAATTGTTGTATTCCTTCGACAATGCACCAATGCTTGATTCAATGGCAAGGCGACAAGGTTGAGATTGTGCCAGCCGACAGGTCAGTTAATGTTGCCAGTGCCAATCTAGCTCTTTGGGAGATGGATGGCCTTGATTGTTTATCCGGGAAGATTTGGGTTGGAGATTTTCTAAAAGTGTCCGATTCTGATATACAGCCGATTGAAGATGAAGAACCCAAGCTATTATTTTGAGGGCGTCGTGGAGGGTTCAAGCGTCTACGCCAAGGACACGGTAGATGATCTCGATGACAAGCAAGGTCAGGGTTTTATGTCGGCCGATGATTTAGAAGAAGTGAATATAGGTCCGGGTGATCGACCAAGGCCGACATTCATTAGTAAGAATTTGTCTTTAGAATTTAGAACCAAGCTGATGGAGCTTTTGAAAGAGTTTAGAGATTGCTTTGCTTGGGAGTATTATGAGATGCCAGGACTCAGCCGATCGATCGTCGAGCATCGATTACCTTTAAAACCAGTGATTAGACCACACCAGCAGCCTCCGAGGAGATGCAAAGCCGATATGCTTGAACCTGTCAAGGCTGAAATCAAACGTTTGTATGATGCTGGTTTTATTCGTCCTTGCCGATATGCTGAATGGGTTTCTAGTATAGTTCCTGTTATCAAGAAAAATGGTAAGGTGAGGGTCTGCATTGATTTCAGGGATTTGAATAAAGCTACCCCGAAGGATGAATATCCGATGCCAGTGGCCGATCAGTTGGTTGATGCTGCTTCAGGACATAAGATACTAAGTTTTATCGATGGGAACGCGGGGTATAATCAAATCTTTATGGCCGAAGAAGATATCCATAAGACGGCCTTCAGATGTCCTGGTGCAATCGGCTTGTTCGAATGGGTTGTAATGACTTTCGGCTTAAAGAGCGCTGGAGCTACGTACCAGAGGGCTATGAATTATATATATCATGATCTGATCGGATGGTTGGTTGAGGTCTATATTGATGATGTGGTTGTTAAATCGAGAGAAATAGAGGACCACATAGCCGACTTGAGAAAAGTTTTCGAGAGGACTAGGAAGTATGGTCTGAAGATGAATCCGATAAAATGTGCTTTTGGTGTATCGGCTGGCCAGTTCTTGGGATTTCTTGTTCATGAGAGGGGGATTGAAATACCTTAGTGGAGTATCAATGCGATCAAAAAGATTAAGCCTCCGGGAAACAAGACAGAGTTGCAGGAGATGATCGGCAAAATTAATTTTGATCGAAGGTTTATTTCTAATTTGTCAGGAAAACTGGAACCTTTTACACCATTGTTAAGATTGAGAGCAGATCAACAATTCACTTGGGGGGCAGAACAACAGAAAGCTTTGGATAATATTAAAGAATATTTAAGTTCTCCTCCAGTATTGATTCCTCCACAAAAAGGGATTCCTTTCCGGTTATATTTGTCGGCCGGTGATAAGTCAATCGGCTCGGTCTTGATTCAGGAGCTTGAAGGAAAAGAGAGGGTTGTGTTTTATTTAAGCCGTCGGCTCTTGGATGCAGAAACAAGGTATTCTCCTGTGGAGAAATTATGATTGTGTTTATATTTCTCTTGCACTAAGTTGAGGCATTACTTGTTGTCCAATGAATACACTGTGGTGTGTAAAGCCGATGTGATTAAGTACATGTTATCGGCTCCGATTTTAAAAGGGAGAGTTGGCAAGTGGATATTTTCTTTAACGGAGTTTGATCTTCGGCACGAATCACCAAAGGCGATTAAGGGACAGGTTGTAGCCGATTTTATTGTGGGTCATCATGATGGTTCAATCGGCTTGGTTGACACTATGCCTTGGGTATTATTCTTTGATGGATCTGTATGCAGTCATGGTTATGGTATCGGCTTGGTTATAATTGCGCCTTGGGGGGCAAGTTTTGAATTTGCCTATGCTATTACACACCATGTGACTAATAATCAGGCTGAGTATGAGGCGGTTTTAAAAGGGTTACAGTTGCTTCAGGAAGTTGCAGCCGATGCTATTGAAATCATGGGTGATTCGTTGTTGGTGATTAGTCAATTGGCAGGAGAGTATGAATGCAAGGATGATACATTGATGGTTTATTACGAAAAGTGCCGAACGTTGATAAGTGAATTTCGGCTGGTGACTTTGAGGCACATATCTCGAGAACAGAATATAGAGGCTATTGATTTGGCTCAAGGAGCGTCGGGATATAAGCCAATGACAAAAGATATCGAGATAGAGATTGCTATAATTACAGCCGATGATTGGAGATATGATGTGTTTCAGTATTTACAGAATCCATCTCAATCGGCTTCACGGAAATTGCGTTATAAGGCTTTGAAATATACTTTATTGGATGATGACCTCTATTATCGGACGATTGATGGTGTGTTGCTTAAATGTTTGAGTGCCGATTAGGCAAAAGTTGCAATCGGCGAAGTTCATGAAGGGATATGTGGTACACATCAGTCGGCTCATTAAATGAAGTGGTTGCTCTAACGTGCTGGATATTTTTGGCCGACAATGCTGGAGGATTGTTTCAGATATTATAAAGGTTGTCAAGATTGTCAGAAATTTGGAGCGATCCAAAGGGCGCCGGCATCGGCTATGAATCCTATTATTCAACCGTGGCCTTTTAGAGGTTGGGGAATTGATATGATCGGTATGATTAATCCTCCCTCGAGTAAAGGACATAAGTTTATACTGGTGGCAACCGATTATTTTACCAAGTGGGTAGAGGCGATTCCGTTAAAGAAAGTTGATTCTGGGGATGCTATACAGTTTGTTCAAAAGCATATAATCTATCGATTTGGTATTCCTCAAACTATTACGACTGATCAAGGTTCGATTTTCGTATCTGATGAGTTTGTTCAATTTGCCGATAGTATGGGAATTAAATTGTTGAATTCTTCACCATATTATGCACAAGCTAATGGGCAGGCCGAGGCATCTAATAAGAGTTTGATCAAGTTGATTAAGAGGAAGAATTCTGATTGCCCTCGGCAATGGCATACTCGGCTGGCTGAAGCATTGTGGGCTTATCGGATGGCTTGTCATGGGTCGATACAGGTTCCTCCTTATAGACTTGTTTATGGTCATGAGGCTGTTTTACCATGGGAAGTTCGAATCGGCTCGAGGAGAACAGAGTTGCAAGATACTTTAACAGCTGATGAGTATTATAAACTTATGGCCGATGAAAGGGAGGATCTGGTTCAATCACGGCTACGAGCCCTTGCAAAGGTTACTAGGGATAAGGAGCAGGTTGCCCGGCATTATAATAAGAAGGTAGTACCCAACGACTTTTCGGAAGGTGAACTTGTATGGAAGTTGATTCTACCGATTGGGACTCGGGATAGCAAATTTGGCAAGTGGTCGCCGAATTGGGAAGGACCGTTCCAAATTCATAAGGTAGTGTCTAAGGGAGCATACATGTTGCAAGGACTCGATGGAGAAGTTTATGGCCGAGCTCTAAATGGCAAATACTTGAAGAAATATTATCCCAGTGTTTGGGTTAATGCATGATCGGCTAGTGTTGCCGATGCATGATAGCCGATGTGTTTGCATCGCCTTGACATGGCCGATATTGTTATATCGCCCTTAGTTGCTTTTCACTATTGTAATCGGCTGTGGTCTGCCGATGTACAAATGGCCGATATTGTTATATCGCCCTTAGTCGTTTCTATAATTTTGTCAATGTTTTCAACATTGTAAAATTAGTGGGGGCACATACATAGAGAATTGCAAAGAAAATTGAGAAAATTGAAATTTTTGAACAAGCCGGCACAAGGATGGCAGCAAAGAAGCCGATTATAACAGTTTTCTACAGACTATTACATGGAAATCACTGAGACAAATATCGCTGGATAGCCGATATAGCCCTTTGCCTAATTTGATCTATTTCTTCGATAGCTTGGGCGTCTTGAGCATCGGTTCCAGGAATGACTTTCAAGGATTTAGTCATCTCAGCAATGTTCTTGATAGCTGATTTTAGCCTTGCCTTCTGTTCTTCGACAGCTAGCGGGAGATCGGCTAACTTCTTGTGCTCTAGATCCAGTTCAGCATTGCACTCTTGAAGTTATGCCAAGAGTTCAATCTTGCGAGCTTCAAGCCGATCAATATTAGATTTGATCGGGCTTTCAGATAACTGATCAAGCTTGGCTTTCTCTTCATGAACATGCTGCCGATTGGTTTGGATTGTGGCCTCGATGTCCCTGCGCTCCCGGTGATCGGCTAACCTCTGCCTGGCTTTCTCGAGGTAGACAGCTGGAGTAAGAGCATCAACTAATTCGTCCGGAAGAGAGGCTTGGATATCTGCAAATCTTGCCCGGATCAAGCCACAGTTGGTCACCAGGTTATCTAGTGATGCTCCTAGCCGATGGGAGATGTCTTTGAGTGTTTTCTTCACATCATCGGGCAGGAGAGCTATCGCTCTACTTGTGGTGTCTTCTTCTGTTTCATCGAGGTAATCTTTGATGTCAAAGGAGAACAGATCGGCTAAGACCTGCAAGAGACAATATCATGGATGATTAAGGATCAAGATATGATTGGCCGATCTCAAATTTATGTTAATAAAACTTACTGGAATAGTAGGTGCGGCTAATTGTTCCTCGTCTTCAACATGATGACTGCCTGCAGCCCATGGAGTGCGGCCGCCTGATTCTGCCTGCACAAGAGGGGAAGAAGGAGGAGGAGGCTGCTAAAGGGATAAATATTAGATATAATCAGCCCAAATCAGTTAATGAGATTATCTTACTGGAGGAGCTGGTTTAAGGGTTGGAGTAGCCGATCTCTTCCTCACAGCAATTTTCTTTCTCTGTATTTATTAAAATTGTGAGGAATCGGCTATAAAGTGAATGACTGCAAAAGTGGATAGAGAAGGTTGCTTACTTTTGCCAATTGAGCTGAAGCAGAAGGGGATGGAGGAGCCTGCTTAGGTGAAGCCGATGGTGTTCTTTCAGTATCGCTTATTTCGGCTGCAGCTTGGTTGATGTCTTCCTCGATTTCTTCTTCATCCAGAGCTTGTTCAATGGATGGATCTAGGGCAGGTAGATCGTCAGCTGGCTTAGCTTTCTTTGTCTTAGCCTTATTCTTCGAAGCCGGGGTTGAAGTATCTGCAGCCGATGATCTGGTTCTTCGCTTCTTGCTGGCATCGGCTGGTTCTCTGATGAGTCCTCGGGGAAGTGCTGAGGTCTTTGGGGCATTGTAGCCGATGGCAGAAGGAGATGGCCCACCTCCATTTGGAATTAGACCCGGAGCATACTTAATGACCTTGCCGCTATTGCTCTGGTGAGGAGGAGAAGATTCTATTGTCTGCAAAACAGAAGAAAAGTTAGTCAAGGTTCAAATCGGCTGATTGACTATTCAAGCAAGATTGAAGAAATGAAGATTAACCTGAGGGATAGCATCAGGGAATAAGTCTGTCATGTACATGGAAGCTGATTGATGGAACAGATGCAGCTTCCACTCGCCCCACCATCTGTGAAATGCCTTGCTCCTGAACCTTGCCAACTTTATGTTCTCGATACTGCCCAATGGAGGTCCATGGATGTTCAACAGCCGATCCATCATTAAAGTTGAGGAGATGTCGCCTCTGCATTGGATCTTATCGGCAAAATACAGGCCGATTGGCAATTGTCCCATTCCAAGTTGTCTGGCCGATGACATCGAATGATAAAACTCATAGGAGACTTGGATATTTCTCCCTTGATGGATGCCGACTGGAAGGATACATGGGCTGATAGCAGTAGTAAAAATTTCTCTGGATTGCTGAAACTTTTCATGATTAATATCCTCGAACCTGAAATCGGCTGGCAGTTCGAAATCCAATGAGTCGGCATAGAAGAACCAAACTCGGGCATCTTTTTGGAATCCATCATAAAAGCTAAAGAACCAGTCCTTCAGAAGTTCAGCCGATAACTTTGCTCCTGCATCGGTTGGTGTAGATGCATACTCTCCGTATGACATACATCTGCGATGGGTGCGTTCTTCTCCATCATCTTCCACAATCAGCTCCAACCTTGGAAATTCAGCTTCTGTCACAGATGGCCGATTGACAACTTTCATGACTACCAGGTTCAGCCAGGATTGCAAGAGCCACCATGGTCCACCTGTTCCAACCACTGAGCCGATAATTATCTTGGCCGATGCGTTGCTTAATATCTGATATAGATAGCCGAGAAGGATTTTGCCTAAGGGGAATTGTTTCTTCGTTACTAGAGCCTCGGCTAAGAATTGCCAGTTGGTTGTAGGACCGCAGCTTGATCCGCAGAAAAGGAATTTCTCCAACCACATCAGCAAAAAAGCTACGTGCTCTCTGGGAGTAACTGGCCCTTGGCCCATATATGCTGTGATATATCCTGACCAACCCCCAATGCTCTTAGTTTTGAACTCAAAAGTGTTCTTGGTGTTCAGGTTCATGTGGTTAGCTGATGAGGTTACATCTAGGCCAGTAAGCATGATAATATCCAGTAGCGTTGGGGTCATCGGCCCTTCGTTGAAAAGAAAAGCATTGAGGGTGTTGGACCAGAAATAAGTTGCAGCAGCCATCAGGGGTTCATCTTTGGCCGAATTTGCTACTGTGAGGGCTAGGGCTTGGCTGATTCCGATCTCATCCCAATGGGCTTGTTTGCTGGCCGATATCCGCTTGTACCATACAGGCCAGCTTTTCTCCAGGGAAGGCCAGGATTTGAAGGTGTTTTTCCAATGGCTTGTGTTTGGATTGGCCGACCTAAAAGGGATTCTGTTAGTTTCGGCTATGATAAACTCAGTGGGGTCTACATTGCCGATTGGACCGAGAAAGTATTGTTGGTCATGCAACAGACTGGGAACCGCAACAAGATTGGAAAGATGCTACAAGAATAGAGAAGAAGGAAACAAGATAAGGTGAGCGAAAACCGGTCTGATGAACGGAAAAGGGGATCTAGCTGATGGGGACTTACCTCAGCATATTCGGCTGATGATGCGGCGGTCGGATTGGTGGAGGTCGACATCGTCGCGGGTGAAGATCTGGTCGGGAGTGGAATCGCCAGGAAAATCGCCCTGCGCGTTGAGGAGGTCGCCGGAGAGAGAGAGGACGGGATCTGTTTAAGCGGTGAAAACGAAAATCACGGCGTGAAGATTCTTTGGGGCAACGGTTAGTATTTAAAGTAGAGCGATAACGGACGGGAAAACAGCAAGTGCGAGTTTCTCTCAAAGTCGGTATATGGCAAATCCGAAACATTATCCAATATTCCGGACTTGAGGGGCATGTGTTAATAACCAAATTTGGTAAATTCTATCACTATTGGCATCGGAGGTGAATATCAGATTGAAGTGGAATCCAAGATGAAGATCGTTGCGGAAACAGAGTAAGAATCGGCTGCAGTCCAAATCGGCTAAGGTCAGGTCGGCAGAGTTCGAGTCGGATGGGGTTAGCCGATACAGCCGATTTTGATAATATGACTCGGTGTACGTCATCGGGTTCAAGTTGATGTGCTTCAATATGACTAACATGCATGGATAGAGTCCTGGGAAGGCAATTGTATCTATTAATTAGGATATTCTATTTAATTTCCTTAGAGATATGTTTGGGCAAAAATCTGTCGTAAAGACTTATGGTATCTTAGAGTTTGTTAGAGATAATAGTCGTGTCTGTTATGAACGTATCTTGTAATTCCCGGGTATAAATAGACCCGAGTCCTATGTAAAAAAAAGCAAGACATCCAATACAATCTCGGCGCATCGCCACCCTTTATGCTTTACTTTTATTTCGACTAGTTCGTGCTCTCGGGTTGAGCTGCATCGGTTTCGATCTTCAACAAGAGGTAAAGCTTGTCATGACGACTTATGTTCTCAAGATTAGTGCTTCCATCTTTATGACACTCTAATCTTGTCTATATAATTCGTCGAGTTATCATATATCTCACATAATCTTCGATAATATCTTCATCTAATCTGTAATCGGCTAACATCTGTTAATGGAAGGCAGCCGATTAGGTTAGACAATGATGTTAACTTAGACTATGTGATATATCTACCACTCTATGAAACTTCCAGCGGCTTGATTGTCCAGATATTGTTTTTCTTTTCATACTTAATGCTGCATCAGTTGAGTTTGATCTATTAAGTCGTGCTTAGAATTGCAATCTCTAGCCTGCTTTCTGGTTGCTGATTAGGGTAGTACCGGAGTTTCAGCCGATCTTATCTGATTTAACTACTTTTATTTTATATGCTTGATCTATATGTTAAATCTGCCCTTTATGTTAAGATCTTGTCGCATCTAAGTATATTAAGCTTATGTTTAGTATATTCTACTTGCTTTAAAATCTTAGTATAGAGTAGTATAGGAGTATTAGCCGATACATGCTAGATCCACCTGATCGGCTATGCTATGAATGTATATAATCCTACTATTAATATATATTTCGATCTAAGTGATTTATACTGTCTCGGCAAGGCGACCGATCTATCCCAATCATTTGATTTAAGTATATATCGATATAAGGATTATATATCATTAATATCTACAGCCGATCGAGTAGATTTAGTTCTGGTTTGCTTATTGATATTTGTCAATCGATGTACACATGACACCGGCTTGAAATAAATGATGTGTCATCGGCACCTAGCCGATCGGCTATCATTTATAGGATTAGTTGCGGTTTCTTTGTTCTATTTCTTGTTGATTGCAATATCAAATCAACTGGCACGCTCATACATCCGAAGGCGAGCTTTGGACCTGCACTGGAGTTAAGCAGATCTCCCAGGCCTCATGTTTTCTGTCAACAGAGGTGTAGATGATGCCTTAGCTCGTCATGGAGGGGAAGGCGCGGCGGCGGTGCCGGTGTTGACGGACCACACGAGATACATGTAGGCGGCGGTGAGCGGTCCATTGCTGATGCCGAAGAGGATCCCGACAACGACCATTAGGATGCCTTTGGCATGCTCATGGAAGTTGTTCACCACTTGGGCCGCTGGGAGGGGGAGCTCGGGACAACGGATCTGGATGTTGGTGGGGATGTGGAGTGGAGTTAGTGGATTGCGATCGCCGCGGCCATGACTGGCACATCCAAGTCCTGCTCATTTTGCGTAACCTCTGTAACTCATTCCCTCCCTAGCCACCGCGGTGCGCCCGTGCCACACTTTCTTCGTCTCCTTTGCGGCCAACCCCAAACCCATAAGCCATGCGAGGTGGCCAAACACCACAACGCCACCCTCACGATGACCATGTGTTGACGGTCCTTAAATCATAATATCTGATCGTCAATGCCTGCATATAATGAAATAAAATATGGTTCCAACTTAGTGGTAGGGATTATTACTAATCATTTCCACTAGTGTTGGTGAAATATATGTATGCAGGTATTTTATGGATGAAAACCACCCGTCATGTGACAAAATACACCGCCGGAGACGCGTTTACACGGATTGGAGGCCCCATAAGTCAATGAAAACCACCTAAGATTGAGCCCAACCATAGTACATGATGTTGGGGGCCCAATAAGAAGCCTCCTAGCCAAAGGGGAGGCTGGGAGGCGGCCCAGAAGTTCGGCCAAACTCCGGGGTCGGCCGAACCCGTTCTGGGGCCGCTGATTGCCATCTTCCACGTGGACGGTCCTGATTACTTCCCAATGATGGTTGGAGGGCAGTTAGGACATTTCCCATGGCCATAACCGTCATATGGAAGCTATAAAAGGAGGACTCCATCACACTTCACAACATACAACTTTGAGCTGAATTACAAGAGGCTCTATTATATATTTTATACATTAGAAAATAGGTAGAAAGTGAGGGGAAGCTCTGGAAGAGTGCTCAGAAGTTTGGCGCTCTCTCCGACTTCTACCTAGACGAATGTAGCTTTCTAGGAGAAATTCTGGAGGAGTACAGGAGTTGTCGGCACACTCTGCTCCGTGTTCGAAGAAGCTTCTTCTATTAAGTAAGCATTCGAGATCTTTTTCTTTTGTTATTTAATTACTTAGTCTAAGTTAGATAGATTTACATCTTTGTGGGCTCATTGTTTAGTATTCGTACTAAGTGCTCGAGTACTAGAACTCTGGATAAAGAATAAAGTTCCCGCGGAAGTATTAGAGTAGTAATTAATAACTTAGGCGTGGTGTCTTGGTTAGAAATTACCTTTGTTTGTTGTTTATCCCACTGATTTGTCAGAGGTAGACGACAGGTGGTGATAGCCCTGAATCCCGTCCTAGTAATCCTCCACGTTCGGATACATCATAGAGCTATAGCTAGATCCACACCGACAGATTAGTAGGGGTCGGTGCCCGAAACAACAGATAGGAAATTACCTTTAACTTTACTTAGATAACTAAAACACATAGGAAGTCCTCTCAAGCCTAGCTAGCCTACCAATAGTTGTTGTCCTTGGATAGTGAAGGTGAAGTGCTACAACGGTATTCTGTGCGCTTGCAGATTTCTCTGTGGTTGTAAGAAATACCAACACCATGGTCTCCCTGCCTCACCGAGGTTGTTTCCACTGGTCTACATGCCATCATTGGCTCACCTCGTCACGCTCTCGGCTGCACACGTGCTCCCTAAGCGGCAGCAACTCCACGGGCATCTCCTCAAGGTAGGCCACCTCCCGGCCACCGCCGCCTCCCACATGCTCATTGCCCACCACTTACGTCCGTTGCACGCTCCCCGGAGATTCCATACGCACCTTCCTTGACCTACCAGCGCCGTCCTCCCTAGCCACATGGTCGTCCCTCATATTCTCCTTCTCACCGCTGCCACGTTTGAAGCCTCCCCTCCTCATCCTTCTCTACGCCTGCTCACCGGTGGAGAGAGGAGATAGAGGTAGAGAGGGTGAGGTGGAGGAAGTGGGACCCACTGACATATGGATTCCATTATTTTTTACCTTCCCGTTTGACTGACATATGGCCTCCGCATAATTTATTTTAATTTTTCAGTTTTTAATCTTGCTCCTTTTATTTTTCTAACAAACTACCACGTAAATGTCGCATCAATATTACGTAGGACGAAAACCTAATCAAATAAACCATGTAGACGCCACATCAGCGGAAACAGGGAACAATATTGTCAAGGGACCTCGTTTCACTACTACACACATCGTTTTCCCGAGTGGTCGATTTGGATTTTCACGTGCGGAGCTTCGGCCCGTCTAGAGCAATTAGTCTATGAAAATCGCTATTTTTGCGTGCGGGTGGCGCAACTGCACACAAAAATACGATTTTCGTGTGCGGTGCTTATGTCGCCCGCACGCAAAAACAAAAAATCAAAAAAAAATCAGAAAAAAACAAAAAACCCTAGATCGGGTCGTCACCGCCGCTCCCGCCTCATCGTTGGCATCGCTGCTCCCGCCTCGTCATCGTCGCTGACGGCGGCGCCTCCCGCCGGCCTCCCACGCCGGATCCGTGGCGGGGAAAGGCAGCCGGCCACCGAATCCGGGCGCGGAAGGCCGCTGCTGCCGGATCCGTGCGGGGACGGCCGCTGGCCGCCCGTCGTCACCTGCTTGCCGGCCGGATCCGCTGCCTGCGCGCTCCCGTCGCCGCCGGGGAGGGGAGGGGAGGAGCCGCGGCCGCACGTCGTCGCCCGCCCGCCCGCTGGATCCGCCGCCCGCGCGCTCCCATCACCGCCGGGGAGGGGGAGAGGGAGAGGGAGAGGGAGGGGAGGAGCAGCGGGCCGCTCGTCCCTCCTGCGCTTGCTGCTGTCTCCCCACGTCCGCCCACCACCGCCGAGCTCACCACCATCCCGCATGTGGAGAAGGAGGCAGAAGAAGAAGGAGAGAGAGAGAGAGGAAAATGAGTGGAGGAGAAGGAAGGTGAGAAGATAAGGGAGAGAGAGGAGATAAGGGGCCGAGGGGAGAGAGAGAAGGAAGTTAAATTATTTTGAATAGGATGGGAGGGAAGGCTATTTTTTCGTGCGGGTGGATTAGGAGGCCCGCATGCGAAAATAGGGTTATTTTCGCGTGCAAACCTGTTATGTGACCCGCACACGGAAATTGATTTTCGTGTGCGGGCGATGACCCGGCTTTGCTCCCCCCATTTTTCCGTGTGGTCTAACTTACGGACCGCATGGAAACAAAATGGGGTGGCGTCTAGGAAAATCAATCCTGTAGTAGTGTTTGCACTGATTTTGTAAGTTAAGAGATATGTTGTATTTGTTTTTTTGTTTAAGAATGAAATCAGACTGGGAGACAAATTGAGCTATCTAAAATGAACTTATTCTGCCAGGGTCATTTTTTTACTTCTGAGCCGTAACGTGTTTGGATGAGGCCGGAGTAGGAAAATCCAGCCTCTGGGCCCCAAGTTAGCATGCCACATCTATATCTATACTAATATAAAAAGGAGGAGTTGCCCCCTTGGAATCCTACAGGTGAAATCAACAGCCCTAATCCCTACCATCCATCCACATATTTTTTGATCCGTACCGTCCATCCGCATATCCTATTGAGCTGTACCGTCCACTGCTCATCTCCACGCGCGAAGACCATGCGCGATGACCACGCGCGACTCGCCCTCCTCCTCGTGTGTATTGCTGCCCCCGCAGGCATAACTCACTCCTCCTCGCGTGTACTGCTACCGCCACCTCACTCCACCGCTGCCCTCGCCGGAGCCAAGTTCTTCTCCAGCCGCCGCCGAAGCCGTGGTATTCCCCATTCGCCGGAGCTAGAGCCGAGGTCGTCCCCTTCCGCCAGCGCCGGCGCACTCCATCGCTGCCCCGCCGGAGCCAAGGTCTTTCCCATCCGCTGAGGTGGTTCCCCCCTTTCGCCGGAGCCCCGCCCGGGATTTCCCCTGACGGCGGCGGGGTGGTATGCCCTTCCGCCAGACCCGCTGCCTCACCCATATCATCGTCGATCTTGGCTCTCCGGATTTCTTCGCGACTGTGCGACCATGACTCCGGATTGGCCTCTGTCGTCTACCACGCTGCCCCTCCGCTCCCCCTCGCCCTCGCTCAACACCCATGCGCCCGTCTCTGCGAGAATGTCGTCTTGCCTTGTGGAGGGAGGGCAGCAATCTAATCCAAGCGAGATGGGATGAAATCCCGCCACAACGGAGCCCCGGCGATGGTGATTGTTGGGAGGATCTAAACCCTAAGAAAGCTTCAGAATGGATCTCCTTTCAGTGATACAGGTACGGATACCTTCCTCCTTCCCTCCCAAATTCCGTGATAATCACTACATCGATTACCACCAATTCTGATTGCTCTGGTGATTTTGTGCACGAATTAGTGTTTTTTTTTTATCTCCGATGCTTGTGTCAAAATGATGCGTGCAGTCGCAAGCATGGTGGGAACTGACGCCTCTTGTCACCACTCACCAGCAACAGCAGCAGGAGAAGCGTAGGTCCAGCAATCAGGAGGACAGACAACAAAGGTTCATTAGCTCTAATCCAAGAACACAGCTCCTCAATGCACAACTTTTCTCTGTATGTGAAGACCCTTACTCCTGCAGACAACATTTTCTGTACTATCACCTGTTCATCTAGCGATTCCAAAATGTGGCAGTGGCAGTGCAGTCTGCCTTGATTTGGTTTGTTTTGTTGTGCTCCACGATTATCAGTTCAGAAATTCAGATAAATGAAAGTTGGTTGGTTACCAAGCAAGAAGTTCACTGCTAAGCTGTTTTTTGTCAAAATGTGACAAGCATACTGATCTCTTTGTTTTGTAGAGTAGTGCTAACTTCACGCTAAGGAACCATCAACCCACCTTATATGATTCTAATGGAAATCTATACATGTATAGCTGCTAATGCATTAAGTTCATTTATCTGCACACTTTGTCCTCGGAAGTCATAACTGGAAATTCACCTGAAGTCTGAATTATCTTTGTTGATAGGCACCAACAACTTCCAATCAAGAGGATTGCCATTTAGTTGCAAAGATCATTGTGACACAATTATGTCTGCGGATTCTGTTTTGGCTTGAGAGTCTTAGGTCCTTAGGTCCTGTTCCAAACTTTCGATCCCTTAATTATGTGTCAATTATCGATCATGTCCTTTAATCATAAAACCGAATATTCGATAACTACTTAAAATCGGTGCAAATTGAATGCCTTGAAGATTTAAATAGTGGTTCATCTTAGGTGGCACGTTAACTTAGTCCTGCGTCGTGGCAGAATCACCACCATATTCGCCTCTCTTGACTTGCCACGACTACAGGGCGTCGAAATCATGCCGTTTGATACCTGAAGGCTAAGGCAGAGGAAAGGCCGCACGTTAATTGTCACGATAGGAAGGAAAGGGACGGAACGCGTAACATACAAGCTGATCGTAATTAAGCGCTGGATTCCCAAATGGGTTGATTGATTCCTGTGCGATATGCGGAGACTTGACCGGCAAACGATTTGGATCCTTGACGCGATCCAGTGCTGTCCCGCAACGTACACTATCTTGTTGAAAATGGTGAGTGCGACAAACGCAGCACTGTACATCTATACACGTTTTGTGCCCAAATCTACTTCCACCGTAAAAAAAAAAAGCCAATTTACCATAATCTATGGGTCTGTTTTGAAGAGCTCAAGATTTTGAAAAATAACTAGTTTATAGCAAGCTTTTGAGAATTAAAAAGGCTGGGTTTACTAATTTATAGTTTCTAGTTCATTTAGCTCAGTTTACTAGTTTTTGGCTTCTAGTTTATTTTCTAAATTATACAGTTTCTCAAAATTAAAAAATTGTATTGTTTGAAACTCTCGGAGAAGCGTGCAGCTGGCGGAAACTCCGCAAACAAGTCATATGTTAATAGTCACAAGTTATTTTTTTACGAACGAAGGGTGTATATTAGGGATGAAAACAGGAGGGGTATTTCCCGACTGCACGTCTGACCTAAGGCTCACAAGAAAAATATAGTAGAGAAAATGAGATACCGGATACTATCTGAGTTTGAACTCGAATCCATACAAAAGTTCAGGATAGGATACGGAAAAAGTTTTATCCGCTAGTATGTTCCATATTATTACACATATTTAAAAATCAATTATAAATCCACCTACACATATGATAAAATGACTGATTAATCAATATTTACAAGCTCACATCTAATATTATATATTTTTTACTGATGTATCTCTTACGCTTTATTTGTCTCCTTATGTTCAATATCTATAAATTAGAGATACTAGCCGTCAACCTGTGCATCGCACGGGCTACTCATCGGTACATTATCAAGATTAAAATTACAATGGCTCAAATTAAAAGAAGAGTTTGTATGAACAATAACTTACTAATTAATTATTAATTCTAGTTTTCACCGAAGTTACTAATTCTTAATTAATAAAACACTTAATGGAGAGTCCAAAGTTGGATGTAACTTTTTTATCAATTTGTATTAATTATGTATTTAGTAATTAGTAACTTTTAGAAAAACTCAGTTTGATATTTTTCGATGACATGGTTTGTTTGACATAACTCTCATATATTATTTTTGGATTTATAAATAATAACTTTTTGCCATGTTTAAACATCAACTTTGATGAAAGAAAAGTGTTCAAATTGTTTTGTAAATTATATTTGTGAGAGGAATCGTGTACTTATAGTGAAAATTGACAAAATAAATTATATATTCAACTCAATTTCGATGAAGCATGCACAAAATAATTTGATATATGATGACACAAAACCTATTACTTATAGTGAAAATTGACATTATGGATCAAAATCTAATGATATCTTACTATAAAATTATAATCCACTAATTATAAAGCTCAACATGCAAACGTGCCATCTCATTGTCCACTAGCAATAAGTAGATACAAAATTTATGCAAGCATGCAACAAATCTATAATTCATTGAATTCTACTAATCAACATCCAATCATGTCCTTCACATTATTTTTCACTATATTTTTAGCATATACTACATATCCATCATTTTTTATATAATACTTAACATATATTCATATTTCATCTACAATCTCATACAAAATCTACTAAATATATTTCTCTCTGAACATAGTTTGACAAACCAGTTTTATTTGTTTTTAATAACTAATATAATTTTTAATTTTAGATCAATTATTTAAAAAAAGTTACTTAGTAATTTCCACAGCATGGGAATCACCTAGTAACATCTATTAACATCAACAATAAGTGGACGCCGTGTACTATGTATGGATTATGTATGAATTAGTTGTAAGATTGAGAAGTTAAGAAATAGAGTATTAGGGAATGTGTATAGGACGACGTTAGATTTTCCATGGAACCATTAATTTGCATAAACCTATTATTCTAAAAAAGAATAAATATCCATCGTTTGTATTTTTATGATATGTGCCATCTTTGGACCGTAAGATAGACAGATGCATGGGATTTTTCCCTCTTCTCTGCTATAGGGCAACAGAAAAAAAATGTTTCTTTAGACACACCATATCTATCCTTTTGCACGAATGCATTCATACAAAGCACAACTCTTGTAGATTATTGGCCACTAAAGAATCGTGTGCATAATTATTGATGAAAGAAAACTGACATGAATATATATTCATCTTGTTTGTTATCCTTTTCGAAAACGCTTAGTATCGCACGTCTGATACGTGACGAAACTCTGGACGGTCGCATAAGATGGGACCCACAGTCGAACCCCATCCTTTCCCCAACTTTATTCTCATTCTTCTTTGTCCCCAACCTTTTATCCTCATTCCGGCGTCCCCACGCTACACGCTTGGCCGCGGTTCGATTTAATCTTGCATTCGATTGAAATATCTTCGATAAAACGGTGAAACATCTTCGATAAAGCGGTGAAACATTCTTCAGTGAAAGATGAAACATTAAGAAACAATTCATGTTGAAATATTTTTTTCGAGCAATGAAACATTGCAATATTCATTCAACATACAGTGAAACATCGTCCGAAGATTTCATGTTGAAATATTTGAACGATGAAACATTACAACATTCATTTAACATATAGTGCAAATTTTCAGACGTCCGATACGTATCTCTCTCCCTGGCTAACTCAATAAGGCAAAGTTAGAGCATGTACGCATGAGTCAGACTATTTCGAACCCTTTACATGAATTGCTGGTGTGGCAACCATGTGCTATACTGCTATGGATATTCTAAATGCATGAGAAAATAGTCAGACTATTTCGAACCCTTTGCATGAATTGCTGGTGTGGCAACCATGTGCTATACTGCTATGGATATTCTAAATGCATGAGAAAATAGTCAAAGCAAATAGATGGAATACTTTTACGAAAACGTAAGCAGTGGGCTTTTTACAAGCAAGCCAATAAATTATTGATTTGTGAATCAACATTTGAGAGAAACATCCAGAGATTTTCCGGCTAGTTCCATAAAATGATGGGCTAGCTGGTAGCGGGCCGTCACAAGGACGTCATCTCAATCGGACCAAAAAGTGCCTGATTGAGATATGGTCGTACAGACATGTTAGATGTGCATAAAACTTAAACCCATCATGGATGATACCTATCAGTGACGGGCCATAGTTTAGACCCGATTGAGATAGCATTCCATATCTCAAACGAGCACCAACTTTAAATCCGATTGAGATAACATTCCATATTTTAAACGGGCCTTAAGTTAGGGCCCATCACAGATGACCATCATCTATGACGTGCACCAACTTAAGTCCCGTTTGAGATAACAACTAGGCCCGTCACAGATGACTCATCAGTGACGGGCTATATACTTAATCTCTATCGGGCATTAACTAAAGCCCGTCTTCGTATTTGTAAGTTGAACTGTAGCAAAATAATTAAGTGCAGTATAATAATTCATTTTACGAGTCAAAATAATTTTTGGGTAGTAAATGATTTCAAATGGAAAAAATGTCAACGACAAAGTTGTATAACTTATCAAGATTTACAACTTTTAGTTTGGTCATTTTTTGAACAGTTTGAATTTGAATTTTAAAATATGACAACCTCAAACAACATTTTCAAATACTAAATGATTTCAATTAAAAAAGTCATCAACAACAAAATTGAATAACTCATCAAGATCTAAAACTTTTATTTTTGTTATTTCTTCATCCGATAAAATGTTAGAAATATTATTCACAAATTTTACATATATGTGTTATAAGTTTATAAAACTAGACAAGAGATATGTCAATTTTGTGAACAATATTACTATCGCTTTGTCGTATGAAGAAATGACCAAAATAAAAGTTTTAGATCTTGATGAGTTATTAAACTTTATTGTTGATGACTTTTTCAGTTGATATCATTTAGTATTTGAAAATATTGTTTGAAGTTGTTATATTTTCAAATTCAAATTCAAACGGATCAAAAAATATTATATAGAAAAATGACCAAAATAAAAGTTATAGATCTTGATGAGTTATACAACTTTGTTGTTGATGACTTTTTCAGCTGAAGTCATTCATTGATCTAAAATTCTATTTGAATTTTTCAAACTTTGAATTTCAAATTTCAAATGGTTTAAATAGAGTCAGATGGAGAAATGACCAAAATAAAAATTTTGCATCTCGATGAGTTCTACAACTTTGGTTTTGGTGACTTTTCCATTTGAAATCATTTAATAACCCCAATTTTTGTTCGAAGTTGTCAAATTTTGAAAATTCAAAATTTGAATAGTTCAAATGAACTTATTTGTACAGAGGACCGATACAATAGTTATAGATCTCGATGAGCTATACAATATATTGATGGTTATGTATATGAATAAATGTATAAGAATGGGGGATGTTGGGGTGTGACATTCTGGCCTAGAGCTTAATAGAATTAATAGAATATTCATACCAACAAGTTACTATTACTTTTTCAGAAGTCGATCTCCAAAAAAGTTTGATGATAAGCGTGCTTGGCCTGAAGCAATTTTGGGATGGGTAACCGACTGAAAAGTTCTTCCTGGGTGCACACAAGTGAGGACAAAAAAGACTGGCCTGAGAGGCCTGATGCTAGCAAAAATATAAAATTTATTTTTTTATTATACTCATCTAAGGACAAAAATACTTTTTTTTATTATACTCATCTGAGGACAAAAAGACTTTTTATTTTTTTTATTATACTCATATGACAAAAAGACTGGCCTAGGAGGCCTGAAAAAGACTGGCACCGGCCGGGGAGGCCTGAGGGCTAGCCCAAAAAATAATATTTTTTTTTTGACTATACTCATGTGAGGACAAAAAAGACTGGCCTAGGAGGATCTGAGGACAAAAAAGATTAATGCCCGTCACAGATAATGGTCATCTGTGACGGGCGCTAGTTGTGGCCCGATTAAGATAGGTCATCTGTGATGGGCTATAGTTTGACTGGTCGTCTGGGTCAAAGCTATCGGTGACGGGCTTTAATTAGGGCCCGATTGAGATAGATTCGTCCGTGACGGCCATTTGTCTGATTGAGATAACTCTTCACATCTGTGACTTCTAGTCTGTGACGGACGCCGTGCCCAATTGAGATGAGACTTACCGCCCGATTGAGATGATGGTATCCGTTCTAACACGTTAGGTCCTTATCTTATATTTGGGTTTTTTATAATCAACATTCGAACATCTGTAATTTACACGGTATATATGATGTCATGTACTGAGTCCTAATTGACGTTGTTATAGATGAGAAGCATGCATGTAAAGAAAATCGAATTGGTAAATTAGGAATTAGAGATCGCCTGTAGCTGCGTGTACGTGTGCGCGACCTGCATGCCATACAATTTCCCACTTTTTCTGATTATTTTTTATCTTTAGCATGTTTTGAGTTTGAAAGTTTATAAATTTTGAGTTGAAAATTTTCAAATCTGAACTTGAAAGTTTTTAAATCTCGACTTGAACGTTTTCGAATCTCGAGTTGAAAGTTTTCGAATCTCGAGTTGAAAGTTTTCAAATCTCGATTTGAAAATTTTCAAAATTTCCAAATCTTGATTTGAAAGTTTTTGAATTTCGAGTTGAAAGTTTTCAAATTTTTCAAATCTGGACTTGAAAGTTTCGAATCTTGGTTCTCGTGTTGAAAGTGTTCGAATCTGAGTTGAAAGTTTTCAAATCTCAAGTTGAATGTTTTCAAATCTGAATTGAAAGTTTTTAAAATTTGACTTTAAAATTTAAAACTTAAATCGAAAGTTTTCAAATCTAACTTAAAATTTTTTTAATCTGTTAGTAAAATAATCTCCCAAAAAATCTCTTTCCTTGTTAGAACTATCATTAGTGTTAAGTATATTAGCTAATATAGTAGTTAAGACCTGGCGCGCACGCGCCAGCCAGCAGCCCCCCATATATGCTCTTCTCCCCCTTCCTCATCCCCTTCTTCTCTTCCTACTACACCATAAATTTTTAAAAAATAAAAATAATAAAGTTAGAAATTTTTTTATAGAAATACTATAAATAAAAAATATTTGAATTCAAATTCAAATCTGAATCAGGTATATAAACTTTTTACTTATAATCTTCGGATCTATAAACTTCAGATGTATAGAAAATACTATATGTAAAAAAAATATTTGAATTCAAATTCAAATTTTAATCAGATATATAAACTTTGGGTCTCTAAACATTAGGTGTATAGAAATACTATATATAAAAAATATTTGAATTCAAATTCAAATTTGAATCGGGTATATAAACTTTTGACTTATAAACTTTGGGTCTAAACTTTAGATCTATAGAAAATACTATATATAAAAAAATATTTGAATTCAAATTCAAATTCAAATTTTAATCGGATATATAAACTTTGGGCCACTAAACTTTAGATGTATAAACTTTAGATGTGTAAACTTGAGGTGTACAAACTTTAGGTGTATAAATTTACTAAATAGAAAAGTAATGTGGTGTCAAAAATGAAACCACGTGGAGGAGGGGTGATCGCTAGGGCGATCGATCGCCCATTAGACTTTTCGGCAAGTGCATGTTCCGCGCTAGCAGCTTCCTCATGGTCGCACAGACGTACGTGGCTACATGCGATGGCATGCCGTGCCCTGCCATGTTGTTTCGGCCGATCGGAAGGATAGGTTATACGTGCAATTAGGCCTTCTTTAGTTCACAGAACAAAAACTTTTTACCCATCAGATCACACATGCATAGAGAATTAAATATCGACAAAAAAAACTAATTACACAGTTTTCGATGATATGGGCCTGGGGGTATCATATTTAGAGGGAGGAGGCTGCCTCCCAATGCCACGTGGCCCTCCCCCGAGGGGAGCGAGGCCCGAGGTGGGGTGGCGGCCACTCCTTTCCAAAGACTAGTCGGAGAAGGCTACCCCAAATGCCACGTGGCCCTCCCCCGAGGGGAGTCAGGCCCGAGGTGGGGTGGCGGCCACTCTCTCCGAGAGATTGGACGGAGGAGGCTGCCCCCCAATGCCACGTGGCCCTCCCCCGAGAGGGGTCGGGCCCAAGGTAGGGTGGCGGCCACTCCCTGGCCGAGACTAGAGGGAGGAGGCTGCCCAGGCGCCACGTGGCCCTCCCCCGAGGATGGATCGGGCCCGAGGTAGGGCGGCGGCCGCCCCCTCCTATGACTAGGGGTCGGGCTCCCTCGACCACCTCTCTAGGTCGCCACGTGCGATGGGTTATATGGCTGCCTCCAGGTGCTCACCTACCCATGGTTCTTGGTGCTCACCCACCAAGAACCCGGAAGTCTTCACCCATTAAATGGTGAATGACATGGGCGCCCCCCGTGTCAGGCGGCATGGTGTGGTAGGCCCCACGACCGAGACGACGTGTATGCGGCTTCTAAGCTAAGACACAAGACATGTAATTAATATAGAGAATATTTTCCCTTCTCCCTAGGTAGCACTCGCAGCACATGTGGTATCCCCTTAGAGGATAAAAGGAGGACCATACCTAGCGGGAAGGGGGATCGAACTCTGGATCCCCGAGCCAAAGCTTCTCTAACCCTAACTTGTACATCGGAGATTCAGAGACTTTGCAAGCGCAGAAGAATCATCATACACACAGGAGTAGGGTATTACGCTTCATACCGGCCCGAACCTGTATAAATCCCTTGTGTCTCTTTTGTCACGAAAACCTCGAATCTCACCCGCTGCCCCCGGCCAAACTCAAAAAAGGGGAGCCTCACGGTTCCCTGGTGGAGGAGATCACCCTCCGACATCTGGCGCGCCAGGTAGGGGGCGCGTTCGGGATTTTTAAGGTTCTTTCGAGCGCCTGCGTGATAAACGTCGCGCCGCCAATGCGGGGGAAGGCGCAGCCTCCTCAGGAGTGCCGCACCACCCCAGGCAGGGGGCTAGGCCCCCGCACTTCACTGGGTAAGGCTAGCGGCCAAGTCTTTATGGCGAGTCTTCGGAATGTCCGATGACCCCCAAAGTTTCGGCCCAGCCTCACCGAAAGGTACCACGGTAGCGTCAACCCCTCCGAGTCCCTCCAGATCCACACGACGATCATAGAGGCAGCATGGGGTGACGACCGGGTCAAGGCAAATTTCTTCCCCATCGCCCTCCAGGGCCAAGGGCGGGGATCGCTCATGAACCTGCCACCCGCCTCGGTCTACTCCTGGAAGGGCTCTTGCAGTTGAGCTCCGGTGCCGTCGAAGCCCGGGACCCCCTGTGCTGGCTCTTCCGTAGCGGCTAGCTTTGGTCCCACCGGCTGGCTACGGTGCCCGGCCCGGCTCAACTAATCGTCCTTTCAAGCTTAATGTATTTTCAATTTTTCAATTCATCAGCTTTATACATCTTGAAGTCTTATATTTATTTTTCGCCCGTTCTTTTCTCATGGCCCTGCGACGCTCGCGTGTTATGCATTTGTTTGCTCCCTCGGTGGTAAGAGCCCAACCTCTCTTCCATCTACATGAACGTTTCCTCGCTAAGTGTGGGGGCTAAGTTTTCTAGCCCTATTCTAGCCTTAAGTTGAGCGCCGGGTGCTGTCGAAGCCCAGGACCCCCTATGCTGGCTCTTCCGTAGCGGCTAGCTTTGGTCCCGCCGGCTGGCTATGGTGCTCGGCCTGGCTCAACTGTGGACGGGGATCGCTGGCTCTAGAGTTTTTCGGCTCTCACACTCGTGCGAAAGTAGTCGTCCGTGTAAAAGGGAGAGATATTGGAAGGAGACAACCGAAAGGAAAGAGCAAAACAGAATGTATAGCGTGGGGACACAGGCTCGTGGGAACCTCACCTCGTTTGCTAAGTGGTCGCAGGCTTCCCAAAATGGTTAGGAACCCATGGTGGGAGGCTCTCTTCGAGCTAAAGGGTTGAAAGGTCGCGACATGCAAGCAATGTTTGTGTTTGCTTCATTCATACAAGCGATTCTTTGCTATAAGTGTGGGGGCTACGATTTCTACCTCTATCCGAGCCCTGCGTTGAGCTCTGGGCGCCGTCGACGCCCGGGGCCCCCTGTGCTGGCTCTTCCGTAGTGGCTGGCTTTGGCCCCGCCAGCTGGCTATAGCGCCCAGCTTGGCTTGATCGTGGGTGACGATTGTTGGCTATGGAAAATTTAGTCCTCGCACTCGCGCGAAGATAATCGTTTGCATAGAATTATTATTGCTTATACTTATCTCTCGCCCATCTCTTCCTCGCGGTCCCGCGGTACCCACGTGTCGCGCGCTGGCTTGCCTCCCCTGGTAACAATTCGCTTCATCCATTCAAACGATTCTTAGCTAAAAGCGTGGGGGCTACGATTCCTAGCTCTATCCTAGCCCTACGTTGAGCTCTGGACGCCGTCGACGGCCGGGGGCCCCTGTGCTGGCTCTTCCGTAGCAGCTGGCTCTGGACCCGCCGGCTGGCTACGGCGCCCAGCTTGGCTTGATCGCGGGTGAAGATTGCTGGCTATGGAAAGTTCAGTACTCACACTCACGCGAAAATAATCGTTTGAATAGATGAAGTAGAACACGAACAGAGGTTAACAAAAAGCAGGGGCAAGCGAGGTACGCGGTGTAAGGTCACGGGCCCGAGAGAATCTAACAACGTTTGCTGAGTATATACAGGAAATAAGTTCACGGCCTAAGGTACGGACTAAACTCCCGAGCCCACAGCGCCTCGAAAACCGGGAGGAAAATGGGAAGTTAAGGCGACGTATGAACGTGACTAAACTCCCACCGCCCAACTCCCAGAATGATAGGACAGAAGATCGGGCCCACATGTCAATTGACTAGCAGATTGGTATCGGTGATATGGGCCCGGGGGTATCATGTTTAGAGGGAGGAGGCTGTCTCCCAATGCCACGTGGCCCTCCCCCGAGGGGAGTGAGGCCCGAGGTTGGATGGATGATCGGGGAGAGCATGGGATGATGTTATGAGAATTCGGGTGGAACACCCTGTGGATAAACCACTGACGCGCTGGCTGAAACTGAAAGACAAGGAGTCATCGTCGGTGACTCAAAGGTATGATGTCAAGTACGAGAGGATCCCCCGGTTTTGCTTTTACTGTGGTCACATTGGTCACATGAAGAGGGAATGTGATTTACCCCCGGATAAGCAAACGGTGAGGTTTGGCCTTAATCTTAGGGCGTCACCTTATAAGCAGTTTGAACATCGCAGCTGGGCTCTGCCTGGTAAAGTTGACAACAACGCGAAGAGAAATCTAAAGTTCCCAAGTCAGAACCAGGCCAAGCCAGCCCCTGCTGGTAGCCGAACAAAGATGGCCCATCGGGAAATGTGGACAGGAATAAGAATCCGCCAGGGGAAAATGATCCGGTAAAGGAAAATACTGCTAGTCGGGTTGAGGTAGAGGAGGCAATCCCTACGAAACAGGAAGAGTTGAAGGGCTTAAACGTCAGCAAACCAGGAAAAGCCAGGGAGGATGGTGAGGTCAAGAAGCTAACTGAACAATGGGAGCAGATGGGAAAAACTCAGGAAGATCAGCATACCTTCCATGCAGCGTCACAACAAGCTACGGTAGGACAAAAAGGGAGTGAGACTGCTGGGGAGACTTGGGTGGCTGGCAAAGGTTCAGTCAATCAGAGCGAACAGCTTGATGAAGGTGCTGGGAATGGCCGTGAGGAGGTGGATGAACACGTTCCACCCCTATCAGCGGTTCATGAGGATATCTCTCTTATAAACCAGCTTAGAGAGGAGGAATTTGGTGAGGGACAGAAGGTAAATATGGATGATGGGGGAAAACCTGTGTTTGGAAAGAGGAGTATGGATAAGTCTCTTCTTGGCCCAGGATATGATGGACCTTCGTTTGATGTTCTAGTTGGAGGGGATAGTAAGAGGAGTAAGAGTTTGTCTCTATCGACAGCAAAGTCGATTCACCTGGCGGGCCTTCCAAAGGAAGCCCGTCAGGAGCAATAAATATTTTAAGCTAGAACCGCCGAGGATCAGGGCGACCTCGGACAGTTCAAGATCTTGTTTGCCTAGTGCAAACACACAAGCCCAAGCTGGTTTTTCTGTCTGAAACGCGTCAAAATACGGAAAGAGTGTGTGGCTTAAAGTGGAGGTTGGGACTACGGAATTGTGTGGCAGTGCCTGGAGAAGGAACGGGAGGTGGGCTAGCCCTTTTTTGGGATGACACGGTACAAGTGGATCTTCTCTCCTACAACTTCAGATATATTGATGTGCTCATCAAGGACAAAAGCTGCCCTGTGCAATGGCGATGCACCTTTGTGTATGGCGAGCCCAAAGCTAGTGAAAGGCATAACATGTGGACTCTTCTTCGTCGCATCAAATCAAATTCTGCTGCTCCATGGTGCTTAGTGGGAGACTTTAATGAAGCTATGTGGCAGTTTGAGCATTTTTCTGACCACAAGAGAAGGGAGAAGTAGATGATGGATTTTCGGGAAGTCTTATCGCACTGCGATGTGTTTGATTTAGGTTTCACGGGTGCCCCGTGGACCTTTGATAATAAGCAAAAAGGAAGGAATAATGTGCAAGTTCGGTTGGATCGTGCAGTAGCAAGTCAGAGTTGGTCTTCTCTCTTTCCAACCACAGAAGTGATTCACCTGACGGTGTCCAGTTCTGATCATAGCCCTATTCTTCTCCAAGCCTGTCCAGTGGATCGCATCAAGAAAGGGAATCGGTGTCCGCGGTATGAAATCATGTGGGAGAGGGATGAGCACCTAACAGATGAGATCAAATCCGCTTGGCAACTTCAGGGACAGATATCAGACTTAGGCTCAGTGGCTAGCCGTTTAAAGTCTGTGATGGGAGCACTGCAGACTTGGAGCCGTGATAAATTTGGCTCAGTTAGCAAAGATATTAAAGAAACAAGGAATCAATTGGCAGAGCTTCAGCTGGCAGGCAAGAGTGCTAGTGATCAAGATTATCTCGACGTATCCAGGAAGCTAGATGAACTCTTGTATAGGAAGGAAATGCAGTGGTTGCAGAGATCAAGAATCTCTTGGTTAAAGGAGGGAGACCGAAACACATCCTTTTTTCATATGAAAGCGGCTTGGCATCACAAGAAAAATAGGATTAATAGGCTGCAGAGAAGTAATGGAACCTGGTGTGATAAGAAGGAGGAGATGGAAGATATGACCTCAAATTTCTTCAAAGAGCTTTACACTAATGACCCTTCTGTCGAGCCAGAACCATTACTTGCTTTGGTACAGCCCAGAGTCACGTCGGAGATGAATGAGCTGCTCTGCAAAGAGTTCTCTGATGATGAAATTTTAAATGCTTTGTTTCAGATGGGTCCGTTAAAAGCGCCAGGCCTGATGGTTTCCCGGCAAGGTTCTTCCAGAAGAATTGGGATGTGTTGAAGCGGGACATTATTGCTGCCGTGAAGTTGTTCTTTGATCAAAAAAGAATGCCGCACAGTGTAAATGACACTGCCATTGTGCTAATTCCGAAAAAGAAAGAGCCAAAAGATTTAAAAGATTACAGACCAATAAGCCTTTGTAATGTGATTTACAAGGTGATTGCTAAGTGTTTGGTGAATAGGATGCGGCCATTACTTCAGGATGTTATTGCGCCAGCTCAAAGCGCCTTTATCCCAGGCCGGATGGTCACTGACAATGCTCTCATAGCTTTCGAGTGCTTCCATACCATCAATCGGTGTAAATCGGTTCAGTCTCAATTCTGTGCTTACAAGTTGGACCTTACAAAGGCGTATGATAGGGTGGATTGGAGATACTTGGAGGGAGCTCTTGTTAAGGTCGGTTTTTGTTCTCAGTGGGATCAACTATTGATGACATGTGTTACCTCTGTTAGCTATGCTGTTTGCTTCAACGGTTCCATGCTTGAACCCTTCAAACCGACCAGAGGCCTTCGCCAAGGCGATCCCCTGTCGCCCTATCTGTTCCTCTTTGTGGCAGACGGTTTATCAATGGTGTTGAGTGAAGCTGAAAGATCTGGACAATTACAACCTCTGAAAGTATGCAGGAGAGCTCCTGGAATTTCCCATCTCTTGTTTGCAGATGACAGCCTGTTGTTCTTTAAATCAAACATGGAACAGACTAATGGGGTTAAGAATGCTCTTACTCTGTATGAGCAAAGCACAGGCCAACTCCTGAGCCCAGCCAAATGTTCTCTGATGTTTGGAAAGCATTGTGGGGATGCTATGCAGGCTGACATCAGATCCCTGTTGCAAGTTCAGCACACTTCCTTTGAAGATAAATATCTTGGTCTGCCTACTCCGATGGGTAGACTAAAGGCAGGAAGATACCAATCTTTGAAGGAGAGATTTGAGAAAAGATTAACGGATTGGAATGAGAAATACCTCTCTATGGGAGGGAAGGAAGTGCTAATTAAATCAGTGCTACAGGCCATTCCGACCTATGTGATGAGTGTGTTTAAGCTTCCAGCAGGGCTCTGTGAGGAATATATGCAGCTGATCCGTAAATTTTGGTGGGGAGAAGACCGTCAGAAAAGGAAAGTCCATTGGATCTCGTGGCAGCAACTGATTAAACCCAAGGGACAAGGGGGAATTGGTTTCAGGGACTTAAAGCTTTTTAACCAGGCTCTACTAGCCCGGCAAGCATGGAGGCTGATCCAGTTTCCCAACAGTTTGTGTGCTCAAGTTTTAAAGGCAAAATATTACCCCAATGGGGACTTGTGTGATACTGCTTTCCCCGTTGATTCTTCAGAAACTTGGAAGGGGGTGGTACACGGTTTAGAACTGATGAAACAAGATCTAATTTGGCGGATTGGATCAGGTAGCAAAGTCAGAATCTGGAGGGATAACTGGATACCAAGAGAGCACACACTGAAGGTTTTGGGAAAGGCTGTTAGATCAAGAATCAAATGGGTCTCGGATCTTTTGGTTCCAAATCAGCAAACTTGGGATGAAGAGCTAGTTCGCCGACTTTTCTATCCCCCGGATGCTGACGAAATTTTGAGAATCCAATTGCCACATAGCCCTGAAGAGGATTTCATTGCTTGGCACTATGATAAGGTGGGTATGTTCACTGTTCGTTCTGCTTACAAACTAGCCCTACAAGCCCAGATCAGAGCTGAGGAAGATGTTGCGGAATGCTCTACTGGCGATGGTGACAGGAAGTTGTGGAAGAACATTTGGAATGTGCAAGTGCCATAGAAAATAAGGATTTTTGCCTGGAGAGTATCAAGAGATTGTTTAGCCACACAACATAATAAACTGCGACGACGGATTGTACAGAAACCAAACTGCGAGATATGTGGGGCAGAAGTGGAAGACGCATTTCATGCGACGGTTGCATGCACGAAAGCAGCCGCACTGAGGGCAGAGATGCGGCAGAAATGGTGGCTTCCGGGGGAACAGGAGTTTTCTCAGTCAGGACCAGATTGGTTGTTGCATCTTATAAACCGTGTCGACGATCAGACGAGGGTGTTAATAATCCTTCTGTTATGGCGAGCCTGGTTTTTACGAAACAACTTAGTGCATAATGACGGCCATGCTTCAGTCACTGGGTCTGTGGTGTTTCTTCAGAGCTATGCTGAATCACTGTTTCTCATCCGGCAACCAAGAACTGACAGGAAAGGGAAGGCTTTATGTCGTCGTGAATGGGGGACAAAGTCAGGTCCAACTACGGTCTCTCCAAAGCAACGTGTGTGCTGGCTTATGCCTGTGAATGGTTGGGCTAAAATCAACGTCGATGGAGCTTTCAATCCTGAAAGAGGTAATGGGGCACTTGGAGTTGTTGTCAGGAATTCGAGAGGCGAAGTTCTATTGTCGTCTTGGAAGTTTCTCAGGCGATGTGTGGCAGTGGAGGAAGCAGAACTGCTTGCTTGCTATGAAGGGCTGAAGCTAGCTGCTGAATGGATCCCCACACCAGTTGTGCTTGAAAGTGACTGCGCCATAGCGATTGCGAGGTTGTCCTCCACTACTGAAGAGAGATCACGATGGTCCTTTCTGCTGCACGCGGCGAGATCAGTAATAGGGTTAATTAAGGAAGTGCGTTTGATGCACTGTAATAGAGAGTGTAATAGGATCGCTCATGAACTTGCTCAGCTTGCTATCCGTTCGGGGCAAAGCACGGTTTGGCGTAATAATGCACCGAATTGTGTTATGCAATGTCTGCAGCAGGATTGTAATCCTATTACGTAATCAATAAAGCTCTCTATTCCCGCAAAAAAAAATGTGATAACCAAACCCAAAACTTTTCTCCAACTAAACAAGTTCTAGATTGCTTCGTGCAAACCACGTTGCGCATCTTTTTTTTCCCGTTTTGTTTTTTTTTCATCTTTTTCGTTTTTTCATTGTTCACTTTCCATCCCTCGCGCGTCTTTCTTTTTTTTGTGTTTTTTTTGAATTTTTTAATTGTTGGCATATGTGTTTTAAAAAATACTTGAGTCGAAAGTTTTCAAATCCTATCTTGAAAGTTTTTATATCTAAAGAAAGTTCAAATCTCGTGTTGAAAGTTTCAAATAGATTTGAAAACTTTCAACTTAGATTTAAAAACTTTAACTCGGAGATTTCAAATTTGACTTCAAAAAATTTAAATTTTAAGTTGAAAGTTTTTAAATCTGAGTTGAATGTTTTCAAAATTTGACTTCCTATATAGATTTCTTTTTAATCTGTTACTTGAACAAATCTTCCGAGAAAAGAAAAATCTTATTGGACATGGTCAGTGTGACATAAAACTAAGTTACGTCAGATGTAATTTTCTTCGGGAAAGAAAAAAGTCACAGAGAAAAAGGAATCCACCATGCCGCGTGTGCGTTGCCGGCGGGTACGCGCCAGGCAGCTTTTGCGGTTAAGCCTTAAGATGAATTATATAGGATGGCGGCCCAGTTAATTGGGCTTTATAGGTGTCATGTACGGTCATCATATTATATATAATCAGTTCAATGAATGGTTAGATCTTTTTTTTTTTTTAATATGGAAGCTCGTAGAATATGCCAAGTACAGATATTAAATAATATTTCTAAATCCGATGAAGAAGAAATAATATGGAATAGAATATGTGATGAGTAATATACTATTTGACCCTATTCATATCCGGTTCTGAATTGAATGAAATTTATAGGTGAAGTTATGAGAATGTCATGATCGGAACGTACCTGTCAGTTTTCATTTCACCCCAAGATTATGTTATTGGATATGGTCAGTGTGCCATAAACGCAACACCGCACGTGCATTTATGGTCCTGTTTGGTTCACACGAACTAAAATTAGTCCTTATCACACAGGGATGTTTGGATGCTAATTTAAAGTATTAAATATAGATTAATTATAAAACCAATTCCATAGAAATTCGCGAGACGAATCCATTGAATCTAATTAATTCATGATTAGGCTATGTGATACTTCAGTAAACATTTGCTAATTATGGGTTAATTAGGCTTAAAAAAATTGTCTCGCGGATTAGCTCTAAATGAAATTAGTTTTTTTATTAGTCTATGTTTAATACTCCAAATTAGTATCTACACATCTGATATGATATGACAGGCACTAAAATTTTACTTCCATCCAAACACCCCTATATTCACCAAATATATCTTTCAGTCGTCTTTCGATCGTCCGATCGAATACGACTAGTTTTGTTTAAAAAAAAAAGGGAACTGAGCAGCAGGGTGACCGTGAAGTCGTGAACGCGAGCAACGATCTGGACTACACCAATGCAAACGTGAACCGTGAGCGAGCATAACTTTAGTCCGTGTTAGCGACCAAACAGCGACTTAGACATGAGCGAGCATGCTGTCCCACTCCTTAAGACACACACACATTTTAAAATTTAAGAAATATTTTATTAGAAATTAAAATTTATTTGATAACAATAATATCATTATATTGCAACTTAAATTTAAATTTAGTTTTATATGACTATATTATTGACGAATATATTGATTGATGAATATATTGAGTGATGAATACTTTTATAAAAAAAGGTGGAGAGGGAGGGGAAAATGAGTGGACGATTTCTACGATGAGAGGGAGGGAATAATATAAATAGAAGGTGCAGTCCATTGTAGAAAAGTTACCATGATATAGAATAGGAGTGGGGTTTTTTTTTTTTGGGGGGGGGGGGGCGGGCTGGGTCGGAGTGTGGATATGTTGTAAAGCTGTGTTCGCTCATCAGGGTTGGGAACCATCTCCTCTGCTCGGAAAACGGAGCGGTCTATTAGCACGTGATTAATTAAGAATTAGTATTTTTTTTCAAAAATGGATTAATTTGATTTTTTAAGAAACTTCCGTATAGAAACTTTTGAAAAAAACGCACCGTTTAGCAGTTTGAAAAACGTACACGCGAAAAACGAGCAAGAGGGGTTGGGAACTAGAAGTTCCGAACACAGCCTAATTGTAGCACAACCTATATGTATATGTAGTATAGTATATCTATTATTATGAAATTCAAACTAATAATTCATTAGATCAGATATAATCTCTAAAGTAATAAAAATAGATACAATTTCAAAATCAACAAACATATTCAAGACACTTCATATATAATAACATCTTTAGCACGGATTGTCAAGGGCACCCCGGAAGGGAGTTCTAATGTTAACCTGAAAGATCTGATATTTATTAGATAAACCGTGTTGTTGCAACCTAGCTACTTTCTCCGTTTTGAAAAAACTCAACATGACCACTCCTAGTATAACAAATCTAAACAATCATTATCCAGATTCGTTATACTAGAAGAGGTTACGTCTTCTCCTAGATCATGTTTTTTTTCCGATGGAAGGAGTATCTATCAAGAATCAAATGTGTAGTAAATTTTCAATTGGGATGTTGAAAATTAGTGTACGTACTATTTGGACGAAGGCGAGCTGCAACAGCGACTTTGACTCGCAAGTCTTTGCACCATATCTTCTTGGAAATGGTCAGTCCTGTGGCGCCAAACACATCACTGTGAGTATATAAGTGATGTAACATGTAAGTGTGTGTATATATAATTTATTTTAAATTGTGAGTATATATCTTGGTATAAGAATTTAATTCATACTCATACCTAACAAAAAAAACAACTCAAATTCAACTTTATTTCACAATCCATTATTACATACCTAATTAATTAATTATATGTTTGATACGTCCATCATTACATACCTAGAATCAAAATCTTAAAAAAATGTTCAAACTTGTTTGAACTAGTTAGTAAATAAGTTAATGTTCATATCTAAATATTTAAAAAAATTCATACTCATTTAAATTAGGTGTATACTCAATTTAAATCTTGGTGCCCGAGCACTATTGTACTGTACTGTGTATAATTCTTAAAAAAAAAAAGGTAGTTTGTTTTTTTGCCAAGCCTAAGCTTGGCACCTCACCTTTGGAAATTAATGTATTTGATTTTGGACCCGTTCAATTTATGATGGATGCCGCAGAACAAGACTATTCCTCTTGGGAAGACTTAGGAAATCTATATAATCTACACTACCTTTATTATTCAATACCCCCATTTCAAAGAAAAACACAGGCATGCATCCAGCTGTTGGTTAATTAGGTCGATAGGAGCACACGCAACAGCCATGGCTAGCTTCCACGGATTGTTAGAAGCCCTGCTCTGGAGTAGTGTTGCAGGGCTGGCGGCGCTGCTCACTGTTGGAGCTGCTTTGCCGCCACCTCCTGGTAGCAACTGCTCTACAGCATGTGGCGGCATCAACGTCTCGTATCCGTTCGGCTTCGAGCCCGGCTGCTCGTTGCCAGGCTTTGAGCTCAGTTGCCGCGACACCAAGCAAGGCAAGAAGCTCTTTCTGCCACAGGTCCCGGGGAAAGACGGGTATTTCGAGGTGGCCAGTATTTCTCTACTTGAAGGTCAGGCTCGGGTATGGAGTAACATCAGCCGTTACTGCTATAACCACACTTCCAAAGGGATGACAGATGACAACACCTCGAACTTTGTCTACCTCCCTGATACGTACAGGCTCTCTGAAACCGCCAACATGCTCATGGTCATCGGGTGCAGTGTTGTTGCCTACATCAGTGTCGGAAATGGTGATTTTGTGCGTCAGGCGAGCGGGTGCTTCGCCACGTGCTCGGAACAAGGAAATAACAACGTGTTGAACCTGTCGAGACTGGCCAACGGCACCTGCGACGGGGTAGGCTGCTGCCAGTCAACAATATCGAAGGCGCAAACTTTCTACAACGTCTACTTCGACGGGCAAACTTACAACACGACGGGGATCTACAACATCAGCCCCTGCAGCTACGCGGTTCTGATGGAATCGTCAAGCTTCACCTTCCACACTAGCTACGCGACATCATCGGAATTCTTCGACACACAAGGCGGGCGGGCGCCGCTGGTGATCGATTGGGCTATCCGAAACGCAAGCAACTGCGCAGAAGCGAACAATACTGAGTCGTATGCGTGCATCAGCAGCAACGCCAACTGTGTGGACTCGTCCAATGGGCCAGGCTACACCTGCAACTGCATCAAAGGATTCCAAGGCAACCCTTACCTTCGTGGCGGCTGCCGAGGTGAATGCATTTTCCTCTATATTCTAGTCCATCATCACCATTTAGGCTTCTGATTCATCATTTCCTACAATTTTCTTCACTTATAACATGTTTAGATTACTGTCTAAATGAACCTTTTCAAAATTTGGCATAGCCAAAATTTTGGCAAATTGACGACATTATTAAGTTTTGGTATGATATACTAAATGAGATATTGCCAAATTCCTTAGGCGAGACCAATATTTAGTAACAAACTAAATACCGCCATATATTTATTAATTTTACCAAACAATGGTATGATTTAAAATGACATCAATCTAATTAAACAAGTCATCAGTATCATATTTATTATTTATATCGTTCGGATTATTCAAAGCAGATATATCATACATAGCCTACCATAAGTTTGAACACTACTACAGCATGACCTAGATATGGAAATACTCAATCTGTCGTATAAGTAGCTATCAACGTCAAACTATTTGTTGGGAAAGATATTTGTTGACGTTTAGTCCACCAGTAGCGTTTGCCAGGATCTAGCAGTAGGGAAAAGTTTTTAGCGCCAGACGGGATTATTATCGACAGTTGATTGTTTACTGGTAGTTTTTCATTTCCTGCTAGTTTGCATGCCTCTAGATCTGTCCCGATAGACGAGATGGCCTTGAGATTGCTTTGGAGGGAACACCAGCGACGTCTAGAGCTTTAGGAGGGTTGTAGCGCCCGTTCCGTCGTGGCGCCTAGCGGGAAAATATAATTTCTAAAAACCCTAATTGCGAAAATTATTTCTTTGCTTGTAGTTAGTCTCTGTGCCAATTCCAGATCTCAAATCCCCAATCCATCGTCAAGTTCAAATCCCGAATCCAAACCCAAACCCTAATCTCAGTTATCCTTCCCAAATCAAATCCCTCCGCAAAAGTCTATTTTGCCTCCCTCAGGTTCGATGGGCCGAATTCCCTCTCGGCCCATCTTTCTCTCTCTCTCTCTCTCCCTCCCTCTCTCTCACCCTCTCTCCCTCGCTCTGCCCGTGCGCCGCGCGCGCGTGCGCGTGAGCCGCGCCGAGCCGAGCGCCCTCCGCCCTCGCTGCCGCTTCCCGCCGACGCCGCCCAAATCACCGCGCCGCCCGTTGCTTCCCGCGCGCACACGCCGTGGTGGCCGACCGGCCAGTCGCCGTCGCCGTCAGCGCCTGCCCCGCGTCTGCCGCCCGTGTCGCCGCTCCGCTCCAAACCGGTCCGCCGTCATCACCGTCGTCATCAACCCGGCCCCGCTGCCACCGCGCGCTAGCTTCCAAGGGACGGAGGCAGAGCCCCTCCTCCCTCTGCCGCGTCGCTCTCTCTCCCTCCTTCTTTTCCCAAAGAAGCAAGGAGGCAAGCCCCCTTTTCCCTCTTCCTTTCTTCTTTTTCCTCCCATCGCCGGCGTCACCCCCCCCCCCCTCACCGATTTGGCCGCGACCGCCGAGCGCTAGCTCTCTCCCTTGACCGCCCTAGGTCGGTTCCCAAACCGACATCGCCTCCTATTAAACCAAGGCGTCCTCCCATCAATTCCTTCCCCGTTTCGCTCGCCGCCACCGCGCCATTGCCGCCCCTCTTTCTCGCCTCCGCCGTTCATCGCCAAGCGCCGGGAGAGCCGGTGCGTGTGAAGCACACGTGAAGGGGACTCCGGGCGCACCCTCTCCTCCCTCTTCCCTGGCCCGAGGCCGGAGCGATCACGCCCCACGCCGTCGGCCATCGTCACTGCGCCCGCCTGCACGGTAGTGCATCTCCCTGTTCTCCCTCCTCGTTCCGCCTCCTCCCCTTAGACTCGGTTAGTAGCATGTGTAGCCTCCCTATAGCAAACTGGCGCCGCCCCGACTGCTGCCATGGCTCGCCGTGTGCTCGCCGCCGGCGCCGCCCGAGCTCGGAAGCGCCTCTCGTCGCCGGCCTCCCTCGATGCGTTTCCTCCTAATCCGGCGCAAGGGATGGATGCCCGTAGCCGCGTAGATGCTCTCACCGCCGGGAATCAGCCCCTCGTGACCTCGTCGCCGTTTTCCCCTTTTCTCTCCGCCGGTTGCCGCCGCCGCTATCCGCCGCCGACGAACTCCGTTCGGCGAATCCAAGCCGTTGGCTCGCTCCCTCTCGTTCTCCCTCGTCATCCCGATGTACAACCCGTCGCCCCTCGTCATCGCGCGGCGTCCCGGAGAAACCGTCGCCGCCCGCCGTCCATTCGCGGCCGGCGCCTTCGTCTTCCTCCAGCCGGCCCGCGTGGCAGCCACGTAGGCGCCACATCAGTGCCACCTCGGCGCGACCAGATCGGCTGACCCGGTCAGCCGCTCCCTCCGTTCCACCCACCCCGTGCGCGCGGTACACCGCGAACCGTGAGGCTGCGCGTGGGCCCGCCGCACCCGCGTCCTCCGCGAACCGCGCGTGCCGCGCGCCTCCCCTCCCCAAACCCTAGCACGCCCGCGTGCACCTCGCTCACGGTGAGCCGAGCCGCCGGCAAGCGGGTCCCACCCAGGACCACGCAAGGTGGACCCGGCCCACCGGCTCCCTCTCTCCTCCCCTCCCCGCGAGCCCCCTTGGGCCGTCCCTCAGGCCGGCCGGCCCAATGGCAAGGCCGGGCCGCGCCAACCCCTCTCGGGCCGCGCTCAAGCCACCGCGAAGTCTAATTCCCCTCCCTCCTTCTTTTCTTTTCTTCTCTTTTCTTTTTCAAATAAATCCTTTTTCCTTTAAACCAAAAATCCAATAATCTTAGAAATTCAATATCTTCCCAACCGTAAGTCCATTTGACTCCGTTCAACTTCCAAAATTCCTCAAATCTCGAGATCTATCTAATGGCACGCTTAGAGGTCAATAATAGGGCTTCATTTTCACCGTTTGTTGAGTTGTCCCGTTTCGCGTGTAGTTTCGGAGCCCGAAGACCCACAGTGCGAGGATTTCGAGGATCAAGCTCAAGGTCTCGAGCAAGGAAAGTCACCTTTGATCATCTTGCACCTATAATTTAAATCTAGGTATTTCTTTTCCGCAAATATTGCATGAATAGGATTTACACAAGTAATTCGGCCGCGGCATGCGAGATAGCCTGCTGGCCCCCAGTCCTAATTGCTGCAATTACCCTCCTTGAATTATTGAACACTTAAACATCCTTTGTCAACTGTTGTGCTTCGATGCACGGGCCTTCGGGCTCGTGCATCAGAACACTTCCCCTCAAATTTAAAATATCCTACGATGAGTAAAACTTGAGGTTTTACAGAAGACCTGGAAAACCCGACACCTGGGTCGGTGCTTGCGAACAAAATGAATTTCCAAAATCGCGGACCGGGGAACGTACCGGGAGTACAGTTTCCCGCTCTTGCACTTAAGGACCGTTTCCTTGGAATTTCATCCGAACATAAGACAAGTGCGACCACATGGGTGGAATGGGACACCCCTGGCTGAGTAACTAGCTAATCGGGGGAACCATGATGCCAAGAGACATGTGGATTCAACGGGGTGGTGCCGGGGAGAACCCCCGGGTTTCCTGGCACAGTTTGGTCTGGGACCTAATCTGGTGTTGGTCTGGGACCCCTCTCGTTGGCATATGGTGAACCTGTGTCGGCTTTCGAAATGCCTTGTCATGAAAGCCTTAAGGTCTCTAGACGTGGCCGTTCTGCACGGGCTGGATGATCCGGGTTAGTAATGTCGTGTGGGTAAAGTATACCCCCTCTGCAGAGGTTATTAAACTGTTCGAACAGCCGTGCCCACGGTCATGGGCAGATGTGAGGTGATTCCTAGCGTAGTTTTGTTTGACTACTGCTTTGTGAAATTGTTGTTGTGGAATGGGTTCGATGTTTGGAAAATCTGCAGCTGATGGGATCAGCTAGGCCCGGGTGGCCGTTTGAAAGTTGTTGGTCGGGTGCCAACCTTGATCAATCCAAGGACTGATACATTGCACATACTCCGACCGGACGAGACACACTGTCTCTTCCGTGTCGTTTGAGAAGCACTCACTTAGTTGTTTCAAAAAGGAGTTTAACTAAAATCAATTGTGAAAACAAGCAGCCTTTCCTTTGAAGCCTGCATTAAACACTTAATTCCCATGGCTTGCTGAGTACTCCTGTACTCACCCTTGCTCTATATAAATAATCCCCCCCCAGTTGCTGAAGAAGATGATGTGGATCCCGCTGACGAGGAGTTCTTCCAGGAGCAAGTCGGTTACGACGAGTTTTAGGGTTTCGGCCTAGTTCCCAAGTCACGCCTGTGAAGTTTGGTCCAAGTCTTGGCTTCCGCTTTCCCTTTTGTAATGCAGTTGTGAGCTCGGGATCTGTCCGCAGCCCAACATGACTGTACTCCTACTCTGTAATAAAGAGACCACTGTTGCTGTGATAGTCTGTCTTCCTGTGATACCAACACTGTTTCCTGGGACTGGTATCGATTAACAGGTTAATTTGGAGCGTCACAGGCTAGTTCCGTTCGGGGCTAGTTCGGGGCGTGACAAGGGTGAATCTGTGTTAGCAGTGACGATGGTGCCGACGCTTCCTCAGGAGACTTGGAGGTCAAGCTTCTGGTGTTCTGCCGTCTCGCCAACTAGAGGCTCCGTCCAAGAGCTTTCTTAGAGTGTTGAGGAGGAGCACTTAGATCATCGAAGGGACCATATGGGCGATAAAGCAGCAGAGGCAGCATATCTTGGCTGCTATGGATGTGGGAGAAGAGCTGCTGGTGTGGGGATTGATTTAAAATCGAGGAAATGGAATGGGGAGAGACCGAGATATGAGAGAGAAGGGTAGTGGTGTATGTGGGCCCTGGTAATTCCACAACCCGCCACTTTCCTCCCTTGCTGTCTATCATATATCCTGCCTCACTATTTAGGTCACAACAAAATTTTGGCTAGCTTGACACATCTACATGTGCCGATAGACAAAGAGACGCCACAACAAAAGTGGTCGTAGATGGTCTGCGATCGACTTTTTGCGACAAATTGTTTGTTGAAGATGTTATTGTTTTTTAGCAGATAGTGTGACATGACATTTCTAGCAATTTTTTTTTACTAATAGACAGTTGCCTCATTTCTGGTGTTGTTGTGTAGTGCACAACATGGAGGAGAGAGGGAGAGCAGTTGGGAGATTGAGAGAGGAAAAAAATTGATGCCTAGGGTGGGGATCTGTCTCCCATTTCCTTCATTGGGAGCTCTTTTTATTCATGTGTAATGTGAAATTACATTATTGTCCATGGGTTTTTCCTGTCGACTGTTGTTAGGGTGGTTTAGTCCTATACTTAGTGTATATGTAGGGAGTAGCACAAAGTTTATTAATTACATCAGTGAAGACAACACCCTAAAAATAAGGATTATCCCTAAATAAATCCCCTTCATTCACTAGTTTCGAGGTTCTGGAGGAGCAAGCAGATGCTCATTAACTCTATCTCCTTCGGTGTCTAGATGTTGTTGAGGCCTACCATTGGGTACCACGGTATTCAACCGAGGCCACACTTAATGGGACTTGTATGAATGGCATGTCGATACTCTCTGTAGGCCTAGGCCATGATGCTCGATAGGAGCGACGACCTCTGATGAAGAAGGTTGCAGGATTCTATGGAGGTATCGCCTTCCAAAGCTTGTCGGGATGAGGGTCGATAGTGTCGGATGATGCAGACCACAACGCTAGATAGAGCCAGTGATGTCCAGATCATGTGAAGGCTGGGGTCGACCCCATCTAGTGATGAAGGCTACGGTACTCAATGGAGGCAATGTCGTGTGGAGCCGACGAGGGTAGTGTCTACATCCTCTGGTGACGATGCCCGCGGTGTTTGATGGAGGTTGCACTGTCCAAAACTCATGACGGCAGAACCCAACCCCTCTAGCAGTGAAGGAGCAAAACCATCTAGAGCATATGACGGGTGGAGCATAGTCCATCCCCTATAGCTACGATGAATAGAGTTCTCAATGGAAGTAGTGCCGCCCAAAAGCCATAAATGGTGGGCCACGATGCTCAATAGTTATGGTGCCATATGGAGCTCATGAAGGGCGTATACCACCCCGTTGGGCTCCATGGTTGTGTTGCTCAATGGAGCTAGTGCCATCCGGAGCTAGCGAAGGTTGGAGTGGAGTCCACTCCCTTTGGTGACGAGCACCACGGTGCTCATTAGAGGCAGTTTCGTCCAGAGCCTATGTAGGACGAAGTGCACCACATTGGGCGATGATAGTCATGGTGCTTAACGGAGCCAAAGCCATCCGGAGCCCATGAAGCATGGAGCAGAGTCCACTCCCTTTGGCGACAATTGCAGAACATTCAACGGTGGCAGTGTTGTTGGAGTTTGGCTGTGGCTCAAAGCCCCATCTGCTCAAAAGATGGCTCGAAGGGCTTGGGAGGTTAGAGCCACGTTCAAAAGCTCTTAGTTGCTCAGAGGCTCAGAGGGGCTCGGGAGAGTAGAGCCACGTTCGGAAGCTCACAGGGGCCTTGGAAACTCGGAACCACCCTCGGAAGCTCGGAGCCACTCGGAGGTGCATGAGCCAGTGGCAAGCTTGAAAGGTCGGAGCTACACTCAGAGGTGCTTGGGAGATCGAAGCCAATGGAGGGGCTCGGAAGCTCCAAGCCACCCTTGAAAGCTCGAAGGCCCACTCGGAATCTGATATAGATTATAAGTTCTCTCAATGTTTGCCATAGCAGAGGTTGTTTGCCTGTTGTGGCAGCATAGGCCATATGCCAGTTTTGGTTTTACCACCTACATAGATGTAATATTTGTTGAAAGAGTAAAGTGTAGTGACGGTCCCTAAACTTATTTGGGTGTGTTATCTACACCTCCAAACTCTTAAAACGCATTTTTAGGTGCCATCACTGGTGCATACCAGCTAGCCTCAACCTGCTGCGTGCATTGACATGGCAGGCCATGGTGGATCACATGGACTTGGTCCTAACATGTGGGTCGTGACCTCAATTTATTGGTGGGAGTGCACTGCCACCACATAATTCTTATTTTTATGTTTAAAGAAAAGTCTAGTCGTATCACTTTTAAAAGTTAAACCAAAATATTCAAAGAAACATTAATATTCAAAGTTTAAACATAACGGCTGCTCACGTTCTAAAACATCACTAATTTATGACAAAGGATTTTTGTTTTGAGGGGGAAGGGCAAGAGCTCTGCCAATTTCATAAAGAAGGATAGAAAAGATACATGAACACCTCTCAAAGGTTTCAAAGCAACGAGCAGCACATGGGGGCTAGGGGGTAGAGTACAATAGATTTGAAGAAAATGTAAAGCAACAAGCATCAAAATCCGACGCAATATCATCCAGGTGACATGTACTTCATCAAAGGCTTTGCACATTGCAATGATTGATTCCACCACTTGTGTAACTGTGTTGTACATGCCGTTAAAGATCCTATTGTTATTCTGTGACCATATTCCCCAGGCTGTATAAATGATTAGGCTATCCAGATTACGTCTTTGCTCCTTGACAATTTCTTTCATGCAAGAATCCCACCATGCCAAAATATCTCCATCGAAATGGTTTGTGGTCGGCATTTGTAGTCCTAGTTTGGACCAGATTGTGCTCTAAACCTGTTTCGTGAATGAACACTCCATGATGAGGTGTGTGGCCGTCTCAAGCTCAATGCCGTGTAAGGAGCAGATAGGGCTGTTGTCCCATCCCCTGAGTTGAAGCTTGTCAGAAGTCAAGATTTTCCTGTGCACCATGAGCCAAGCGAAAAAACCTGCATTTGTTTTCAGTTTTCGCCTTCCAAAATAAATTTGCCCTATTATCTTGTATGCTTCATATGAATTGGATTCGGTATGCCGAGCTTGCTGAGTATCTAGCAAGCGGTTACAAGAAAGGAGCATCTAGCAAGCGGTTACAAGAAACCAAGCACCCCACTACTGTGATTGTACATATGTTCTCGTCAGATAGTAAATAGAATTCTGCAGAGTAGGAAATGCATTTCATGGGGTTCTAGCAATTGATATCCTTTCGCAAATAATTGAAATGAAATTTCGTGATCTGGATCTTTAATTGTTGGAAACTTCTCAAGTTCTTCTGCCAAGCCTTGATCCATAAATATTCTGAGAGTATATACATCTCCATAAGTTGTGAATGTGTCCTCAAGTGTGACTCTAATCAGTGTGGAAGTGGTAACACCCTAAGTGCTTTAATAATGGATATACTAGCATCCCTGTAGTGTTTTTTAGTGTTTAATTTCTTGTACTCATGCAATATTTCCGAGTATATATTTTTTCTTAAATTTCTGTACATAAATTTGATATTTTGTTGTAGATATTGATGAATGCAGAGAACCAAAGCAACACTCTTGCTATGGGAACTGCATTAATCTACATGGAACTTTCGAGTGTTCATGTCCTCCGGGTACACGAGGAAATGCCTCAGTTGAAGGAGCATGCCAAAAAAACCTCTTAACTCCAGGCGTACAAGTAACAATTGGTATGCACATATTCCACCTCAATCATCATGTACATATAGAAACTTTGCCTATTTATCCACTGTCAGTTTTTACAACAAACCAGCACTACAACAGTAGCATTATATTGTCGAGTTTTAAGTCAACTAATAAAGATTGGGATGTTTGGATTGCTGGATATATATATTACAAACCCATTTTTAATTACAAATGCATTCCATGGCTGATGCGTCCAATATTATTGATTTGTATTAGAGTTATGATGTGTGTTCATATGAAAATGCAAACAAAGCACGTGATGTCCTTTATTTGGTAATGAGCTGTTAAGTACTCCCTCCGTCCCAAAAAAAAAACGAATCTAGGACTACATGTGACACATTCTAGTACTACGAATCTGGACATATACTAGGATATGCCACATCCAGTACTAGGTTGGTTTTTTATGGGACAGAGGTAGTACATCAATGTAAAATAGTTTTTATAGTGACCACCGATGATAGAATACTTGCAAATACCTTATATTGATGACATATCTTTGAATTTGTGTCTTCAGGAGTTGTTGCCTGTGTATTGGCTGGACTCTTTGGTTTTCTTGGATGTGAGGTGATCCGGCACAAACAACGAATAAGAAAACAAGTTCTATTAAGACAGACCGATGAATTCTTTCAACAACATGGAGGACAGCTCCTACTAGAAATGATGAAAGTAGAGGGAAATGTTGGGTTTACTCTCTACGAAAGAGGGCAGATCGAAATTGCAACCAATAACTTCCACAAGTCACACATCGTTGGAGAAGGAGGGCAGGGAACCGTTTACATGGCAGAGCTAAACAACACTATTGTTGCACTAAAGAGGTGCAAGGAGATCGATGAGAGCAGGAAGATGGACTTCATGCAGGAGTTGGTCATACTTTGCCGCGTCAACCATCCCCACGTCGTCAAGCTGCTCGGCTGTTGCCTTCAGTTTGAGGCACCCATCCTCGTATATGAGTTTGTACAAAACAGAACACTGCAAGAGCTGCTAAATATCCAGAGGAATAGGAGGTTCCATGTCACACTAGGAACCCGCCTAAGGATTGCTGCAGAATCTGCTGGCGCACTTGCACATCTCCACTCGCTGCCGCATCCAATACTCCATGGTGACGTGAAGCCAGCCAACATCCTTCTCGCTGAGGGATTGGTTGCAAAGGTGTCTGACTTTGGTTGCTCGACGATCGATGAGAAAACTCAAGCTGTGCCTAAAGGGACACCAGGGTATATTGACCCCGACTATCTACTCGAGTACCAACTAACAGCAAAGAATGATGTGTACAGCTTTGGAGTCATTCTTCTTGAGCTTTTAACCGGTAAGAAGTCGCTAACTAAAGGAATGAAGAGCTTGACTTTGATTTTTCAAGAGGCTATGGCAGATGGCACACTCATTGAGCTACTTGATAGTGACATTGTTGATGAAGCTAGCATGAGAGTAATCCATCAAGCAGCGGTGCTGGCAAGTCAATGCTTAGTAGTTCCAGGTACGGGGCGACCCCCAATGATGCTGGTGGCGGAGGAGCTCCGGCGGCTTGCCCTTGCAGATGAAGTGCAGCGATACCCACAACCACCACTGGTGCTTGAACATTTGAGCTTTATGGATACAGGAAGCACAACGTCCATTTGGTACAATGACAGCAAGACTAGCGGGGTTTACAGCCACGAGAACAAGGCAGTTGTGAGTACAGAATTTGCCAGATGATCAATAAATGATATGCTATATTGATTACCTTCCTTGTGTGATTTGTAGGTTTATGTTACATTCAGTGTTCCTATTCACTTTAGAGGCATTTGTTGTCAGGAATAAGAATAGAAGAACCTACTATAAAAATGTGTAGAACTAAGTGTGTTGTAGAACTAATGATAGGCCGAAATGATAAATGTAATGAAACAACTAATAATCATATGAGGAATTCATTGATTACCTTCATGCACCGAAGCTCGACGGTTGCCGCCAGAGCTGGTTCCGGTTGCAACAATGGTGGGTAGTTGGAGAGGCTATTTGCTAGAGGGGCATCAGTGTAGTGGTATCCACATGTCGGTGTCAATGGTTGTTGGTGGGTGTCATGGTCGCAGATGTAGGGGTGAACAGGCGGCTTGTGAAAAACCTAGCCCGACGACTTGCTAGGCCAGCAATGGCAACACCATTGAGTGTCATGATTCCTCTAAAGGGTGTTGCCAAGGCATTCCCCTGAACAAACTCTCCTGGTGTAAGCCATGTCCAGATTCCTTGGTCAGGTGGCGCCATGTCCTCCCTGCAGGCATCATATAGGAGGTCCCGTTTTTGCCTATTCTACTTTCATAAATTTGGATCCATGCTTCTAGATAGTAGTGGGATAGTTTGTACGTAGGACAAGTGGATCTTCCCTCTACAACCCTCTGTCATGAAGGGTTGGGAGACTTTTGTTTTTTCAGCTGTTTGAGGATATGGACGGTTCCGTGCTAGCTCATCGTAGGTCTGGTGCCGTCCAGTCACACACAAACGGAGGCTAGTGTGGCGCTAGTCCTTTGGGTTGTGTGTAGGTGTTTGACCATGGTGTTTGGTGGTAGTCATTTTATTTATGTTTTCTTGGTTATAGCTTCTTAGGGTTGTAGTCCTGTAATATCTTTTTCAACAACATCAATGTGAAAGATTATATTGCACGGTCTGTTTGTTTAAAAAAAAATAAATGTTGTAATGTTGTATAACCTAAAGGAAAACATTTTTAATACATATATAAGGCTTTGGTAAAAACTCAAGTAATAGTCATTAGTTAGTTTGGTGGACCCCTTTCTTAAAAAAAGTATATGCCATTAATTCTTTCGGAGGTATTATTATTTTCACCTCAATTTTATTAAACAAATAGAAAGTGTCGCTCTTAAGCACTGATAAAAAAATACCGCGTGGATAATAAATATGTAGGTGTAAGAACGTGCGTTCCGATGAATAGATCGATCATGCATATATATTGACCGGCCAAGTCTTTCGATCATTTAAGTAGCGCGTTTGTTAGTACCTGCGCCCTACTTTATTTCTTTGAAATGTTCAGCGTTCCAAATACGGCGCGACAGCCCACATGTATGGGCATATTGACTACACGACCTTCGGACCTTGTCATTAGGTTACTAGTTATACGGGACTAGTCGCCAACCCGTGCGTTGCACGACTATTATTACTGATATTATAAACATTAAATTTTAAATATAATGTTGAATAAGTTGGTAATATTTTGGTCAATTAACACATGGAATTTACTTTGGAATCCATCTTTATGTTTCTGCTGCTGTTACTTTGCTCATGTTGGGTACGTATTTGCTATCAGAAATTCAGAATTAGTGAGTATCAGTAAACTCAGTTTAGAGTTGCAATTATATCTTTTTTAATTTAAAATACCAAAACATATAAATAAGAAATTTCGAGTTATGCTTTGTTTGGGTCTTGATTATCTTTTTTTCATGGTTTAATAATTCTAAAAATCATAATTAATCAGTGTATTGAACTGTATTTGGCTTGGGATCACGATTATAACCTTTCATTGTTTAATAATTCTAACAATCATAATTAATCAATGAATTGAACTGTACTAGCCCCCCACCCGTGCGTTGCACGGGCTACCATTACTGGTACTATAAGTATTAAATTTTAACCACATGTTCAATGCTTTAGTTATTTTTCAAATTAAAATTGTTTAGACTGAAAGGTCTAAAAGAGCCTATCCTTCAGTTAGAACATGCTATTTAATAATTTGGAATCTCAGAAAATCAAAAAATTAAATTGAGTCACCATATTAATTTCCATCTGTATGTTTTATTTAACACGAACTCCTAGTAAGATCTATTGTCAGGATAAACCGACCTATTTGACAAACATTCAGTAAATATGTGAGCTTTCTTAGGGTGCCGAATTGTTTGGATTTAATCTGTTTTGTTATTTTTTATAAAAAAGAGTTATAGCGGTTTAGATTAAAATAAGAGTCCATGCAACTTCCTAATTATGAATTTTAAATTTGGGACTAAACTAATAAGATAATATATTGATAGTCTAAGATGGATACAGCTTCATATTCACTAATTATGAATTTTGGAATTATCTGTCTTTATGTAACTAAAACAAATGAATCCATACATAATTAATTTTTACTGTAGCACTTATTGTGAACTGCCATTACAGAATATAAAGAAGAACAATTAGATGGTATTGATGTGGTGTTCATCTCGTAGGAGTAACTGAAAATATTATATGTTAACACTAATTATGGCAAGGGATCGAATTAACAAAGATTTAACGCGTTTCAATGATATAAAATCCGTTGGAGTGGCATAATATATGAAGATTTTAGAGGAAATTATACATGAGATCCACCTCTTGGAATTTTCCTACGAGTGTTTCGCTCTCATTCAATTGTCGTATTTTTCTAGTAGCCTACGCGGACAGTTATTCATACATTTTATTGTGTTTTGCAATTCCCAGTTTTACATATGCATTCCTGCCAAAACATGTCTCTCACGTTCTTAGCTTTGCTAACCCCACGATGCAAATGATGGTCTTGACTAAAGAGAAGTCCATATCAGTTACAACTCACTATCTATTATTTTTAATTTTTATAACTAAATTAATAAAATACTAAATTGGGATTCCAAGATACTCAGTACTCCATATTTATAAGTGGATTAGATTGAAAATAATACATTACTTTTGCAATTGCCCAAAAATAGTACACGCACTACACACCAGCGAGTTTGCTTTAACACATGCTCAAAGAAACAAAGAAACATAGATCAACGACAAATCACTAACTCAGTAAATTCTTGTTGAAAACATATTCGCAATAATTTGCTAATTATTAATTTCGAACTTCATAATTATATTAACAAAGTGCTAAATTGGGAGTCCAAGACAGGTAAACAATAATTGTTTTCAATTCAAATGAAGAAATATTGAAGTTTGTTAATACAATTATGAAGATTGAAATCAGTTACAACTCACTATGTATTATTTCTAAATTTTATAACATAATTAATAAAATACTAAATTGGGATTCCAAGATGAGTACTCCATATTTATAAGTGGATTAGATTGAAAATAATACATTATTTTTGCAATTACCCAAAAGTTGTACACGCACTACACACCCATGATTTTGCTTTAACACACGCTCAAAGAAAAATTCTAGTTGAAACCATGTTCGCAATAATTTGCTAATTATTAATTTTGAACTTCATAATTATATTAACAAAGTGCTAAATTGGGAGTCCAAGACAGGTAAACAACAATTGTTTTCAATTCAAATGAAGAAATATTGAAGTTTGTTAAACCCTAAGAAATAAACTGAAACCTATTTTATGTTAGTCAACATAAATAAACCCTTTGTGCACTGTACAAAATTTGGTATAGCTAACTCGATCGATATGCTTTGATTTGGATTTGCATGGATTGATCTATCTACACGATGTTAACATAGTGTGAATATATCAAGAAATAAAAAAGCAATTTCTAACCTCGCTATTTAATATTTGGCTGGATCAAGTTGATGCAGTACGTATGTATGCACTGTTTCTGTAGAGTCAGCAAGGTAATTACCATAGCTGATGGGTACGAATTATTGAAAGAGAACTGACAGGAAACTAAATGTTGGATCAAGTATTGATCAAGTTGATGTCGTACATATGTATACCCTGTTTTTGTAAATTCATCAAGCAATTAAATATGGCTGATAGATAGAGATTATGGAAAAGAACTTACACGAAGCTTACTATGGTTGGATCAGCAGATCAAAGTCATTGTAGACTCTTCTATATTATATTGGATCTGATTAATCTCATCCTCTTATATTTGACACAGTAGCAACATCGTTCATGCACAAAGGAAACTTTTATCATGGATCTTGCCGGCCAGCCGTGACATTGTTGATGATTTCAGATCGATGAGAGAGAGCTTGATTTTATCTTCTGTTGCGTTGGCCAGACGGCATCACGAAGCAGATCGATCTCCCTCTCGGTGTTAGCTTCCGAGAGTACATATAGATTGGACGTGGTTTAACTAAAGGTGGCCCACGAAGTTAACGAACTAAACTCAAATTAGATTTTCTTATTTACGGTAAGGATAAAATAATCTAACTAATGAATGGTTAGATCTTTTTGATTAACGTGGGAACTCGAAAAAAAGTGTCCGGTTAGTATAGGTATATATATATACTAGCAAAATGCCCGTGCGTTGCACCGGGTAATGTCGCATTGGATAAAGTTTAACTGAACGATTTTTTTAATCACAAAGTTTTATTTTTGTTTGGATAATTATTCCACTTGTACATGTATGATATCAACTACGTTCCTGACGCATTAGCGTAATGATTGTATCATGGGAGGATCAAATGGTGAATGCTTTAGGTCACTGTCACGCAAAAGTAGATGGATGAAAATTTGTACTTCCTCTGTTTCATAATGTAAGTCATTCTAGTATTGCTCACATTTATGTAGATGATAATGAATCTATACACATCTATATGAAAACTAATGAAAACCAGGACCGATCAAAAATACTTTTGCATATTTACTCAGTCTCATAGTGATGACATGTGGATGATATATAGCGCGCAGACTTTAATATGCCGTGTTTCGTGGAAATTTTTATCTCAAACAAATATTAAAGTAAAAGTTTCGATGATTATGATGTCAAAAATAAAAAAATAATTAAAAATATCACTCATCTGTGAAGTATGTATGTGTACATCAACAATTATTTTTCAACGGAAATCAATTCGATTGATTAGCAAAATATAGAAAATTGACCGCAATTAACAAGTCTACTATAATTATAGATTTTTTAAAAAAATATCGGTTGCCTGGTCAGATAGGCTTATCTCTCTCACTATACATTACGATTGAAAAAGTTAATGAAAATTCTAATATTAGGATTGATATACACTATAATTTAAAAGTTAATAAAAAAATTTCTTGGTTTTGGACCGGAAGCCCATTCCTTCCTTCTTACGGATCTGAATGTGACTGAAATGCACGATCTTCACAGGTATCACTTTTCACGATCGTGACAACTCCTCTTCCCCCTTATTTACCCCCTTGCCTTGATGGAAATTGGCTTCGCTGCGCCCTGAACAAGAAAAAAGCTGCATGAGAAGATTTTAGCCCTAGGCTATTATGCTACCTCCCTCTGCTCGGCCTGCCTACCTTCGGCCCAGGCCCCGAGTGGAACCGCGTGGCCAGTCCCCGAGTGGAGCCACAGGTCTCGCTCCCACAGTCGACTCCGTCTTCAACGGTCTGAAGATAGTCCCGTGCCTATACGATGCCAGAGCATATCTTCCTCACAATTCTGGCCGAATCTTTCCCGATCTCCTAAAATTAGATGAGTGCTTTTGATCCACTCAATCTCCTCTTTCCGTTTTTCTCAAATCAGAGTGTAAAAGTCGCGATAAAGAAGACCGGAAAGATCACCGATGATGAAGCAGGAGTGGGGCATCGATTTTTGCAATCAATTGGAGGAGGAAACGCACGATTGACATGGCGGGGGGCTGTGCTAGGATTCAGCCTGGGCGATGGCCGGAAATAAACCAACAGACCAAAATAATCCGGAAGCTTTATGTTTTTTTACTAGGTACAGATATAGATATATATTTTCTAAATAATCAATCATAATTTTCCAACAATTTTAAATGGCTCAAAATAATGCCAAAGAAAATTATGTACATGACTAAATGAATTAAATCGGATAAATTAAATAAAATCTTATTTTGGCTCATTACTTCTGTAACCGGCCCAAAAAATTGACCGGCCCGTAGCGCGTGTGCACGAGCTAATCGCGTGGCGTGCAGGCCATTTACTCGCGACGGCCCAACGCAGGGTGAACTGAGCACGGCCCAGTTGTCTTCCGCGGCCCAAAGACCGTGTGGCCCAATAGCGGTGGCGGCCCGACCCAGGGCTGATCTGAGCCGTCCGATCTGATGGATGGCTCGGATCGGTCCCGTGCCGATGAAATCACCGGCCGGAGGGGAGGGGGGGTCCGAAAACTTTGATCTCCGATGAAATCCCTTTTCTCCCCTACTCTCCCCGATCTAACCTCCGGCGATGCAAGAGAGTGGACGACGGCGATCCAGTCTTTCTTCGTTTGTCTCCCTCCACTCGAGTTGTCGCCAACCAGATCGACCACCGGCTCTAAGCCGTCGTTGCTGCTTGCGTGGATCCGCCGCCAACGCCTGGATCCCGTCGTCTCTCCGCCTCACTCTCGTGCGGATCCACCGTCAACAGCGGCGGGAGTGGTGGATCCGACGACATCTTGACGATGGCCGAGGCGCGCGGGCGGTGGCGAGGCTAGCAGGCGGCGGATCCAGCATCGAGGGAGGCTCGAGGGCGCGGAGGCGGCTGAGTTATGGTGACGCTTAGCACTAATGTCGCTTAGTGTTAATTGTGGTTTTAAGAAAATAAATTGAGTTGAAAATATTAACTTACCAGTTGAAAGTTGAAAGATTTTAGATTTTGAGTTAAAAGTTTTCAAAAATTTAGGTTGAAAGTTTGAAAATCCTAATTGATAAAATTGTGTTGATTTTTTTTTTAAATTTAAGTTGAATGTTTTCAAATCTTAACTTGAAAGTTTTCAAATATGAGTTGAAAATTTAAATTTGGGATATGAAGTCTTAAATTTTGGGTTGAGTTTTCAAAATTTTAATGGGAAGATCTAACTTATATTTGAAAACTTAAAGAGAAGCAAAGCTGAATACGATATAATTATCCAGAAAAAACTAAAAAGATTTGAACTAATCACGCTAAATCCCCTAATCACCACACTAATCGTTTTTTTTTTTGTGTTTGACACGTGCGCGCTGGTCACACATGTCGACCAACCTTATCCCCATTCCCCACAGCTCCCAGCCATCCATCCATCCATCCTTATCCACACTGCCGCCCCTCCTCCTCCTCCACAGCGTCGCTCCACTCCCACCCACCCCAGCGTTGCCCCACCCTCAGCACCGCCGCACGCCTCCACAGCGCCGCCCAAATCCACTCCGACCCACCCCAGCGTCGCCCCACCCCCAGTGCCGCCGCACGCCCACCTCCTCTACCTCTGCCTGCTGCCACCGGTCCCCTTCACGTGGCCGCGCCTCCTCGATGTCGTCGTCTCCGCCTTCCTCCTCCCTCTCAGCGGCGCAAGGGCGGGTCAGCGGCTCCCGGCGCAGCGGCTGCCCGGCGGAGCGGCCGCTCGGGATTTGGCCCCGAGCTCGGGACCTCCACGGTGGCGAGGAGGAGGTCCGGCGAGGAGCGGCGCCGGCCTCCCTCTCACCCCTCACTCTCCTCTCATCTCCTATGTGATGTGATTTATTTTGTGATTTCCATCTTTTCTCTCATCTTATGTGTGATTTATTTTGTGATTTGCTATTTCCGATTGGATTGCTTCATGTGCTGGATTTATTTTGGGATGATTTTGTAATGATTCCGATTGGATTGAGATTTAGTTTTTGTGATGATTTGGGATTGGCGCCAAGCACTTCCGCCGCCGCACGTCGCCTGCAACCCGACGTACCTCCTGCTGCCTTTGTACCACGGCCTTGGGGCTGCACTGTCTTCGGCCTGCGATGATTTGGAATCGGATTGGGAGGGAGGTAATACATGCTATTAGGTTTCTTGTGGGGATCAATTTTCGTGTTGTTTTTGGTTGTCTGGATTGATTGATTTGGGGATCTAGCTCGGGGATTTTTTTTAAGCCAGACTCGGACTCGAACGAACGAACCAAAATTTTGGGAGTGACGGACGAAAACGCAATTAGGGACGCATGTGACTAAAGGAAAAATACTAATCTTTTAATTAGTTAAGATTAAGATATACTTCCTTTTCACAAGTAGGTCATTCTAGCATTTTCCACTTTCCCAAGATAAGTCATTCTAATATTTTCCACATTCATATTGATCTAAATGAATCTAGACATATATTTTTATATAGATTCATTAATATCAATATGAATATGGGATATAGATTCATTAACATCGATATAAATGTGGGAAATGTTAAAATGACTTACATTGTGAAACGGTGGGAGTAGATAGATTTGGCTTGGGATCATGATTATAGCCTTTCATGGTTTAATAATTCCAAAATTTGTTGATTATCAAGTATCGAGTTTTACTTGATTCAGAGTCTCAATTATAGTATTTTCATGTTTTAATAATCCTGAAATTCTATATTAGTGAGTATCGACATGTACTCGGTTTGGAGCCTCAATTATAGAATTTTCATTATTTAACAGTTCCACAGAGGCTAATTAATCACCAATTCGTTTTCAAGTTGTACTCTCAATTCACTATGTTTTTGGTTTGAGCTAGATAATCCCAAATCTATCTATCTATCTATATCTATACTAATTGGGCACTTCCTACTAGCTCTCACGTTAACGAGAGTTAATCAGAAAGATCTACCCGTCGATGAGATCAATCATATTAATAACTACCGTAGATCATCAATCATATTAATAACTACCGTAGATCATTATTCTTAACAACATGATGGGACCACCTTTTAAAATCCATGTAATCTATGTTTGCATCTATAAAGTGTATCTTATCTTTACGTAACCGATCATACCTCATCGTGAATATAAAAACACACTCGTCCTGAAAAGTTCATCAGGAAACGAAAACCAGGCTCCAGTCGCACGCCGTTCAATCTATTCACCCATTGATGGCACGTTGGATCGGTAATTTTGTTTAATTTCTCTCTCGCAATTTCTCCACATATTGGGAACGGAAGCCAGGCTCCAGTTGCCTTCCATTCTAATCTCCCATCGACGGCAAGATTGATCGGTATTTTCTTTTTCTTTAGCAATTTCTTCAAATGTTGACGGTGCACATTGAGAGACGACGAACCAAAGTAATTATCATCTTGTAAATTTCCGTTCCTTCCATTTTTTTCTTTCCATCAATTAGGTTAAAAACAATGCAACATCACATATTTGCTACTGGAATAAAATTGAAGAATCATTGCACAGATGGTTTGTAGATTGAAAATCCCAGACCAACTCTTATGTCCTAGCCTGTTCGATTAGCCCAGATTAATCAAAACATCATTGACGTCAACTTTGCTGGGCCTAATTACCGTGACCAACAAGATTATATTCCACAACAAGACAATGATCACTTCGTGATGAATGGTTCATGCTGTAAGCCTATTTTTTAGCACCATTTAATTAATTAATTTGTTTATATGTATAATTTATAAATTTCTATTTGTTAAACTACCTATATTAATTGGACACTTCTCATATTAACTAAAAATATCTGGTTATTAAATAGATAGTATGATTATCACAATTGATTATAAAACCAACCAATTCAAATTTAACCGGTGTCCAATCTTCATCCCATTTTTTAATTAACCCATCTAATCGTATCCTTGATCCATTCAGATTGGCAACAATTTGTATACCGTGAACCCGTGAACTGCAGGCTTCCGAGTCAGAACTACCGTGTGACATGAAGACTTCATGATAGGCTCATCGGCAGCACACGCAACCTGAAGACGTCTACAGCTCTGGTGTTGAACTGCTCAGGTACAATTCTATTTTTTAATCAATCAGGACTCTTGATTTTAGCTTCTACTGTTTTATTTTCCAATCAAGATTAGCTTATAATTCTGTTCTTCCCTCATCTGAATTCGTTTCATCTGAATTCTGAAACGACATGAATCATTACTCACCCCAGTAATCATATAGATCCATGAGTTTCAGGTGTTAGATTAAATTCACAAATCGAAAAATTCCCTTGCACCCAAGAAGATCTATCGGTGTGATAGTCCAATGTACAATCTACAAAGGTATTCCATCAAACTCATAGGTCACATCTGACCTATTTAAGTATTAATTTCTTGAATTTTGGTTTCGATTGAAGTAACGAATTATGCTGATGATGTTTTGTCTATTGAATGATAAAGTTCACTGAAAAATTGTATCGTAGAATAATTTTAAACATATATAGATAGTATATATATATTGTGTGCATTACGTGGAGTCTATATAACGTATTATTCATGGTCATGTCGTTGGATTTTTATCCTTCTATGTCAAATTTACCTGATAAATAGTCCCAATACCACTAATAAATCAGTTTCTTCGTCTGGAAACATTTGTTCTGTTTCAGTCAGTCAATACGTAATTTATTTGACAAAAAATAATTTAGCAGACTAATCAGCATTTGATATCTTCAAGCACTTTTAGAACTCATTTAATTTGGGTTGTGCCTACTATTCGTTATATGGCTTTTATAGCAGGTCTAATTTACGTAATTAATTGAACATGCCCTTAAAAATCTCGTGCACCATTAAATTTAGAAACTATAAATCAAGAAAAAAAATAATGGTTTATATATAATTTCTAATTTTGTTTTCTTGGAACATATATATTTAAAGTTTTACTTATAAGTTTGACATATATATTTTAACATTTACAATACTAATAGCAATATATAAATTCATCCCATGCAACACACGAGTTGACGACTGGTTAAATTAATTGCAATCCCTTTTTCCTTCTCCTTTCGGCCGTGGGCTGTTTTCGGCCCATTCCCTCCCCGCGCACGTGCCCGCTTCGCTGGGGAAACCTGTGGCCGTGGTCCAGCAGCCGCCGCACCCTCCGTCTCCCTCTCGGGTCGCCGACAGGTGGGGTCCACCTGTTGGGCAGAGCCGGTTGACGCAATCAACGCCCTACGTGCCCCGCGCCACCTCACCCTCCCACTCCACAACCGCCGCCCACTTCCGCGTCCCATGCCCCCCCTCTCCCCACGTGCCCGCGCCCGCGAGAAGGCCGGGATTCAATTTTCGAATCTCACCATCTCTCTCCCCTTAACCACATCACCACGAATCCGCTCTCTACTGGCCACGTCCGAGATCCCCGTAGCTATATAAATGACCCTCGTGCTCTCCTCCGCCTTTTCCCTCTTTCGCCGCTCACTCTCGTGCACTATCCCGCGCTCACGCCGTCGCCGCCTTCTCCATCACCCCGGTCGCCACGGGAACCCGCCTTGCCTCGGTTGCCGGTGGACTCTCCATTTCCGCTGCCTTCGGCCGGTAATGCCGCTTGTCGCGGGCGCTCTCTCTCTCTCCCTCTAATCCCTCTCATCTTCTTTCCTAGGTTCCTCTGGAGCCCGTCCGCCCCTTGCCGCCATTGTCGTCGTCTCCTCCACACTGTTTGCTGTTGCCGTCGGTGAGGCATCCCCTCCTCTTTATCTCCTCCCTCTCCTTGCCGCACCGCCGCACTTCGGTGGGGTGCCGCCGCCGGCAGCAGGTTGTCGCCGCTCCCGCGCCGCGGGCTGTTGCCGCGCTTAGATCAACTAGTTCACTATAGGGGATCTCACTAATAACTTAAACCTTGGTTATTTATGATGACTTTGGATATGTGCCACCATGGTATTAATTGAACTAAAATATGCTTAATGGTGGGCTATGGGCGCATGGTTTTGATAGACGCACCCATGGCAATTAAGGATCAGTTCGCGGGATACACTGGAAGAATTATTGGGCTTACCACAAGCTAGCATCGGCAACGGTTGGGCTTGTAGTGTGGCTATTCCCTAGCTGACGTTGCAGGATAGGGTGGGCGTGATGGGGTTGGATCGGCCTCGGTTTAAGGGTTGATGGGCTGCCAGATTCACCGCAGCAAAAGAGAGGGCTGCCTACCCCGGTTTTAAGGGTGGAGCGAAACATGAAGTGTGGTTCACTTGGTTAGGAGGAGTTATACGAAGGGTCCTGTCATAGTCTCTTTCCGATATGTTTTGGTGGCATGTCGGCACACGAAAACATGTCGTTGGGCCGTGTCTTCTGGGTATAGTTGTACACCTCTGATCAGAGTAAAACTGTTCGAATAGCCGTGCCCGCGGTTTTGGGCAATCAACCAGATTCACCGTGATTAGTCTCACCCTAATAATTTTACTTTATGGAACTGGTTTAGTACAGTTGGTTGGTTGGGCTTGTTACAACATGGTGTAGAGTTGGACAATGATGATTAATATTGCTTTATTTACTTCAACAGTTTTACTACTTTCAACATATGCTTTCAAATGATAGCTTTATGCAAATAAACCCCAGCCTCAGTTGTAATTACCTTGCATCATACCTCCTCTTGGTAGGACTTGTTGAGTACAGTGGGTAATACTCAGTCTTGCTCCATTTCCTCACATCAGAGGCAGTGTACTTCTCGAATGGTGGTTGCTCAGAGGAGTAGGCTCGTCGCTGCCATCAAGGATGCCCGTGGAGTGGAGTCGCCATGTTGCGGGCGTCAAGTTATTTAGTTTAGCTCTCTTTTCAATTCCGCTTCATATGTAAGACTTTATTATATTTGTAAGACATGGATCTGTGTATGAACTTTGTCATTTGTGTCCCTGGTCGGTCCTGGACAGGGATTTTAATGCACATTCTAGTTGGGAATTCTGGTTGGTGAATTTCTGGGCGTGATAGGAGCCAAGGTTGTGGAGGGGGAAAAGAGGCGACAACGATGTTGGAGATGAGGTGGCCGCCACGGGAGTAAGTCATTCTTGACTGCTATCAGGTATTAGCCGTGATACCTCGGCGGTATCATGGTATCACGCCTGATACTTTGAGGAATCACGACTGATACCTACAAGTATCAGACATGGTACCCAGGTACCAAGGCCTAGTACCTAGGTGGTATGACCTCCTAGGTACCAGACCTTGGTATTTATGTATCAACCATTACTCATAGCTACCAGGTACTACACATACCCATAGGTACCAGGTACTTGTTGTGAGAAGGGACCGCACGCCGTCGCCGCTAGGCCGACAAATAAGGCCCTTGCTGCCATCTTCTATCCTTTTGTTGCTTCCTCTCCTTAATGTGGTTCCTCTCTTCCCTTTTGTTGATGTGGCTAGCAACACAAAGAGAAAAGAAGTAAAGCTGCTATTTGCTTGCACGTGTAAGCTCAGCTAGACAAAGTAAAGGAAAAAGGAGTCACTTGAGTATCCCGTCCTAATATGATCATGTATTACCTTCCCCCTTTCCCTCCTTTCCCCCTCACAGCACTTGCCTCTTCCCTCTACCAACGTGCAAATACAGTAGCTCCATCTCGACAGGCACGCATCAGATGAGCCGTGGGCCTGTGGCCATTTTGACAGATACATCGATCGATACTTCCCCTGTCCCAAAATATAAATATTTTTGAGGTTGACATGTGTGTTGAAAAAGTAAGTGAGAATGATTGGAGGAAGTGTGTGTTTGGTTGAAAAAAGAACATAGGTGAAGAAGAATGGTTGTGATTGTTTGAGAGAAGGAGATAGGTGAATAGCTTTATTTTGGGACAAGATACTATGCTAGAAAATAGCTAAATTTTTGGATGGAGGTAGTACAAACGAAAGGAAAAACCTTCTGAAATAATTACGAACTGACAGCTGACATCGTTTCTATTAGTAATAGAGCAGTGGATTACTATCAAAATCAGAGAGCGCCGTAGCTTAGCATCTACAACGACGCTGGAACAGACCAAGCTAAGTCTGCATACATGCGAAGACTTGCTAAGTCAAAGTCGTTGGGTATGTCCATATATTATTGTTTTTTTACTTTTGTGATTAGCACCCCAATTAGCAATTACACCATCCATCCCATAATATAAGAGATTTTGGAGAGATACGATATTTTAGTCTAGATTCGTAATACTGTAATATGAGATATATCTTCAAAATCTTTTGTATTATGGGACGGAGGGAGTGCTAAAAGTTAGTACTGCTCCCTCTGTCTTTATATACGATCGATTCCTCCGTTCCTCGTGGAACTGAGATTGCGCAGGTGTGCTCGACCAAGAAACACACAGCTCGATCATTAAGCTACCCATGGCTCCACTCAGAGAAGTTATGGTTGCTATGCGCGCAGCATTTTGTGAAAATATTTGGCTATTGATGCTACTGCTCAGCACGGCCCTGGCTGCGCCCTTCGCCGCTGGGGAAACGGCGCTGTGCAAGAACACCACGTGTGGTGGCGTTGACATCCCTTACCCGTTTGGCATCTCAACTGAGAGCTGCGCAATGGGGTCTGGCTTCGATGTCGACTGCACCGACACCGGGAACGGCGTCTACAAGCCCTTCTATGGAGATGTCGAGCTCCTTGGCATCGATATCCAGCGTGGTCAAGCCCGTGTAAACAACCACATATCCTCTTCCTGCTACGACGCGATCTCCAAAGGCATGAACTCCACTGAGTGGTTTCTCAACCTGACTGATACGCCTTTCATGCTCTCCGACTCCAACAAGTTCACCGTCGTTGGCTGCCGGACACTAGCCTACATCGCCGACCAGGATTACGTGGGGAAGTACATGAGCGGCTGTGTGTCAGGCTGTCGGCGAGGTGATGTGTCGAAGGCGATGAACGGCATCTGCTCTGGGATAGGCTGCTGCCAGACAGCCATCCCAAAGGGTCTGGATTACTACCAGGTGTTCTTCGATGTTAGCAGCATGAACACGTCGGGGATCTACAACCGCACACCCTGCAGCTACGCGGTGCTAATGGACTCCTCCAACTTCACCTTCTCAACCACCTACTTGACTTCATTGGAATTTAACTCCACCAACGATGGCCAGGCGCCTATGGTGCTTGATTGGGCCATCCGGAGCGCCAACACCTGTGAGGAGGCACAGAAGAAGAATGACTCTTACGCGTGCAAAAGCACTAATAGTGAGTGCTTCAACTCAACCAACGGATCAGGCTACATCTGCAACTGCTCCAAAGGGTACGAAGGCAATCCTTACCTCCAAGGTAGCAACGGCTGTCGAGGTGAACTTTCTTATTGTCCCATCATACCATATTCAGAATTTTAAAGTTGTGACAATTCATACGACATAGTCTTAAACGTTTCATGATTTGTTTTCTTCTTCATCCAGGCTACTTTTTTCAGGAATAAGTTTAGGTGGTTAATTTATAACCAACTAAACTTATTCCTTCAGAAATTTAAATAAAATAAGGTTTCTCACCCTTTTCCCTGATTTCCAATGTAATGTTCGTTTATGATTTTGACTTTTTCCCCATTTCATATTTGAAATTTTCCTGTTTTTCCAATTTTTCCAGATCACCAAATTCTTTTTTCTATATCTTATGCCCCATTATTTATTTTTCTGATTAGCTTCTCCTTTCCACAATTTTCCGTTCTTTATTATTTGTTGATTACAATATTTCGAGAAGTAATGGTATACCTTTTCAAAATGTCTTTTGTTTTTTAGATATTGATGAATGTCTATATTCGAAGACTTACCCTTGCTATGGAAAATGTCGTAATAAACCTGGCGATTTTGATTGTACCTGTCAAGCGGGCAGCAAAGGAAATGCCACTATTCCAGGAGGATGCCGAAAAGACTTTTTACCGCTAAAAGCACGGCTGGGAATTGGTAGGCACATGTTTCACTGTTCCGGATCTGGTCGTGAACTGTTCATGTACATCGATGTTAAAACTCTGATTTTAACACACTTACTCAAATATTTGACACTAATGTCAAATATTTGTTTATGCAGGAAATGTTGTCTGTGTATTAGCCGGCCTATTTGGATTCCTTGGGTGGGAAGTGATACGCCATAAAAGGAGCATGAAAAAACAAGCTCTCTTAAGACAGACAGATGAATTTTTTCAACAGCACGGAGGCCAGCTACTTCTAGAAATGATGAAAGTTGAGGGCAATGCTGGGTTCAACCTCTATGACAGACAGGAGATCGAGACTGCCACGAATAACTTCAACAAGGCGCACATCGTTGGGGAAGGAGGGCAGGGAACCGTTTACAGGGCAGTGTTAGGCGGAGTTGCCGTCGCAATTAAAATGTGCAAGGAGATTGACGAGAGCAGGAAGATGGAATTCGTGCAGGAACTAGTCATACTTTGCCGTGTCAACCATCCTAACATTGTCAAGTTACTCGGTTGTTGCCTCCAGTTTGAGGCACCCATACTTGTGTACGAGTTTGTGCAGAACAAAACACTGCAAGAGCTGATGGATCTGCAAAGGAGCAGGAGGTTCTATGTCACACTAGGAACCCGCCTGAGGATTGCCGCGGAATCAGCCGGCGCACTTGCACATCTCCACTCTCTACCACACCCTGTACTCCATGGTGACGTAAAGCCAGCCAACATCCTACTTGCCGAGGGATTGGTCGCAAAGGTGTCTGACTTTGGTTGCTCAACAATTGATGAGAATACTCAGGCTGTGCCCAAAGGCACACCAGGGTATATTGACCCAGACTACCTACTTGAGTACGAGCTCACAGCCAAGAATGACATATATAGCTTCGGAGTTATTCTTGTTGAGCTTCTAACTGGTATGAAGCCATTGTCAAAAGAAAGGAAGAGCTTGACCTCATTGTTTCTGGAGGCTATGGCAGATGGCACAGTCCGTGAGCTCCTTGATAGTGACATAGTTGATGAAGCTTGCATGAGAGTGATCCATCGGGCTGCAGTGTTGGCAAGTCAATGTTTGGTTGTTCCGGGTATGGCAAGACCAACAATGGCTCTGGTAGCAGAGGAGCTCAAGTATCTTGCGCTAGCAGATGAAGTGCATCAATGCCCACAACCACCATTTGTGCTTGAGGGGATGAGCTTTATGGATATGGGAAGCACAGTATCCATTTGGTACGATGAGAGCAGGACCAGCGGGGTTTACAGCCTGGAGAATAAGGCCGTGTTGAGCACAGAATTCTCTAGATGATAGGTAGATCGATCACATGCTTTGTTGAGTGTCTTCCTTGTGTCCATTAGAGGCATTAAGGGTTGTTCCGCACTTTAGAGGCATCCATTGTGAGGACTAAGAATACAAGAACATGTACACAATGTATCATTTAGTGTTCTATAGAACTAATGATCAATTAGCAGAAATGTAATGAAACAACTAGTACTGGTAATTACCTCCTTAACTCCTCATCTCCTCGGCTCCTCCTTGTCCATGCCTGTCACTGCACGAGCACACCGCAAGAGTTCTTTGCAAGCGTAATGACGACAGCAGCGGTCCGGGGGGAGGGGGGTTCTTCCTTCTCCCATCACCATGGCTCAGGACGGTGGTAGTGAAGGTGGTTGCTATCGGCTAGTATTTTGTTCTAGTGAGGCAATTCGAAGTGGTGGTGCATTGGCGACAATGCGCTTGTGAGGAGGGCCTCGCGGCGTAGGGGAAGCTGATCGTGACGAGGCAGGGGCGACGCTCCCGTTGGCCTGCTAGATCCTGCAGTCGGGCGGTGTGGCAGCTCGGTGTGGTGGGCAGCGGCGGTGGCAGCAATGTTGGCTAGCTGGTGCGGCTAGAGGTGGATGCAACAAAGGAGCGCCAGGAATGCGACAGTGACTGAAGTGGCATGATTCGACCTAATGGCTAGATCCGATCTATTCTAATGAGCAAGCCGAGGAGTGGAATTTACTGGGGTGGAAGGATCTAGCCTAATGGCCAGATCATGTGACCTTATGGTGTGCAACACAAGAGTTATACTTGGTGGTGCCCATAGCGGCTAGGGCACAATGTGAGATATAGGGCCTAAGAGCCACTAGACGTGATGTATGCATGCCTGGATTCATTCGTGCAGTGGCACACGATGTTAATTGGAATTTTTCTCTTCCTCCTTTGGACGGCGCCGTCGACGAGTGAAGGCACTAGGTAGGGGCAGAGAGCTGTCAGATATAGAGAATGGACCCAACTGATGTTTGCGGTGAGGTGGCAAATGAACCCGGTCAGACCGACTCAGACGTGGATTGGATTGTGACGAGGGGTTGTGGGAGTTTGGCAACATCTCAGGATCGCCTAAGTGCAGGTTTTTGTTGCGGAAAAACTTGTCAAGCAGCAAAAAATATTTGGCAGGGCGATTATAACATCAAAGTTTTTAAGTAATTGAGGGGTGTGGTGGAATAGGAAAGAAGCAAGTTTAGAGCAAGACAAAAGAATATTTGAAGCTTAGGCTTAGTTCAGTAGGGAGTTCATATGTGCTATCTCCATGACACATAAACGAGGTAAGCCATTTAACACATGATTAATTGATTATTACAAATTTTAAAAGTAGGTTGATTTTATTATTTTAATTGATCTATAGGTTGGGCATACCTATGAAAGACATATGGAATAATCACATGTCAATCACACATAAGGGATGAAGTAGCATTGTTCTGAACAATTCGCTATAACTTCACACACAAGGGATCAAGGGATAGTTCTGACAATTAATTGCATTTTTAGAACTAATACTACATGTGCATGATCAAATACACAGAGAGACAAATTATATTATTTGTGTGCCCACACTAAAATTTAAGGAAGATAGCCAGAATATCTAGTTTTTGGGTAATTGAATTACCTTTGTCATGAGAGCAGCCACCGAAAACATAGGGATTTCCTGCGAAGCCAGCATCGCAGCCACACAGATATCAAAAGCTTGTTGAATCCAAGCATGTGCTATCAGGTATTATTAAGGGGAACAAAAGGGGCGGGCAAGGGGTGGTGCCACGTTAGATTTTGCTACAGTATCTACAATGTGCGCGGGGTGGAATTTTTGTGAAATGAACATTCGTTTGGTCTTGATCCTCATCTATTTGGCGCTTATACCCCAGTTGAGCTGCCTGTGGGAGTGGAGCTGAAGCCATCGCTAGACCGTTAATTCCGCTGTTGTTTTTCTTTTCTTTTGTAAGTATGTAACGTTATTATTATGATGGATTTGTATATTAAATTGTCAGTTTGTGTACCTCGGCTGATTCCTGGACGAGGATTTTATGCACAAATTAGTTCGGAAATTATTAGTGAATTTCCGGGCGTGACAAGTTGGTATCAGAGCCATCTCGACTGTAGGATAAGCCAAATGGTCAAACCTTAAGGACTAATTTTCCGAAAACATGATTTGTGAAAATTTTCCTTTCTTCCTTCTCTAGAATTCTCTATAAATCATTTTATCATCCTCTCCCCTCCTGCTTTCAACTTGAGTAGTTCTGAAACTAGTTGTCGAAACTAGAAGATGTTGATGTGGTCAACTTATGGAGGTCAGTCAAGTGGATTGAGGAAGGACCGAAGTGCCAAGTGGTCAAGATGGAATGAAGTTTGGATACTACCTTAGAACCTATGCCGCCAAACTATCCTTGGCAGAATAGTTAGTAGGGTAGAACGTTTGTTGCTTGTTTGTGTGTAGGTATGGTTGCATTCCCGCCATTGAAGTAGTTCAATGATGAGCGTGTAACTATACTAGGTTGCTTGCTTAATCAACTTGAACAATATAATGGTCTACACACATCAGATCAGTGTTAACCTGGTTAAGGTCTTGTCTTTAGTGTAACCCTTATCCTCCTATCTTCTCCAATATGCAACAGATGGTGAACACTCGCGCCAGTGGAAGTGGAAACAATAACAATGAAGGGAACCCAACTCTTGCTCAAGTTCTGACTCAACAGACTCAGTTAATGAACATGATGATACAGCAGATGCAGAACCAGCTCAACCAAGGGAACAACAATGCTCCACCGCCGCAGAACAAGTTAGATGATTTTCTTCGTGTGAGGCCACCTACCTTTTCTAGCACTACCAACCCAGTGGAAGCAGGTGATTGGCTGCACACTATTGAGAAGAAGTTGGAACTGCTCCAGTGCACGGATCAGGAGAAAGTTGTTTTCGCTTCACATCAGTTGCAAGGACCTGCTTCAGAATGGTGGGATCATTTCCGGATGAACAGAGCAGGAGGACAACCAATCACTTGGGAAGAGTTTACAAAAGGATTCAATAAGACACATATACCTGCAGGAGTTGTTGCTTTGAAGAAGCGTGAGTTCAGGACACTGAAGCAAAAGGATCATACCATGACAGAGTATCTATATGAGTTCAATCGTCTAGCTTGCTATGCTCCAGAAGATGTGCATACTGACGAGGAAAGACAGGAGAAGTTTTTGGAAGGCTTAAAGGATGAACTGTCAGTTACGTTAATCTCTCATGACTATGCTGATTTTCAGCAGTTGGTTGACAAAGCAATTCGACTTGAAGATAAAAAGAACAGGATGGACAACCGTAAGAGAAGAATGACTGTTTTCCAGGAGGCACAGGGTAGTAGCCAGAGGCAGCGTATCAAGCCACTCCAAATTAGTGAATCTTTTTCTGCAGGTCAAGAACAGTCACAACAGTTGGGCATCAGTGGTGAGATCAAATCAGAGACTAATTGTCACATCCTGAAAATTCAAAATATATAAATTGTTGTTTAATTGGAATTTTTAGAAATGATTTTAAAAGCCTTGAAAAGAAGATCTAATTTTAATTAATAAATTCCAATATAAAATGGGGCCAGATAAAATTTCATTAAATACTTTGCTTAATTCTATAATTCCTAGATTTTTCTGGGATTTATTTGAGCTAAGGAAGTATTTTTAATAAATGGAATTGCATTTAAGAAATAATTTAAATTGAAAAAGGTTTTAAAAAGTCTTCTTTTGGCTTTGGGCCGAAAGTCGGCCCAAAACCGCTCTCTCTCTCTCCTCGGCCCAAGTCGGCCCAGTCCAGTCCGCCGCCGCGCGCGCGCCCTCGCTTGCTGACAGGTGGGGTCCACCTGTCAGGTTCGTCTTCCCCGAGCCGCCGCCGCCGCCCGAAACCCTAGCGCGCCGTCGCCGCCGTTCCCTTCCAAATTCGGCCGCTCTTTTCCTTCTCCGGCCGAATCAAAAGAGGGGAAATGATCTTCGAGATCTCCTGTACCTTTTCTCTTTTGGAATCATCGGTTAAATCGCTTTGGAAGTTCGTGGATTCGAGGTCGAATCGGATCGGTCTCTTTCCTCCGAACTCCAAACTTTCCTTCTCGTCGCCGGTCGCCGTGGGCCTTCGCCGCCGCCTTCCAACCCCTTTAAAAGGACCCCCGGTGTCTCCTCTACCCGCCGCCACCCTCGCCTTCGTCTCTCGTCGCCCGTAGCGCTCTAGCGCCGTGTGCCCTAGCGCCGCCGTCGCCGCCGTCGCTCCAGCCGTGCGCCGCCGCCGTTCCAGTCGTCGCCATCGCTCGGGAAGGTCGTCATCGTGGTCGCCAAGTCGCCGCCGTCCTCGTCCGCCGCTTCGCCACCGCCGGAGACCGCCGGAGCACCGTCGCCGCCGTCAACCCGAAGACCGCCGCCGCTTCAACCTCGTCGCCGTCGCCGTCCGTTGGTCTTCCGCCGCTCCTTTGGTCATCGGTGAGTTCGCCGCGTCGCGCTCTACCCGTTGGTGTCCTCCGTTCGTGCCGAAGCGCCGCTGTTCGCCGGCGAGCGTGCGCTGTCCGAGCCGCCGAGCCGCCGCCGCCGGTGGTGACGTCATCGCTGACGTCATCGACCCCGTCTCCCGTGAGCCGGTCGTGGACCAATCGATCTCGGCCGTCCGTTTTGGATCAAGTCGATCTCGGCCGTCCGTTCGCGTGAACCGTCGCCCGTGCGCCCGGTCCACCGAAACCCTAACCCGCTGACGCAATAAATCCCTTTTTCCTTTTCAAAAATAATTCATTATTGCGTCATAATTCAATTAAAATCAATATGTGTTTTAATCCGATTAAATCTTCAAAAATTCATAACTAATTCATCTTAGCTCCGATTTAGTTGGTTCAAGTCTCTAAATTTTTCTAAAATTGAGATCTACATGTTAAAAATATCCACATGTACTGTTCATGCTTGTTTATGTGCTGTTTTGGTGTTTTTGCTTCTTTTTGTTTAGATTCCGTCGTTTCCGGAGAGTCCGTTTTCGCCGGAGAAGAGTTTGAAGAGTTCCAAGGCCAGCAAGGCAAGTCACACAGATCCCAAACAACCCTTTGAGCATGTTGATCCTATTTAAAGCTATTGTTTCTATTCAAATATTGCATTTATTTTCGAATGTCATTGGGTGGAATTAACCTATTGTTTGTTATAGCCCTTTTGTTCTTGATTACCTTATTCCTTGATACCTTGGGTTATTATAATTTGACTAGTTGAGCTTTATTTATATTAGTTCAACTAGATATTAGACATAATTGCTTAGCCCTGCTTAGAAACATTAGCTCACTATTGGGATAACTTATGACTCACTATTATTTAATGATGGCTTAATGATAGTTCACGATGGTCAATCGTGATTAGTTAATTAATTAATGTGCCAACTAAAACCTGATAATGGTGGGTTGTGAGCACATGGTTTTGATGGTCGTGCTCATGACAATTAAGGACCGGTTCACGAGTTTCGGTTGTGAAACATTAACCGTGCCAACCACAAGCCAGCGTGGGCAACGGCTTTATCTTTTGTATAACATGGTTCATTGCGGGGCACCAGATTGAGAAGTGGCGGAGATAAGAACACGGGGGTCGCTGGGGAGTCCATGCCTTGTTTATAAGAGGGTGATTATGATCCAGGAAGGTGCGCTGCGGTGGATTGTGTTATGCAAGGGGTATTGTCACAACTCCTTTCCGAGGTACCGTGGTGGTATTGAGGCACATGGTGACATGATGTGGGGTTGTGTCTTGTGGGTACAGTGGTACACCTCTGATCAGAGTAAAACTATTCGAATAGCCGTGCCCGCGGTTATGGGCGGGTCTAACAATGTCTTTCGTGATTAGTCTCACACTTCTCACCATAGTAAATGATGCTATAATTGGTAATAATTTGATTAGCTCCTGGTTTGGAATGGTATATTCCTGGTTTGGAGATAGAACTGTGCAGCCGGGATGGTTGTTCAGAATGGTTGGGCCTATACAACAGGGTATGTTGTATAGCGTTGGATTAATATTGTTTAATACTTAACTGTTTTATTAAATTCTCAAATGTTTGCTAAATGCTGCTTTTGCAAATGAAACCCTATTATGCCATCCTTTGTTATCCTGTGCACTTGCATATTTGCTGCGTGGCTTGCTGAGTATGTCATATACTCACCTTGCAATCATTCATCAGAGGAAGAGTTCTACAATGATGCTGATGGTGTGGAGGATTAGGTGTAGCCTTGGTCAAACTGCCTGTGGAGTGGAGCCGTCTGCGCCGTTTATCTTATTTTCCGCTGCTTAGATCTTTATTGATTGAGAGGAACTATCTACCTCTGTAATGACATTTTATTCGCTTATTACTTAGAGTAATAATTGTACTCTATTATCAATTTGTTATTGTGTGCCTCGGCTGATTCCTGGACGAGGGTTCACACACATGTAAGCGTTTGGAATTTTGGATAGAAATTCCGGGCGTGATACTAATGCAAGCAATAAAGATAATGTTGAGCAAGCTACTCAATTAGTGCCAGTTCAGCAGGATCAGTCTCAAGAGAATAACAGTAGTGGAAGGGAGCAGCAGGTATGTTTCAACTGTTACAAGCCAGGTCACTTTTCAAGAGAGTGTTCGAAGCCGAAGCATCAGCAGCCGCAAGGTCAAGTCAACAACATTGTCGTCACAGGAGCCAATGCAGTGCCAGTTGCGTCTTCAAGAGTTGCGTCTTCAAGTGTTACAACTCAGCCACCAGTTTCAAAGCAGCAGTAGTTTTTTTTAAAGCCTTAGAATAATTATCGGAGTTATGGAATAAGATAGACTGCAGTTTACCTATTTCCTTTTTCTTTCTAGCCGTTCCGAATCTCGGGACGAGATTCTTTGTAAGGGGGGTAGATTTGTCACATCCTGATTTTTTGTTTCAGGATTTATAAATTATTTAATAAATTATTATTAGAATTTATATTAAATGTTTATTAATTTACAAGTGAAGTTAAATGTGGGAAATAAAATTTCCTAAATATAAAGCATGGATGGATTTAATTTTTATTAAATTCTCCATGGTTAATTATACTCTCTGGAATATTCTCGGATTTTTCGGAGCTCAATTCCTAATTTTAATCATACAAAGAGCATTTCAGTAATTACCCACATATTAAATTAATCATTAAATGGTCTAATTATAATTTTTTTAAGTACTTTGAGTGTCCAAGTATTTCCATGATTTTTCTTGAAATTATTTGAGCATTGGAAGTATTTTTAACAATTCAAAGATCATTTAAGTGATTATTTTAATTGGGAAAGTAATAAAATTCTCCTCCCTTGTCTTAGGCTGAATCGGCCCATTCCATTCCTTCCTCTTCTCTCCCTCCTCGCGCGCGTGCTGTGCAGCCCACGCCGGCCCAACCTGAGCCGCCTCCTCTCCTCTCAGCCCAGCCGGAAAAGTCTACTTGCCCTCCCTGCGCTACTGTTCATCTTCTAGCTCAGGCAGAGCCCGAGCCAGCCGTGCCGTGCACAGTGCCGCCGCCTCCTCCTTCCAAATCTCGCCTCCCCGTTGCTCCTTTTTCCAATTTAGTTGAGGGGAAATATTCCTCTTATCCTCCTCTATCTTTACCCCCAAAAATCGGAGCTAATCGTTGAGTATCTAATCCGAATCGAACTCGTTTTCGAGTTTATCTCCAAAACTGAGTTTTTGATTTCCCGGATCGATTTCTTGCGAGAGGAGTCCGATCTCTTCAATCCAAGGCTATAAATAGGACCCCCTAGTCCTCTTTCGTTTGCCCCTCTCGCGTGGTCTCCCGTGCCCCGTAGCCTCTCCGCCGCCGCCGGCCGAACTTCGGCCGTGTCGCGTCGTCGCCTCCGCCGTTGCCGCCGGTCGCCGTCACCGCCGTAAGGTGCGCCGAGGTATGGGCAAGCTCGGCCACTCCCTCCCCGTCGCCGCCGTCGACCGAAGCCGCGCCGCCGCTAGACCTCGTCGCCGGCCGTCGTCGTTCGTCGTTTGGTTCGAGGGTGAGTACCGTTGGGTTCGTCTCGTCGTCCTCTACGTGTACATGTCCTCTAAAGTCGCAGCCGACCATCCAATCTCCGGCGAGGTCGCCATCTTGGTCCGGCCATTGATGAGGTCATCATGACGTCATCATCGTTTTTCTTTTTCCTGTTTTTCTAATAGATTAAATCTTCGGAAATTCATAACTAAATCATCGTAACTCGGATTCGACTGGTTCAAGTTGCTAAATTCATCTAAAATCAAGATCTACATGCTAAAAACATCCACATGTACTGTTTATGCTTGTTTTTGTACTGTTTATTTGGTTTTTATTAGTCTTTTTCTTCGTTTTGCGTGTTAGCTTGTCGTTTCCGTCGTTGCGAAGGTTCGTGAGTGCGCCGGAAGTATTCAAGAAGATTAATTGAAGACCGAATATTGCAAGGCAAGTCACACAGATCCTAAACACAATCCTTTGAGCATGTTGATCCTATATTTAAATTCTTTATTTATTTCAACTGTGCATTTATTTTTGAATGTCACTGGGTGGTGTGAATCTATTCCTTTGTTATGGCCTGTTTGCATTGATTACTCTATTCCTTGATACCTTGGGATATTATAATTTGACTAGTTGAACTTTATATATATTGGTTCAACTAGATGTTAGATATAATTGCTTAGCCATGCTTAGAAACATTAGCTCACTAATGGGATGAATCATATATACTACATTATTATTTATGGTTATATTTAATGGTAGCTCACGATGGTTAATCGTGTTATGATAATTAATTGGTAATTAAAATATGATTAACGGTGGGTTGTGAGCACATGGTTTTGAAGGTCGTGCTCATGGCAATTAAGGACCGGTTCGCGAGCTACCGTTGTGAAACATTAACCGTGCCAACCACAAGCCAGCGTGGGCAACGGCTTTACCTTTTGTATAGCATGGTTCATTGCGGAGCACTAGACTGAGAAGTGGCGGAGATAAGCCCACGGGGGTCGCTGGGGAGTCCATGCCTTGTTTTATAAGGGGGTGATTATGATCCAGGAATTGTGCACTGTGGTGAGTTGTGTTGTGCAGAGGGTATTGTCACAGCCTCTATTCGGGTACTTTCCAGTATTGCGACGCATGTTAGACATGATGTTGAGGCTGTGTCTTGTGGGTACAGTGGTACACCTCTGGCCAGAGTAAAACTATTCGAATAGCCGTGCCCGCGGTTATGGGCGGGTTGAGCAATGTTTTTCGTGATTAGTCTCACACCTCTTACAATAATTATTGATGCTATAACTGGTAATAATTTGTTTAGCTCCTGGTTTGGAGTTAGATCTGTACAGCCGGGTATGGTTGTTCAGGATGGTTGGGCCTGTGTAGCATGGGTGTGTTGTTCAGTGTTGATTAAAATTTCTGATTAATTACTCCACTGTTTTACTTCTCTTAAATGTTTTGCTAAATGCTGCTTTTGCAAATGAGCCTATATTATGCCATCCTTTGGTATCCTTGTGCATTTGCATATTTGCTGTGTGGCTTGTTGAGTATGTCATATGCTCATTCTTGTAATAATCAATCAACCTCAGTTGAAGACAAGTTGCGAAGGAGAAGACGTTTGGCTTATACCCCAATTGAGCTGCCTGTGGGAGTGGAGCTGAAGCCATCGCTAGACCGTTAATTCCGCTGCTGTTTTTCTTTTCTTTTGTAAGTATGTAACGTTATTATTATGATGGATTTGTATATTAAATTGTCAGTTTGTGTATCTCGGCTGATTCCTGGACGAGGATTTTATACACAAATTAGTTCGGAAATTATTAGTGAATTTCCGGGCGTGACAATCAGCTAGGTTGAGCGTTCCACCGTGAGCATAGTACCAGAACTTCGATCGTTCTGTCCAATTAGCGGTGGCCGGTTCGATACCCCTCTCAAGCAAGCTAGCCTCTATCTCCTCTCACTTTGGCATCGCGACGCTATAGCTGCCTGATCCCAAGTGGTGATGGTACTTCTTCTTGACGTCATTTTCTTTGTTTCTTTCCATCATCGCCTGCCCTTGTTCACCTGTCTTATATGCAACGAACTCGTCCCAGTGATCCCTTAGCTTTGGGAATGTGTCGAAGTTCGGTGTCTGCTCCTTCAGGATATATTTCTTGTACAGCTCTCCCTTGAAGCTCTGAAAGTGTTCTGCCATTTTCTTCAGAGTCCACCTTTTCACTTTGTCCTCTGTACCCGCGGGAAGGGTGAATGTCTCGAGCATTGTGGTCCACAGCATCTCTTTCTCCGAATCTGTGACAAAGCTCTCATGATCTCCGCGTGCCCTTGTTCTTCGCCAGTACACCGTACTGACAGGCACGTTATCCCGCACAACCCAACCGCTGTGACGTACATAGTTCTTGGCGGCTTCTGCCGGGGCACTAGGTCGTCCATCTTCTTCCACTTCCGTTATGATGTGCCAACCCTCAAGCTTCTTCGCGGCACCTCGTTGCCCACGTGCCCTCTTCTGTCCAACGGAGGGTTGACTTCCACTGGCCTCCTCCTCCTGGTTCCCCTCCACATCCCTTTCCACGTGCCCCTCCTAATTCCCCTCCGCATCCCTCTCCACGTTCCCTTCCTCGTTCAAATACTGGTTTGGATCCTCGTTCCCATCTTTTTCGTTCCAGTACTGGATGCTTCCCTCCGCGATTGTATCGTACAATATCTGTTCCTCATCGCGATCAGCCATCTGTTCATACAGGAAACATCTGCTAAGTCATGAGACATTTATGTTTTAACAATCTTATATGCTAACAATCATATGCTAAGTCTAGGTGACGTATATTATAGGACCCTAGCTAGTCAATAAATTATATAGTAAGTCTAATTACAAATCTAATAATCTTATATTAAAACTCAAATAATCTTATACTAAAACTCAAATAGTGATAAATGCTAAGTCTAGGTGACGTATATTATAGGACCCTAGCTAGTCAATAATTATATACTAAGTCTAATTACAAATATAATAATCTTATATTAAAACTCAAATAATCTTATACTAAAACTCAAATAGTGATAAATGGTAAGTCTAGGTGACGTATATTATAGGACCCTAGCTAGTCAATAATTATAAACTAAGTCTAATGACAAATATAATAATCTTATATTAAAACTCAAATAATCTTATATGCTAAGACAAAAATAGCCATGTATGCTCAGTGTAACTGTCGTATATTAGAACCCTACACAATCTTACATGTTAAGTCTAATTACAAATCTAATAATCTTATACTAAAACTCAAATAGTGATATATGCTAAGTCTAGGTGACGTATATTATAGGACCCTAGCTAGTCAATAATTATATACTAAGTCTAATTACAAATATAATAATCTTATATTAAAACTCCAATAATCTTATACTAAAACTCAAATAGTCATGTATTCTAAGTGTAACTGTCGTATATTAGAACACTACACAATCTTATATGCTAATTAAGTCTAATTACAAATCTAATAATCTTAATTGCATTACAAATATAACAATCATATATATATAATTACGTCACTTACCTGGGCGAATTCCTTCGAGGGCTAGCTCTACCACTCCGGCTTGAGGGACGACTCCGACAACGTCTTTTCTGCAAGATACAAAAAGATGTATTAGAATAAACGCGAAGTAACATATATTGCATTTGACGTTCACGTTTCGTTCACGATATCGTTCACGTTCGCGTTCTCGTTAAGGTCACGTTTCATTCACCTACATTTGTTCGTTCACGTTCATTAACCTGCCTATAATTGCATTTCACGTTCACGTTCGTTGGCTCGTTCACGTTCGTTCGCTCGTTCTCGTTCACGTTCATTCACCTTGTTCTCGTTCACGTTCGTTCACTCGTTCTCATTCACGTTCGTTCGCTCGTTCACATTCTCGGTGTGGCGGCAGCGGGACGGCGGCGGGGCGGCGCGGCGGCGGCGTGGTGCCGCGCGCGGCATCGGGCCGGCGCGCGGCGTCGGCGTGGCGCGGCGGTGGCGTGTGGCGTCGTGGCGTCTCGTGGCGCGGCGTCGTCGTGGCGCGGCGTCGTCGTGGCGCGGCGTCGTGTCGTGACGAGGTCGGCGTCGGCGTCTGAAACTCGGCGGCCGGCGGCAACCGAGAGGGAGAGAGAGAAATCGAGATCGGAGAGAGAGATTGAGAGGGAGGCGGCGCACGGCGGATCTCACCCCGGAGATCCGGCGGCGGCGGAGGTGGCAGAGGCGGCGGCGATGATGACGAGCGCAAGACGACGGCGAGATACGGCGGCGGCGTCGGCGCGGCGATGCCCTAGGCAGTGGCGGTGAAGGAGAAGCCGAGAGAGATCGATCGGGCAAAAACTTCTAAGTGTTGGTGGAGAAGACGAGGGCGCGCATCAGGAATATATATAGCCCTAGATCTTTAGTCCCGGTTGTACAACCGGGACTAAAGATCTCTTTAGTCCCGGTTGTTCTCAACAACCGGGAGTAAAGATATCTTCCCGCTATTTCCAAATTATTTTTAAACCCAGTTAGGGTTTAGAACCGGGACTACTGATAAGCGCACTGAATATTATTTTCCATTACATATGTGTTTATAAAATAGAAGATAATGCATTACAATTATTTAAAGTACAAAGATTAATGACAAATACTTTGAAAACTTATTGTTGTCTGTAATAAATTAAGTGGATAAAACGTAATAAGCAAATATATGATTTAAAATTAATAAATAAAAATTCTAATAATCATATATACTTAGCATATGAATGATATTATTAAATTGATAAAAAAACTCTAATTAACATATGTATATACATACGGCATGATTTAAAATTAATAAAAATTGTAATCATCATATATATACTTAGCATAGGAATTATATTAAATTAATTGTTAAAAACTCTAATTAATATATGTAAATGCCACATGCATGATTTAAAAATTTTAAAAATTCGAATAGTCATATATAATTGGCATATGAATGATAGTAAATTAAATTGTGAAAAACTCTAATTAACATATGTAAATGCCACAGGCATGATTTGAAACTTTTAAAAATTCTCTAGTCAATTATAATTAGCATATGAATGATAGTAAATTAAATGTTAAAACTCTAATTGACATATGAAATTGCCACCTGCGTGATTTAAAACTTTTAAAAATTGTAAGTATTGCATATAACTAGCATATACATGATTTAAACTTGTTAAAACTTCTAATAATCGTGCGTAATTAACATATGCCATACATCAATTAATTTATATGGATAATCAATACACTCAAATAGTTTACATCGTGTGCACAATAATTTCGGCAATACATCAGCGGTGACGGTTGACCGCACGTACTTTCTCCTCACTATTGTTCCCTCATTGTGATCGCTACGTGAGTAAGGGGTGTCTTCATTTGATAGGAGGATGCAAGGGTCAATCGTCACCGTGAAAGGGGGTTGTCCATCCAACTGATCGTAATCCTCGTCAGTCTTGTCCTTAGCTCCGACGATTTTTTTTTTTGCCCGAGAGAACCACGTGACGCTTAGGCTCGTCAGGCCCTCTGCCCTTCTTTCCTTTGCTACACATGTCCTTCACGAAAAAGACTTGCGTTACATCATTGGTAAGGACAAAAGGTTCGTCCGAGTATCCAACCTTGTTAAGGTCAACCGTTGTCATCCCACTGTCATCAATCATTACGCCTCCAACAGTCAACCTAACCCATTGGCACCGGAACAGAGGGACCTTGAGAGGACCATAGTCAAGTTCCCATATGTCCTTGATGGCACCGTAATACGTGCCAGTTGTTCCATCGTGTCCCATGGCATCGACACGAACAGCGCTGTTTTGGTTCGTGCTCTTCATGTCTTGGGCTCTCGTGTAGAATGTGTACCCATTGATCTCATATCCCTAGAATGTCGCGATTGACCCAGACGGTCCCCTCGCCAGGAAGGCAAGTTGTTGGTTGATCAACTCGTTACCCATGAGATGTTGTCGTATCCACGCGGGGAAAGTATCAATGTGATGCTGTGTAATCCATGCATCGGACTTACCGATGTTCCTGGCGCGAACTAGAGCCAAGTGCTCCTCGATGTAAGGAGCTACCAATGAAGATTGTTGCAGAACCGTGAAATGGGCTTTACGGAATAAATTGTTGTCTACCGTCATTATTGCTTTCCTTCCGAGAGTTCCCTTTCCCCGTAGTCTCCCTTCATGGCGTGATTCAGGTACCACGATTGGGCGAAGGTCTTCGATAAATTCTACGCAAAATTCGATGACCTCCTATGTTCCATAACCCTTGGCGATGCTTGCCTCTGCACGAGCACGGTTACGAACATACTTCTTCAGAACGCCCATGTACATCTCAAAAGGAAACATGTTGTGTAGGTACACAGGCCCGAGAATACTGATCTCTTTCACAAGGTGACAAAGCAGATGCGTCATTATATTGAAAAATGAAGGTGGAAATATCAACTCAAAACTGACGAGACATTGCACCACTTCATTCTGAAGGGCTTCTAATCTATCCGGATCGATGACCTTCTGTGAAATTGCGTTCATGAATGCACATAGCTTTGTTATTGTTGCCCAGACATTGTCTGGAAGGATACCCCGTATTACAACTGGTAGCAGTTGTGTCATCAACACGTGACAGTCATGAGACTTTAGGTTTGTGAAGTTCTTCTCCTTCATGCTTATTATTCGCTTGATATTCGTGGAGTATCCAGACGGTACCTTTATGCTCTCCAAGCATTCAAACATACTTTCCTTCTCTGCCTTGCTAAGAGTGTAGCTGGCTGGACTCAAGTAATGGCTTCCTTTCTCCTTTGGTTTCGGGTGAAGGTCGCCGCGTTGTTCCATATGCTTCAGATCATTACGTGCTTCCAGTGTATCTTTCGACTTTCCGTATACACCTAGGAAGCCAAGAAGGTTTACGCAAAGGTTCTTAGTGAGGTTTATCACATCGATTGCGTGGCGTACGTCTAAGAATTCCCAATAGGGTAACTCCCAAAATATAGAGTTCTTTTTCCACATCGCCGCGTGACCATCTCCGCTCTCTATAGGCTGGCTTCCAGGCCCTTTTCCGAACACTACTTTTAGATCTTTAACCATAGCAAACACTGTTTTCCCATTGCGATGTTTAGGCTTCGTACGGTGGTCAGCCTTATGTTCGAAGTGCTTGCCTTTCTTCCGTACCAGGTAGTTTGTTGCAAGGAATCGACGATGACCCATGTATACAACCTTCCTACAGTGCTTAAGATACGTACTTTCTATTTCATCCATACAGTGAGTGAAAGCCTTGTACCCCTTATTGGACTGTCCGGATAGGTTGCTAAGTGCAGGCCAATCGTTGATGGTTACGAACAGCAGCGCTCGTATGTTAAACTCCTCCTGTTTGTCCTCGTCCCACATGGGGACACCTTCCTTCTTCCACAACAGCTTAAGATCTTCGACCAGTGGTCTTAGGTACACATCGATGTCATTACTAGGTTGCTTGGGGCCTTAAATAATAATCGGCATCATTATGTACTTCCTCTTCATGCATAGCCAGAGGGGGAGGTTGTAGATACACATCGTAACGGGCCAAGTGCTATGGCCGCTGCTCATCTCTCCAAAAGGATTCATGCCATCCGTACTCAAACCAAACCGTATGTTTCGTGCATCCTTTCCAAATTCTTTAAATTTTCTGTCTATGTTTCGCCACTGCGAACCATCGGCGGGGTATCTCAGCATCCCGTCCTGTTGACGCTCTTCAGCGTGCCATCGCATTCTTCTAGCATTCCCCTTGTTCCTGAACAAACGCCTTATCCGTGGTATTATAGGGAAATACCACATCACCTTAGCAGGAATTCTCTTCTTTGTTAGCTGCCCGTCAACTTCTCCTGGATCGTCTCGTCTAATCTTGTATCGTAGTGCTTTGCAAACAGGGCATGCTTCTAGGTTCTCATACTCCTCACCGCGATATAGGATACAATCATTCGAACATGCGTGAATCTTTCGAACTTACAGTCCTAGCGGGTAGACTATCTTCTGAGCCTCGTACGTTGTCTCGGACAATTTGTTTCCCTCCGGAAGAATGTTCTTGACGAGTTTCAATAAATCGCCAAATGCCTTGTCACTAACCCCATTTTTTGCCTTCCATTGCAAGAACTCCAGAGTGGTATCCAACTTTTTGTGCCCCTGCTCGTAACCTGGGTACAACGAAGTTCTGTGGTCCTCTAACATCTTGTCCAATTTATGGGCTCCCTTTTCACTTTCGCAGTCCTCCTTGGCGTCCTGCAACATCTGACCAAGATCATCCGCAACATCGTTACCGTCAGCATCCCTTTCCTCCTCGCCCGTTTGATTTCCTTCAAATCCAACGTACTGAGCAAAGTCCGGAATATTGTCGTCTTCCACTTCATCTTCTTCCATTTCAACAACTTGCTCTCCGTGGGATGTCCAACAATTATAGCTTGGCATGAACCCCGACTCAAACAAGTGGAAATGAATAGTCCTGGATGCAGAATACTCCTTCTGATTCTTACACTTATTGCATGGACAACAAATAAAACCCCTTTGCCTGTTAGCTTCGGCCACTCTCAAAAAATAGTGCACGCCGTCAATAAACTCTTTGGACCGCCGGTCAGCGTACATCCATTGCCGATCCATCTACATGAGTCGAAAAAAAATCGTACAAAAATAATTATTCTTACAATAATGACAGTCATAGAATAATTATAAGATAATTACAAACTGTTTCAACAGTCATACAATATGACATATCTTTATTCATACAAAAATCATAAAATATTACACCAAATAATTCTTATTTACTATTTCTAAAGTTTTAAACTAATTTTAATGTGTTTTACTTCTTTTAATTTTCATTTTAGTTTGTTTTCTAGTATTCAAGTTTAACTTTCACTATAGTTTTCCATCTCAACTATTTTATAAAACCTTCTTTAACAAATCAACTAAATTTCTATATATTCTTTCTTCCCCACACAAATTTTCCCCCTCATCAACTTACAACTAAATTTTGGAGACAAAAAAGTGTGCAAAACATAGCTGCAAATGTAATATGACAAAAAAAAACATTGGAGGATGAAGTTGCAAACCTTTTAGACACCTCCGATTTGTATGTAATCACCAAAATAAATTCACTAGAAATTTTGGCATAACCTCCCCTCTTTTTTGAAGAAATTTTGAAGCTTGCTCGGGCAGCTGGAGGAGGAAGAAGACATATATATATAGGGGTGGGACTTACCAATCGGGACTAAAGATCCCGGGGTGACAGGCCCTGACAGCATTTGAACCGGGACTAAAGATCATCTTTAGTCCCGGTTGGTGATCAAATATGCCCGTTACCCTTTTTAACCGGGACTAAAGATCATCTTTAGCCCCGGTTTTTATTGCATCCGGGACTATTATGGAATTCGGCCAACCGACGAAAGATGGTTTCATCACCAGTGACATTAATTGTTAGAAAAAAACAATTATAACTTTGCAAACGTAGACTGCATCGTCATAAACGTCTATAATGTTTGAAGAAAGTTTACTGTATTATATTCTTTACACATCTATCTATATATTATATACTGAAAATCCATTAAACATCTGTTATATACTAAAAGTTCATTGAACTCCCTACAAATGCTCTCAAACTGTCACGTGACATTTTACAAATATTCTTAAGACGCCACGTGACGATCTAATAAATTAGAATAAAATCCTAAAAGTTTTGATAAAAAAGAAAAAAAAATATAACCATTAATATTCCTTTAAATAGGTGGACCCACTAATTTTAACCATTAGATCTTTAAAAAAATCCAGTATCCCAACCCCGCCGTATAGGGGCACACACGTAAGTACATAGTCCCACAACCCTCCAACTCTCCTCGGAGATCCCACTCTCCTCTCCTATTTTCGAGCCAACATTTCCTATTTTCTAACTAACACATAATATATAAATAATAATAATCAGATAGTTAAATGATCATGACTCTCAAAGTTACATGCACTTTTCTCAATTTATTTGCATTTTATCATGCTATTTATAGTTAAATACATAATTCAAAATCCATTTACCCATATTTCCTATATAAAATTTAGATAATGTAGTTCTTTCTGACTACAAATATTTGAGTCTAAATTCCAGATTCAATCAGCACCAAAGAGCTTGGAACCATGATGCACACCCTGGGCCTGAACTCAACGGAGGCGGAGTTGCAAAATATTATTAGGTTGTGTTCATTAGTTGGGTTTGGGAGCTAATCTCTCTTACACACATAAAACAAAGCGGCTCATTACATTACATTAGAGTATTATTAATTAAGGATTAGTTTTTTTATATAAAATGGATTAATATATTTTTTAAAGCAATTTTTCAATAGAAAACTTTTAGAAAAAGCACCGTTTAGTTGTTTGGAAAGTGTGCGCACGAAAAACGAGGGAGCTAAGTTTGGAAAGGAGGGGGAAGAACACAACCTTAGCAAGGTGGACACCGATGAAAGCGCCAACATCGACTTTCCATGACTTCCTGAAGCTAATAGCACGCTAGATGATTATGTCAAGGACAAAGAACTGAGATGAGGTCCAGAGGAAGATGTTCCGCATCTTCGACAAGGACTAGAAAACAACTTCATTTCTATCGCTAAGGAGTTCATAATTAAATTTAGAAAAAAAAACAATTTAATTAAAATACACATTCAAAAATTTAGAAAACCCATTAAAACTATACAAAATGTATAATAAAATAACTATTAAAAGATGAGTCCAAATACAACATGATACGAGATTAAGTTCAATTTAAAATCCTTAAAAAGAAAATCTAGAATAAAAAAATAATTTGATTTGAAAACAAATTCGAAATTAGAATCACTCAATCACTAAATTCAAAATATAACAAATATTTTTTAAAGAACTTATCACTATTGATTCAGATGGATAAAGAATTGCGTATATATGAATCAATTAGAAAGAGGATTGACAGGGTGGTAAAAAAACATTTATTGCCCATAGAAGTTTATCGAGATTTCTCAAAAAAGAGATACAATGAACACCCAGTTAAATATAGAAAACACATTACTTTAATTTCAGTTTATTTTATTATAACTTTTTATAGAATAAACTAACATGCATGCCCGCGCGAATGCGCGGGCTGTCATCCTAGTTTAATAAAAACATGGACGGTCAATATGGTTTCGAGTTGGTTTGAAATTCATTGCTCTTCCTAGGAAAACAGAGGGTATATGAAAAGGCAGCAGTCTGAATTGTGGAAAAACAAAAGTGGTCTATGGTTGAAAACTAGATTTAAATTGGATTACTTATTAAAATCATTAAAATGATCAACTGACAGATAGTCATAAAAAAAGAAACCAATGGCAAACTCATCAATTATTGGGCTGTGCATGATATATGATGTAGTTGCTAAAAATAAATAGTAGAAACTAAAGACGAGCTCAGCATTGTATGGTGTAGTTGTCGGCAGCATCTGGCGGCATGCCTGATAATTAGCATCCATCATCGATTATTGGTGCCACCGAGGTGTTAAATGTGTGCTTTACGATAACTCCAGCAATTTGGTTCACAATAATAGAAGGCCGAGCTAAAACACACATTAATAAACATGTGTCGCGTCAACATGGCTTCGAGTTCGTTTAAAATCCATGTCCCTATCTATGAAAACAGAGATACGAAAAAATGATAAAAGAACAAGAAAAAAAATCGGTGGTAGTCTGAATTGTGAAAAACAAAAATGGTTTGCGGTTGGAAACAAGATTAAGGGCCCCTTTGATTTGTAGGAAAAATATAAGAATTTTGGAGGATTTCAATTCTATTGAAAAAAAAATCTTATGAAAGCCTTTGAAACGAAGGATTGAATCATATCCAATCCTTTAAAATTTCTATGAAATGAGTAATTCTATGTACATTTTAGAGAAAAGTTAGCAAGAGGTTTAACCTCTTGGAACATTTTCTCTGAGCCTATCTCTCTCATCTTATTCTTGTGTTTTCCTGTGGTCCAATCAAACGGCTATTTCTATGTTTTGCAATTCTCTGTTTTACAATTATATTTTTGCCAGAATCCTGTGTTTTTCTTATTTTTCTGTTTTTTTCATTCCTATGATTAAAAGGGGCTCTAAAATTGGATTAGTACTAAAATTGTTGAAAACATCAAATGCGTACTCATTTGATGTTTTCATTCCTATCTGCTTGCCTTGCTAGCCGGTGGTCACAGCGACACGCGTTGTCTGCATGGATTGACTCATCCGATTTCTTTGCATGCGTACCTTATTTCCCTACAAATTGCTTGGTTGACCAATTGGTGTGTAATTTTTCCTCTTCTTTAATTACACATCAAGCAACATTTTCACTGCTCAGCATTTTCACTTTGTCAATTGTACTACTTCACCTTCACCATCACCATGATGCTCTCCGCCACATCAACTGGGCGCGCTCGGCCTCGCCGTCCTGTCCCCGTCGTGCTTGTGGGCCTGTCCTGCACTGCAAGGCTGCGCCCTCAGTCAGACCGACGGCTGTTGAGGTCGTCGTGGGTTGGAGGTGCCGCCACACGGATGATGGTGTTGTACACTTCAACATGATGGTGTGGATCTCGGTGTATGCTAGATTGCCAGGGCAAGAGGGAGGCATGCAGCTCGGCCAGCTCCAGTGCATCAGGGGATTGGGCCGGCCGGTGCTGTGTGTGTGACGATGATGCTGGTGACGCGGTGTTGGATCGGAGCAGCTGGAGTCACCGGCTGCCGGGCACGAAGGTGGTGAGGATGTCGTGGTGCTTTTGTCTGGTGCCACATCATGTGCTTGGTGTGGTGGCGATCGGGCAGAAGGAGTTGTACTACAACCAGGTCCCAAAGAACACGAGGAGCATGACTGGTGCGCTCCTCTCTTCCTTCCGTTCGCGTAGTGAGTGAGCTGCACAAGCTCGTTCATGGTGGTGGCGGTGCATGGCGTGGAACCTTGATGAGGGACACATTGATCTCTTCTACCTGGTGGTGACAACTATCACGGCGGCCAACGTTTGCTAGTTCTCCATTTGCGCGGTGCGCACCACTGGTACATGTTGAATAACACATCGTCCATGAACGACATCATTGACGTCGAGCTTCTAGATTTTAGATGCCATTTTAGGTGTGATTTGGCTTAAAATCATGTTGTATCTGTGCAGGCTGGCCCACTGTTATCACATTTCCAATTTTTCGTCACCATTTTCATACACATACATAACATGTACGCTGGCTCCCGCTCACAGCTGAAACTTAACCTGTGTACTACTTCGTACAAACAACTAGCATCATGTTTTCCTTTTTTGTTTTTTTAAAAAAAGCACAAGATCAACCAATACGAAACCAAAGCTATTAAACACCAACCTTACTAACCTTACGCGCGGCGTGTCGCCGCGCGGGCACTTCTAGTAAATGAACTATAGCACAAAAGCAAGAGCTACGAACTGGCGGCTCGGCAGCGACGGAAGGGTCAACCCTGTTGGATTGGAGCAAAATTGTAGTTATCTGAATTCTCTTTTCCTCTGTATTAATCGTGTGGGTTCCTGACAGACATCATACATTGAAAACTATTAATTGGCAGAAAACCTGTTGCATTATTTTTTCTTACAAGACAGCTTGTATGGTAGTAATATCCTGATGATATAAAGCTAGGCACAGCACTAGCTAGCGGAAAACAGCGTTATCAAGGCCCCCAGCCACCAACCTCTCATTTTTCACAAGCATGTGAACGTGCGTTACATATAAGCTAAAACTCAAACAGCATTACAGCGGACAGGCTAACGCTATATGGCTCGATCGGAAGATAATTTCTTATTTCCCACCACACGTATTTGCAATATCCGATCTGAAAAACCAAAGTCTCCAATATTTTTATCCAGATGCAATTAACACATAGCTAAACATAAAGAGGTCTTTTAGAGACAGAAGAGGTAACAGGTAGCAAAGCAAGCTAGAAGATGCGCAGAGGAGAAGTAATTAAGCTGAAAATTAAGCAAGGATACAACAAAACTGAACAGCAGAGACAGAAGCTAGCTAGTAAAGTTGGGCGTCCGTGCGAGTGTACACCCCGAGCGCGTCGAGGTAAGACCCCGCGCGGGCGAAGAAGGCAACGATGCACCCGTCGCTCTCCCCCGGAGCCGTGAATGGAGTCCCTCCGCCGCCGGCGCCTTGCCCAAACGGCCCGTAGCTGCAGCATTGGTTCGTGGAGAACGTGAGCGAGGTAATGACGACCGTGTCAGGCGACGCTGCATCCAAGGGACCGAACGTTCCGGAGATCCCCTGGAGTGATTCCAGAGGCTTCAGTTCAATCTGCGATAGACAGTGCAATGGGGTACGTTACATTATCCTCCGAGATATATAAATGTATATATACTTCCTCCGTTCCATAATATAAGAGATTTTAGCATTTTACTTGTATTGTTCGACCACTCATCTTATTCAAAAAAAAATTGTGCAAATATAAAAAACGAAAAGTTGTGCTTAAAGTACTTTAGATAATAAAGTAAGTCGTAAAAAATAAATAATAATTCTAAATTTTTTTTGAATAATACGAATGGTCAGACAGTGCAGGAAAAATGTTAAAATCCTTTATATTAGGGGATGAAGGGAGTATATCGATGACAAACCAATTGAAAAAATATATATATTCATCCACTGACCTTATACGCATTGCCACCGGGAGCACCCCATGGACCAACAACATGCTCATTTCCGTCATGGTCGGCGTATGAGAACTCAATAGAATCGATGACGACACCACAGCGGACTGTCACGCTCACCAGACGATATGGCTCTGGTGCACCAACGTAGTGGGACTCACCTCCACTTCCGCCCCATGGCCCAATCATGGTAAGCCCAGTCTAATTTACCGAAAATGAAGAAAAACGAAGGATTAGTGCGTGAGCACGAAGTGATGAGATAGATAGGAACAACAAAATTTTACGCTACTTATATCTCGAGGTATCACATTGATATATTAAGTTTTATATGGAAAAATGTGACACCTCCTGCTATTTTTTTTAAGAATAATGGTAAAATTAGCTATGTTCAGAATGTTAAATTGGAGTGCTAGCTATGCCTATACTTCTTGTTATAGATAGCCAAATAGGCCATCTGGCCCGGCCCAGCCTATGCCGACCAGGCTTAGACCCAAGATCAGTTGGGCCAGCACGATCCGATCTAAACGTCGGTCTAGACCCACCAACGGCTCAGGCATGACCCAATAAGACTCGGCCTGTACCGGGCCGGTACGAAGGCACAAAAGACTACAGTGCTCCTTCATGGTATAAATCTATTTCCTCCCTCATCTCTTTGGACCGTGTCTTATATGTCTAGAGTAAGTCTATTATTGTATCTCTCATCTCTTCGGGACGTGCCTTATATAGGGCTAAAATAAGTCTATTTTGTTTTCCTTATCTATTTTATCTCACTGATCATTAAACCATGCCGGGCCGCTCTAGCGTGCCGAGACAAAGGCCTAGGTACGGCCTAACAATCGGATCGGGCCGGCATGAGATTCCGGACACCAGTCGACCCGGGCCATGCCTGGACTGAACCAAACCCTGTGCCGTGAGTCGGGTCGTCGGGCCCGGTCCTTTCTGTCATCTGTACCTGTGATGCCGGTGCTTCCTGCAGGTGGGGGTTGGCATAGACGCCGATGGCATGGACGAAGGAGTCCGCGCAGCCGAAGAAGCCGACGATGCTGCCGTTGCCGCGCATCGGGATCTGGAAAGGAGTTCCTCCGCCTCGTCCGAATGGACCGCACCTACGGGCGTTGGTGATCAGCGTGAGTGATGTGACGACATCCCCATCCGGTGCCTCGCTAAATGGACCCATGGTCCCGCATATCCCAGTTAGGAACTCCAAAGGGCCAAGCTCAGTCTGCAAGGACAAAACATAGGTAAGCCATCAAATTACATCAGGCTTGCTCTATGTAGATTCTCGTGGAAGACAAATTTAAAACGTACTCCGTCTCGTTCTAGACTAATTTTTTTTAAAACACCGTACAAATATAAACGCTCAAACATATACATAGTCATCTCTATGAACTCACACGTACAACCTAACTCTATAAGCACCTACAAAACACTCTCTTAAGTCAAATTATCCTAACTTTAACTAAATTCATAAAAAGAACTATATTATTTGATATGAGATATGTATCATTTTCATAGTTTATTATTTGAAGTGATAGTTGTTAATACTTCTTTTTATAAATGTTTACCAAGCATTTACAAACACACTAAAATCGTAGATTGGAGGGAGTATAAGGTGACAAGTTTCTTTTTTTAAAAGAAAATACTAATCCAGCAATAGAAAAAATGGACTAGAACTTGCTGGGCTTGGTAAAATACATTTTAAAGAGTTTAGCATGTACTCCCGAATCTAGACAGTCTATCCAGATTCGTGGTATTAGGTTATGTAACATCCAATCTTAATTAGGTTTGTTTTTTAGCGAAGGGAGTACGTGGTTAGATTCTTTGTGCTAGGTGACGTCACATCTGATCTTTTTTTTTTTTTTGACAAATGGAGTGCTCACCGTATAAGCGGTTCCACCAAGACCGCCCCACGGGCCTATCGAATGCTTCTGCCCATCACGATCACTGTAGGAGAACTCAAGTGAATCGATGACATCGCCACTATGAATCGTCACGCTTTCCAAACATTGTGATGCCACCTTGATGTCTCGATGACTCCCTCTATTCCAACCCCATGGCCCAATCTTCACGAGGGAATCCTAACGAGTATATAAACATTCGATAAAAGTGAGAAAAAAATAAAATCGCATATAGATAGATCGAAACAACTTCTCATTTTAGAAGTTATATATATATTGATCACCTCATCATCATCGTCTTCTACTGTTTTCTGCTTAGGGTTAACATAGATACCAAAAGCGTCCACGTACCACCCAGCACGTGCAAAAAAGCTAACAATGCTGCCATTGTCCTGCACTGGGGTGTAGAAAGGAGTTCCTCTTACTTCTCCAAAAGGTCCATAGCTTCCCTTATTAGTGATAAACGTAAGCGATGTAATAACACCAGCGGGTGCCCTATCAAATGGTCCGATTGTCCCAGAAACTTCCATTACATACTCTATAAGACCAAGCTGAATCTGCAAGAAAAGTTTCAAAATAACATAATACTACTAGTAAACCTATTATAAATTTCACTAGTTGTGTGCAGAGATAATGAATGTATACCAATCATTTTATCTAAAAGAAAAATGCAAGAATTGAATAATAAGATTCATAGTCACCTTAGTATGTTTGTTCCCTTTATTTGGGCCATAGCCGCCCCATGTGCCTGATGTGTGCTGCTGCCCACTGTGGTCAATGTATGAGAACTCAAGTGAGTAGATGACCTCACCGCTAGAAATTATCAAGCTTTCCAACCGGCGGGGTGCCACCTCAATGTCATAGTGACTGGAACCACCAGCTCCACCCCACAGCCCAATCTTGGCTACCTTAGCCTAGGTGTTAAGCCATCAAGGGAAAAAAAACACATTGTGAGCACCGAATATGAAAATAAAAGTTATGTATATAAATATTTAAAGGAATTATTTACAGGTAATTTTGTTAATGGTGTCGTGCAGACCAATCATCTCTTACAGTTATAACCCATTAATTCCTCAAGAATACCTATAAAGATGTCACATCATTATCTACTAACAATTATTACTTTTAAGCGTCATACAAGCATGCTATATATTATCTATAATTTAATAATTTATTAAATTTTAAAGATTTTAAATGCAAGCATGTTAAATCATCCCACATAATCATAATATTTCAATATATCTCTCCATCATTTTTTTATAATATCCTATATACCTATATAATTCATCCTCACTTAGTTTCATGTCATTTTTCTTTTCTCATTAAGTCATATCACATCAATAGTTCAAATTATCTCTCTTCTTTTCTTCTCTCATCAAGCCATATCATTTTACTTTTACATTTGAATCTTCATTGTACATAGTATTTAAATTTAAATTGCATCAACTAATACAAATTCATGTTTATATAAGCTTATGTTATTTAAGTTATCTTACATATTATTTTTACTTATTGTTATCATAATAAATTCTCGCAGCAACACGAAGGGTTTTACCTTAGAGTTATTTGACTGGCCAGTAGATAAATGTCCCATTACAAGAGAACAACAAAATTACTTCCATCACTGATTCGTTCTCGGTTGGTTAGTAACAAAGTTGTTTGTGTGTAAATGAACTACTAGAAGTGTAAAATATAAGAGTACTTCTATCATAACGCCTCAACTTTCAGCTAGTGGAAGATTTAGGGGGAAAAGGAAATCCTAGAGCAATCAACAGGGCTAAGAATTTCGATCCCGGTCATACACACACACACACACACACACACACACACACACACACACACTTCCTCCCTTTTTTTCTTTGACGTTGGTTAGTGCAAACAATTAGGGGTGTATGTAGTAGTTGAGAAGAGAAGGCTTTCGAAAGAAAAATGGTAATGTCATATGGACGCATGCATAGTTCACAATGATACTATTGGTAACTATTAATATAATAAATAATGGGTGTGTTTAGTTCACACCAAAATTGGAAGTTTGATTGAAATTGGAACGATGTGACAGAAAAGTTGGAAGTTTATGTGTGTAGGAAAATTTTAATGTGATGGAAAAGTTAGAAGTTTAAAGAAAAAGTTGGGAACTAAACCAGGCCAATAGCTTGCTGAGGGGACCAGGAGTTACACAAGGATTGTTATATAGACATCCACAATGTATACCATAAGAGGGTATTAAACCTTTAGGATGGGTAGTATACATTATGAAATTAGTCCTTATATATGACCTTAACTATGATGAGCTAGCATTAGGTATAAGGACCACCCATAAGGAATAAATAATTCATCTATGTTCTCTCTTCTGCTTACTTGCTCAAAACTCTCTCCTACATGCTAGCATTAGGTGATATTTTTATATTTGTGGGGCCCACCTTATTTCCTAACAGGTTCATAACCATTGTGGGGTGTGTACCACAACTAATATCACCTGTTGTGGGACCCATCTATATAAACCACTTGATCTCTATACATTGCTCATACCCTAAATAAACGATAGAATAACATGCCCATGCCTGTTTGCCTTAGGAATTTAACACTTATCAATCATTATAAAAAAAGGAAATTTAGTGTGCAATTGTAGTGGTGAAAATGGGCAGGTACGATTGGATTATAGCATTCTCATATCTTAACCTATATTTTACTTTAAATTTGCATCTCTAATTCATAAGTATTAAATATAACGAACCAACTATAGTGTCAAAAGAGATAAATTAAGGGAAAATTATACAATATTGCACGTGAGCTCGTAAAATAGTGATTAAATAATCCTTTTCTATAATATGTTCGTAGGTGGACTTGTAATAGATTTTCATATATGTTCTATATATGGGATATATGAGTGGATACAAGTCCCTAAACCATATCTTTTTAGGATTCGGATTTAAACTTGGATAGTATCGGGAATCCTCATTTTCTCTTCCATATTCTTCCCGCAAGTCTCAGATCGGGCGAGCTGTCTGAAAATACCCGTCCATTTTCACCCTATGCAATGGTGAATGCAAGTCCACGATTGTGAAATGTAATCAATTCATGCAGTAGTAGGGATGAAAAGGATCAGAAATGATATCATTATTTTATTACCTTTATGGAATCGCTCATGGTATGGTTGTAAATTTTTGGTATTCGTGAATTTAGCTATTTAGCATCAACTTCGATATGATGTTGATAAAAAGTTAGAAAAAAAACTAAATTTTATATATGGCTAGAAATGAAAACGATCGGAAATGATATCATTTTTACATTAGTTTTATGAAAATGGTGTCAGTATGGTTAGGAATATATGTATCATTTTCACCCTTATGCAGTAGTACTTGCCACCAAAATTAGTTTTTATGGTTCTTTTTTGTACAAAGTAGGTATAATATTTCTGGCATTTCACCAAGGATGTACACATATGTATTTGTAAGCATAAGGATTTAAATCATGGCAAGTAGAGTATTGTATTTCTGAGTGATTTTTTTTTTTGCATTCACTGACTTTTATGATTGTGGAAATAGTTTCACTGACTTTATATATGTGGCATTAAATAACTACTTCCTCCAATATTCCCAATTGATTATCATATATTTTTATGTTATTTTCAAATGATGATCATATTAGTATTCATTCACTAAGTTTATTCAATATCTGTGTGTGAGAATAATAAATATCTTGGTCTGTTAGTGCACTGCATTGATCGAGTTGTTACCAAATTAAATGTAGCATGAAGAGTTATTGGCTTTTCTTGATTTTCATGTACTTCAATATGGATCAATTAGAAATGGAATTGAGTATTTATTATCTCCCGCCTCCCGCAAAGCTAAATAACATATACATACATCTCAATCATCGTCATAATTATGAATTTATCATACCTGATCCTGTGATGACGACACGGCTCTAGTATAAATTTCTGTCTGTTTCAACTCATGGATAATATCATTTATAGCAGGTCTGCTGTGTCTATCAACCTCGACGCACCGTACAGCTATTTCAACGCATTTCTTCACTTGCTGGCACTCTTCTTTCGCGTGCATTGATGTGTCCCCGATCCTATTCCTCCAATTATTTGCAACCTACAAATCAAAATATGAGCAATACATTTGTTGATGAGTACACATAGACAAGTTCCGCCATGCATGCATGGTGTCTGCTTAGATGAAAAAGGAACTTGTTCTTCTAAGGCTGCGTTCGAGAGAAGAGGTTGGCAACCTGTCCTTTCCGGCATGCAAAACAAAGCATTTATTATTGCATGATTAATTAAGTATTAACTATTTTTTTAAAAGAATTAATAAAAATTTTGAAAACAACTTTCGCATCGAATTTTTTTACAAAATACAATTTAGCAATTTGAAAAATTTGCACGTGGAATACAAGATATGTGAGTTGGGAAAGCGGGGGGAGAACACAGCATAAGAATAGACAAGTTCCGCTGGCCATGCACTTCTTTTTTTCTTGGGATGGACGACATCTCTATTTGAAAGGAAAGTTCTCTAGCTACAAAAGATCCGCGCTTGTTATGCCCTTTTTTTTATTGGTCACTTTTGACTAGGCACAAAACTAGGTAATCATAACTTTTTCACAATATGCTAATTTCAGCCTTGATATGATTATTTAAACTAGTACTCCCTCGATCTTAAAATATATAGTACTCCCTCCAGCTATTTTTGTTGGCATATTTTTAAATCTAAAAAATTTACTGCATATTTCAATCTAACCACCTACCATCTTAATTTCTTGTATTTAATGCGTGGCACTCCATTCTTCCATACAAGATTGGTTATATGGGCATCGAGAAATGTAAATATTAATAAATTACTTAGTTACGATAAATAACTAGTAACATATTTAAATGAATGATAAGTAAAATTACTTATCCTTGGTCATTGTGGCAAGATGAAATATAACTATCAAAAGTAGATGGGGTGTAACTTTTAGCTACTAATTTGAACAAGGAAAATTGTTTGGCTAGATTCATATCTAAAATTTGTTATATTTTGGGACAGAGTGAATACATTGATGGGTTGGTGGAGATGAAATTATTATTAGAGATAAGGGGTAATAATATGAAAAAAATTGCAAACAAATATTGTTGTAAAAAATGATAAATAAACAAGAATAGAGGGGGTAATTTCTTACGCGATCGATGAATTGTTGGGTTGATGACATTTCGCCATATTTTGAGTAGCCTTTATGTCCCACCATTATCTGGATGATTATAATACCTAAGCTGAATATATCATTCTTATTTGATATTTTACGTTCTGCCAAGTATTCTGGTGCCATGTAGTACCTGCATCGTATCATCAGTGGTGTTAAACAAACACCATATCATTTGATCGGCTAGTACTAATAAGAAAGAAAGAGGGTACATATCTCTTGACGTCCTCTCTACTTACTCTGAACCTACGCAAACTTTAGTGGTATGTGTGTGCGAGCCACCGAAGGGCCTTGATACCCCAAAATCTGCTATTTTTGGCACCATGTTATTATCTAGAAGTATATTGGCCGGTTTCAGGTCCAGATGCAAAATTGGTTCTTCCAATCCTCCATGAAGGTAACTTAGACCTTCACAAATCCCCATAATTATTTTGTAGCGTGTGCACCAATCAAGCCCGCCAGACTCTTCTGTTAAAGTGGCAAAAAATATTCTTGAAATGTAAGGATTACATTTTTTTGTATACATGTGTTAAATAATTGGATAGAGTTCGCAAATTACCACCATACTCACCATGCAGATAATTCACCAGGCTTCCACGCGGCAGATATTCAAAGCATAGAACTTTGTATATCATTTTACAAAGTACATATTCCCCATTAACCTCCATGAGTTCATGTCTTGTTTCATTGCAATAGCCTATAAATCGTACGATATTTTTATGTTGCACCCTCATAAGGTTGCTGAATTCATTGCTAAATTGCACATCATCAAGTCCTCGCAAGTCATATAGCTTCTTCACGGCAATCTCTGTCCCATTTGTCAGCACTCCCTGTTGCAGTGTATTTGGATCTCATTAATATGTATTACTACAAGGGTACGCCGTAAGTAGGTTATCGGAGTTCATTATTAATACCACTTGAAACAAAGATGCATGTGAGTATCTGACAAACCTTGTAAACCTCACCATAGCCACCACTACCTATTATTTGGTGCTCGGAGAATTTTTTCGTAATATCTTCTAGAAAATGTACCGGTAGATCAGTTGGCATTGTACTTGGATGGTTTAACTTCTCCTGTTTACAGATTTGCTATCTCTTCACCTATATATACACATGAATTAATACAACTTTCGTATAAGAATATTTAGAGTTTACATACCTTAAATTAAGAGTGAATTGCACATTATTAACGAAATTTTCACCCAAGCTAGATATAAAAAAACTAAAGATAAATATTTACATTTATTGCCATTGTTGCTGGGTAGTCTTTTAATTATATATATAATATATTTCAGGATTAATTTAAAACAAAGTTGTTGTTTTTATGATAGTCCTATATATTAATTAACCATTTTATGCTGTATTAGCCCCCTTCCTTCCCCAGACCTCCCGATTTGTGTGTCATTAGAAACTAATTTGGAAGTTCCCAAGCATTTTGAAAATTTTATAAACTTTGATGCTGTAACAAAATTTGAAATTATATAAAACATGGGAACAATGTAAGGGAACATTTTACGAAAAATAAAATATCACAGGTACAAATTCATCATAGTGCCAAAATTTCCCCCACCCCTTTTTTAATTTTATTTAAAAATTTTGGAAAGACCTTTTTTTAGAACTTTTTAAAGACCATAGAAAACTTACTAGGACGACATCTTTAGATCATGCGTAGAGAAAATGTAAAATTTATTCAGTGCGCACACTTTATTTCGTCTTATCTAGATACCCTTTCGTAAGCCTTCCGATCAGTTGATTATGGTTGAGATATAAACACGTGGTATGTGTATGTTGTACTAACCAAAGAAACAAATAAATGAGACCACTTGCAAGTAAAAGAGGACCACACGCTATCTGCTACCGTTGCATTAGTACATTTTCATTTTGCTATAGAATCTTTGATGACATATTTTTTTGACCGTATATTATTTGTAAGATCCATTTGAACCATCATACTCCACTTAAAATATGTGATTAAATGAGTCTGATATTGAATATATTCAAATTATTCAATTTTTTTCTTGACTCCTCCAACAGTGTATTTGTTTCCCAATAATTTGAAGAGCTACTTCGTTGTAGCAGTGTAGTTACTTCTAACGTCATGAAAAATTAATTATCTCTAGCAGTATAGTGACTTCTAATACTTAAAGAGTTATTTGTGTTATATGTTTCTAGAGTTGCTTCCTTGTATGAGTATATGTACTTCTATATTAAAAAGAGTTACTTCTATTTTTTTAAAAAAGTAACTTTCCTCTAACAGTATAATTACTTTTAATATGGTGAAGAATTACTTTGTATATGACACAATATTTGATTTTTTTTAAAAAATAATACAGTAATTACTTAAAATAAAGAATATATGTATTTACTTGAAAATCGTCTCTACACTTTGCTTACGAATTTACTTCATATAGTTTCTTATTTCAACTCAGTCATGACGTAATTACTTCTAATACTACTTCTATTGCATAGCGAGGTTGCATAAATGTTTGAACAGATTCATCCTTATCTTGTTTTGTCACATATTTTATGGTAAGTACATGGTGCAAATAGATCATAAAAATAATATATGATTAAGAAGGTATAAGTCGTAAAAAGATTAAAAAAACTACGATTTTAGGTAAAAGAGAATTTAGTAGGATGAAGTGATTGCCGCGTTCTTTTCTGGCTATGGGTTTGGGTGATTAGCTACACGTAAAATGAGAAACATGATTAGTATATGATTAATTAAATATTAATCATTAAAAATTTGAAAAATGAATTTATTTGATTTTTTAAAGCATCTTTTATATAGAAAATTTTCGCACGAAATACAACGTCTAGTAGTTTGAAAAGAGTGCTAATGAAAAATGAGGAATATATAAGGTGAACTAGTTGTCTAGAATGCAGCCTTAACCAAGCAACAACCGATCGCGCGCTGTGAAACTCACTCGAGTGAGACATCTCGTTGTCGATTAAGTAGGCCTTGTTTAGTTCCCACACAAAAATTTTACACCCTATCACATTGAACGCTTAAATACATGCATGAAATAGTAAATATAGGCTAACAAATAACTAATTGTATAGATTGTGACTAATTTGCGAGTCGAATCTTTTGAGCCTAATTGCTCCACGATTTGACAGTGTTGTGCTACAGTAAATATTTGCTAATGATGAATTAATTAGGCTTAATAAATTTGTCTCGCGGTTTACTGACGGATTCTGTAATTAGTTTTTTTCTTAGTGCCCAAACACCTCATGTGACACCATATATAATACTCGATGTGCATGCCAAAACTTTGGGCCTGTTTAGATCCGAGCCAAAAATTTTACGCCCTGTCACATCGAACGATTGAACACCTGTATAATGTATTTAATATAGACTAAAAAATAACTAATTGCATAGATTGCGACTAATTTGCGAGACGAATCTTTTAAGCCTAATTTCTCCATGACTTGACAATGTGGTGCTACAGTAAACATTTGCTAATGGTAGATTAATTAGGCTTGATGAATTCGTCTCGTAGTTTAGTGACGGATTATGTAATTAGTTTTTTTATTTGCCCGAATACCCCATGTGACACCCTATATAATATCCAATGTGACACGGCAAAACTTTACACCACTGGATCTAAACACCCCCTTTACACCCTTGATCTAATGGGGTGTTTGGATCTAGGTACTAAACTTCAATCCCTATCCAAATCGGATATTTGGACACTAATTTGGAATATTAAACATAGACTACCTTATAAAACTAATTGTATAAATGAGAATTAATCTGCGAGATAAATTTTTAAGCCTAATTAATCCATAATTAGCACATGTTTACTGTAGTAACACATAGGCTAATTATGGATTAATTAGGCTCAATAGATTGCGACTAGCGAATTAGTCCAGGGTTATGAAATGGATTTTATCGTTAGTCTACGTTTAATATTTCTAATTAGTGTTCAAACATCCGATGTGACAAGGATAATTCCTAATTCGTGCATACGCGCCGGCAGCGCGCACTTCCGGCCCACAATGGCCCACGCGGCACCGTAGAAGCTTACGCTAGTTTCTTTCTTTTTTTTCTGCTTTTTTTTTGTGAAATCAGGCACTAGTTTATTTTTTCGTAAATTGCTCCTTTTTTTCTCTCCACACGCGCATGTTTTGCGATATTTTATAAATTGAATATTTCACCTTCAATACCCATTGGGAGTTTTAAATTTGACTTGAAAGTTTATTAAATTAAAGTTGAATGTTTTGAATTTTGAGATGAAAGTTTTCAAATTTAATTCAAGTATTTTGGATTTTGAGGTGAGAGTTTTTCAATTTCAGTTAAAAGTTTTTTAAACGTGAGTTAAGTTTTCAAATCTTGACTTGAATTTTTTAAATTTTGAGTTGAAAGTTTTTGAATCCAAGTTGAAAGTATTTCGAGTTTGAATTGAAAGTTTTCAAATCAGAGTTGAAATTTTTTAAATCTGAATTGAAACTTTTTAAATCGGAGTTGAAAGTTTTCAAGTCTGAGTTGAAAGTTTTCAAGTTCGAGTTAAAATTTTTTAAATCTTGACTTGAAAGTTTTCAAATTTAAGATAAAATTTTCAAAAAATCTTGACTTTAAATTTCAAACCTATGTTAAAAGTTTATTGCAGTTAGCTCTCTATACTTATTCTAATTTTACGCGTACTGAAAAATAACTAATCAGAGTAATTAATATTAATGATAATAATTAGTAGGATCCGATCCGCTAATCACGCGGGGGCGTGGGGAGGGGGACGAGCCACGCACGCGGATGTGCGTGTTAAGCAGCTAGTGCTCGCGCCCCATTAGGAACCCCAAATATTTTAGCCCCATCCAAACTCCCTTTAAACACCCTCTAATTCAATGCACCCGCAACTGGATGTACGTGCCTGAGCGAGAGCCCCACGCCAGCGCGTGCACTATCCGAACATGACCTTCATGTCTAGAAGGAAATATTTAAATACTAGGGTCAACAATATTTAAATATAGCAATCGGTTTGAAAAAGAAACACCATTCCCTTTGGAGACTTGATGAGAAGCCACACTTGTGATGGGACGTGCTCCAAGTCTGCAACACCGTCATGATAGCTCTCGTGACTTTTATGTTGGCCGTGTTTAGTTACTTTTAAAAAAAATAATAAAATATACATACACACATTTAAAGTATTAAACATAGACTAATAACAAAACAAATTACAGATTCTACATGTAAACTACAAGACGAATCTATTAAGCCTAATTAATTCATCATTATCAAATGTTTACTATAGCACCACATTATTAAATCATGGCGTAATTAGGCTTAAAAGATTTATCTCGCAATTTACATACAAACTGTGCAATTGGTTTTTTTTTGTCCACATTTAGTGCTCCATACATGTGTCCAAATATTTAATGTGACAGAAAAGTTGAAAGTTTGAAGGAAACTAAACGCTAGCTATATTACTTCAAAATATAAAAGATTTTAGTTCGATGAGATATATCCTAGTGTTTACGTATAGATTTATAATATTAAGATATATTTCTTTCAACTAAAATATCTTATATTTTAAGATGGAGAAAGTACATGGTATTAGTGTTATTTACTAGTTTCATAATATATATAATCTGATAATCTGATAAGAGAAGGGTATTGTGAATGTTATTATGCTTTTCTCATGTAGTACATCTTTTTGCTCCAGATCGAACTAGCTAGTATCTTTTGCATTATACATCTAAAATAAATTATTTTCATTATGGTACTCTATATGCATCTAGGTAACTTAAGATATACCGATTTAGTTTTTCAAGATGCTCAATAAAAATACAGCGCTAACAGATGTTATCTGGACTGCGATGGCACAAAATGAAGGTTAAAGAAAACACGATGGTATATTGTTGAACTTGGCAAAGTCGGTGGTAGATTATATAAGCGCGATAAACTCAGTGGCACTGAGTGAATTCTCTCATATGTTAACTTTAATAAATCGGTATATCTTAAGTTACCTAGATGCATATAGACTACCATAATGAAAATAATTTAGTTTAGATGTATAATGCAAAAGATACTAGCTAGTTCTATGAGTGAACCAGGATCATTATGGTTTAATATATCTGCCGGACCGTCTTTTAGTATATCTGCCGGACCGTTTACATATTGATTTTTTTTAATTGACGAGGGAGTGCAGTAGATCCGATGATCCTGGTTCACTCATACTCCCTCCATTTCATAATATAAGGCACAATCATCATTTTTTAAGATGTTCCATAATATAAGGCATGCATGCATGCATACCATTAACTATGACCCCTTCTCCATTAAATTATTACTTTTTAAAATCCTACACTTTCATGTTCTCTAATTCTATTAGATGTATGTATTGTATTTGTTAGGATGATCCTAACTACAATATGGTAATAATTATTTTCTTAATCTTTGGGTTAGATGTGGTTATGCCTTATATTTTGGAATGGATGGAGTAGATGATAGATGACCACCCAAAAAGAATCTTGGTCGCTCAGACCGTTCAACGGAAAAATAATAAAGGCAGCAGACTTTTTCATGAGTTCTTGAAAGCAACTATTGGTTTTTATGGCCAATTTAATTTGTGGCAACAAAAGTGTGGCAAGAAATTACTAAGGCTTGCCACCTTAGTTAAAGAATGCAGTAAAATTGGTCTCATGGCATGTGCAACAGGCCTGTTACCCTAATACCTATATAATAAATGAGTAGTCTGTTGGAATCTACTACCTCAGTTCCATAGAAATTGTAATTATAGGTTGATTAGTATATATTAAGGTTTGAGAAGAAAAATAATTATACCCCTTATTAAATAGTGTATAGGTAAGAATGTAAGGGTAGTAGAGGGGAAAATATGGAGAAATTTGAATGTGAAATGATTAATGAGACCATTAGTACTCTATTGTGACAATTATTTTAGGACAAATTCAAATCCTAGAAATACAATTATTATGGGACAGAGGTAGTAAAAATTTAAAAAATATATAAACAAGAAAAATGTAGAAATAGAAAGTCATGACATATACAATCGCCAGAAATTGAAAACACAAAATTTTGTCGAACAAGTTGTTTGAATACTTCATAGGAAATTCATAGTAAAATTATAGGGATGATATTATTTAGATAGAGTTGAGAGGAAAGATAAAGATACATAGTGTATAGTATTGGATTTCTCAAAGGAAATCAAAACCGAGGTTTGAGCTTATATTTGAAATCCTAAAAAAAAAAGGAAAGGAAGGATTCCTATGAAAAATGTCTAGCCAAATCCAACAAAATTCCTATAAAAAATATCTTGATCCATAGGAAAAATTTCGATAGGATTTTAATATATTAGGATAGTGTCTCTTTAGTATTTCAATCCTATAAATTTCCTATAAAGTCCCTATAAACACAGGGCTCTTTTGGAACACAACAATAAAAAAACATAGAAATACGATAGAATGTATATGCAAAAACATAGGATTGAAATGTTGCTTCTAATACAAGAATAAAGTAAAACACAATATTCTTTCTAAACAAAGAAATATATATAGAGGTGTGTGTGTGTGTGTTTCCTTATATGTGTTGAAACCGTGATCATTCGAAGCGACATGCATTATTTGTCTTTGACTTCTTGAAAGAAAAGAAAACAAGAGATCCTAATTCATGCTGAAATTTATTGTCTAAATTTCCTTTACCTTTTTCCTCCAGTCCGAAGGATGCATGAATAGTAACTCAAATCTGCAGTAACCGAGACCTCCAATCCTAGTGAAATCTCCAATTAATTTTCCTTTAGAATTCCTCAGATCTAAAGGAGGCCTAACCATGCACCATCCTATAGCATGGAATGCATGTTCATGAAGACATCGATTTAAAAGCTTAAGTTTGAACATATTTACAAATTACAATAGGTTTTCATAAACTTGACATTAACCTGTCCTTCACGACGCTAGCTAAGCTCTCATCACGCACATACATGAACAATATTATATATCCACACAGCATAGATCTAAATCGTTGCGATCCAAAAGATAATTAGAACTCGTCAAATATAAGGAAACATTCGATATATGAAATATAATCAACGTTCAAATATATATATATGTACTTCAAAAGGAAGGAAAAACAAACAGATCCTCACCGCTTGGTGGAGCTAGCAACCTTGGTGGGCGTTGGCGCAGAGGATGATATATACGGCCGGCGTGCAAGCTAAGCTAGGCACGGCTGAGTGAGCAAAATCGATCAAGCTGGGCCTCTGTGCCCGGTGTGTATACATAGAGAGTACGCGTGTTGTTTCTGGTTCGGTCGAGTTAACTAAACGGATCGAGGAAGCCAATTGTACTGTACAAGGGAGGGGAGCATCGAATGAGAGAGGAGTAATAATCAATTAATGCATGTGCTTCAGCGCCGTAGTAAGAGCAAGTTTGAAAGTATGGCCAACTAACAACTCCAAATCATCTATAGTCAATTTAATAGTTAATTTATACAATAGTTATCCATAAATATATATAGTACACTGTTAATACCTAGTCTAACCTACCATACACGCATTGCGTCTTAGAGTATATGGCTATAAATCTATAGCCCTCTGCTCTTTTCTTTTATATTTTATCTTCTCAATTAACATGTGTTTATAGCCACTACTATACTTGCTCAAAGGCTGTGTTCTTCACACTTATTTCTAACTCACGTCTCTCATTTTTCGCGTGCATGCTTTTTTGCCAAAATTTTCTACAGGAGAGTTGCCTTAAAAAGTCATGTTAATCCATTTATTAAGTTTTTTAAGCTAATACTTAATTAATCTTGCTCTAATCTTGTCCTCCCCAGCTCAGCCAGTCAGCCTAAGTAGCGTACCTCGCCTCAGCGTATTACTGTGCCCACATTTAGCATGTAACTTGATATAATAACAAAAATAATGTAAATAATTAAGCGTCCAACTGAAAGTTTTAAAATATTAAAGTCAAAAGTTCTGAATTTGTGGTTGAATATTTCAACAGTTGAATTAAAAAATTTAAATTTTGAGTTGACAGTTTTAAAAATTCAAGTTAAAATTTTCAATATTTTAAGTAAAAAATATATTGTTTTCAAATTTAGAAACTTTGTGTTGAAAAATGTCTTACAAAATTTTTCTCAAATTTTACAAGTATTTAAAAATAATTGCAGAGTTTAAAGAAAACTCAAATCAATTAAAAATTAACTGTGAAAAACAAAATGTTTAATAGCTTTCATCTATTGTAAAGTGCTTAATTAAAAAAAATACTTAAAGAAACGTTTGCTTGATATCATGCCCTCAACACAACCAGCGCGTGGCCACGCAAGATTTAGTTTTTCCGGTCAAAAACGACGGTACGTCGGTACCAAGCTAGAATGAAGTTTTGTGAATGTGCAAACATCCGTGTTGTTTTAAAGGAAAATAATAAAAAAACAAAAAAAAAGAAAAAGAAGGGAAAATCGCTCTCGCGGACAGCATTTTCGCCGTCGAGCGGACGGTCCATCGAAAGGGAGGCAACCGTATTTTTTTGGTACGTAGGGAGCAGTAAATATCTCTAGGCCTCGACTTGACTTTCGGATCTTTTGGTACGGAGGGAGCAGGAAATGTCTAGATGTGTTTGGAACCTGGATTCCCAATCCCTCTCCATCACGTTTCATGTACACGTTTTTTAAACTGCTAAACGGTATATTTTTTTAAAAAAATTTCTATGCAAAAGGTGTTTAAAAAAATCAAATTGATCTATTTTTGAAAAAGAAATTAGCTAATACTTAATTTATTCATAGTCAAAATATTTTGTTGACAAAGTTTTAAAAAAAACTAGCAACATCTCCAACACTAAATTAGTTTTATTAAATATAACATTGAATATATAATATGTTTGTTTTATGTTAAAATGTTACTATATTATTCTATAAACTTGAGTACAAAAGATTAAAAAAACTTATAATATACATGAAACAAAGTTCGTTAAGAAAAAAAATAAACGGAGGGAGTATAATAGATTAGCTTAGTTCTTTCTTCTCCTTTTTCTCTCACTATCTAACTCTCTCTCAGGGGGAGTTAGATCGAGGGGTATAAAGTTTTGGCGTGTCACATGGGGTATTATATAGGGTGTTGCATGGGGTATTCGACACTAATAGAAAAATTAACCGCAAGACGAATTTATTAAGCCTAATTAAACAGTTATTAGCAAATGTTTACTGTTGCACCATATTGTCAAATCATGGAGCAATTAGGTTTAAAAGATTCGTCTCGCAAATTAGTCTCTATATGCGTAATTAGTTATTTTTTTAAGCCTATGTTTAATACTTTTATGTAGATGTTAAATGTTCGATGTGATAGGGTGAAAAATTTTAAGGTGGAATCGAAACATGCCCTCACTATCGCCGCATAGCAGAAAGCAGGTCCGCCGATAGCGTCGCGATCGCCGAGCAGGTGAACCAGTCCAGGCACCGCGCCGTACGTGGTAAGCGGTACGTCGTCGTGGCATGTTCTCCTTCCATCTAGCAATCCTAGCATCTCGTTTAAGTAAAATTGAAAATAATTTTTATTATTAGAAAAATAGTAATTGTGTTAGATAGGTAAAGGTATTTAAGAGATACACTTCTCGTTTTATATGCTAAAGATACGTAGGATGATAGAAGTTAGTTTTTTTAAAGTAATAATTAAACTTTAGAAGTTAGTTTTTTTTTTTACGAGAAAGTAGTAGTCAAGCGCAGGGGAGCGCGCCGGCCAACACTTGCAGTGCGACGACTTTTCCTCCTGCGGAGCAAGATGGTGATGGACGACGACTTTGCGGAAGACTTCGAAAATGTGAGTTATTTATTTATTTATTTTACTTTTTTACGGTGGGAGTATAGCACTAGCTGTTGCGTGTGTCCCAGGCCTAGCGGCAAACTATGGCCTTGACTAGTTTTTCAATTTTTTTTTCCAAAAACATTACATCGAATTTTTTGACATCTGTAGCATTAAATATAGATAAAAAACTAATTGGATAGTTTGCATAAAAATTATGAGACAAATCTTTTGAGCCTAATTAGTCCATGATTAATCATAAGTGTTACAGTAACCTACATATGCTAATGATGGATTAATTATGCTTAATAAATTCGTCTCGCAGTTTCCAGGTGAGTTATGAAATTAGTTTTTTCATTCGTATTCGAAAACCCTTTCCGATATCCGGTCAAACAGCTGATGTGACATCCAAAAAATTTTCTTTTCACGAACTAAGGCCCTATTTAGATGGGACTAAAACTTTTTAGTCCCTGTCACATTGGATGTTTTCACACTAATTAGAAGTATTAAAAGTAGACTAATGACAAAATCTATTCTATAACCTTAGACTAATTCACGAGACGAATCTATTGAACCTAATAAATCCATGATTAGCATATACGGTGATGCTACAGTAAATATTCTCTAATTAAGGATTAATTAGGCTTTAAAAATTTGTCTCGCAGATTAGCTCTCATTTATGCAATTAGTTTTGTAAATAGTCTATGTTTAATACTCTAAATTAGTGTCTAAACATTCGATGTGATTAGTCCCTAGATCCAAATACCTCCTAACGTCTTGTTTTATTGGGGAAAATTTTTGTGTTTGGTTGCACATCGGATATACGGACACATATTTCAAGTATTAAACATAGTCCAATAACAAAAGAAATTACAAATTTCGCTAGGAAATTGCGAGACGAATTTATTAAGACTAATTAATCCATCATTAGCAAATGTTTACTGTGGCACTGTATTGGTAAATCATGGCGCAATTAGGCTTAAAAGATTCATCTCGCAATTTACACGTAATCTGTGTAATTGTTTTTTTCCTACATTTAATACTTCATGCATGTGTCAAATATTCCATGTGATAGTGTGAAAATTTTTATTTTGGGAACTAAAGAGGCCCTAAACACACCCTATGGATATCCATATCTAGAGCATCCAACTGCAAGTTTTAGCTGAGCAAAGTCGCCTACTCTTGCCCTTCTGGTCCTCTCAGGTCTCAGCAGGTTAGTCCATCGCGAGAATTGCAATTTTTTCTCAGTAATTTCTCCCATGCTAAGCAAGCTTCTAGCTTTATCTTCTAGATAGCTTCGCCATTTCTTTTGCATGGTTTCCCCTATTTTTTTCAGATTGATCATGCGAGAAATCTGCATCCTTTTTCTTTTGTTTTTTCTCATTTCTCCTGGTCATGGCATCATGGGTACAATAGCTCCATCCGGCCTTCATTGATGTGCGTTTCGAAAACAAATATGCATGCATGTACCCTGTAAGCAGGGGTGGAGCTAGCACAAAATAAAGGGGGTTCCACTTGCTTGTTTTACTCTGGTTTGAATCAAATTTAGTTTGATACGGGTGCCTAAATTTGAACTGACAGAGTATATATATGATAAAAATGGATAAACTATAGCTAAAAATTTTTTTGAACCAGGTTCCTGGGCACCCCCTAGCTCTATGTAGCTCCGCCCCTGCCTATGAGATTGAGAGTTTGTGAAAGAGCATATAGCCTAGTGATTGCAGAGAGCTGAGTCGCACCCAATGTCCTGAGTTTAAATCTTCATATGAGCGAATTTCAGATTGGGTTATTTGAGAGCTAAGTTCCCTATTTGAAAAAAAAAAACCCTTCTCTCTCTCAAAAAAAAAAGAGATTGAGAGTGCAACCTTGTTATCAATTGTTTAACTATATATCAGATTATCCCCAACATGTAGTTATGAGAATATTGCTTGCAATAGTTATGCTTATACACTTAAGGACAGTAGGAGACAAATGGATGACAAGGAGAAGACGTTAGAGCATGCAAGAGTGACGCCCGTTGGTCTTACATACAAAAAGTTAGAAGAAGTTACAAATGGTTTCTCTGAGGAGCACAAAGTTGGCAGTGGTGGGTATGGAGTTGTTTACAAGGTATGGTTCATACTTGTATTTCTATTTTTTGTAAGTAATACAATATATAGTCCCATAAATACCGGGCTACCAGAACCCTGATGCCATGCATATATCAAACAAATTAAATTATAAAGCCACTTCATCAAACAGGGAGTACTGGATAATAACACAGAGATTGCTATCAAGAAGCTACATCAAATGGTAGGACTGGACGAAAAGCTATTTACGAAAGAATTTAATAACCTTATGAGGGTCCAGCATAAGAATATTATACGGTTAGTTGGATACTGCTATGACATACAACACAAACATATCAAGGTGGATGGAAATTATATTTTTTCTAGAATTGAAGAAAGAGCACTTTGCTTCGAATATTTGCAGCATGGAAGCCTTGACAAATTTCTTTCTGGTACGACACGCTTGCTTCTCAATCTACTTGCACTATACATGTGTACTGTTTTGCAGGTAACAAATAGTACCCCGAATTTACATATATACATCCTTGAAACTATTATTTTTGTTTACTTGTACAGATAAATCATGCGAGCATGACTGGCACACACGTTACAAAATAATCATGGGGATCTGTGAGGGTTTAGATTACCTTCACAATGGTCGTCCAGAATATCAAATTGTCCATTTGGACTTGAAACCTGCTAATATATTACTGGATGAGAACAAAATGCCAAAAATTGCTGATTTCGGTTTGTCAAGACTCTTTAGTTCAACACAAACTTTTACGACAAGAACTTTTATTGGAACAGTGTAAGTCCGCAAGTTGATTCATAGTGAAAGTTCCATTGATATTTCTATACCCTTTCCTAATCATTAATTAACAACATGCAGTGGGTACATGCCGCCAGAATACATTGAGAGACGCCATATCTCAATGAAGTTTGATGTATTCAGTTTGGGTGTTATAATCATAGAGATAATGGCAGGACCTTCGGGTCGTTCTACGAGTGCTGAAATGTCTCCCCAACAATTTATTGATATTGTAAGAATTGTTTTTTTTTCTCACACGTTCGTGAACATGTGAAACCCGTTTTTGCATGTTCTGCAAGCATACTACTTTCTGCTTTATAATTCACTTTGGATTTGGAAGGTGCAAGAGAAATGGAAAAAGAGGACGCAGGAAATTTCGAGTCATACATCACATGAGGCAGATAGCCTAGAAGTGAAGACATGCATCGAAATAGCTGTAAGGTGTGTAGAAGCCGACCGAAAGAAAAGGCCTACTGTGAGGGAGATTATTGATAAGCTGAACGAGATAGAAAATGGGAGGAAGGCACTTATAGGCCAGGTAATGTGACATTCGCCACCACGACATCGGTTATGTCTAATTCATCAGAAAAATTGCGCATTTTCCTCCTTTCTTCAGCTTATGACTTAAATTTAACTAGCACAGTAGCCCGCGTAGATTGCGCGGCTAGCATCATTATATTTTCTCATATAATAGCATATATGTTTCCTCATTATATTATTCAAATATATTAAAATGACAACATAATTTTAAATTTTACAATAACTTTACAAAACTACTAATGTGTAATATTCATATTATATTTTATAAACGTGTTAGTTATTAATTATTTTTAATATCATATTTTAGTTATTTTTAAATTATATATATTCCTATATGGACTCTAGACTTGAATTTTAATATTTCCTTTTTTTAATTCCGAATTTTCTGTAAAGTATTTCTATATAGACTCTATGCTCTTCTTCCAATATTATTTATTTTTATTTTTAAATTTTTATTATTTCTAATTGTATTTCTACGTGGACTCTAAACTCATCTTTCAATATTCTTTAATTTTTAATTTCGAATTTCAATTACTTCCCATGTTTTTCTTAATTTGAAATTTTAGTTATTTGTAAATTGTATCTTTATACGAACTCTAAACTCTACTTTTAATTTTATTATGTTTATTCCAAATTTTAGTTAGTTTTAAATTCCTATATGGACTCTATACTCTACTTCTAATATTCCTTATTTTTTAATTCTAAATTTCTATTATTTCCTAATTGTATTTCTATGTGGACTCTATACTCTACTTTTAATATTCCTTATTTTTAATTCCGAATTACAGTTATTTCCTAATTGTATTTCTATATGGACTCTATACTCTACTTCTAATATTCCTTATTTTTAATTCCGAATTTCAGTTATTTCCTAATTGTATTTCTATATGGACTCTAGTCTCCTCTTCTAATATTCCTTATTTTTTAATTCCGAAATTCAACTATTTCTAAATTGTATTTCTATATAGACTCTAGTCTCCTCTTCTAATATTCCTTATTTTTTAATTCCGAATTTCAGCTATTTCTAAATTGTATTTCTATATGCACTCTGTTTTTTTCTTTTTTCTCCGATTAATGTGAGAATTTCTAGGCCATGAGAGCTACGTGGAGGCTCCTTTTTCTATTCCTTTAAGAATATAAAAGATTTGTCAAATTATGCGGACTCAGCATGTATAATGAACTTGACATTTGGTAAGGAAAAAGTTAAAATAATACTAGGATACATTTGTTGATTGGTAGGCTAAATATTTAAGTAATGACTTACTCCCTCCGTTTCACAATATAAGACTTTCTAGTATTGTCCATATTTATGTAGATGTTAATGAATCTATACTCATATAATTGTAGAGATTCATTAATATCTATATGCATGCAGGCAATGCTAGAAAGTCTTACATTGTGAAACGGAGGGAGTATTTGATTAATCTCACCCACACCGCAAGATGATTGAGGAAGATCTCTAGAGGGGAATAATTCCACACCTACTGAGGTGTGAATTTAATCATATCCCTTCAATCCACTCCAACTCCTCCCTCATGAGGATTATGTCTAAAAGGCCTAAGAGAGATATTCTCGCAAGGTTCCACATTTTGTTACTCAGTTTTGCTAACTGTATAAACTACGAAGTGACTCAAAACCAAATTAAGCTGCTAGGTTTCTTCTTGAGTGTAGTATGATCTCTCTCATCCTTGTGACAGAGCTCAGCTGGGTGTAAATCGGAGCGCCTTGTGATCGACCCTCCGGAGGCGCGCTTCCCATTCGAGAAGGACAGGGATGTATCCTGCGTGCTGCAGCTGACGAACAGGTCCGCCGATCGCGTGTCGTTCGCCGTGCAGGTGGGCAAGTCCAAGTACCGCGCGGTGCCGGACAGGGGCGTCGTGCAGCCGTGGTCCAGGCGGTACATCGTCGCGACGTCGCGAGCGCAGGCGACCGCGCCGGCCAACTTGCAGCGCGACGACTCGTTCCTCCTGCGGAGCAAGAGGGTGGAGGGCAGCGCCGACGACGACTTTGCGGAAGACTTCGAAAAGCTGATGGACAAGGCGGTGGATGGGGAGACGATGAGGCTGCCGGTTGTCTATATCGCACTGCCTCTACCTCCTAGCAGTTAAGCGATTTATACGCAGCTGTCTGTCCTCATGTATCAGACATCCGCTAGCTAGTCCGAATAGTGTCCGATCCGTCGACATTTGCGTCTTAACAGCCTCGTGATTTATATATATGACTTTTGTCAATCTACAAAGATAGTCCACACATATATGCGGGCATCTTGTTTAATGTGTTTATGTGTTTTTTATTGAAATATCCTTTATACTCTATTCAAATTTATTTGGGATTTCTATGAATGTTGGTTATGATTTTCTTCTAGCTTGTTACCCTTGCAACATAAAAATTTGGCAAAATTTGCTATGGGACATAAAAAAAAGTGTAATTAGCCAAGGGATACCGGAAAAATATGTATTTGCTGGAGGGCAAAAAAAACTGGTAATTAGCTGCTGGACACTCGCGGTATTATTTTATTATTTCAGAAGAAAATAGAGAGAGAAACAGCTGTGGAATTATGGTTTTACCCTTCAATCCAGTCAAGTTTCACTCCCCTGTGGGACACACCAATCAGGGATCTTTTTTTTACTTTTTCTCTCCTATTCTACTCCTTCCTTTCTTCTTCATGTCTTCTTCCACAATGGCCTGTACCTCCCCATGACCCCACCCATCGCGGCTCTCGTGGCGCCACCGCCGGAGTGCGACAACACGCAGGACCTGCCCGGATGTTCGTGTTGCTCACCCCGACCGAATGCAACGCGTCGCTCACCTACACGCAGTGGAAGGAGGCGGACGCCTCCATGCGCCACCGACTATCGCTCAATGCTTGTGCCGCGCTCGGCTACACCGCGCAGAGGATCTTTGTGCAGTTCACGGCAGTCACCAAGCTCACGCTCAGCTGCGTTGGGGCTCCGGGACGGACAGCCTCTCCGACGACGCGGCATGCCAAGTGGCCATCGCGTTGCTGTCCGAGCGGCTTGCCAGGCTCAAGCTCCGTGGCCTCCGGCACCTCTCGAACGACAGGTTCGCGTCGCTCGCTGGGGCCACACCGGTGATCCACAAGTTGTCCATCGCGTCCAGCAGTTTTGGGCCCTAGGCCTTCGTGGCGATCCTCCGGTCGTTCGTGTCCTCTATGTCAAGCGTTCACGGTGTCCGGCTGGGAGCAAGAGCTAGAGAGTGGAGACCACGAGGAGCGGCCAAGCATTGGCGGTGGTGTGGGAGAGGCCCACGAGGCCGTGGATGCAGCCGAGGCTGGAGACGGCGAGGAGCAGACTGGGGGAGCCGATGAGGAAGGGAGTCGGTGAGGAAGCCGTAGGGGCAAACTTATCTTTAATGGATATTTCTCCCTCCATTTTCTCCGGAAATAATAAAATAATATCGCGAGTGTCCAGCAGCTAATTACCGGTTTTTTACGGTGTCCTCCGGTAGATATGCGTTCTTGCAGTGTCTCTTAGCTTACTACACTTTTTTGAATGTCCTGTAGCCAATTTTGCCTAAAAATTTGTTAACTAAAATTGTGTGAAAGCATGCAATTTTGAATTTATAAGAAAATATTGTGTTATTACAATGAAGTTGGTTTCTTTGAAACTATATATATTTTGTACTATGGGCATATATATATTTTGTACTATGGGCATTTCTATACTTTAAGTAATACTCCCTCCGTTTCACAATATAAGACTTTCTAGCATTATCCACGTTCATATAAATGTTAATGAATCTAGGCTCATATATAAGACTTTCTAGCATCGTCCACATTAATACAGATGTTAATGAATCTAGACACACATATGAATCTAGATTCATTAATATCTATATGAATGTGGGCGATGCTAAAAAGTCTTACATTGTGAAACGGAGGAAGTAATTGCTTTTATGCTATCTATGTCTGTGGATTTTAGGATAAATTAATTTAAGATTTTCTATTAAACATATAGCTAATAGAACTATGTCATATAATTAAAGATAGACTATACTTCGCCGCATAAATGCGAGAAAGTTAAATTTAGCATGCAGTAGTGACTAATTAGGTGGAAACAAAATGGGCGGCGTCTAGGAAAATCTAGCATGTAGTAGTGACTAATTAGGTGGTTCAGGCTCTAGTAGACCAATTTGGTCCCACATTGCATATTTTCTTTAGATAATGGAATAAAATCCTAGCCTTTACTTAAAGAGTTACAGCCAATTATTACGCCAATTCGATCAAACACAAAACGCAACACAACAAACCATAAAAACACAAGCGTAATAGAACAGGAGCACACGAAAACTACTAAAAGTCAACACAAGAAAAGATCACAAGATTGTTGAATTTTATTTGTGAATTTTCATCCGAAGTTGGCAAAAAGATGCATAATCGTTGATTCAAGATTACAACCTGCAGCTTTTATTAGCTTGTTATCTACATTACACTTTTGCAGTTGAGCCTAGGACCGGAGCTAATGTGTTTCTCTAAAAAGAACCTGCATATAAGATATAGATGGTGATTTATCAAAACCAAATTATTTCTACTCAACTATAGAGTCCAACATATATTAGATGTTCCTAAAAAGTACGTTTACTGGGTTTTTTCTATCAATCCTCATAAGCCTATTCTCAAAAATATAAGATATACTAAGTGGAATATTTAAACCAGAAGAAAACTATAATGCTCTCCAAAGAAATTTTGCTTAATGACACTCCATAAATAAATGATGGATAGTCTCATTTTTCATGCAGAAGCAATATTTCAAACTATCATGCCAATTCCTCTAGCCAAGTTATCCTTTGTTAACACAACCTCTTTTAGCAGGTGTAATATATAAAAATTTTAATTTTAAGAGACATCTTAATTTTCTAAATAAATTTATTTTTCTCAATGTAGCCATTATTAATTAAAGCTAAGTACATAGAACAAATCGAGAATTGATCATTTTTATGAAGATTCCATCTAAAATATCATTCTCCTCTGTCAAATGAATATGCACAATTGAAGTATACAAATTATGTCAGGTTGCCCTACTAGAGCTTTCCTAAAAAAAATATTCAGTGGAACATAACACATAATATTTGCAACCGAGGAGTTTCTACTTCGAACTATAGCATATAAAGATGTGTATCTATCATTGAAAGTATAGTATCCTACCCATTGCGTATTTTATCAAGGGAAAATTTGACTTCGTCTTTTTCATCATTGAGACGGGAAAAAAAAGAAGAGAAACCTAGCTATCTATTCACCTATTTATTCTGTTTCGTGTTTATTCATATGAGGACGATAGGACCACCCAACAATTAATTAACTCGACTAGTATAACACTACCAGATATCCCCTGTTTATTAGGTTAGGTGAAGATCAAAAAAGCAGTAGGAAAACAGTTTCGCTACCAATCTTTTGAACAAGCATGATTGCAAAGACCCAAATGACTCGTAGAACAGTCTACCCTTGATGTTACAAGGCAGCTAACCACCAGAATTAAGACGACGAAATGCAAAGACCTGATCGTCGAAGACCCGAACCATATTCATTGCTAAACCTGGTCGTCGCTTACTCGCTTTCCATGTCTCGTTGCAATTATGTTGGGTGCCGAGAAAAAACTTGTGCACACATATACACATGGCCTCCTCCGGTTAACGCCACAAATCGCCAATGTACGTAGCGGCAAACACCACTCAATCCATCGCACACTAGCTAGAACACAAGAAAAATCTCAGCCCCGATCGATCGAAATCCATGGCGTTCCAGTTCCACACGCTACTATCAGCCGTAACAATATGGCTGGGCGTAGCGGCTGCTACGGCGAGGCTCCATGCCGCCGTCGCCGGAGCACGAGCGCCGCCGCCGCCGCCGCCGCCCGGCAACTGCCAAAGGAAGTGCGGCGACGTAGACATCCCCTACCCGTTCGGCGTCTGGAACGGCAGCGAGTCCGACGGCTGCGCCGTTCCAGGCTTCTACCTGAACTGCGACGTCGACGACAACCACGTCTACAGGCCGTTCCACGGGAATGTGGAGGTTCTCAGCATCTCCCTGCCGACCGGGCAGGCCCGGGTGATGAACTCCATCTCCTCCGCTTGCTACAACACCAGCTCCCGCGACATGGACTACAACGACTGGCAGATCAACTTCACCGGCACGCCGCTGACGATCTCCGACGCCGACAACAAGTTCACCGTCGTCGGGTGCCAGACGCTGGCGTACATCACCGACGACGACAACATGGGCAAGTACACGAGCGGGTGCGTCGCCATGTGCCAGGGAGGCGACCTGACGAGCCTCGCCACCAACGGGTCGTGCTCCGGGATAGGCTGCTGCCAGACAGCCATCCCCAGGGGTCTGAAGTACTACCGCGTCAGGTTCGACACGGGCTTCAACACCTCGGAGATCTACAACGTCAGCCGCTGCAGCTACGCGGTGCTGATGGAGTCGAAGGCCTTCAGCTTCCGGACGAGCTACGTGAGCTCGCTGGAATTTAACAGCAGCAACGGTGGCAGGGTGCCGTTGGTGGTGGATTGGGCTATCGGAAACGAGACTTGTGATAAAGCCCGCAGAAAGGTTGACACCTATGCATGTGTCAGCCACAACAGCGAGTGCTTCAACTCGTCCAACGGACCAGGCTACATCTGCAACTGCTCCGAAGGGTACCAAGGTAACCCCTACCTGCAGGACGGGCAGCACGGTTGCACAGGTATGAAAACTGATCCATTTAAGGGTGAGAGAGGAATTGTATACGTGAATATATACACATAAACAAATGAATCACATAGCCAAGTGAGAATTGGTGTGGATATTTCTTGATTTTAAATGCTTTTACGGTACTCATTTACTAGCAGAATTGAAATATATAACAGTTGATTATCATAAGCATTTAAAAAGTTTAGCCAATGCAAGGTAATTAACATTCATCTACTGTAATTTGGAATGATTTTTCAATTTAATTTATTATTTTATTACTATATATTTATTTTAAGTTCAATTTTACCACTTTAAAATTTGTACTACACTAATTAAATTTTGAAATATACTTTATCACAATTTTACGGGAATTTACTAGCTAGATTAAAAAATATTTAAATATACCCGATTCGCCTCGAGAAGGTGACACCTGGAATAAATTAAAAATATATATCTATCTAATTAACTTGTTTAGTTGTAATATCAAGACAGTTAAGATGTACTATATTTCCCTACACTTTTTAACATAGCTTATGAGAGAAAACATGCATCAGAATTTTTTTTTTGCCTTTATCTTTTGATTAGTTTAGTATGAGTCACAGAATCTGAGGTTCATTATATTATTAATATATGATTAATAAACAAAACATCACAATTTCCCACAAGAAAATCATATTGCCCATGTATATATGATAGCAAATCACTGTTTAATTTTACCTATGTTTGATTAATGCAGATATTGACGAGTGTGCGGATCCGAAGTACCCTTGTTCTGTGCCTGGAACTTGCCATAATCTTCCTGGCAGGTTCGAGTGCTTATGCCCTCGCAGTCGTCCCAAAGGCAACGCACTCAATGGGACATGCGAGAGAGATCAAACCCTTCATACTGGAGGAAAAATAGCTATTGGTACTCCATTGTCTTCACTTATTATTCCAAGTTCTTTTTCCTTATCCAAAAATTAGTAGCTAAGATTTTACTTACGTTAGGCCATAGCATCCACATGTCCAACACTAGTTTATATGGATTCTCCAGAAAAGAAAACAAAACTAATTTTAATCTGTTAGATTAGTCATGGACCCAACCGATACATCACTCTCAGAACTTTTCAGAAAAAGAACTGAAAGTGTAACTACATAGAGTTCTAAACCGTTAGTCCGTTACATGATGTCGACCTGTAATTAACTTATTTTTTTGGAATAGGAAGATGATTGCATCTCCGCCTTTGCATTTATGATGTACAGTACACAAGCATGCAGTTTAATTTTGAAAGTTTTTTCTTAAGATAAGCAGTATCTGTATATGTAGTGCTGAAGCACTTGTTTCAATTCAACCTTTAGTCTCCTTTACAAATATTCATTTCTGCAGGAAGTTCCGGTTTTGCTATCGTTGGCCTCGTTGTTTTTCTTGTACGAGAAGTGATCCAGCACAAACGAAGTATCAAAAGACAAGCTCTGCAGAGACAGACTGACATGTATTTTCAACAACACGGAGGACAGATCTTACTAGAACTGATGAAAGTAGAGAGCAGCGCTGAGTTCACCCTCTACGACAGAGAGAAGATCGAGGTAGCCACAAACAATTTCGCCAAGGAGAACATTGTTGGCAAAGGAGGGCAGGGGACCGTTTACAAGGCTGTCCTCGACGGCACCACTGTTGCGATAAAGAGGTGCAACGAGGTTGATGAGAGCAGAAGAGCCGACTTCGTGCAGGAGCTGGTCATACTCTGTCGTGTCAACCACCCAAATGTCGTCAAACTAGTCGGCTGCTGCCTGCAGTTCGAGGCCCCCATGCTAATCTATGAGTTCGTGCAGAACAAGACACTGCAAGAGCTACTGGACCTCCAAAGGAGTAGGAAGTTCCACGTCACACTGGCGACCCGCTTAAGGATTGCTGCAGAATCCGCCAATGCACTTGCACATCTCCACTCACTGCCGCGCCCAATACTCCACGGCGACGTGAAGCCAGCCAACATACTTCTTGCTGAAGGATTGGTTGCAAAGGTGTCTGACTTTGGTTGCTCAACGATTGATGAGAAAACCCAAGCTGCTGTAAAAGGTACACCGGGATATCTCGACCCAGACTATCTACTTGAGTACCAGCTCACAGCCAAGAATGATGTATACAGCTTTGGGGTCATTCTTCTTGAGCTCCTAACCGGTAAGAAGCCACTTTCAAAAGAACGGACGAGCTTGATCCCAATATTTCAAGGGGCAATGGAAAGTGGCAAACTCGTTGAGCTCCTGGACAGTGACATAGTAGATGAAGCCAACATGGGAGTTATCTGTCAGGCAGCATCACTAGCTAGTCAATGCTTGGCTAATCCAAGTTCATCAAGGCCAACAATGAGGCAAGTGGCGGAGCAGCTTCGACGACTAGCATTGGCAGATGAAGTACAACAATGCCCACAACCGCCGCTAGTGCTCGATGGCCTCATCCTCACAGAGATGGGGAGCACAACATCATCATGGTACACAGGAAGTGGAACAAGCGGGGTTTATAACCTTGAGAACAATGTCGTTCTAAGCACAGAATTCGCTAGATGATCCATAGACCCCTTGTGCTTTATTGAGTGTTACAATGTGTTGTTTTATCTGTGTTAGATTATGAGTTGTGTTGTTTTATCTCTGTGTTAGATTATGAGTTAATTCTTCCCAGTTGTGGTGGTTGACGGGCTTCCCAATGTGTGCGGCTGTAACCATGCATTGTGAGGAACAAGTGAAACAATCATGTTTCACAATATATAATAATTCAAGTGCATCAAACACAAGTAGTGGTAGTCATAGATCAAAACGAAATTATCTGCACAAAGTTTGAGTTTGCTATTATGAGTCGAGGTCTAGATCGTCCAGTGTGAAGACAACAATCCTGTTGCAATCAATTGGTGAAAAAGATTTGATGAGAGTAGGAAAACAGACCTTGGACGCATGAGATATACTACATCCCGTTTTCAATATATAACGTGATTGACCTTTTGATTAACGTTTCCAAGATATGATCCAAGAGTTCCCTTCCTTTGGAAGTCGTTGTGTGCGAACGAACCTCTGGCGAAAGTGTCGAAATACATAGATGTTGTAGCACCACGTGGTTAGGTAAAGACAAGTCCGGGCCGGCTAGAGTTAATGTAACATCCTAGCCTAGGGCTTAATAGGATTACTAGAATACTCATAGTTGCAACTTCTTTTCCGGAAGCCGATTTCCAAAGAACTCCAGGGTTAAGCGTGCTTGGCCTGGAGCAATTTGGCATGGGTGACCGACCGGGAAATTCTTCCCGGGTGCGCATGAGTGAGGACAAAGTGTGCAGAAAAGACATGTGTTGGTCTGTGAGGGCAGTCTGTAACCTATGAAAGCTATCAGATGTAAGTGGGCCCGGCCTGGGGGAAGGCGGGACGTTACAAAATGGTATCAGAGCCGACTCTCGCGGTTTCACGGGCGTGTGTGTCGCAGTTGCGCATGGCTGGTGTGGATCCGGAGTGGTCACACAGCATGGCACATGCGCTGGCACTGGACACACGGACGTGGCCAAGAGGGGACGTTCCTGGCCTGGGGTTGATCGACGGGGGCGTCGATCTCTCTTAAGGGGGTGAGGATGTAACATCCCAGCCTAGGGCTTAATAGGATTACTAGAATACTCATATCAACAAGTTGCAACTTCTTTTCAGGAAACCGATTTCCAAAGAACTCCAGGGTTAAGCGTGGAGCAATTTGGGATGGGTGACCGACCGGGAAATTCTTCCCGGGTGCGCACGAGTGAGGATAAAGTGTGCAGAAAAGACATGTGTTGGTCTGTGAGGGCAGTCTGTGACCTATGAAAGCTATCAGATGTAAGTGGGCCCGGCCTGGGGGAAGGCGGGACGTTACCATTAACCAATGGATTCCTTCTCGTCTTGCTAAAAGTTGAGAATCTCTTTACGGGGAGAAGCTATACAGGTTAACAGAAGAAAGTAAGGCATAACCTGCTTTTCAACTGTCACACCCTAAAAATCGCTAAATTATAAATTGTTGTGAAAAAGGAAATTTTTAGAAATTATTTAATAAATAAAGTAAGTGTTTGAATAAAATCTATGAAAAATTTTAACATTAAATTGAGCTAGATAAAATTTTATTAAATAATTTGAGTGTCCAAGTATTTTTCGGATTTTTCCCGGAATTATTTGAGCATTGGAAGTATTTTTAACAAATGAAACATCATTTCAGCAATTATTTAAAATAAAAGTTAATTGAAATCCTCTCCCTAGTCTTGGGCCGAATTCGGCCCACGCCTCTCCTCTCTCCCATCCTTGGCCCGCAGCCCCTCTCTCTCGGCCGAAGACTGCTTTAGCTTCTTCCTCCATTCTCTCTGACGCAAGGGGCCCACCCGGCACAGTGCCGTCTTCCTCCTCCAGCCGGCCTCCCGTCCCGTGCCCTCGAATTTCGTCTCGGTTCTTATCCCGACGAACTCGGGATAAACTCTAAATTTCCGCCGCCGTTTCCTCTCGAATGCGCATCGATCTCTTCCTCCTCCGCCTATATAAAGGATGACCCAGGTCTCCTCTTCGTTTTTCCCCTCTTTTCCCATGCTGCCATGCCCTAGTCGCCTCTCCCTCAGCTCGCCCTCTCTCTCCACCATCGCCGCCAACTCCAGCCACGCCGCGCCGCCCCTCTGGTCAACGCGGGCTTGCGCCTTCGCCTCCCTCGGCTCCGCAAGGCCGAGCTCCACCTTGGCCGCCGGTTCCTTTGCGCCGAAACCCCGCCGGAAGCTTTCGTCGCCATGAACCAGTGGGTCGCCGCCGTGTTTCGATCTCTAGCCACCACCCACCGTGGACTCCATGGTCGCCGGACCTTGTCGTCTCGTCCTTTGGCATCACAAGGACCCCGGGAAGCCCGTCCACCCCTTCTCCTCCGCCGGAGTTCGCTGGAACGCTGGTGTCGTCATCATCCCGAACCTCACCGCCGCTGTAAGTGTTGGTAAGCATCGCCGTGTCCTCCTCTTCCTCCCCATTCTATAGGCTTCCGTCGTCGTGCCGCTGTTCGCCGTCGCCACCGCCACCGCTGTCCAGAGCCACCGGCGTCGATCCAGCGTGGCTGTCACGTCATCGCCCTGTTAGCCGCCACCGCATTGCCACGTTGTCGTTCTATCCACATGGCATCTGCGCCAGCGACACGTGTCACCACGTGGCCGCTATCCTAAACGCTATATTGGATTTGATCTCACCTGTCGGATCGTGGTCAAAGGCCTGTCAAAGCAATCCTAGCCATCCATCCCGTGGACCCGTGAACTATCTTTGTGGACTTGGTTCATGGTAGACCCAGTCTACCGCTTGTATCTATGACGAGTGGGTCCCATCTGACACTAGCCCTTTCTCTCTCTTCCTACGGCTGACGTCATATTCCTCCTTTATCACTTCTAAAATAATTAAATATGATGTCATAAATTACTTAGTTGTTTTCTTTATAGGTTTTAATTGATTAAAACTTCATTAATTCATAACTAATTCATATGAACTTGGAATAAGGTCGTTCAAGTCTCAAGATCTACCTATTTATGAACTTTCATTGTACTGTTTATTTGGTTTTTATTAGTGTTTTACCTCGTTTTGCGTTCTAGGTTTAGTTTTCAGTCGTTTCGGAGGCTCGTTCATCCATTGGAGAAGTTCCTGAAGACGAATTAAAGACGCTTGTTTGCAAAGCAAGTCACACAGATCCTAAACACAATCCTTTGAGTATATTGAACGTATATTTAAATTCTCCATTTCATTCAAATGTGCATTTATTTTCAAATGTCATCGGGATGTGAGCCTTTTCCCTATATTAAGGCATAAGATGACTTTATTTTCCTACGGGTTATAATTTGACTAGCTTGGGCCTTACATATTTGTTCAGCTAGATATTAGATATAATTGCTTAGCCATGCTTAGAAACATTAGCATACTATGGGATTCACTCTAATTCAGTCCTTAATTATATCATGATGTACCGTTATGGTATTGATTTAATTAAACTAAATATGCTTAAATGGTGGGTTGTGGGTGCATGGTTTGATAGTCACAACCATAACAATTAAGGTCCGATTCTCGAAATCTCTGGAAGATATACCTGTACTTACCACAGACCTGCATGGGCTCTAGGCTAAACTTGGAGTGTAGCTTAACCTAGCCAATGTACCAAGGCAAGGATGGACGTGATGGAGTATGGATGTTCCGTGCTGCGGTCTATGCTGCTTCCGGATTCACCTAGGCACGAGAGGGGGATGCCCGCTGCCTTCTGAGGAGTGGGGGTGAAACCTGAGGTGTGTATGATTGGTTAGGAAGGGTTATACAAAAGGTTCTGTCACAGTCTCTTTCCTGTATGTCGTGGTGGCATGTTGGCGCTTGGTAACGTGTTGTGAGGCTGTGTCTTGTGGGTAAAGTTGTACACCTCTGATCAAAGTAAAACTATTCGAATATCCATGCCCGCGGTTATGGGCGGTCAACCAGCTCACCGTGATTATTCTCACCTTAATAATTTGACATATTGAACTGAGTTAGTACAGGTGGTTTGGTTGGGCCTATGCAACGGGTATGTTGTATAGCGTTGGATTAATAATGTTTAATTAATTGCTGTACTATTTTACAAATACTTAACTCTTTGCTAAATGCTGCTTTCACAAATGAACCCTATATTATGCCATCCTTTGGTATCCATATGTACTTGCATACTTGTCGTGTGGCTTGCGGAGTATTCCATGTACTCACCTTACAATAATCAATCAAACCTCGGTTGAAGAAATAGGATCCAGAAGGAGAAGACCTTTGGCTTAAATCCCAGTTGAGCTGCTTGTGGGAGTAGTGTTGAAACTTTGCTAGATTTTATGTTCTGCTGTAGTTTTCTCCGTGGTAATAACTAAGTACCTCTTATGTAAGTATTTATCGCATTAGTTATTATGATGAATCTGTATATTAAGTTGTCAGTTTGTGTACCTCGGTTGATTCCTGGACGAGGATTTAATGCACAAATTAGTTTGAAAATTACTTATGAATTTTCGGGCGTGACAAGTTGACATCAGAGCCATCTCGATTGTAGGTCAAGCCAAACGGTTAAACCCATAAGGACATGTCTTTGCCAAAACAAAAAGTGCATGTTTCGAAGTCAAGATGGAGGCCCAAACCAAGTCGATTTCGAGTACGTTTCGGAGTCGAGGACCAGTATGCACTAAAATGGGCGCCCAGGTCGCATTCATGCTTGGATTGGGGCGTTCTTTATGCAGATGGAAAGCTAAGAAGATAACCTTTCCAATGGTTCTAGTCCCATATTCAAATTCTTTCCTAGTCATCGGGAATCGAGCGAGCAAGTTGACGTCCAGAATCTGTTCCGGTACTGCGCCGCCGTATTTTTGCCTTTCGGCCGCGTATCGTGTTGGAGCCCATTAGGGTTTGCACGACCCTAAACTTTATATATTAGTAGCAGCCTCCACCTTTAGGGTTTGGGTTTTGCTTAGATTAATATGTTAAGAACAGTTTCATCGATCCTTCGGTTTGTAAGACCTCAACTTGTGAGCTTAATCATTCATATACAATTTGGTTGTATTCTTTCTTGTTCTGGTGTGTGTTCTTCGATTTGCAATTAGGGATTAGCCTTCTCGGCGAGGCCAACCGGGTTTCGACACGGTTGATAACCAGAGGAGACGTGGTGCTGCGATTACGGGGCTCAAGAGCGTGTTCATTCAGAAGCCGGATCAATTTGTGTCGCGACTCCACCAAATCGACTGTTTATCACAACATTTCGGAAGATCGGGTACCCTACATCCACATCAAGTGGTATTAGAGCTCCAGGTTATACTAAATTAGTTTTTGTTTTCGCCGTAATCCTATAGTCTACAGAAAAGCCAAAAAACAAGTGTAGTCATTAGTTTCTTCCCATCCCAGACAGTGTTTAGCCTTTGCATAATTCTTTTTCAGAGTCTGTAGTGTTGAGTTTTAGTCCTAGTTTAAGTTTTTGTTGCTGGTTTAGTGCGTGTTTTAGTCTAGGCTTATGCGCCATGGATTGGATGGCAAGGTCGATCGGTTCTGATGACGTGTAGCAGATCGATCAAAGGTAGAGCCCGACTGGGATATGGTTGGATTCATGTTGGATGAGTTTGGATATTGTCCTACTTTGAGCAGGAGATTTTCGGTATAAATAGGGAGGGAGACTATGCCTTGAGTAAAACCATGTTTGAGAGATTAGATAGGGTTTCGTGAGAAACTTGTGAGGGGTGCTAACGTGCTGTGGCTGCACCCTGTGAACAATACTTGAGTAATAAAGAACATATTCAATCATCAAGGCATCGACGATCTCTTCTGGTTTCTTAAGTTTTACATTATTGTTCGGTTTTGGCATTAACTTGTGAGTCTTTGTTTTGCTGCAATTTTGTTCAAGTTAATCCATCCAAAACCTTTATAATACTTCATAGATCAAATCTGCAAAGTTTCGTTGATTGATTCTTGTTAGATTCGACTTTGCTTAAGTTTTAGGGTTTGTTCAGATTTACTGAAATTCTGAGACAGCTGGCTTTTGAGGGTATTTTCTCTTAAACCGTTTATCAGTTTGCAAATCCCTCCGGTGGAGTTGTTCCTTGGTTTGTCTAGTTTATTCCTAGGCTGACGGTTCGACCGCGAGAGGACCTGTGTTCAGACCGATCCTAATAGGTAGGATAGACCATCGGACGTGTGTTCCATTGGTTTTTGAGGATGTGGCGTGTTTTGATCTATCAAGATTTGGATATTTGACTTGCGTTGAAATAATCTACCATTCACCCCCTCTCTGGTATGCTTGATTACTTTGGTATGCTTGATTACTTGTGTTCGATCCTACAGCTACTGCAGCTTGCTTAACATCCATTGCAGCTAATGCTGGGCTCCTGCATTGGGCAAGATTTTGGGATCGATTTGGGGCTAGGGTTAAGAAGGTCAGCCGGGGTATTTTGATCCCTACGAAAATACACAGTAGACAAAAAAAATGATTCATAAGGCGTATCAGGTTATACATATCATGGTATGGATCCAGCTTTTATAATGTTGAAGTGGCATATCGTTCCAATCTATCTATTATATTATTAAAACAGCTTTGAAAGGAGGCACCACGTTCGCTGTGAGGGCTAGTAAATCCCACATTAATCGGAGAAAAAGAAAAAAAAAAGAAAAGGAGAGTCCAAGTAGAAGTACAATATAAAAATAGCTGAAATTCGGAACTAAAAATAAGTAATATTGAAAGAAGTTTCCATATATATAAGAACCCAATACGAGATTAACCATAAATCGAAATAAAAATAAAATAAAATCTAAAATTAGAAAAGGAAAGGAGAGTCCAAGTAAGAATACAATTTAAAAATAGCTGAATTCGGAATTAAAAATAAGAAATATTGAAAGAAGTTTCCATATAAGAACCCAATATGAGATTAACCAAAATTCGAAACAAAAATAAAATAAACTCTAAAATTAGAAAAGGAAAGGAGAGTCCAAGTAAGAATACAATTTAAAAATAGCTGAAATTCAAAATTAAAAATAAGCGAGATTAACCAAATTTCGAAATAAAAATAAAATAAAATCTAAAATTAGAAAAGCAAAGGAGTGTCCAAATAAGAATACAATTTAAAAATAGCTAAAATTCACAATTAAAAATAAACAATAATGAAATAAGTTTCCATATAAGAACCCAATACGAGATTAATAATAATTCAAAATAAAAACAAAATAAAATCCAAAATTAGAAAAGGAAAGGAGAGCCCAAGTATGAATACAATCTAAAAATAGCTGAAATTCGGAATTAAAAATAATGAATATTAAAAGAAGAGTCCATATAAGAAGCCAATATGAAATTAATTAAAATTCGGAATAAAAATAAAATAAAATCCAAAATTAGAAAAGTAAAGGAGATCCCAAGTATGAATACAATCTAAAAATAGCTGAAATTCGGAATTAAAAATAAGGAATATTAAAAGAAGAGTCCGTATAAGAACGCAATACGAGATTAATTAAAATTCAGAATAAAAACAAAAATGAATCCGAAATTAGCAAAAGAAAATAAAAGAAGAGTTCAAGTAGGAATACAATTTAAAATTAGCTGAAATTCGGAATTTAAAATAAACAATATTGAAAGAAGAATCCATATAAGAATCCAAAATTAGCCGACGGTTGACGGGACTTCTAGAAAATAAATAAAATGAATTCCAACGATAGTTATGTTTGATTTTTAGAATCACAATGACAATGAAGAGTAAGTGGCGGACGGGTTGTACAGGGGCACAGTGGCATCGTTTGATGAGACTTCTAAAAATTATAAAAAATAAAACTACAAGTCCAATTTTTAAAGGTTCGGAACTTCTAAAAAGTAAAAAAACAATTATAATCATGTTTGATTTTAAAATCTCAATGACAATAAAGAAGGGAGGCAGCGCGCGAGCTGTAGAGGAGTACAATGGCAAAGCCGCAGACTGTTTGGCGGGACTTCTAGAAAGTAAAAATGAACACAAACGATAATCATGTTCGATTTTTAAAATATCAACGACAGTAAAGAGAAGAGACGGTGGACGGGCCATAGAGGAGTATAATGGCAACAATTGACGGGACATCTAGAAAATATATAAACGAAATCCAACATGACAATAAACTCTAAAAACTATAAAATCTAATTTTTAAAGGTTCCAAGAAGAATAAATAGAAATAGTGATAGATCGAGTAAGCAAATAAATGAGATGACATAAGGAGTAGCGACTGGTGTGACTTTTAAAAACTATATAATTAGAAACACGAGGATGATAAGGTTTGGTCTTTTAAAGTCTTAAGATAATGAGATAGCTATTTAATAAATTTTAAGTAAAATCATATTAAAAAATATATGATTTTGTTTGGGTGCTAGCCGCGCAATTGCGCGGGCCACCCAGCTAGTTATACAAATACTAATGATATTTTTCAAAACAAGCAAATTTACACACATGCAAGAATCCAATTAACCATTCCATGTAATATAGCCACGTAAACTTGTAATTGAACAAATGGATGCACGTTCCATCATGCAACCAAAAAGACAACTTGAACCGTCTTGCTCAGATCAACCTCATTGGCTATACTTCTGCATCATCCAATTCCGATCTCGTGAATTATTGCACCAAAGTCTGAAGTCCCGGCCCTATTTCAACATTGAGTGTCGAATTGTCTATGGGCCTCATTAAGTTGATTCCATCAACATCGATCCATCCATCCAAACTAGAGTAGTATTCTGTAAACTATTGGTCTACGGGGTATAACAATAAGTTATTTCAAGCAACGGTAACCATCACTGATCACCACCGTGTTTCCAACAATGCATATATTAATCCTTGTGCTTACTCGGTCGTATGCCGTCATTAGATGATTCTTCGATCCAAAATATATATTCCACTATCGATGACATAGTCTTGCGTTCTATTTTTTCTTTGATTGTGCATACGACCTGTATAATTATTTTTCTTTGATTGTGCATACGACCTGTAATTATTTTTCTTTTATTGTGCATACGACCTGTCATAATTAATTATTTAAAGTGCAGTATACAAGCTATGTTGTTTGTTTTACCTACTAAATTATGGAAGGCACTTTTACCAAGACATTGTTAATATCCCACAAAATTTTCGTACAATGGAACATTTCAACAGTTGCTACAAGAAGATGCATGCATACTGATCAAATTAAGATGCAAAAGCGACTTTGACCGGTCGCAGGTCTTTGGACCAAATTGTTGAAAATGGTCAGTGTGCCATACAGAAACGTATCACTGTTCATGCACGCATGGATGATCGACACTAATATTATACTTTTCGCAGTTAAAAGCGCGTCTTAATTAATTACTTGCGATGAATTGATGTATAACATAACTAGTATTCCCCGTTTCACGAAGTAAGACTTTCTAGCATTGCCATATTTGTCTAGATTCATTAACGTCTATATAAATAGCACTACTACAGAATGAGTTTTTGCAAATGGGCGAACACGATTTTCGCATCTGGTTGGGTCATCCGCATACGCGAAATCGTCTGCAAAGATCGTCATCTTTCCATGCGGCCAGGGCACCCGCAAGCGAAAATCCAATTTTCACATACGGGCGCTTACGCCGATCGCATGCAAAGAGAAAAAATAGGGAAAAAAATTTCAAAAACAACAACCCTAGCCGTAAGCGGCGCCACCGCCGCCCGATCCCGCCGGACGCGCCCGCCTCCTGATCTGGGCGGGACGAGGCCCGTCACAACCGCCCCCGCTCCTACCGCCGGCCGCACCCGCCGACAACGCCCCAGTTCCGCCGCCGGCCGCTCTCGCCTCCGGATCTGGGCGGGACAAGGCCCGCCACCGCCGGATCCAGGCAGGATGAGGTCCATCGCCGCCGGATCCGAGCGGGACAAGGCCCGTGTCGCCGCCCACTCGTCATCGTCGTCGGGGTCGCCCCAGCTGCCCCCACTTGCGTCGTCGTCGTCGTCGGGGTCAACCCCTCCTTGTCGTCGTCGGGGTCGCCACCGCGGAGGGGGCAGCCCGAGCGATGGGGATGACGTGGCCACCGCCCGCCACGCGACGCGCCGCTCTCGGCTGCCGGCGCCCGCCTCTGCCCCATCCCCACCTTCGCCCTGCGCCTCTGCCCCGTCTGCTCTATGCCGTGAGAGAGAGAGAGGAGATAAGTGTGTGTGAGAGAGAGACTCAGTAGAGAGGGTTGTGGTTGGCGTAAGGATAAGGTTGGGGTTGAAAACTTTTGAACTGTGGAGAGGGAAAGAGCCGACTTCATTTTTACATGCGGACCACTTAAGGATCCTCATGCAAAAATTAGTTTTTTAATTTTTAAATCAAATTTATGGCACTAAATTAATTCTTATGAAAATGTTGTTAAAAACAAAGTTGTAGAACTCATTGAGATCTACCATTTTTCTTTAGGTTATTTCTCCATTTGAATTTGATTGAACTATATAAAATATGAATTTTAAAATATAAGAATTTCAAATAATTTTTCGAGTAGTAAATATTTTCAGATAAAAAAATTGTCAACAACAAAGTTGTAAAATGCATCAAGATCTACAACTTTTGTTTTGGTCATTTTTCTATATGACTTTGTTTCAACAGTTTGATTTTGAATTTTAAATTATGACAACTTTAAACAACATATTCAAATAGTAAATGATTTGAACTGAAAAAGTCATCAATAACAAAGTGGTATAACTCATCAAGATCTGTAACTTTTCTTTTGGTCATTTTTTTCATCCGATAAAATGATTTGTAACATTGTTCACAGAATATACATATCTCTTATATAGTTTTATAAACTATAAGAGAGATATGTAAATTTTGTGAAAATTTTACCATCACTTTATCGGATGAAGAAATGACCAAAATAGAAGTTATAGATCTTGATTAGTTATACAACTTTGTTGTTGATGACTTTTTCCGCTAAAATCATTTACTCCTTCAAAATAGTATTTGAAGTTTTAAAATTCAAATTTTTAATTGATACAACAAAGTCACTACAAAAAGTGCCCAAAATAATAGAAGTAAGAACACAATAACATGACAGAGTATGATTTTAGAAACATTAAGGGAAAAGAATCATCCAATTTAGGTTCATATGAGTGAGATAATCTAGTTTCAATTTTTTTCAAATTTTATTTCCGCAGACGGCTACTTAACACGCCCGTATGGAAAAATTGATTTTTCCATGCAGGCGCTTAAGTGAGCCATATACAAAAATGACCTCATTTTTACGTGCGGACCTCTTATGAGTTCCTATGGAAAAATCGATTTTTTCATACGGGCGTCTTAAGCAGCCGTATGCGAAACTGCCGCTCGATTTTTGCAGATGCCACTAGTTATGGTCCGTTTGCAAAAATCATGGGGGTCTCGTACAGAAAAAACACTTTTGTAGTGGTGTATGAGCCATGCTAGAAAGTCATATATTGTGAAACAAAGGAAGTAGTATTATGTATATTCGTGCGAGATGTATACTTTGCTTTGTTTATACATGGAGTATGTGGTAGAGATTTTTTGATTATGGCAGTATTCGTTATGCCATAATCTTTCGTTGGGTTTTCCATGCGCTACCAAGCGTTTATATGTATACAAAATTTCAGCACAGTATGAACGTAATATACCAGTAGTGAAATTCCATATGTATGTTTTATATATATACTCCTAGCTAACACAGCTTCTTTCTTGCTTTAATAGTTACTTCCTGTAGCTGATCTCGCCCAAGTGAGGATCCTATCACAAACAACTAGAGCTCTCACGTGAAGATAATCAATGTAGGATTTAGGGATTTTTCTTCTCGTCAAACCATATATTACCTTTGGCATGATCGTGTAAAACAACGTATGCGCATCCACTAGAATGTGTATTCCTAAACCCAGTTGTAAACTCAATAACTAATAACCAAATTACAAACATTGTTCGTCAACCCATGCCAGCTATTATTATTGCTATCTATGTATCTATCTATTATATTATTAAAACAGCTTTGAAAAGAGGCACCACGTTCGCTGTGGGGCTAAAAATTCCCACATTAATCGGAGAAAAATAAAAAAAAGAAAAGAAGAGTCCAAGTAGAAGTACAATTTAAAAATAGCTAAAATTTGGAATTAAAAATAAGCAATATTGAAAGAATTTTCCATATAAGAACCCAATATGAGATTAATCAAAATTCAAAATAAAAATAAAATAAAATCCAAAATTAGAAAAGGAAACGAGAGTCCAAGTAGAAATACAATTTTAAAATAGCTGAAATTCGAAATTAAAAATAAGCAATATTGAAAGAAGTTCCCATATGAGAATCCAATACGAGATTAATCAAAATTCGAAATTAATATAAAATAAAATCCAAAATTAGAAAAGAAAAGGAGGGTCCAAGTAGGAATATAATTTAAAAATAGCTGAAATACAGAATTAATAATAAGCAATATTAAAAGAAGAATCCATATAAGAATCAAATACGGGATTAGTTAAAATTCGGAATAAAAATAAAAATAAATCCGAAATTAGCAAAAGAAAATAAAATAAGAGTTCAAGTAGGAATAAAATTTAAAATTAGCTGAAATTCGGAATTAAAAATAAGTAATATTGAAAGAAAAATTCATATAAGAACCAATACGAGATTAATTTAAATTTAGAATAAAAAATAAAAATAAATCCAAAATTAGAAAAACTAAAAGAGAATTCAAGTAGGAATACAATTTTGAAACAACTGAAATTGAAAATAAAAAATAAAAACATTAGAAAAACGTATTAACTAAAATTTTTTTAAAAAATTCTGAAATTAGAAAAAGAAAAATAAGATTTCAATTATGAATACAATTTATAAATAACTAAAACTTGTGATAAAAATAGAGAATATTGAAAGAAAAGACCATCTAAAACACATGACGAGATAAATTAAGTAATAGGCCTATAAAAGAGTAGAGTGGTGGCGGTTGATACGACATATAAAAATTGTTAATAAAACACCAAATAGAATCCTAATGACGATTAAAAGGAGGGACGTCAGGCAGGCCGTGAAGCAAACGAGTAAGGCGGTTGCCGGGACTTCTAGAATGTAAACCCCATTGATAATCATATTTGATTTTTAAAATCTCAATGACAATAAAAAGGAGAAGCAGCGGGCGGGGTGTATAGGAGTATAGTTGCAGAGCCGCTGACAGTTGACGGGACTTCCACAAAATGAAAAATGAATTCCAATGATAGTTATGTTAGATTTTTAGAATCACAATGACAATAAAGAGTAGGCGGCGGACGGGCCGTAGAGGAGCATAATGGCATTGTTTGACGAGACTTCTAAAAATTATAAAAAATAGAACTACAAGTCCAATTTTTAAAGGTCTGAAACATCTAAAAAGAAAAAAAACCAATGATAATCATGTTCTATTTTAAAATCTCAATGACAATAAAGAAGGGAGGCAGCGGGCGAACCGTAGAGGAGTAGAATGGCAAAGCCGCTGACGGTTTGGCGGGACTTGTAGAAAGTAAAAATGAACCCAAACGATAATTATGTTCAATTTTCAAAATCTCAATGACAATAAATAGAAGAGATAGTGAACGGACCGTATAGGAGTATAATGGCAATGTTTGACGGGACATCTATAAATTATAAAAATGAAACCCAACGTGACAATAAACACTAAAAACTATAAAATCCAATTTTTAAAGGTTCCAAGAAGAATGAATAGAAATAATGGTAGATCGAGCAAGCAAATAAATATGGAGATGACATAAGGGGTAGCAACCAGGGTGACTTTTAAAAACTCTATAATTAGAAACACGAGGATGATAAGGTTTGCTCTTTCAAAGTCTTAAGATAATGATATAGCCATTTAATAAATTTGAAGTAAAATCATACTAAAAAATATATGATTTTGTTTTGGGTGCTAGCCGCGCAATTGCGCGGGCCACACAGCTAGTTATTTAAACAACAACAGTTCATACTAATTTTTTTCTGCGGGGCAGTTCATACTAAAATTAGAATCCATTTATATTACAACTCGCTAATTATTAATTTCATCTCAACTCACATGGGTCCACGACCGATGACAGAAACTTTTGAATGTTTTAAGTAGTAGTGATAGAGATAGAGATAAAGATAAAGAAGTAAAGATAGAAATAGAGATTAATATGACATTAAATTTATTTCTTAAGAAGGGTCTATCTCTTACAATTTGCTAAAAAAATATTTCAATTTGTTAATACCACATTAATTTTGAATTCTAGAAACTAAATTAGTGAGTCCATGGTATCTCGTATGGCATGTTTTGTTTAACACAAACTCTCCATACGATACGATCTATGTGTTCAAAAAGATATATGATTCATCTAATCGATGAATTTTTTTTTCTAATTATGAAAGCAACCGAGAAGTGCCCAATGAATATAAATAAATATATATTAGGGGAAATGGTAGTGCGAAGACTTTGTTGAGTTGCATTCAAGCCGTTGGGTCCTTTTCGTTTATTTAAAATTTATGGCTGGCTAGTGTCCAACAGTCCAAGTAAGATCCATCAGGCTCCGCTCCTCTTCATATACTCCCTCCGTCCCAAAATGTAGCTATTTCTAGCACAGTATTTTGTCCCAAAATGAAGCTATTTCTTCACCTACCTCCTCCTCTCAACTAATCACAACCATTTTTCTTCACTTACTTTCTCTTTTCAACCAATCACACACTTCCTCTAATCATTCTCACCTACTTTCTTAATACCCGTGCCAACCTCAAAAATGGCTTTATTTTGGGACGGAGGAAGTATATACTAGCATTAATTCGTCGAACTAAGGTGCACAAGTACGCGTACGATCAGAAGAGAAACACATCGACAAATAAGTTCATACTTCCATGGCTTCCTATGGTGAGCTAACAATATCATGTCTCACGGCCATAGCTGTTGCTGGGGCGGCGTTGCTCGCCGGCGGCGCAGAGGCGCAATGCCTGCACACCTGCGGCGGCATAGACATCCCTTACCCTTTTGGCATCGGATCTGACGGCGACTGTGCATTGCCTTTTTACAATATCGACTGCAACAACAAAAAACCATTCTACCGAGATGTGGAGGTCCTCAGCATCTCCCTCCAGCTTGGTCAGATCAGGGTGAGCACCCCCATATCTTCTTCTTGCTACAACCCCTTCTCTAAGAGGATGTACTCCAGCGGGTGGGGGTTCAACCTGTCATACACACCTTTCATGCTGTCGGACTCCAACAAGTTCACGGTCGTCGGGTGCCAGTCATTGGCCTACATTTCCGACCCAACCAGCAACTACACGAGCGGCTGCGCGTCCTCCTGCCCGGGTGGTAAAGTGGTGAGCGCCACCAACAGCACCTGCTCCGGGATAGGATGTTGCCAGATAACCATCCCCAGAGGCATGGAATTCTGCAAGGTGTCGTTCGGGGAGAGCATGAACACATCGGGAATCTACGAACACACCCCCTGCAGCTACGCAGCGATAATGGACTACTCGAATTTCACTTTCTCAACCAGCAACTTGACTTCTCTGCTAGAGTTCAACAACACCTACAGTGGCCGAGCGCCGGTGAAGTTTGACTGGGCTATCTGGGGTCCCCGAGACTGCGTGGAAGCGCAGAAAAATCTCACATCGTACGCGTGCAAAAGCGACCATAGCGTGTGCCTCAATTATTCCAGTGGAGCAAAATCAGCCTACATGTGCAACTGCTCCAAAGGATACCATGGCAATCCTTACCTTCAAGGCTCAAATGGTTGTGAAGGTAAAATATGCCTATAGATATATTCTCATCAAAGCTACAAGTTTTAAATAATTATAGGTATTTCCTGACAGTAAGTATAATATAGAGTTATCATGTATTGCAGTAGAGTGTATAAACAGCTATCTTTTTTCTCTCAATATTTAACGGACACATCTATACAATTAATGAACCCACTTCTGGTATACACCCTCCGTTCTAAAATGAACTAATGCCTTCTGCTATGAATCCACATTTTAGTTATTAGAGGGACGTAGGCTTTAAAAAATAGCATAGCACACTGCTTATTTACCCATCTGCATTTCTCCTCGGATTAGAGATGACAATGGCCCCATTTTCCGTGGTGAATTCACCCATTAGGAGCAGGCATGGTTAGAATTGGTTCTTCATGGGGACATAAAGGGGAGGAGGCTTGTCCCCGTCGGTTTTCACGAGGGTGGGGATGGTTCTTCATTCCTTGTCCCCACTCCCCGTGGAGCTCCACATAGGTATCCAAGTTTAATGTGATTATATTAATTATTATATTTGATAAATGATAATCATATGTTTTTATCGTGTGAAATAGTAGATAATATTTCTAGATATATGTTGATATATTAATATAAAGTGCGTATATACGTTGCATTGCATATATAATTTGACATGTGTATATTGCTTTAAGCGGGGACGAATATCCTGCGGGGATTTATTTCCTGTGCGGGGTGGGGATGGGAACAAAGTTTCCCCCGTTGTTTTATCGCAGGGATGGCGATGCATTCCCCGACGGTGAATTCCCTGTTGCCATCTCTACCTCGGATCCAATGTGTTTCTATGTACTTTAGCCTCTCAACTATGTGAATGCGCGTTGCTGCTGCTTCTTGTTATTTTTAAAGTACAGAGTGCTGTTAATACCATAAAAAAATTAAAATGAACTCCATGAAAGTCATGTCGTCTCGGCATGCATAGTCGCCAAGTATAATTTCCTATAGTTAGCATGCCTTTTATAAACCAACTTTTTTTTCCATGTAGCTTTGTCCTTTAATTTGTGTGCATATCATCACTTTTTTTTTGCGGGGTGCATATCATCACGTTATAAATATTTCTATAAAAGGTTTATATTTGATTGCAGATATTAATGAATGTGAACATCCTGAGAGTTACCCGTGCTATGGAGTGCCACAATAAAGACGGCGGATTTGATTGTTTCTGTCGTGATGGTACACGAGGAAATGCCACTATTCCAGGAGGGTGCCAAAAAAATTTCTTAACGCGAAAGGCACGAGTTGCAATTGGTACGTACTTACTCCAATACCGTGTTGCCTCATATTATGATATGCTCGATCAGGTATAGACACACAGATGTTGAAATAGTACCTTGATAAACCTTTTCACTAATGAAAAAACATTATCTCTCAAGGTGTTGTTGCCTGCATATTATCTATCCTCTTCGGTTTCCTTGGATGGGAAGTGATACGGCACAAAAGGAGCATAAAAAGACAAGCTTTATTAAGACAAAACGATGAGTTTTTTCAACAGCGCGGAGGACAGCTATTGCTAGAAATGATGAAAGTAGAGGGCAATGCAGGGTTTACACTCTACGGTAGACAAGAGATTGAGACTGCCACAAATAACTTCAACAAAGCGAACATCATTGGGGAAGGAGGGCAGGGAACTGTTTATAGGGCGGTATTGGGTGGAATCGCCGTCGCAATTAAAATGTGCAAGGAGATTGACGAGAACAGGAAGATGGAATTTGTGCAGGAACTGGTCATACTTTGCCGTGTCAACCATCCCAACATTGTCAAGTTGCTCGGTTGTTGCCTGCAGTTTGAGGCACCCATGCTTGTGTACGAGTTTGTGCAAAACAAAACACTGAAAGAGTTGTTGGATCTCCAAAGGAGCACGAGGTTCCATGTCACACTAGGAACCCGCCTGAGAATTGCTGCGGAATCTGCCGGGGCATTTGCGCATCTGCACTCATTGTCGCACCCTATACTCCATGGTGATGTGAAGCCGGCCAACATCCTCCTGGCTGAGGGATTGGTCGCAAAGGTGTCGGACTTTGGCTGCTCAACAATTGATGAGAGTACTCCGGCTGTGCCAAAAGGCACGCCAGGGTATATTGATCCAGACTACCTACTCGAGTATCAACTCACAGCCAAGAATGACGTATATAGCTTCGGTGTTATTCTTCTTGAGCTTTTAACTGGTAAGAAGCCATTCTCAAAAGAAAGGAAGAGCTTGACCTTGATGTTTCAGGAGGCTATGGTAAATGGCACACTCCAGGACCTCCTTGACAGTGACATAGTCGATGAAGCTAGCATGAGAGTAATCCATCGAGTTGCAGTGCTGGCAAGTCAGTGTTTGGTTGTTCCAGGTACAACGCGACCGTCAATGGCTTTAGTGGTGGAGGAGCTCTGGCGGCTTGCGCTAGCAGATGAATTGCAGCGATACCCGCAGCCGCCACTGGTGCTTGAGGAGTTGAGCTTTCTGGATACGGGAAGCACCAGTGGGATTTACAGCCTTGATAATAAGGCCGTGTTAAGCACAACATTCGCTAGATGATCAGTAGATCTATCTTGATTGTCTTCGTTGTGTCATTTGTAGGTTTTTGTATATTGAGTGTTGTTCTCTATTTTGGATGTATTTGTTGTGAGGAATGAGAATATAAGAACCTGTAAACACAATAAATCATTTAGTGTACTGTAGAACTACTGATGGTTTGGCAGAAATGTAATGAAACAACTAGTAGTGGTAATTGCCGCATCAACTCTTTGACTTCTTGGCTCCTGCTTTATGTTTCTTTCACCCGAGAATGTCGCCGAAGTTCCCACGGGCGCAAGGACGGTGGTGACGGGTTCTTCTTTCTCCCATCACCGCGGTTCAAATGGTGGCTGTGGAGGTGGCACCATCGGTTGAATCTGGAGTTCTGGTGAGTTGCCTCGGTGTGGTGGTGACGTCAACAAGTTATACGCACTCACACCAACATCCACGCATATTCTCAAACCAATTTCATCAAATAAATCATTTACAAAACCAATTATTCGTTACAAAATATTAATCACGACAATCATTAAAAAAGAAAAAAGTCCTGCACAGCAAGTTCTGACGCATGAAGGTGACACACTGACAGTGCGCACCGGGCCAAAGCGGTGTTGCGACGGATCGCGCCAAAGCAGGATACTTGCACGATACTTGCAGCTGACCAGGGCATGGAAAGCCACACGGCGTGCTCGCTATGTGATTGGGAGAAATAGACAGCAAATCACGTGCAAAAATGATACTCAAGGACAAAAATGACTTTTCACCCATCTACTAACGGTATATGTGTTAAATAAGCCTACTGGAAAAGGTGAATAAAACATAAAATTTGATGATGCATAATATAAGTGCAAAAGTGAATTTTATCGGGGCAAATAAGGCTGAATTTTTTATTTATAATAAATAATTACCCTTAAATTAAACAATTAGTAAATCGTAGGGGGGATTTACAGGAGTAGGATGGACGTCACTACAGAAAACGTCTAGAACTACTGGATGCCGTTTTAAACAACGTCCATACTTGGACGGTGTTGGAAACAGCGTCCACCTCCCTGGTGCAGCCAAGCCACGAATAGAGCGAGAACAATCAAAAGAAAACCCTGACAATGAAAAGAAAACCTAACTGTCGCGATGAGCGCTGATCGCGCATGCCGGCAGCCGGCCACACACCGTCGTAAATCGTATACGAGTTTGCCCTCTCTACGACTTTGATCCATCCGCTTCGTCGTACGTCCAAGCCACTCTCGCCGTCGACGCCGGTGCCTTCGATTTGTCTGTGTTTTACGGCGCCACCAATCCTGCAATCCGGCCACGGCACCGTGTGCATTGGCAGCTCTCTCGTCGTGAGGCAACAGGTTTGCCCTGCAATTTATATCACGCATGCATGTCTTTTCACTTATAGCATGTCTCTGCTCACACTCATCTAATTAGCATTAATTGATATGTAATACATTGTTCATACCTACTTGATATATGACATGAGTGTTTTATTGAATATATATATATATATATATATATATATATATATATATATGTATAGATTATTATTCAACTAGTAGACATATAACCTGCCTTTGTTAATTGGTGAGTTCGTTTGGAAGACACAGCCAGGAAATAAAATGATTATTGTTCATTAACATTTTTATACTAGTACAGATTCTTTCATCTGTGACGGCCCCTAACATGCCTGAAATTTGTGGGCCGTCACAAAGAAGTAATCTCAATCGGGCACACAGACAGCTAGATCGGCATAAAACTAGAGCCCGTCACGAATGACACTTATGTGTGACGGGCCATAGTTGAGACCCGATTGAGATGATGGTTCAATATCTTAATCGGGCCCTAAAGGAAGCCCATCACAGATGACCGTCATCTGTGACGGGCTTCAACTAGAGGGCCGATTGAGATAAGTTTAATGCCCGTCACAGATGACTCTCTTATTTGACGGGCTTTTATTAAGGCCAGATAGAGATTACTTCTATGCCCGTCACGGTTAATTGTTTTAGGGCCATTACAAATATTTGTTGCACAGTATAAATACCCCCCACCACCTATTGTAATTGTATACTACTGTTCACTATTTTGGTGGGAGGCTATAGAGGGCGATTTTTTGTCATTTTTCCAAGGAAAACAGAAAATTACCAAAAGTGATCAAAATGGAGCACTCAAGTGAGTAATACTAATGATGAATTCAGCAATTTCATCATGACTTACTTTAGCAATACTGATATTATAATATGTGCCTCTAATTTATTTTTTTATTTTGTAGCAATGGATCGAAGTTGGATGTATGCGACAACTGTGAAACGTCATTTTCCGGAGTACAGAAATGGCGTAATAAAATTTATGAACGCCGCAGAGGAGGATAGGAAAAGAAGAAACAATGATTACATGCGTTGTCCATGTGCAGATTGCAAGAATGAGAATATGTTTGATAGCGAAGAGGTTGTACACGATCATCTGATACAACGAGGATTCATGAAGGACTATACATGTTGGGTGAAGCATGGAGAGCAAGAATCAGGAAGTGGTGCAGCAGCAGACAGAAGTGGTGCGCATAATCAGGAAGATGAAGATGAGCATGACATGTTTATACCTTCTCCATTGGGCGGTGAAATGTGGATCACGATCTGCTGCAAGACATGTTACGTGACGTTGAAGACCCAGCCCAGAATGAGAGAGATTTCATGAAGTTCAGCAGGTTGGTCAGTGATTCCGAGACGCTTCTGTACGCCGGATGCAAAGCAAAACACACAAAGTTGTCAGCTACCTTGAACCTAATGAAGTTGAAGGCAAGTAGTGGATGGACAGACAAGAGTTTCACAGATCTTTTAGGAATTTTGAAGGCTATGCTTCTTGTTGAGAACACATTGCCCAAGACGACATACGAAGTAAAGCAGATTCTATGTCCACTGGGGTTAGAGGTCCGTAGAATTAACGCTTGTCCAAATGACTGCATATTGTACCACAAGCAATATGCGGACTTAGATGCTTGTACTATCTGCAAGGCTTCTCGATACAAGCGAAGAGAAAGTGCTGACGAAGCAAAGAAGTCAAAGAGTGGTGGTCCGGCAAAGGTTGTGCGGTATCTAACTATCATTGATCATTTCAAGAGAATCTCTGCCAACCCCAACGAAGCGAAGTTAGTACGTTGGCACGCCACGGAGAGAAGGAATGACGGTATGCTTAGACACCTAGCGGATTCGATTGAATGGAGGAATATCGATGGAAAACACAAAGACTTAGCTGCCGACCCTAGAAACATTTGGATATGTCTGTGTACGGATGGCATGAATCATTTCGGTTACATGAGTAGTACTCACAGCACTTGGCTAGTTCTTATTGCGAAGTATAACCTCCCGCCATGGTTGTGCTTTAAACGGAAATATATTATGTTGTGCTTGTTAATCCAAGGTCCAAGGCAACCCGGCAAAGATATCGATGTATTCCCGGAGCCTGTTATCGATGATCTTGAGATTCTTTAGAAAGAAGGTGTGAAAACTTGGGATGCATATGGTCAGGAGAACTTCAAGCTAAGAGTTCTATTGTTCTGCACCATTAATGATTACCTTGCACTCGGTAATCTTTCCGAACAAACTATAAAAGGAAAAAAGGCATCTTCGATTGCAAGGAACATACACGAAGCCGGTGGCTGAAGAAATCACGAAAGATGGTATACATGGGTCATCGGAGGTGGCTCCCGCTACGTCACGCATTTAGAAGAAAGAAGAAAATTTTTAACGGTAAGAGAGAACTTCAGCCTGCTTCCAAGGATTTGTCCGAAGATGACCTAGTGTTGGGGGATTTTTCTTTTTTCTTTTTTCCGAATCACAACGAACAGCACCAGGTTATGACCGCACCAACCTGGACGTCGATCCAATTGGTGTCCACATTTGTACGTTAATTGTAATAGCGCACACATCTTGACGCTGTTTCTAGTAACGTCCACCTTACTTTGGTAAATGTTATCCTCTAATTACTAATAATTTAATTTAAAGAATATTATTTATTTTTAATTAAAAAATCGGCAAATAAGGGAAAGGGACCTGATTAATGGGAAGATAAAGAAAATCACTTATTACTTATTTTTGGAGAAGATGTTGCCGCAAGCAGTACTATAATACCCGAAATATATATGTTTGGGAACTCATCGTAGATTTCGATTTCCCAACCGGTACGTATGGGGTGTACGGTTTGAAAAAAACTAGCCAGCTCGGCTCAGCTGAAGCTTCAAAGCCACCAAAATCGAATTAAAAAATCCAAAAAAAATTAAAGAGAATCAATAACTTCACATTACGGATCACAGAATCAAGCATTCATCAACAAGTTCATAACGCCTAATCAAACATTCAATAAAAATGGACAAGTCTAAAAAACCAAATTAAATGCACCAATCATGGTAGGGGATGTGACATCGCTTGCCACTTCCTAGCTGTGACCTGTCAAATCTCGACGCCTCCACGAGCAGGTGGAGGCCGGATCAGGCTGCCCCTGAGCCAGTTGTCGAGGAGATCTTCTGGCCGTCGCCGGGGTCGGGGTCACTCGGGACAGGCCACCATTGCTATCCGTGGACACAGCCCAAGGCCACCCTCCACCTCTTCGATAAGGTTTTTGCTTGGCTCGGCTCCTCAGATTTTTCTTTTCTTTTTGTAGCTGTTCGATTTTAAAGAACCGTGCCAATTTTTATCTAACCGGCACCTATTGTTGCTCAAACATGTCAGTTTTATATTTTTTTTTCATCTTGATAAGGTGAGAATTAAATGTTAATAGCTAATAAGTATAGGTTTTAAATGAACCAACTGAGGTGATACCTATTTTGGAGTAGTGGCAATCCGAGGATGTCGTCGCCTGCTACCCTTACGCTAACTGCCTGGAAGCAGTACGAGTGCACGACAAGCTAGATGGTATAGCTGCCCACATGCGAAGCGGCCCCACGGGCTATATGGGCTTGTTTAGTTTGGTGTCAAAATCAACCTTACCAAAATTTAGCATCGTCAAAAAGTTGGCATATTTTGACGTTAACAAATTTTTGGTAGCATTGGATGTGTTTAATTTGTTGTCAAACCAATTCTTGGATTGTTTGTATGAGTTTCTAGAAATACCAAATTTCGGTAAGGTATCAATGGCAATAAAATATTTAGTTTGTTATCTTACAATGTTTTCGTAATACGAAAAATTGCTAAGGTGGAAAGTGGTACCAAACTGAACAACCCTACATAGCCTGCGAGCAATGCCACAGTAGCATAGCCGGCTACTTAGTGAAGAAGTGAAAGTTGAATCCACCATGATCTGTGGAATTTTTTTCATTTTAATACTTACAGAAATAATCTATCGGCCAAAAAAATTGTAAAAGTAGACCCTGCCGCCCTAGAGGTGGGCGGCAAGCTGACATGGCTGACGACCGCGCCGTCTGCCGCCGTCGGCCAAAATTGCAATTAGCCCCTTGCCGCCCATACAGAGGGCGGCAAGGGGCTAATTGCAATTTTGGCCGCCCATAAAGAGGTTGCGCTCATACTTTTTACATTTGGGCCCCTTGCCGCCCCAGTAAGGGACTCAGATGCAAAAAGTACCGCCAAACGATTTTTCTATGTTATGTTAATAATAAATAAAGAAGTATTTATTGGTAAAACTTGTTAATATTGTTATAAAAATATAATGAAGTTGGTTGTTTCGCAATTTCATATGTTAAGTAAGGTATTATTTTGTAACTTATTCGACGTATTAGTACTCGGATAATTAATATAGGCCTATCACAGTCTCGGTCGTAGAAACATTATATGGACTTAAACAAGGAGAATTATGTAACATGAAGAAATAGTAGTACAATTTGAACATGATACAACTATTTCCATTGCGGTTACATAGATGATATTAGATTCGAACTAGGAGGGAGGTAGTGCAATAGTTGAACACAACGACGATGTAGTAATGGGACAAGGAAGCATGACAGCAGAAATTTCAATATGCCAATTTGTCCGATAATAGATAACCCCTACGTGAGGATCCCTCTCCTCAATCAAACCGCGCTTTAGTAACCCTGTATTGCTCTGGTAGTTCAAGCTGCACAACACGGCTAGGTGGAGTTAGAACCCTTCTGGTGTCTATCCATTCTCTGTATTGACATCTCCTTGGTGGTTCCTGGGAGGAAAGAATAGATGTAAAGCGAGCAAAGTTAGTAAATGTTGTGAGAAAATAAGGATTCATGTAATCAAAATATTCTTACCATGAAATCGTCGTCAAGAATATTTGGACAAACAAAGAAACTTCGACCCAATGTTGTAGGCTTTATGGAACGAAGAACCTGACAACGATCACCACACCTGCATCTTGGACGGGCTTCCCATGGACGGAGTGCCGTAGTTAGCACCCGCCAGTCGCTCTGTTGTTCACGACATTGTCGTTCATAAGCCGCTTTTCTCTGTAAGTATTGCTCAGTACTTTCGGATGCGAAATACCAGCGACCTTCTTGTAAACAAGTGGTTAGGTCGAGAACGGGATTTTCTGTATCGACCCACTCGATGTACACGCAAGCCGTAGTGCGGGTCTGCTGAATAGAGTAGTGTTACGAAGAATAAAACGATTGCCCATACGGAATGAATAAGCATATGCAAATAATAAAATACCTCACGGTCATAGTTAGGGCACCTAAAAAAGCGCCTTCCTCGAATATCAGGATTCCTCGAAGCCATTAGTTGGCATCTATCACCGCATAGGCAGAGAGGACGCTGGCACCAAGGTGGTAGTAGGTATACACAAGGATCGCTACGCCAGTTCGGATCCTCAACATCCCGGTGTCTAGCCATTGACGAAAGCCGGTAGGATTTGTAATGAAGCAAGTGGGGAAGAGAGTACTGAATGTGACTGAGTTCTGAAAGATTCTGAGGCCTCACTCGTTAAGGCGACTTATATAGGCGCAAAAAATCGAGTGATTTCCCTGACATGTGGACGTGGCGGGGCATGGTGGGTACGCCTGATTGCCGCCGAAAGTTACATGGCTGATCGGCGCCAAAAGTTACATTGGTCGCATGCGGCAAATGGCGGGCAAATACTCGTATCGCACGCGAATAAAGGAGGCTGCATCGGTGCGGCAGAAAGTAGTCGTGCATGCGCCGAAAGCTATCGTGCATGCACCGAATGGTATCGTGCACATATAACAATAACGTATTCATTACACAAGCATACAGTACTGGAAAGTGAAGCAAATAAACAAAGAGAAGACTGCTCTACTGGCCCTGCCCCGCGCCGCGACCACACTTGGTCCTCCGGGCCTATGCTCGCACGTGGTCCTAGGAGTAGGTGAAACGATCCGGTGGCACAGCACGGGTAGCATGAGTGTCTGGCGGCAGAGTGGCCTGCGCCTGGTCCTGCGTCTGCACCGGCGGTGCGCCTCCCAGCTGTGAGGGGCTGATGACGTCCTTTGTCGAGCCTGAAGCGAAGTCGAAGTCAGTGATGTCGAAGAGCAAGGTGGAAGGCACCAAGCGGTCCGACGAGGTCCCAGCATGGTCCAGTGGTGGACCCTGACTCGACGTGCCGGCTGCCTGTGACGAAGTCCCGGTGTACTGCCAGAACTGCGCTGAGTGTGAGGTCGACGCAGCTGCCTGAGACGCTGACCCTACAGCCTGGGAGAAGTGGGCGGCCTGTGTCATAGCGAACTGGGCGAAACCTACACATCGACAACGGGACCCTTGTAAGCTAAGACATAAAATGCATGTAAATTGATTGTCGAAGTAATGTTGTTTTTTTAAGTACCTGTGGGGGGCACAACAGAAGGCCTAGCCGAGGAAGGCGGGGTGCTGAACGGTGCACGAAACCCTGAAGCAATCGGCAAGTGAAACGGCTCACATATATGTGCGAGGCATGAACAGAAAAATCCTTAAAAATACTTACCTCCGTGCGGAGGGGGAGTCGGCCTAGGAACGTGCGCAGCTGGATGGGGACCAGTCGGTACGAGTGGCCGCTGTACAGTTGCGTCTGCCCGAGCAACGTCGTCTGCACGACAGGTGAGCACTCGGAGAATCAAGCGCATCGACTCCACCATCCGCGTGTACTTCGTCAGGTGCTCCTCTATGGGTACCGGAATCCCCGCGCCTAAACGTTGGATCATCGTTGAACCATCAATGACGACCCGGTTGATGTCGTCGACCTGCATGGTTAATTTGTTCATACATATTCGTAAAATTTGACGAAGAGAAAGACATTAAAACATAAAGGAATGGTGCGATGCAGGGTACTCACAGCACGAGCGAAGTCCTGGTCGCGGTGCCTGGCGTAGAGGTCTCTAGCGCTCGCAACGTGGGGCTGATGCTCCAAGGGAGCGAAGGTGACCCTAGTACGGGTGTGTGGCTGGTACCAGCGTAGGTAGGCCTGGTACACCTCCTCAGTGTGTGGCTCTCCCTCGTGGTCCACGACCTCCTCGGTTGCGAGCAACCAGTCCTCAACAAAAGTCGCCAACTTGGCGGGCCAGCCGCCAGCTGACTGCTGACCCTTGCGCGAGTACCTGCGAATTAATGTGTCATATTAGTGTGAATCGACAGATGTTGCAAATTATTGTGGACAGGTAGATTTTAATGCAACAACTCAAAGCGTAGTGAAAGATCTTACCGGTGAACAGCAGCTGGGACGGTCGTCGGAAACGGTACTGGAAAGGGCTGACGGAAGCCAAACTGCTGCATCACGCGGAAAGGGGCGTGAAGCTCAACGCAGATGTCGAAGACCATCGGAACCGTAGTCATCCAGTACGCCTGGTCCCTCGTGCATAGTGTGGACAGACCCAACAGCGCACGAGCCTGGGTAGCCGCGGCACTATAGGGCTCCCACACGACGTCAGTCGGCAGAAGGCGGTCGAACTCCATAACAAACTCAGGATACGACCGCCTAACCTAGATGTGAGCCCATCGGTGCTGCAATACGAGACAATCGATGTGATGTACAATGAACTTAGCAATTAACTTAACAATACGAGAAGATCGATGCAACGTACCTGACGACGGCACCACAGAGTACCCATCGTAGGGTAGTCGACCTCTGGTCGCTCCGCGTACAGTGACTCCTCGTACGCGTGCTGGTCCACCTCAGGGCGGCCGATCGCAATCCTCTCAGCTGCCCAGATAGAAAGAAAGAGAGGGCACCCACCAAAGGTCGCGCTGGGATCCGTCTTCGTGCAAGCCTCACAAAGGCCACGGTACAAAGCCGCCAACAACACGGAACCCCAGCTCCACTGAGGCACCTCGCCTACCGCGGCGTCGGCGATGCTCCTGGCGTAGTGCACGAGTCCCTTGTCGACCGCGTGCCCGTGACCACCACAGAACATCACCCAGCCAAAAAGCCAGAGCAAGTACGCCTCCAATCAGCGGCTATAGGAGTACTCGTCAGCCTCCGCCTGTAGCTGCTCGACCTGCAAGCGTTCGATAAAATGTTAGGCACCTGACCTGTGGACTAAATATGTAGTACGCTTGTCATTTCGGTACAAAAACACTCACGGTGAACTGAAGCAGCCACCTCTTCGTAGGTCCGGTGTTGCGGTGGTGTGCCAACGGCTCGAGCGGGAGATGCGGTGCGTGCTGTACTAGTGCGAAACGTGCCGTCAGATCGTCCTGCCAGTCCACACCCATGGTCACTGGCCCAACAGCGTCTCCCGCGAGCGGTAGCCCCAACAAGTACGATACGTCCTGTAGGGTAGGGGCTACCTCACCGCACGGCAAGTGAAAAGTGTGCGTCTCTGGCCTCCATCGGTCGACCAAAGCTGCTAGGAGGGACCGGTCCACAGTCTATCGTCTGGCCGGGTCCACATTGCCGACGGCAGCCTCCACCAGCCGACACATTGGTAGGAGGCCGGCCTCACGCAGCCTGCAATAACATATTAATATGTCATTATAAAAATTATTACAGCGCAACTAATTTATAGTAATACACTGTTCGTACCTCTCGACAAAGGAGTCGTGAACCGTAAGTAGCTCACCGCACGTCCGTGCCCAGAACGTCCCAAGCTGAGCCCCTTGCACCGCAGTAAGGTGAGACCAGTGTCGGTGATCTATCGCTGGGTCCAACAACTGAGGTGTATCCTGACGTGCCATCTCTGAAAAATATAGTGTTTCGTGTTAGAGCAATTCAAAACGTAGTAATGTAAAACAAAAGATAACTTGTAAAATTATGAAATAGTAATAAAATCATGAGAATAATTATGTACAACAAGAGTACAGGCTATTTAAATATAGCAAACGTTACTAAGGGTACATAACGATGACGTGCAATTTAACATATATGTAGAGTTCGATAATATAACATAACATTACGTGTCGAAGTCCGACATTACATCAGCATACCTAAAGACACTAGGTGCCTTAGACTGACGTTACATCACGAGACCTAAAGACATGACATGCCGAAGTCTGACATTACATGACGAAACATAAACACATCGATAAGTTCGAAACAAATTACAAGCAAAGCCACATGCCAACATAGAACACAAGAACTACACCACGTAGCCAGACGTGGCACGATGACGCCTAGGGCGTGGTCGAGTGGAGGTAGTGCCTTCACCCGTAGGGCGAGCTCCATCTGCTGCTGATCCAGATAGATCATATTACTCTTTCATGCAATAAACATCTACAACGTAATATATTCTTGTGTATGCCAATGCAACGGTAAAGTATTGATTCCAAACTAGCAGATCTACGTAGTTACCGATATCTACAATACGCACTTCTAGATTAGTACAACTAAAACCCTAAAAATATAATGCATTTATTCATACAAAGTTTTAAAAAATACACACTATTTAACTCAATAGTCACATATAGGATCTATGAATATTACCTGAAATCGGTGTCTGAATCCGGCAGGGCTTCGCCCCTTCTTCTCTTCTCCTCCCCTTTCTTCTTTTTTTTTCACTGGATTTGAGGGGGAGGAATGAGGGCTGTGGGCTGGGTAGCAGGCCTTTTATAGGCAGCGAGGCCTGCCGCCCGGCCAGAGGGCGGCAAGGGGCCGCCTGCAAAATGGCCGGCCTCGACTGGCTTTTTTGCATTGGGGCCCTTGCCGCCCCAACAGAGGGCGGCAAGGGTTTTGCTGCAAAAAAACCTCCCTCCGTCACCGCCCGTCCCTCCCCCGTTTGCCACGTCAGCTTGCCGCACTAGAGGTGGACGGTAGGGTCTATTTTTGTAATTTTTTTGGCCGATCGATTATTTCTGTAAATATTTAAAAAAAATCTAAAAATAAAAAAAAATCATGATCTGTGCGGGAGGTGACCAAAACAGCGGAATGGGCTATCCTCCGGTTGTTAAAAGGCCTGTGATTCTAACACGGTTTAGGCCTTGGAATACGAGAATTTTCTCCGATTCCTTCGGGACCACCTATACAGTTGGCGACAAATTTTCTCCTAAAAATTTGACAGATATAATTATAATATAATTGTAATGTAATTACACTGTAACTTATATATAATTACACTGTAACTTGCATCTAACTACAGTGTAACTTGTATATAAGTTTCACGTAATTTTGAATCGTTAAATCTATTACAAGATTTATTTTGGCGAGGAAGAAAAAAATCACAGCACACATATTTGTGTAAGGATTTATTCCCACAACCTCCATTTTACCGAAATAAAATATTACAGAGAAATTTTTGAAAGTTACATATAAGTTACAATATAGTTACAGTGTAATTACATGCAAGTTACAATGTAATTACACTACGATTGTACTGTAATTATATCTGTTAAATTTTTGGGAGAAAATTTGTCGACAAATATATAGCAAAATTGAACCAGATATCTGGCGTCTCTTAACTAATCAAAACCGATCACAATAGATCCTTTGGTGGTTTTGACTCCAGTTTTATCCTACGAGGCGGCCGAGTCAGCGTGAGACCCACGTGGGCCCCACATGTCTGGATGCCACGTCATCTCTCTCCCCTCCTCCTCTCTCTCAGTCTTCTCTTCTCTCAGCCGGTGGATAGGGAGGAGCCCGCCTGGGCGAGGCGGGAGAGGAGGGCGACGCCGCGACGGCGGCCGCAGTGGGGAAGCACGGCGGAGCTCTGCGGCAGCCAAAGATGGGTGAGGGGGGCTCATGCCAGCGACGGCGGTGCACGCGCACGAGCGGAGTAAGGGTGTGGGCGTGGCAGCGGCGGCGTTGACGATGGAGATATGTTGCTGCCGACGGTCCACTTCGGCGGGCTTTCCAGCAGCAGCACAGGCCGGGAGGGCAACGTAGGTGACGAGACAGACCCAGGGGTGGCGTCGGAAGTTCCTCCAATATGTCGATGGACGAACCTGTGTAGGTCAAACAAAATTGTTTTGTTTAGACACGATCCACCTGGACAGATCGAAGACAAGAAGATGTTATGGAGAGGCGGCGTGCGAAATCTTACCTCCATTATTCTTCTTGACATGAGACGCGAGACCCCGAGCTCAGTGGGTACAGGGTGTGATCGGTCTGCAGGGTTCCCCACGCAAGAACAGGATCAAGGACCTTTCGCATTTAGTGAGAAAAAGGGGATGAAAGCGAGGGCACAAATCAATGGAGAGCAACATTTTGCAATAACTGGTAGCTTACCAAATAGCAGGAAGTCGAATTTGGGCTCTTGGACCTTTGTGGCAGTGCTTGTGGTGTGGGTGGAAAAAACCCGAAAATTTCTCCATTATCCAAGACCCTGTCCTGCTATTTATTCCTCGCCGTTGTTGTCGTCATCCGAGCAACCGGAGGTGGCGGCAGTGACGTCGAAGCAGCAGTAGCAGTTGCTGCTGCCATGGTGAGGAAGAGGAAGCTGCCGAGATGGCGGAGCGACACGCTCCTTTGAGAAGCAGGGCGGAGCTCCGCGGCGGCCTAAGATGGTAGGGGGCTCATGCCGACGACGGCGGCGCACGCGCACGAGCAGAGTAAGGGTGTGGGCGCGCTCGGCGACGACGGCTGTCCCTCTCGCTCCACAGGCCGGAGGCGGCGACGTCGCTGCTGATGCAGCAGTAGCAGCAGCACAACCACCACCACCAGCCGTCGCCACCGGCGGGCGCGGCGTCGACGTGGCAGCTGCAGCAGGGCGCGTGGCATCTCCGCGGCTCAAGGTCCCTCCTCCCGACGCAGCAGCTCTTGCAGGAGTTCTCCAGCCTCCTCGTGAAGAGCATCACAACCCATCATCGGCAAGCAAGGCACCCAAGCTAGCCACTTCGCCTTGCTCGCCAGTGGCGGCCGCGAGCGTGCAGACGCGCGGTAGGCGGCGGAGGCACGGCGAGGCTGATGCCGCGGCTACACCACGCCCGCCCTCGCGCCCAGCTCCCCCCCCCCCGCGACGCCACCCAGCTGCCTGCCCAGCCTCCTCCCGTGCACGCCTGTCCCTCGTGGAGAGAGAGAGAGAGGAAGGAATAAGAGGCTGACATGTGGGTCTTACGCTGACTCAGCCGTCACGTAGAATAAAACCCGAGTTAAAATCATCGAAGGATCTATTGTGATCGGTTTTGATTAGTTAAGGGATATCGGAAATTTGGTTTTGTGGTTGGGGGATAATTTTATAACTCGATGATAATTTGAGGGACCTTCGGTGTACTTTTTCCTTTCAGTGGAACATACACGTGCTTCCCAAGTCAGAGATAGGGAGATTGCAATGACCGAGCCAAGGCCTGGACATCATGGGCCAGTGCTCGGGCTCTGCCAAACGAACGAGTGATTGCCCCAGCTAAATTATGAGACAAACCAGTGATTACCCTAGCTAGGTTACATGGCAAATCAGTAAGGAATGTATGAGTGCTTACTGCCCAACTAAGTTATATCTTGAAATGTTTTTTTTCTCACAAATCACAATTCAATAGTGTTAACTTTTGTTGCATTATGTTGAAAAAAATTTGTTGCATAATGACAAATGGCTCATAAAGTAGTATGAACATGTGTGTTACCATTAGAATTACCTGGGCTCTAAAAAATTTCTAGATGGATCAATAAGAGGGAACAAAGTGGTACAAGGGCAGCGTATAATGCCACGGGAGGTAAAGCACAACAGAACACTCAAACCATACCTGACGATGACCTTGATACAGTCACCTACACACTATACAAGAGGCGACTACAGTACATCATGATATAGCGGAACGACGACTAACCTTCCAATCATTGACCATCTAAGACATGCCAGATGACGATAAAGGAACACACGATATTATTTGTTAACGAAGTTCAGCCGAATCCTACATCTCCCGAGCTCTTATTATGTACGCTCGTCCCAACCAATATAGTACTTAGCCGTTACGAGTAAATGGTCTCACCGCCATTCTCTCCCTACGTGACTATGCTATATTTTAGTTGCCATACTTATATTGTGGTGCCTTGCTCTCTATTTAAGAGAGTTGCCAGGTTACAGAGTTCGACTCTAACTCCACCCCCGCACCACCTATTACAACTCCAAGTCTAACTGTAACCAAATAGGACTAGTATATTCGACACATAATCTAGTAGGTACAACTCACCAAATTCAAAACCTCAAAATGTAAAGATATAACATCATCATCCATTAACAATTACTACAATTAAACATCATACAAGTAATATTATATTATCTATAATTTTATAATTTATTAAATTTTAGAGCTTTAAAATGCTTGCATGTTAAATCATCATGGCATATAATTCACATAATATTTCAATATAACTCTCTATTATTTTTTATAATATCTGATATACCTATTTAGTTCATCATCACTCAGTTAATACTACTATTTCTCTCCTCTCTTTAAGCCATATCACATAATTTTTTCAGTCCCTAGATGACTAATTTATGATATAAATTATCTCCCTCATTTTCTTCACCTCAATTATTTTTAGCCCTTAATGATTAATATATGGGCAACATATCCTATGCACACAAGCTCTCACGTGTACACACGTGCACACCAACTAACAAATATCACCAAAAAATCTAGAAAAAGTCATACATGTTATTTCAATAGTATTACACCCAGGCATAAAATCTTAACCTCAAATTCATTATAATTTTTAGCCGTAACAAAAAAATTTTTGATAATTTTAAGGTTATAATTCTGTTAGAATTTTGTCTTTTTTCTTACTCTCTATGTAGAATGAAATTGAAGATGTGACTTTGCACGTAGATGAAATACTATTTGAAGTAAATGTATGATTTTTTCTAGAATTTTTTGTGATAATTTTTAGTTGGTCTACACGGTGTGTACACGCAAGGGCCTGTGTGTATAGGATACGCTCCCTAATATATGATCTAAATTATCTTCCCCATTTCTTCTCTCATAATTTAAATTTGATAAATTTAAATGATCATAAACCACATCAAATTATATTGTCTAGCTATCTTACATATTTTTTTATTTATTATTATCATAATAAATTCTCATACAGCATCACGTGGGGTTTCACTGGTACAAGGAAAAAAACGGTCGAGCTACGGAAACAAGCCAGCCATTTTTCAGAAAGTGAATCGTACCAAATCGAATTATTTAGAATCTGCTGGTGTCGGGAAACATTCTGAAAAATACACGCTCAGTGCTGCCAGACTTTTGAATGCTATTGCAGCGGATCTCTGTTTGATGTGTCAATGGCTTAAAGAATACTATGTAGAGTGAATATAGGTGGTGTTTAAATTTCGTGAAGATGAAAATAAAGATAAATATTAAGTGGATCACGTAAAACGATGTGATGTGTGATTAATTGAGTTTTAATTATTACAAACTTAAGAAATAGATTAATATGATATTTAGAGCAACTTTCATATAGAAAGTTTTTATACGAAAAGTACCGTTTAGCCGTTTAAAAAACGTGCCATGAGTATCTAAAATTTTATCCTCCGCTTGTAGAAGAAACGAACATAGCCATAGTCACTCCAATTTGCCGTCCACATAAAAGGACTGCAAAGGATTGAGCCAAGCCCCAAGCATAAAGAAAACCGAAATTTGCCCACAATTTTGTCCGTTTGGACACACCGTACAAAATTACAGACGAAAACTATTAATGGCATCGATCTCAACAGGAAATGCATCTAAGACAATTGAGCCCCCTGATGTTTGCATTTGACAGTTGACACGACCTTGGCGTTGATATGGCAAACCTGTTTACCTGTCCACTGCCACGGTGCACCACACCCTTCACCGGCAATTCCACAACAGCAAGCTAGCGCTTTCCAAGTTCTAGCAATGCCGCCGCGAGGTCAGACATGGCGAGGGACTAGAATGTATAGTGGCGGCAACTACCACAACCGCGAGAGCCTAGGACGTTGCCGGCCGGTTTGCCGCCCGTGACCTAGGCCTGCTCCGGGGCCTAGCCCCTCGGCCACACATGAGCTGATGAAGCGTATTCAAGATCACCTAAGCACAGTAGACTCCCAGTTAAAATAAATGATTGCGAAGTACTCCCTCCGTTTCTAAATATTTGACACCGTTATTTTTTTAGCACATATTTAACCGTTCGTCTTATTCAAAATTTTTTGTGAAATATATAAAACTATATGCATACATATAAGTATATTTAACAATGAACTAAATGATAGAAAAAGAATTAATAATTAACTTTTTGAATAAGACGAACGGTCAAATATATTTTAAAAAGTCAACGGTATTAAATATTTAGAAACAGAGGGAGTTGTTGTATTTAGTTAGTTCGCTACATACGTACATACATAAAAAGTTGGCATTACAAAAGTCAATATTTGTGTGGTAACCGGGCAAGCGACGTGGACATGGAATCTGATCTGATGGGCAGCCATGTGCGGTGACATCGAAAGAAATATTCACTTCCAGCCTCGTGGTCGTGGAGAGGTCTCACGTCGTAGTCACGATCGAAGATGAGATGCAACGGTGACTTTGACCGGCAAAGTCTTTGGATCATCGTCTTTGTTGGAAATGGTCAGTGTGCATTCAGGCAGCGATGATCTGTGATCCATGTGTTAGCTTTTGCCAGTTAAAAGTGCATCTATATTACCTGTTCTAAATTTATATGGATAATTTATATTACAAGGAGTATGCGCTGGTGGGTTTTTAGATAATTTTATCGTCGTTGTAAAATCTTAGCAGCTCTACCTAAAATTAGTTTTCTTCAACACTCCTTCATAAACTAGTAGATAATTAACCAATTTGGAACATGTGCCAGAAAGCAAGCTAGCTAAGCTAGGGCAAGGAAAGTGGTCCAGACTAAAATTTACTCTAAAATTAACACTAAAGATACAGTAAGCGAAGACTTGTTCAAGTCGTTGGGTCTTTTTCTTATATTTAAAAGAAAGTTTGTCTAGTGTCCATGATGGATTCATCTCAAATTCTCAACGCTGGCTCTGCTCATCTTCATATACAAGCACAAGTCCATAATCACCTATCAAGAAACAGAGGTTTAAGACACAAACAGATAGCTAGGACTAGCTAGTTCACCCATCCACCATGACTAGCCACAGAGAACTAACAACAACAACGCTGTGCCTCGCCATAGCGATTGCTGCAGAGCTCCTCGCTGGGAGAGCAGAGGGGCAATGCCAGAACACCAAGTGTGGCGACGTTGAGATCCCTTACCCATTCAGCACCAGCTTGGACAAGTGCGCCGCGTCCGCCTTCGAATTCGACTGCAACGACACCGGCAACGGCGTCTACAAGCCCTTCTACGGAAATGTAGAGGTGCTCAGCGTCTCCCTCCAGCTTGGCCAGGTCCGGGTGATGAATCACATCTCCTCTTCCTGCTACAACATATCTTCTAAAGAGATGGACTCCGACACGTGGCAGCTCAACATGACTGGCACGCCGTTCATGCTCTCTGACTCCAACAAGTTCACGGTCGTCGGCTGCCGGACACAAGCCTACATCGCCGACCAGGATTACGTGGGGAAGTACATGAGCGGGTGCGTGTCCGTGTGCCGGCGAGGTGATGTGTGGAAGGCGACAAACGGCACCTGCTCCGGGATAGGCTGCTGCCAGACGGCCATCCCAAAGGGCCTGGATTACTACCAGGCCTTCTTCGACGACAGCAGCATGAACACGTCGGGGATCTACAACCGCACCCCTTGCAGCTACGCGGTGCTAATGGACTCCTCCAACTTCACCTTCTCGACCACCTACTTGACTACATCGGAATTCAACAACACCTATGATGGCCGGGCGCCTATGGTGCTCGATTGGGCCATCCGGAGCGCCAACAGTTGTGAGGAGGCGCGAAAGAAGATGGACTCGTACGTGTGCAAAAGTACCAACAGCGAGTGCTTCAACTCAACCAACGGACCTGGCTACACCTGCAACTGCTCCAAAGGGTACGAAGGCAATCCTTACCTCCGAGGACCCAACGGCTGTCGAGGTAAATTTTCCTATAATCCCATCAATACTACATCTAGAATTCTAAAATTGTGACAGTTCATATGAAATAGCTTTCAGCGTGCAGCTTTCATGATTTTGTTTTCTTACTTCATCCGGCTATATTTTTAAGAAATAAGTTTAGTTGGTCCATTTATAAAATTTCCAATACATAGTCTGTTTATGATTCTGACTTTTTTCCATTAATCCCATTTCATATTTGAAATTCTCCCACGTTTCCATTTTCCAGATTACCAAATTCTTTTCCCCACATCTTACAAATTCGTCATTTTTATTTTGTAGATATTGATGAATGTCAAGATCCCAAGACTCATCATTGCTATGGAGAATGCCGTAATAAACCTGGCGGTTTTGATTGTAACTGTCCAGCGGGCAGCAAAGGAAATGCTTCCATTCCAGATGGATGCCGAAAAGACTTCAGCTTGCCGCTAAAAGCACGACTGGCAATTGGTAGGCACATGTTTTACAATCTCTTTTTTTTAGACTATGTTTTACTGCTGCATATCTGGTCGACATCCATGTTAAAACCTACACATGCTCAAATATTTCCACTAATGTCAGATATTTGTTTATCCAGGAGCGGTTATCTGCGTATTAGTTGGCCTCTTTAGTTTCCTTGGATGGGAAGTGATTCGCCACAAAAGGAGCATAAAAAAACAAGCACTATTAAGACAGACTCATGAATTTTTTCTACAACACGGTGGCCAGCTACTTCTGGAAATGATGAAATTAGAGGGTAATGTTGGATTCACCCTCTATGAGAGAGGGGAGATTGAGACTGCCACAAGTAACTTCAACAAGGAACACATCATCGGTGAAGGTGGCCAGGGAACTGTTTATAGGGCGGCCTTGAACGGAGTTAATGTTGCAATAAAAAAGTGCAAGGAGATCGACGAGAGCAGAAAGATGGAATTTGTACAGGAGTTGGTCATACTTTGCCGTGTCAGGCATCCCAACATTGTCAAGCTACTCGGATGTTGCCTCCATTTTGAGGCGCCCATGCTTGTGTACGAGTTCGTGCAGAACAAAACACTACAAGAGTTACTAGATCTCCATAGGAGCAAGAGGTTCCATGTAACTTTTGGAACCCGCATGAGGATCGCTGCAGAATCTGCCGAGGCACTTGCGCATCTTCACTCGTTGCCACACCCTATAATCCACGGCGATGTGAAGCCATCCAATATCCTACTTGCTGAGGGATTGATCGCAAAGGTGTCTGACTTTGGCTGCTCGACAATCGATGAGAATACTCAAGCTGTACCCAAAGGAACACTAGGGTATATTGATCCTGACTACCTACTAGAGTACCAACTCACATCTAAGAATGATGTATATAGTTTCGGAGTTATTCTTCTTGAACTTCTATCTAGTAAGAAGCCGCTGTCAAAAGATAGGAAGAGCCTCACCTTGATGTTTCAGGAGGCAATGGCAGAGGGCACACTCTTTGAGCTCTTTGATAGTGACATGGTTGATGAAGCTAGTATGAGAGTGATGCATCAGGCAGCTGTTCTAGCAAGTCAATGCTTGGTTGTTCCAGGTATGACAAGGCCGACAATGGTGCTGGTGGCAGCGGAGCTCCGGCGCCTAGCACTAGCTAATGAAGTGCAACAATGCCCACAACCGCCGCTTGTACTTGAGGATTTGAGCTTTGTGGAGATGGGAAGCACAACCAGCGGAGTTTATAGCCTTGAGAAGAAAGCTGTGTTGAGCATAGAATTTGCAAGATGATCTATAGATAGTTTGTTGTATTGATTCCCTCGCGTGGTTTGTAGGTGTGTGTTAGATTGAGTTTTCATCCTAGTGATGAACTGAATCTGTAAAATAGCATAGTAGCATTTAGGTGCGCTTTAGAATTAAAGATAAACATAGTTGTAACAAAATAACTAGTGATGGTATTTATACAGTTCCAAAGTGTGCACAACTTAATTGGTTTGGTTACACAACTACACAAATGTTTTCTAGGACGAGCATCCAAATAGGTTGCAGGCATACCATAAATGCCCGCATCTGCAAAAATCGAAACCCCATTTTCGCATACGCTTCTTAAGAGGACCGCATGCAAAAATAAGCCTATTTTCACATGTGGTTCTCTTAAGTAATCCGCATGCGAAAATAGACCCACTCATTTTCTTTTATTCTCCCCTCCTTGCTCTGTCCTACTAAGTCCTCCTCTTCCCACTCTCTTCTCCTCCACTCCTCTCTCGGCCCTCCTGGCCTCCTCCTCTTCTCCCCCACTCCATCCCAACGGCGGTGGATGGCTCGTGCGACAGGCGCGAGCTCTAGCAACGGCGGTGGGGGAGGGCATAGGAGGTGTGCAACGGAGGCGGCGGCAGTTCCCCACGTGGAGAACAGTGGAGGAGGCACCCGTCGGCGGTCCTCCCGCCACGCGGATCTGGGGACGGCAGTCCCCCCCTGCGCGGATCCGGAGGCGGCTGCCCTCCCCCGCGATGACGATGACCTCGATAGCGACAATGACGAGACGGCCTAGGTGGAGGCAGCGGTCTAGGGTTTCGAGTGGCGGTGGCAACTAGATGGTGGCAAATCTAGGGTTTCAGGGTAGGGTTTGGTTTTTTTTTTGTTTTTTCACAGACGGGTGACTTAAGCGCCCGCACCCACACGGAAAAATGACGATTTTTGCACATACCTGGGTGCAGATGGGTCAGGGCCCGCACGCGAAAATTTGTTTAGGCCGTCTGGAAAAATTGTTTATGTACTAGTGTTATTTATGATGGGACATGCCTTTCCGTGTCTGCTTATTTTTTGGCTAATTATTATTTTTAATGCCAGTCGATGTACTTATTGACATTGATTTTTTTTAAAAATAAAAGTTATATAGTTGAAAGAGAATTATTTATCTCCATGTTCATCACTCATCAGTCTTGTATATCATGTGGAACCAAACAAGTTGCCGCACCAGTCGTGGATGCAATCTGATCGAGGCTATACAAGTTTCGACGAGCTAACATATGCTTCTTGTTTAGGTGTGATTGGCTTTCTTCCCTTTCTGCTTAAAATAACCCGAGGTAGGTAGCTTGATGGGGTGGCCTTCACAGCTCGTTGTTCCACCCACGTTCTGATTTGCTTTGCCGAGAAATAATTGATGGCTTCGAGAGGTGCCTGCCGCGTACTCTGTCTGCGTCTCAAGAAAAGCCTCTAGCGGGCGACGACTTGACTTGACATGGGAATGACCGTCCACGCGCGCCGGGCCAGGTTGACGCGCAATAGTGCCCACCAACACTGTGACGCCGAAACCGCTTTTTTTTTTTTTGAGAACCAGGAATTTATTAAACTTAGAAGCATAGTACATGCTTGAGAGTACAATTAAGGGACTCGAAATGATTGAAAAGAATTCTAGCACAACAGTCCCTTGTTGGATAGGCAATATGGGAAATGTTTTGACAATTGAAGATTAGTGCCCACCGACACTGTGACGCCGAAACCGCTAATTAGCAGTTGGCTGCGCGTTCTTCTTTCACGTGGACAGGAAACTCGTCGCTCGTTAGCTCGTTCGACTCGCGACAAGATGGACTCAGCTTGGATCGACTCGTTTCATTTTTCTGACGAACCGAGCTGACATTTTAACTTGTTAGATATAATGAGCCAACTTAAGCTAGCTCGCGAGCTACTAACCTTAACAAGCTAGACTAACCCTACCTTAGCAGATCACAGGCCTACAGTCACATAGCACGTAGGGCTATATTTTTGGAAGACCGAGCCCAATAGAGCATCAATCAGATCAAAACCCTAGTCACCCCATCCGATCGTGCCTCTGTCTCCACTCTCTTCATCCCTCTGCCGCCCTAGCGTAGCGCCGTAGCTGCATTGCAGAGCGCGACCACTGCGCGCCCCCACATCTCCACCGCTTTGCCGCCACGCGCCCGTGCGTCTCCTTCTTGGGCGCGTCTCTTTCTTAGGTACAAAAGTTGTAATATATAATGAAATGGAATTAATGCAGGGTGCCATAGACTGGATTTGTGTAAAGCACTCCTATTTTCTAGCGTGGTATGAAGCAATGCAGCGGAGCTTGAGCCGGTTTGGCTCTGCACGAATTTTATGTGATTTGCTGCTTTTTTTTTCCTTCTTTCTTAATGTACACTATTTGAGTTTTTTATTTGCAAGCTATTTTCCTCTTGTTGGGTCAGTATTTGATGCATTGGCTCACGAGCTAAATGATCAAGCTCGAGCTTTGCAACGAGTCGAGCCGAGCTGGGTATTTAGCTCGTGATAATAACGACTTAACGAGTCGAGCTAAGCCAACTCGTTAATTATCTTAACGATTTAGACCGAGTTGAGCTGGCTCACTATCCACCCTACGCGCGGCACAGCCATGTGGCGCGCGAGGAGACCATGGCGGCGGGAGGGCGCATGGTAAGGTGACATGTGGCGGTTTTTTCTCGCTTTTCTTTTTTTTCTAGGTTTTTTTTCCCTTTTTTTGTTTTCTAATATTTATATATATAGCACATATACAAACTTTGTATAAGTAGCGTTCTTTTGGTTTTTTAATATGTACGTATACAAATTTTATATATGCACATAATAATGCATATATTTTTTTTACACATTGAAATTTTACCGTACACCGAGTTGCTTGAAGGCTTTTGAAGCCCAATCGTACATTCGTACCGCTCGAGCGGAGGACCGAGGACACGTCGGCGGTCCAGAGGCCCAGAGCACAGTGTTGCAGCCCACATGCCGATTGTATTGGCCGGCTGAGAAAAATTCCAACTCGGGCACTACAAAATAGACTTTTTCTTTCTCTGTCCCAATTGAGTCCACTTCGAGCTGGCCCAGTGGACGGGAGTGCCTGGAGTGGTCCAAGCAGTGGAATACTGGAATGGGGCGCCTCTAATGCGCGATCAGTCATGCGGGCACGCGACCACCAGATCCACTACTACTCGTACACTACTACTACTACAACTCATACACTACGGGCCTGTTTAGTACAGTTTCAACTCCTAAATATAACTCCAGGAGTTGAGTCTGGAGTGGAGTTGTGGAGCTGCGTAAACCCAGCTCCACAACTCTAGTACATTTTATGAGAGAGCTTCACCCAACTCCACTCCCAGTTTTAGTGGAGCTGAAACTGTTTGGCTGAGCTCCAGCTTTAGGAGGGGTGGAGCTGTAGCTGGAGCTGTGCCAACAGGCCCTACTACTGCTACTACTACATGTATATATATATATATATATATATATATATATATATATATATATATATATATATATATATATATATATATATATATATATATATATATACTTTGTATACATACATATAAACTTTGTATTATTGTATACATATGTATAAATTTTGTATTAATAATATAAAGTTTCTATATATGTATACAAAGTATATACATACGTGTATATATAACTTTTATGTGTACCAAAAATCGATATATACAAAATATATACATATACAAACTTTATATACACGTGTACAAACTTTGCATACGCATATACAAACTTTACATACGTATATATAAACTTATATAAACTTTGCATATATGTATATAAAACCTTGTATATGTACATATTAAAAACCGAGAGAAAAAAATACGAATACAAAGTTTGTATACGTATGAATACAAATTTGGTATACACACGAATACAAACTTTGTAATATATACATCTTAAAAAAAGGGGAACCAAAAACGGAAGAGAAACGAAAAAAACAAAAAAAAGGGAAGAGAAACGAAAAAAACAAAAAAAACGGAAGAGAAACGAAAAAAACCAAAAAAAGGGAAAAATCGCTCCTCAGTCGCGGCGCGCCGTCCGCCGACCTCTCCGTGCGCGACACGTGTCCAGTCGCGCGGGGAAGGGCGCGCGCGACTAGCCGCCCCTTAGCTTTTTCGACTGGAATGGGCTGGCCTCTTGTTGGAATGCTTGCTTGCAACGTTCAGCAACCCACTGTATAGCTCACTTGCCTGTCCTTTCTAGTGTAGTTATCAAGATTGGATCGGATATCGACGGAAGATATAGGGTGGAAACAACGTATGTATAGTAGTAACCTGAAAACAACCGTCGAATTAAAAATTGAACGTCTGAGATTCGTCCATGTCATAACGGGTAAAAAATTTTACTCATAGATTTACTCATGAGTAAAAATTTTACTCCTGTTAACGTGGATGAATCTTAGACGTTTATTATTCGATCCAACGATAGTTTTTAAGTTTCCACAACATATATGGTTTGCACTGTATATATATTTTCTCAGATATCGAACTGGTCAAAGGCCTCGATTCATGAAAATCGATTTTTACTTCATGAAAATATATATCGCTCTGCAGTATTGCGATCGATCAAGCGACAAATTAATTAGAAACCAGTTGGCGCTAGAGTACTGGAGATCGAAGGATTATGATCAATTCAATGTCTTTTCCTAAGCAACAAGAGGAGGAAGCGAATCAAGGACTCTCCCAAGTGATTTCCATGAGCCATTCCACTCGACCACCCGTCCTTTCATCACACAGCTCAGCTCCCAACTCCCTGTCACAGCTCCACGACTAGTTCCGTCGACAGCCAGCTGGCCGTGCCGATCGACCAGGCGTCTCGCCAGGCCACATGTTTTTTCCCGGTGTGTTTACCCATATATTCAAAGTAGCAGTAGTAGTAAAAAATTGGGTTCCCCATCTAAAGCACTGACAATTAAAAAAAGGGGTATTCAAGTTTTTACAAGGGGATGAAAATCTGCTTGTATTAATTATTGGCACAAAGTTTTTACATATGATAGAAAATTACCGTTAAAAATACGTTGCGTATACGTACGCACTAATTTTCTAGGCAAGAAAAAGATGCGTAATAGTCCATGTACCCCTAATATTAGTCTATCTAGCATCTTAAACTTTGAAATCAGACATCTAACCTCTTAAACTTTGTTACTCTCTATGATTGTTTTGGATGGTAGTTTTTGGTATTTTGGAAGCTAAATGAGTGGCTTTGAATAACTGATATAGCATGTTTACACATCATCGAACGTCAATAATCGGTCATCAATATATATTCTATAGTGATGTCACCTTACTATTATATTTACATCCGACTACATTAAGTGAGAACAAAAAATAAGGTTCTAAAGTCAAAACTAAAAGATTTAGGTGGAGATGTTAACATATATGTCCAATTCATATATCACGTAATAAAACTCATCCAACGTGTACGTAAATCAGATAAAAAGCAACCTATAAAACTAGGTCAGGGTGCTAGACGGATTTTCAACCAAAATTTAGGGGGCTATTTGGACTTCCTACTATGAAAATTTAGTAGAAAACTATGAAGGCTCCTGCAGATACTAAAATCCACTGAAAGCTACTTTGAAGGCTTATACCCCCTAGCAAGACTTGAAAATTCAAGTCATGCATGCTAGTTTGTTTCACACATACACCATCATCGAGCCGTTTGGTCATTTCCAAGCCTGTGCATATATATTCAGCACTAGCCAGTTGGTCAGCAATTAGACGCCGGATCATCTTACAAGATCATTGACGAATTACTGAGCCATGCAGTTCCAGAAATTAGCAGCAATATTTCTACTGCTCGCCGCCGTTGGAGCGCTGCCGCCGCCGCCGGGCAGCAGCAACTGCTCGACGGCGTGCGGCGGCGTCGATATCCCCTACCCGTTCGGCATCGGCCCTGCAGGCTGCGCATTGCCCGGCTTCGAGCTCACCTGCCGTGACACCAACAACGGCAAGAAGCCATTCTTGGGGCACGGACACTTCGAGCTGGCCGGCGTGTCCCTGCCCGATGGTCAGGTCCACGTGTGGAACAACATCTCCTCCTACTGCAATGACACCAACAACACCCAGACGAACGTGGATGTGGTGCGCTTCGCTGACCCGTACAGGATCTCTCAAGCCGGCAACGTCTTCACCGTCGTCGGGTGCAAGGCGGTGGCGATCATCGGAGTCGGCGACGACTTCGCGCGTTTCTCGAGCGGGTGCGCGGCGACCAACTGCGGGCGACACGGCGATCGCCTTGCCGACGGCGCCTGCTCGGGCGCAGGCTGCTGCCAGACAACGGTAACGAAGGGGTATAGCGCCTACGTGGTCGAGTACACGGATTACTCGACAGTGTTCAACAGCTCGAAGGATATCTACAACGTCAGCCGCTGCAGCTACGCCGCGCTGATGGAGTCATCGAGGTTCGATTTTCAGACGAGCTACGCGACATCGTCGGAATTATTCGATGCCAACGGCGGGAGAGGTGCCCATGGTGGTCGAATGGGCCGTCCGCAACGCGAGCAACTGCGTGGAGGCGCGGAAAAATCGTGAATCGTACGCCTGCGTAAGCATGAACAGTACGTGTGTCAACTCGTCCAGCGGACCAGGCTACATCTGCAACTGCGCCAAGAGATTCGAGGGCAACCCTTACCTCCCAAACGGCTGCCAAGGTGAATATGTTTCCTCTATATTCTAGTCCCATCTCTTTTCACGGGATATCATTTTAGCGTCGTTTCAATTCGTTATACACACACACACATATATATACACACATATATACACACACACATATATATATACACACACATATATATACACACACATATATATATATATATACACACACACATATATATATATATGTGTGTGTATATATATACACACATATATATGTACACATATATATACACACATATATATATATACACACATATATATACACATACATATATATACATACATATATATATATATATATATATATATATATATATATATGCGCTTATTGCATTTACCATATGCTAGTTCTTTCTTCTCTCGTAAAAGTCGTACGTATTGCATTTGATTATTATCACAAGGTTTATATAGAACGTGATGATGTCGTTGAGTCCGTGGTATAGTTTGCACACTGAGATCAACATGAAAATCCCTCATATTTTAGAACGAATCTTGTTTATATTTTTGGACAGATGGGTTATTTGGGAAGTGCTACCCAGGAACCATCATTCAAGTAGCGCCATTAATTTCACATGATTGTAATTAAATATGTTCCCGCAACGTACTAATACATCGTTGAAAAGTTGTAAATACATGCCAGGATTATAAAGACATCTTTACTAGTAAATACACATCTCCATAAAGTTATAAATGCATCCTCGCATATCTTTAATCGGCGAGGAAGCGATAGCACCCAAGAGCTTACTATATATGTACCTATCATTCTGTACTGTTTATTTAACATACATTTGTATCTTGTTTTCTTTGGAGTTCAATTCATATGCCAAAAAAACTGCTAAACTGCTAACTTTTTTCATTGTAAATTTCTTCTATTCATGCAATAATTTCCCTATATGTAATTATTTGTGTAGATATTGATGAATGCAAAGAACCAAACAAATACCCTTGCTATGGAAACTGCAAAAATATACCAGGGCATTTCGACTGTACATGCCCCAAGGATACCCGAGGAAATGCCTCTGTTGAAGGAGCATGCCATAAAATCATCATAACATCCGGAGCACGAATAGCAATTGGTATGCACCTATACCAACTCTATCTCATCACGTACATATACTTTCAATATAGTTGAGGCTTCCAACATCTTGAATTCCATTGCAATATAACAAGTTTTTGATAGACTTCCGATGTGTTTCGTATAGAAATGTGTTTCGTATTGATCTGCTCGATTTGGTCATGGCTTACATCAACGTAAAACAATACTGATGTTAACATACTTGCTTAGACCATAAATTAATTACAACTTCCAATTCGTCCCTTCAGGAGTTGTTGCTGGTGCATTGGTTGCCCTCTTGGGTTTCCTTGGATGAGGGGTGATCAGGTACAAACAGAGAATAAAAAAACAAGCTATAATAAGACAGGCTGATGAGTTTTTTCAACAACATGGAGGTCAGCTCCTTCTAGAAATGATGAAGGTAGAGGGTAATGCGGGGTTCACCCTCAATGAGAGAGAGCAGATGAAGATTGCAACAAACAACTTCAACACGGCACACATTATCGGGGAAGGAGGACAGGGAACTGTTTACAGAGCAGTGATAGATGGCACTACCGTGGCGATAAAGAGGTGCAAGGAGATAGATGAGAGCAAGAAAATGGACTTTGTGCAGGAGTTGATCATACTTTGCCGCGTCAACCATACCAACATCGTTAGGCTATTGGGTTGTTGTCTTCAGTTTGAGGCACCTATGCTTGTCTACGAGTTTGTGCAAAACAAAACACTACAAGAATTGTTGGATCTCCAAAGGAGCAGGAGGTTTCATGTCACACTAGGAACACGCCTAAGGATCGCTGCAGAATCTGCAGATGCATTTGCACATCTTCACTCACTGCCACGCCCAATACTCCACGGTGATGTGAAGCCAGCCAACATTCTTCTCGCAGAGGGATTGGTTGCAAAGGTGTCCGACTTTGGTTGCTCAACAATCGATGAGAAAACCCAAGTTGTGCCAAAAGGTACACCAGGCTATATTGATCCCGACTATCTACTCGAGTACCAGCTCACAGCCAGCAATGATGTATATAGCTTTGGAGTCATTCTTCTCGAGCTTCTCACTAGTAGGAGGCCATTTTCAAAAGAAAGGAAGAGCTTGACCTCAATGTTTCAGGAGGCTATGGCGAATGACGCACTTGTCGAGCTCCTTGATAGTGACATAGTTGATGAAGCTAGCATGAGAGTGATCTACCAAGCTGCGGTTCTAGCTAGTCAATGCTTGGTTGTTCCAGGTACAACCAGGCCCACAACCAGGCTAGTGGCTGCAGAGCTCCGACAGCTAGCACTAGCAGATGAAGTGCAGTAGTGCCCACAACCGCCATTGGTGCTTGAGGACCTGAGCTTTACGGGGATGGGGAAAACATCGATATCTACATTGTACGGTAGGAGCAACACAAGTGGGGTTTATAGCCTTCAGAAGAAAGCCGTGTTGAGCATAGAGTTTGCGAGATGATTGATAGACATCATTTGTTATGTTGATTCCCTTTGTGTCATTTGTAGGTGTGTGCGAGATCGAGTTTTCATCTGATCTTTAAGAGTGGAGGAGCTGGTCAGTTGTGTGTGAACATGCATATGCATTGTGAGGAATAAGTGTACAAGAACATGTAAAGCAGTGAAGCATAATTGTATTGTAGAACTAATAATTAGTGAATCCTAAGAAAATAACTAGTGGTGGTAGTTGTATAGATGAAATAATTATGTATCATTTGGAACCATACTACTTCAACATTCTACTTAATTATTTTTAAAGAAAATTTCTATTTTCTCTCCGAAGTGATTGATTACCTCCTTTGGTCACGTCAAATTGGCTCTCCCTCTAATGCCCCACGTGCTCAGCTTTTATCCTTCATTTGACTTTTCTGTTAGTTTTTTCAACCTAGTGAAGGTTGTGTTTAGATCCAGGGTAAAAAGTTTTGGCGTGTCATATCGGATATACGGACACACATTTGAAGTATTAAACATGGACTAATAACAAAACAAATTACAAATTCCTAATGTAAACTGCGAGATGAATTTATTAAGCCAAACTAATCCGTTATTAGCAAATATTTAATGTAGCACCACATTATTAAATCATGGAGCAATTAGGTTTAAAAGATTCGTCTCACCATTTACACGCAATCTGTGTAATTAGTTTTTATTTTGTCTATATTTAATACTACATACATGTATCCAAACATTCGATGTAACGGGGTGAAAAGTTTTTGTGTGGGAACTAAACAGGGTCGAAATGATAGTTTGTCCTTATCTTTTCTTGTGCGTGGTTAGAAATTTTATTACTAGCATAGTATATTAATAAACCTACATGTTATTTTAGCAATTAAGTGTTATTAATTGTTTAAATTTGGTAATTTGCATGCATGAAATTAATTAATTGCCATGGTTGCTCAGTAATTTGTAAATTGTGCCATATTTTTAATTTTAGAACTTCATTTATTTAACAGTTGATTTGTTTGTTTTTATTTTTCAGTCTTTTCCTTCCAAACCGTAAGAATATAAGTATAAAACTCTTGTCCTAAAAGTCTTCCCTTTCCTATGAAAATCTAATCAGTTGGTAAGCAGAGAATAGTAATACACAAGAGCAAAATTACCTTTCCACCCATCTACTGGGAGGTATGTTAGGCAAGGCCTAATGAAAAGAGCAAACAAATGATAAAATTCGATAATGAATTGTATAAGAAGGAGGGCCGACTTCACGACGGAAAAATGAAGGAATCGACTAATGGACAAATAAATATTTTTTATCTTTTTATGCTAGAAAAGGGGTTGTGGCCATTTAACACACTACTCTTTGTTGATTTGAATCGGCTCTCTCACCTTTATGACTAACAAGCAGACGTGGTTGGGTGACGCTATTGTAGCTCGTTGTTCCATCAAACGATGAAAACAGTCATATGGAAGTATCAGCTGTGAAAGGGCATATAGTCTAGTGGTTGCAGTGACCTGAATAGCACCCTAAGGTTCTGAGTTTAAATCTTCGTAGAAGCGAATTTCAGATTAGCTTATTTGAGGGCTAAAATCCCTATTCAATAGGCTAAGTATCAGCTCAGTCAGTCGGAAACATTTTATATTTTAATTCTTTATTAAGTGGTGATTGCAAATATGGCGCAGAAAGAAACTAGAAAAAATAAATTTTATATGTTACTAGATCGAATTTCGTATGCTTTAGATCAGAAAGGGTCACTGTGCTAGATTGGTGTAGAATTTCTTGTACCGTTTTCATCCCTTCCTTTCATCCACGTGATTGGCTTTCGATGTATTTGGCTTGGACAGACTTGGAGGTGCCGCCTCTGTTTGGATCTCGAGAAAAAAAGTCCCTGTTGACGTTGTCAGGTTGCCGCGGATCGCGCCGATGCTGGAATAGTCGCTGCAGATCGAGCTGAAGCAGACCGAGCGCACGGTGCGATCCGAAGAGGACATCACCGCCCGCGGTAACTGCCTCGAAGAACGGCATGTAACCAGAACTGGCCGATCGCAGCCCAATCGCAATTCACAAAGCGGCCCTGCAGGCTATAGATATAAAAAAAAAGTCCAATTTTACTCCATTAAAAATGTTGCTTGAATTCAACCGTAAAACCGAATATATCGACCCCTCCAACACTTAATACAGTTCAAAACAACACCCTCAATCATTTTGATAACGGTTTTCGCCGACGTGACAACCATGTGGTAGTCTAGTCATCACGGATATTAAACATGTCATTCCTTTCCATTCTCCTTCCTTCTCTATCACTCTCCCCCTCTCTTTGTTTTTAGGCTTCACGGTGGCCAGTGGCTACAGAAGGGGAGGAGGAGCTCGAGGGAGCTGGGTGGCGGCGAGCTACTCTTCACCCAATAGTGAGCTCGAGCTCCGCATCCATTTCCATCGAGGAGGAGGAGGAGGATATATAAGGAGGGAGGAGCCAACGAGGAGGTGCTTGAGAAGAAAGGCGCTCAAGGAGGTGTTGCCAAGCCGTCCCTAAGATGGCCCCCATCACCTATATCTCCTTTCTATGCCAATTAGGCTGAGGCCATCATAGAGCCCACTTACGACTGCCACCTAAAGTGTGTATTCACCCCGCACATGGACTTGGCGGACAACCTCCCGCCATGCTTGATGGCTCCCTGATATCCGTCCACATCTGTCGTCGAAGAGGATCCGGTCAGATGGGAACTACCCCGGTCGAAGAAGAGGGGAGTATAAGCAACTTTGTTCCAAAAATATCATTGGCGTTAGGGTTCCATCCATTCTTTAGCACTTAACTACGAGTTGCTAACGTAACCCTAACGGCGATGATATTTTTAGGACAAAGTTGCTTATACGAAGGCATTTCATGTAACTCAAAAGTTGTCGATTGCGAATTGAACGTTTGTCATGGCATTTCTGGTATTTTCTCGAAAATTAGTTTGTATCTACTCCCGAACTTCTGATGTTGTTATAGCCAAATAGCGAACTGTGGTTCTCTGAAATCTGAATGCTATTGTGGCGGATCTCCATTTGACGTGTCAATGGCTTAAAGAATATAGTCACTCCAATTTGAAGTCCACATCAAGAAAAACTGAAAAAGGACTGATCCAATGCCAAAGAAAACGAAAATCTGCACACTGTTTTGCCCCTTTGGACACAATTTACAAACGCAACCTTTACAGGCATCTCAACAAGAACTGCATCTCTGACAATCAAGGCCCAAACTATCTGCATATGATTGAAATCAAACATACAAAACCAGCACTCCATGGGGAAAAAAAGCCAATCAATCTATCCCTCTCTCTATACAGGAAGCAACAAATCAATCATCATCTAGTTAAAAACCCAATTCCACCATCTTGTACAAGCAAACACAATATTGATCATGTCATGGCTCTTTCAGAACCTCAATAACAAGATCCCTAGCCCTGTGGAAGCACTTGGCAGAGAATCTCTCGTACACCATCTCGTACATCTGCAGGTTCAAATATGCGAACCTTATGTATCTGTCAATGCATTCCTCGTACTTCTGGTACAATGCAGGGATGGTCAGAACTGCCACAATACCTGGGAGCATGAGGCAAAGAAACAGGGTGAGCAAATAAGTCATTCGAATGCCGAAACATTGTGCAAATAAATGTTGGAAAAATTGTACCAGTGATAAAAAATGGGAGCTACTTACTTGTGTAACATAAAGTGGTGAAATCAGTCAGGCTGCCAATGATAGAAATGATCCACAGGCTAAGGAAGACTTGATAAAATAGCACCGAGTCTTTCCCGAGTGCGATATCATGGAAGACAGAGAAGACCGTGTTCATGCCAGAATGCAGCAGGGCTGCCACTTCATTCACAACCTGCTGCGAAACGCACATCTCTGGAATAGGTGGCTCTGGCCTGCAACCTCATTTGTTTGCACAACACAACCAGCATCGTTTAAAATATTTGCCAAATGTCCATAGCGATGAGCGATTCACTCATCTGATTGAGGTAAAAAACAGTAAGCTGTTTGCAAGATAAAGCTTATTATTGTCTACCCTTTAGCTCTCCCTATGTCATCTTCTTGGCGTTTCAGTTAAATAATTTACAGCACCTAACAAATCTGACATCAATATCACCTGGCTGGTTGTTAGATTGTCAATTAGCACAAATTTGGTCAAAGGGCAAAGCATCCACCTAATCCTCTAACTGAAGTAATAATGATTAAATTGATGGAGGAATGCCAAAACAACAGTAAAAGCTGTGATGATGATAACAATTAAGTGCCTCAAAATTGCTTTCTTCCATTGCTTAACTAACTGAATTCCGCATCCCCCAAAGGGAAAGTACAACACAAAATAAAAATTCCAATCCTGTGTTAAATCACAGACTCGTGAGTCGTGATATGCTGACACAATGAAAATATGGCTTAGGATTGAGGCTGAGATCCCCATCTCACCTGTTGAGGAGGCGGGCGGCCTTGGCCCAGAGGAAGAGGACCGTGAGGAGGAGGAGGAGGACGTTGGAGGCGAGGGAGAGGAAGGTGTAGCCGCCGGAGCCGAAGAGGAGCCAGCCGGAGACGGTCGCCGCCAGCAGGCAGGCGCTCACGTCGCCCCGCCGCCACATCACCACGTCCCCAACTGCAACCATCGAAATCCGTTGATTCCTCGAATCAAACAAATCGAGAAGCTGAGGCCTAACCTATCATCCGATCGAGACGCGCCTACCCAGTTCTCCGACGAGAGATGCGCCGCCGCCGCCGCCGGCGGAGCAGCAAGAATCGTCACGACGATCCATGGGCGGCGAATCGAATCGAATCAAACCGAACAAGCAGCGAATCAGCGACCAGCTAGGATCGAGGAAGGAAGGGGCCGAGTCAATGCCTTTTCCTACAGGGAGAAGAGGAGGAATCGGGGATTTGGGGAACTTTCCCCAAAATGATACTATTTCAGTGTGTGCTGGACACCACTCAAGCTCAGCTCAACTCAACCACCGATGAACAGCTCAACTCCCTCCCAGCTCGCTGTCGCAGGCAGCTCGGCCTGACGGGTGGGCCCTTGGCCGCATGGTACAGCGTGGAAACTTGCCACGTCGGACGACACGTCAGCCTCGCGGCCGTATTATCGACACACTCCACCCGCCGTCGCCTGCGAAAATAAAAAAGGTTTTCTTTTTCTGTAAAAATTAATTTTCGTAGACAAAGTTAGATTTACAGGTCTTCTGTCTATTTTTTAAGCGATTATAAGAGAATATTTTTTTATTCCGGCTGAAAAAAAAGTAAAAGCAAGGTGTTGGTAAAATTCATTTTTCTATTGCTCCGGCCCTTACATACGGTCGCCACAGCCACAGCCGCTGCATGCGCTGCTCTCGCCGCGGCCACTCCTATCGACATTCCCCGGCCACTCCTATAGTTTTACATTAGATTTATAGATTTTTCCAAGAGATTTCAATCTAATGGAAAAATCAGAATCTATTTATCACCAAACTTCATATTCTTCAATCAAACTTTCACAAAATCTATAGTTTTACGATAACGTTAGTATTAAAAATAAAATCTGTAGTTTTATTATACTTAGTATTAATCCTATAGTTTATAAAAAGTTTACAAGTTCTTATTTGCGTATTTTTCCTTTTGCATGGTTTCCTTATGTTGTGTTTAACTTAAGTCATTTAACCGGCACTAGGGTTAAAGGTTTTAAAGTTGCATCATTTTATCTAGAGTTACTCTGTTATGTGATGTTCTCTTTTACGTGATTTTTTCTAGATTTACGTTGTGTTTTTATAACCTGTACATGTCAATCAGATCTTGCCTCCTATTTAAATGCTCGACCATGCCAGGTCTTCTTCCTCGACAGTGTCACCTAGTGGTTCACCTGTTCAAACACTAGAAGAACACCATAGGAGATCTCGTTTAATCCCACAAAAATTCCAGTCCCTTATATCAGTCCCTTATATACGGAATTTATAAACTACATAAATAACTAAACAAATGTGTAAATAAGCATAGGATAATTTAGAGATGTGCTAGCTTTTGTCTAGTCGTCGATTGGGCGATCTCATCTCCTCTTCAACCCGCAAACATGCATACTCCTTCCGATGAACCGTTCAAACCCTATAACAAGAACGAAGCGAAGGGAAAGAAGAAAGGAGATGCAATTTTTATGTTTATTTTGGTACAAATAGAATTGATCGCTGCTAAATCAACGACGTACCCATGATTTACTTTTTGTTTTCCTCACAGCGTATCGATCTGCACAACAATATATTGATAGTTGGATGTAGGTATTCAATTCACGTATAATGTTCATGTTTTACTAGTTAATTACTCCACTGCTATCATATGTTATAATATTTTTGTTCCATACCTTGCCACTAATCTCTTAATCAACAATACATGTTGTTCTAGCTCCAAGTACCTTTAAATATCTAGTAAACATCGTAAAAGGTCTCATGTGTTGAGAAACCAGTCAATTCTACTGATCAGCACACAAGCAAACCAAACACAGAGTTGTGGAACACAGAAAGTATGAGCGAGTGGAAGCTTTATTTCTTCTGGATTTGAGTACAAGCTACAAGAGGAGAAGCAGGAGACTGAAGATCGGTTGTTCTCGCCTTGGACCTTCTGGGCCCTATTTATAGGCGGAGGAGGGTAGAGGCTTGCATCGTAAGCCTTGAACCTCCTGGCTTGCGTCGTAAGCCAGCTTACGCCGTAAGCTGGCTTCCTCTGTAAGCTGGCTTGCACCGTGAGCTGGCTTCCTCTGTAAGCTGGCTTCTGCCGTAAGCTTTCTTCTGTAGTAAGCTTCCCACTCATAATTTAATTCGTCCACAACAAGATAGGTTTCATAACACTCCCCCTTGGACGAATTTGAATTATGCGCATGCCTCATTAAAAACTCCTCCCAAAAACCCAATGGGAAAAATGGTAGGAGAAAAGAGTACATGGCACTTTGAATATTGTGTTGCACCTGTTGCCTCGTTAAAAACCTTGCGTGAGAAAAACCCAATGGGAAAAAAAAAACTCACCAAGAGAAAAAGAGTACAACAGTTGATCAAGTCTTCAGGACTTGTTTGTGATTCTTCAGGATCACAATCATGGGCTAATTGTTTGCTCCCCCTGATCCTTGCAATTCACTAAGTCATCTCATGCTGATGCCACGAACACATCTGTAAAAGCTTGATGCTGGCAGATACTTTGTAAATAAATCTGCGAGATTTTCGCATGACTTAGTTTGCAGGACATTTATTTCCCCGCTCTTCTGGAGCTCGTGAGGATAAAATAATTTGGGAGCAATATGCTTTGTGAAATTGCTTTTCACATAGCCCATATGTATTTGTGCAATACAAGCAGCATTATCCTCATAGATAATGGTGGGGGTGTTATCAATGTTTAGGCCACATGACTTCTAGATGTGACCGATCATCCGCCTAAGCCACACACATTCTCGTGTGGCCTCATATAGAGCAATTATTTCTAAGTGGTTGGTTGACATTGCAACCAGGGTCTGCTTTACAGACCGCCAGGAAATGGCAGTATTACCACAAAGAAATACAAACCCAGTCTGGGATCTGGCATTATGAGGATCAGACATATAGCCAGCATCCACATATCCCACCATGGATGGATCTTGGTTCTTCGGGAACCACAACCCAAGATCTTGAGTACCTCGAAGGTACCTGAGGATAGTTTTGACGCCAACCCAACGTCTTCTGGTTGGTGTTGCACTATATCTAGCCAATAGATTAACTGCAAAAGCAATATCAGGTCTTGTGCAATTGGCTAGATACATTAGTGCTCCAATGGTGCTTAAGTAGGGAACTTCAGGTCCCAACATTTCCTCATCATCTTTCCTGGGTTTAAATGGGTCCTTATCCGCTTCCAGGGATCGGACCACCATGGGGGTTTTGAATGGATGACATTTATCCATATTGAACTTACCAAGGACCCTCTTGGTATAGGTAGACTGGTGCATGAAAACTCCTTCAGGGAGGTGCTTGAGCTGCAGGCCTGTAACATCCTGAAAATTCCTGACAATAAAAATCACTAAAATTTTGAACTTTTTAAAACTTTTGCATCATGCTAGTTGTTATGATTGCTATTGCTTGCCAAACCGTAAATGATCACAAGGAAAGTAAAGAAAAGAGCTACATTTAAGCAATAGATATAATTTACGAGAATATATTTAAATCATACAAATATTTATGCACAAGATAGTAAAGTCAAATAAAAGAAAAGTTAGCAATAATCTATTTTATCAAATATTAAAATATTGGAATTGTGTAGGAGGGTGCCATAATATAAATACACATGAAATGATAGTTATTCACATAAACTAAGCTCTTTATATGAAATAGAATTATGGGAGTATTTAATTTGGTATGTAGATCAACATTGCACCAAGTTCCAAACTGCATTGAGAGATTGAACTATAGTAGACCCCTCCATATAAAATAAACTAACATATAAATAAACAGAGCTAATGTGTTGTTAACGGATTCGTTAGGAAATTATAGAATCTTTAATAAATCTTAAATATTGGACAATATTAAATTTTGGGAAAATTCACATTTGAGCACTTAATATGGTCACTCAACTGCTTAGGAGAAAATACAAATTTAATTTGCAACTTTTCTCAATTTATAAATTAACCAAAGCCCTAAAAGAGGGAAAATAGGAAAAAATTAGAAAAATATATAATAAAATTAAAATGTCGGCAATATTAAGTTTGAATGCAAATTTACATTTGAATAACTTAGATTTTGTGTGAAACACATTGTGACAAAATAGGTGGCAATAGTACATTTTCTAAATTAGAAAAACATCTAATAAAGTCCAAATAAATCGGCTAGCATTGTTCATTGCCCCATAGGTGCTCGACCCTGTCCCATCGCCGCCCTCTCCCTGCACGCGTCGTGCCTAGCCCTGCCCCTGACCTGCCGTGCCACGCCTAGCCCTACCGCGCCGCGCCGTCTCATCACTGTTGCGCCCCACGTCGCCGCGCGTCGCTTGCGCCGCTGCCGCGCCGTCTTGTCACCTCCGTCGCCCTGCCGCGCCGTACCTCGGCCATGCCGTCGCCGCTACCGCGCGCCGCTGCCGCCTACGCGCCCTGGAGCCCCGTGCACTGCCCCGCCGCCCACCGTTGCGTCGCCGCTGCCGCCTGTCGCGCGTCGCCACGCGCCGTCGCCGTCGCTGCCGTCGTCACATGTGGATATTTTTAACATGTAGATCTCAATTTTAGAAAAATTTAGAGACTTGAACCAACTAAATCCGAGCTAAGATGAATTAGTTATGAATTTTTAAAGATTTAATCGGATTAAATCATTTATATAAATTTTAATTGAATTATGACGCAATAATGAATTATTTTTGAAAAGAAAAAGGGGCTTTATTGCGTCAGCGGGCTCGGGTCTATGGTGGACCGGGTCCACGGCGGCGGTCTACGGGATTGGACGGGTGAGATCGATCCGATCCGATCGGATGGACGAGATCCATCCCGACCACGACGGCTCACGCGGCACGGCAAAGATGACGTCAGCACTGACGTCATCCCCCCCCCCCCGACGGCGGCTCGGACTCGTGTGCCCGCCGGTGAACTACGGCGTGGCGGCGCGAACGGAAGGCGGCAACGGGATGCGGAGAGCACGGCGAACTCACCGACGACCAAACTAGCGGCGGAGGAGCAACGGATGACGCCGGCGACGAGGTTCAAGCGGCGGAGAGCTTCGGCTTGACGACGGCGACGGTGTTCCGGCGGTCCACAGCGACGGCGAAGGGTCGGACGAGGACGGCGACGCGACGGCGACCACGATGGCGACCTCCCCGAGCGACGGTGATGACCGGAGCGACGGCGGCGCACGGCTGGAGCGGCGGCGGCGATGGCGGCGCACGGGTGCACGGCGCTAGGGCAGCTCGGGCGACGAGAGGCGAAGGCGAGGGCGGCGGAGGGTAGAGGAGAGCGCGGGGAACCTTTTATAGGGGTCGGGAGGCGGCGGCGAAGCCCACGGCGGCCTGGCGACGGCGATGGAAGGTTAGGGTTCGCCGACTCCGAATCGAGCTCAAATCCCCGCGTTTCCAAAGCGAGATAGCCGATGCTTCCAAAGAGAGAAAGGTAGAGGAGATCACGGCGAACGTTTCCCCCCAAACAATTGCACCTGATCGGGAAAGGGGCGGCCGAATTGGAAAGGGCGGCGGCGGCGGCGCTTGGCTAGGGTTCCGGCCCGAGGAAGACGACGGGCCCCACCTGTCAGCGAGCGGGAGAGAGAGGAGAGCGGCTCGCGCGCGCGCGGCTCGGCTGCTGGGCCGGCTTGGGCTGGCCTGGGCCGAGGAGAGAGAGAAGAGAGGTTTTGGGCCGACTTTCGGCCCAAAGCCAAAAGAAGATTTTTAAAACCTTTTTTCCATTTAAATAATTCATGAAATGCACTTTCATTTATTAAAAATATTTCCTTAGCTCAAATAAATCCCAGAAAAATCTAGGAATTATAGAATTAAGCAAAGTATTTAATAAAATTTTATCTGGCCCAATTTTATATTGGAATTTATCATTTACAATTAAATCTTTTCTTCCAGGCTTTTAAAATTATTTCTGATAATTCCATTTACACAATAATTTATATAAATGAGATTTTTAGGGTGTGACAACCGCCGCTGCCGCGCCGTCGCCGTCGCCGTTGCCATCCCGCTGCTGCGCCGCGTGTGCCGCCGTCGCCTCGAGCCGCACCCCTCTGCGCGTCACGTCGTCGTCGCCGTCACGTCGTCATCATCACCGCGCCGCGTGCCGTCGCCATCATGTCGCCGTCGCCGTCGCTCAGACGCGCCTCGCGCCGTCGCTTCGCTCTGCGCGCACCGCTGCTATGCCCCCTCGCGTCCCATCGTGCTGTCGCCGTCGTGTCGCCATCGCCGCGCGCCGCGAGCCGTCGCCGTCGCGCTGCCACGCCTTCGAGCACCGCGCCCTGTCGCTGCCGCGCCGCTCGACCGTCGCCGTCGGCCCCGCGCCCCTGCCCATGCCGCGCACTGTCACCGCCGCGCTCGCCATCCCAACGCCGCGCCACGCCGTCCCGTCGCTGCGCATCGCCATCGCCCCGAGCCCCGCGCCGCCGCGCCGTCCCGTCGTCGTTTAAAGCCGGCCACCCCTCCCTCGAGCCGTATGAATACCCCCTCCCCTTTCCCTTCCCTCCCCACGCCATTCCCCTCTTCTCCCCTTTTTCTTCTTTCTTCCCCTCCGCCGACGCCGCATTCCGCCGCCGCGCCGCCGCTGCCATGCCCTGGTGTCTCGCCGCCGCCGCGCCGCACCCCGCCGCCGTGTTCCCGCCGCCGTCGCCGCCGGTCCGGTAAGCCCTTCCGCCCCCCCTTCGTTGCCGGTAGCCGTGCCGCGCCGCTCGGCCGCGCCGCTCGGCCGTGAGAGAGAGAGGAGAAAACAGAGAAAGCAGAGAGAGAGAAAAGAGAATAGAGAAGAGAGGTTAGAGTGGGCCCCACGTGATTAGTAAATAGTAATCCCCTCCTTAATCATTATTAGTTAAGTCCCTTACATGTGGGGTCCCCATGATTAAAATCTATGAAAATTCATTTATATATGTTGCGTCCATGGCAGGCCGGTCCCATAGGTCAGTCAATGTAAATTATGAAATAAAAATAAATGAATTAGGAACAGTACCATTTCGTAATTATTGGAATTAAATTCAAATTTGAATCTTTACACTAGCATAACTTATTCATTTTAACTCGGATTTGAGTGAAACTTGAACCTAAATTCATCTAAATTCATAAGCTTTCCAATGGTATATAATTCACTATTTACGAAAATATATTTATATTATAAAATAGTTAATATCAAGATGATGTATAATAGTTAACTTAAAAATGTGCTCATAAATAGGATTGATATTGTACAGTATAGTAGATGTCAAATAATTGTCTTTAACACGCTTTCTCACTGTAAAACCTATGTAAACTAATTAGGAGCATTGTTTCAAATTAATTAAAGCATAGGAAATACTAGTGCCATTTATTAATATATGTCAATATGTAACTATCCTCATGACGTCCAAATTGTATAAATAATGTTTAGCCTCATACTTTGGGACTAAAATTTGAACACACGTAAATGAGTCTTTAACTTGTTTATGAGAGATAATAACAGAGCTAGTGTGACTAAAATCACCCGCATGAAATTAATTAACGGCATTTCCTATACAATAATATATGTTTAGATTGGAAATCGACCCTTAAGTTGTATAGACGGTAACTCACTCATAAATCCACTTAAAATCACATGTACTATATAGCCTATAGTAAATAGCAACTATTCAGCAAATGATTCAATATTAAGATATTGTGCACACACATATACTGTACAACCCATTATAGCTATACGGTGTAGTATTAAATTGCTTGATTGCATGTATTAAAATTTAAGAGAATATATGATGAACATATATGGTGGATAAATACTAATTATAGACCTTGACCTAATATAATCTAAGTTCAATTGTAAATTAGGATTATTCATTGTAAAATTAGGTGATGGGATAAATTAGGTGATGGGATAATCTGTAACTAAATATTATTAGCCTCACAAGTGTGACATATAGAGCATGGATAATTACTAACCTTTCATAATTTATTGTGACAAGTAAAATATCTTCATAATTAAAATAAAGCCTTCATCAATAAAATAATAATACAAATGATACACTATAATTATTTGATTGATCCTAAATCCATCCGACAACAGAACCTCTAGTATACGACTATTTTATTTAGATAGATGCATATATAGCCATAATCCTTCCATAGCCATTAGCTAGACTAAACCCCATATTAGCCAGATGTGTATCTCATTTATACTACGATGGCTAGCTCCCAATAAACCACCATGACAACAGAAAAATTAAGAAACTTTAGCTCTTAGCTTGATTAGAATCCATTATCAAACACGAGTAGTATGAGCAACCCTAAGTTCGACCCCAACAACTATATTTTGTTTGTGCATATTTGATTATTGCTTGAATATTGGTTTTTCTCACATATTATAGATTTTGTATATCGGTTAGTCGTGAGGCAACGTCTGCAACTTCCAGGAGGTGAAGGTTGATCAAGATTGTATCAAGAATAAGGACTATTCTGAGCAGGCAAGTCATCACTATTCCTTGAACATGTTGATCCCAATTGCGAAATTATTTTGTTTACAAATAAAATTGCATGAAATGATAAACATCCTACTTGTGATTATGCCATGCCTTGATTATTGTTTACCCTTAAAATCCTTGTAACCATGATTACGTATGAGTCCCTAGTCAATTATGACAATTGCTTAGAAATGCTATTCTAGAATCAGGCATACTCATATTTATCAAATGCTATATGCTTGGGCAATTACCTTTGGGAAGGTAATTGAGATGCGGCATGTGGAGACATGAGCGCCACATTGCCATGATATTGATGACATGATTTGTGAAAGGAAAATAAAGTTAAACAACTGTTTTCGACTGGGGCGGCTGGAGGATTTGGGTGGTGTCTGGAAAAGGCTAGTGCCGTCCCTGGTCAGTTAAGGACCGAGCCATGAAGTTAAGCATGAAACGACCCCCGTACAACCGCACTTCTCGTATGGGTATAGACCTAGCGGAGTAGATAGCTGAGCGGAGGCAGTATCCATGCGTAGTGGTCTTCTTTTATGTGTGTGATGCGGCAAGCAGTCTGCTGGCGGATGCCCGGTTCGGATGGCTAGGTGGATGGCGGATGCCCGTTCCGGATGGTCAGAGGCTGGCTTGGCAATACTACATGAGGATACCCATAAGAGAACAATCATGATGGACTGGGTTCGACGACAAGAAGCAACGTAGGAGTGTGTGTTTTTCCCTTCCCGGGAGCGCCAGAACTCCTCTCACTGCTAGAAACGTATGACGCCTAGAGTGCATGAGGACTAAAGTTCATGGAGTGGGTACTGCCAGCGAGGTTATCAAAAGGCTTTGCTGTGACGCGTCTCATGTGTTGGGACGAGGCTCATGTGTTGGGCAGTCGCGGAGTGCGGGTAAAGTGTACATCCACTGCAGTGTGAGTAAACCAAATCTATTCGAATAGCCGTGCTCGCGGTTATTGAGCACCGGGACGTGTATTACACTTGGCTAGACTCTAAATTCTTAACTTGTGTGGGATGGGTTATTGCATGATGATTTTATGCTGTTGGAGCCACTTCCTGAGAGGCGGGAGGGTGGACGTCCTCAGAAAACCATGACGACTCAATGGCGGGAAGCTATCCTTGGGATTACAATGGATGGTGGACAGAACCGTCGTTGTTTAACGTGAACACTGGTATTAAAACTTGATCAGCCTATGCTAGGTCTTAGGCTTGTGAAAAGAATTGCAAAACTAGCTTTATGCAAAAGAACCTGAAGCCATTCCTTGAAATACCCTCTATCATATGCATCGTTGCTGTGGTGGCTTGCTGAGTACGGTTCGTACTCACCCTTGCTATTTATATATCTTTTAGGAGAGTGTTGAAGAGAAGCCCTTGTCGGTACGCTTGCGTATCCAACAAGATGATCGGAGTGCGGTCTTGTTCTATGTCTCGTTCCCCAGTCGACTGCCTGTGGCATGTTAACCGGGCCCTTATATTATTTTGTCTTCCGCTGTTATTCTCTGATAGTTGTTGGCCTACCTGGCCCTAATGTAAGTATTTAACTCTTTTAGCCTGAATTCATTCGTGATATGTTGTGATCCAACTATGTATGTGTGTATCAACTACTGATGCAGGGATTGGTACGGATAAACACAGAAGATTTCCGATTTCCAAAATCGGGGGTCTACAAGACCCATCCAGGACTTGGTTTTCCCCAAGTCCTTCATCTCAAACTCGGTCTTAAGATAAGCCATTGCTTCTTTAATGTCCTCTGTGGTGCCAATGATATTAAGATCATCGACATAGACGGAGATGATACAAAATCCATTAAGAGATTTCTTTATGAACACACAGGGACAATCATCATTATTTAAGTAACCTCTCTTCAGGAGATAGTTACTTAATCAATTGAACCACATCCTTCCGGATTGTTTCAATCCGTATAATGATCGCTGCAGGCGAACACTATACATGTTGTGATTTCCTTTCAGATTCGGAATCTTGAGTCCTTCAGGGACCCTCATATAAATTTCCGAATCTAGTGACCCATACAAGTATGCGGTCACTACATCCATCAACTGCATATCCAAGTTCATATTAGTTGCCATTGAGATCAAGTATCGGAACGCGATTCCACTCATCACAGGAGAGTAAGTTTCATCATAGTCAATACCGGGTCTCTGCGTGAACCCTTGTGCCACTAGCCTCACTTTATACCTCACCACCTGGCCATTCCTCTTCCGGAGGAAGACCCATTTGCATCCTACAGGGATGACTCTTGGAGGTGTTGGGACTGCAGGCCCAGAAACCTCTCTTTTATAAAGCGAGCGCATCTTTGCCTCTATTGTTGCTTTCCATTTGTCCCAATCTGAGTGCTTCTGGCACTCAATCATGGACTTTCGTTCTGGATCCGGATCCATTATGACAACAATCTTTGAGGCAAAGTGAATGTCGACAATAGTGGTCTTTCTATGATGTAACTCTCCTGTATCAGCATAGTTAGTGGAAATCTCCTCATTTATTTCCTCTAGCTCGTCGTGATTTCCCATAACGACCGAGTTGGAGTGTTCCGATCTTCCAGTGCCAAGGTACGCGCGTAAAGCACTGGGTTCTCCATCTTCAGGATGGTGTCCTTCTGGGACCATCTCAACTTCAGGTTGAGTTGCCTCTTCTAGGGCTTTCTCAACTTCAGGTTGAGCTTCTTCAACTGATTCTTTGAGTGGAAGAAGTGGCTCAGGTCCTTGTCTCTGCGGACGTCTCCATGGAACCTTGTCTCGAGCACCCGGAGGTCTCCCCCTCTTCCTAGGATGGGGGTTAAGAGCAGAGTCAGTAACCTTCTGGGTTACTTCTACTCTTTCCGGCGCATTTACTGCAGGTATATGCGACCTTGTCACTCCCTTGTAATCAGTGAAGGCATCTGGCAACTTATTTGCAAGATTTTGCAAATTTATGATTCTCTGAACTTCCAGTTCAGCTTCACGAGTGCGTGGATCTAAGGACTGCATCCCAGTTGCATTCCATATTATATCTCGGCATTCTTCTCTATGCCTTTCTCCCCCTAATGCTGGGAAATGGTCCTCATCAAAGATAAAATCAACGTACTGAGCCGTACGAAGATCCCCAGTCATAGGCTCAAGATACTTGATTATGGACAAAGTCTCATAACAATTGTATATCCCCAACTTCCGGTGGGGTCCCATAGAAGTACGCTGTGGTGGTGGGATCGGCACATATACTACACAGCCGAATTTACGCAGATGGGAAATACTTGGTTCTTTTCCACGCACTAGCTGAAGGGGGGATGTACTATGATATGCAGTTGGCCTAAGTTGGATTAGTGTTGCTGTATGCAACACAGCATGGACCCAACAACTGGTTGGCAGCCTGCAATCCTGCAACAGTGGCCGTGCAATCAACTTGATCCTCTTGATCAAGGACTCAGCTAGGCCATTTTGAGTGTGGACATGTGGTACTGAATATTCTACCTTAATGCCCATGGTTAAACAATAATCATGAAAAGCCTTCGACCTGAACTCACCAGCATTATCCATTCGAATGGATTGTACGCGGCTATCAGGGAAGCTAGCTTTTAGCTTGATGATTTGGGCAATTAGCTTTGAAAAAGCATGGTTCCTTGTGGACAACAGGTCCACATGGCTCCACCTGGTAGAAGCATCAATCAGTACCATGAAATACCTAAACGGGCCCGACAGGGGCTGGATAGGTCCACATATGTCACCTTGTATCCTTGCCAGGAAAACAGGTGACTCATCCCTAATCTTCAGGAGGGATGGCCTAGTGATCAACTTCCCTTTTGCACAAGCAGGGCAAATAAAATCTTCAGGATTAGGGAAGTCTTTAGCTTCAACATTGTGGCCAGCAGAATTGTTGATGATTCTCCTCATCATACCCAACCCAGGATGACCCAGCCTGTGATGCCAAACTCTAAATGACTCTGGGTTTCTAAATATGGTTTTCATCGCAACATATTCCTCAGTGGGTTTTATGTACGTGTAGTACAAACCCAATGGCGATGAAGGGAGCCTTTCCACCACTTGCTTTTGATATCCATCTATTTTTGTTATGAGCAGATATTCAGCATCTTGCTCAATCTCAGTTTCTATATGGAAACCGTTTGCACGGATATCTTTAAAGCTTAAGAGGGTACGCTTTGAATCAGGATACAATAGAGCATCATTTACAAAGATATGGGTACCCATAGGGAGAACTAGAGTAGCACTTCCAGTGCCTACTATATGAGCATTGCTTCTGGCAATGGTCATAATATTTCCAGTTTTCTTAGTTAAGGTGTGGAAATATCTAGTTTCCCTTAAGATTGTGTTAGTGGTGGCAGTATCTACTAGACATATATCCTCTTCTGCCATGGGATTCCCACAAAGCCTGTTTATAGAACATAAACATTAATGAAATTAAACATGAAGTAAGTTGATTCTATTAAGGGAAACATTACAAGGACTTTAGGCCAGTAAAAGACTAAGCGTGCTCTTCAGGAGCATTATTCATGACCAAAGTTCTACATGTGCTACTCATGCGGAACACTGCATATGACTGACATATAGGAGATTACTTCAGGTCTCCAAATATGTCATCATCTTTTTCAAGAAGGTTGTCCCAATCATCGTCCATACGGACGTCCCCACCATCCTTAACATTGATAAGCATGTCATCATGCTTTTCAATCTGAGCTTCAGGCTCAATGGTGAAGTGGGACTCATGTTGGCTCTTTTTCTCATTCATGCTTTGTTGGTAGAGCTCAACCAGGTGCTTGGGGACACGGCAGTTATGGGACCAATGCCCTCTGCCTCCACATCTATAGTAGTTATCCTGCTTTACCCCAGATGATTCACTTGTAACCTTCTTGAGTTCGCCTTTACCTCTGGGTTTACCCTTGCTCTTGCCCTTGAATATGATACTTCTCTTACCTTTCCCTTTCTTCTCACCATGGTCTCTTTTACGGCCATGTGAGTTTCCAACAACATTGGCGTGTGCTTCAGTCACCGCCATAGACCCAGTGGGTCTAGCAGAATGATTCTTTAGAAGAACCTCATTCTGCCTTTCTACAACTAACAGGACTGAGATAAGATCAGAGTACTTCGGGTACTTTGAGTTCCTGTATTGCTGTTACAGCACTATGTTGTTGGGATGAAAGGTAGACAAGGTTTTCTCGATCATCTCAGCGTCAGTGATCTTCAGGCCACATAAACGCAACTGAGAAATGATCCTATGTAGGGTAGAGTTATACGCCACCACAGACTTGTAGTCTTGGAAGCGTAGGGTGATCCACTCATGTTGTGCCTGTGGGAGCACAATTGACCCTTGTTGGTCAAAGCGATCCTTCAGGGATTGCCATAATAACAGTGGATCTTTCTCGGTCATATACTCAGACTTCAAGTCTGGGTGGAGATGGTGGCGCAAGAAATGCAATGCCTTTGCTTTCTCGGCCTTCATAGAATCCACTGTGCCAACTTCGGGCAGCACAATAGTATGATCGAGACCCATGGAGTCGAGTTTAATCTCAACGTCCAATGCCCAGGTGAGGTAGTAACTACTATCCAAGGCAAGCTCGGCGAATTCCTTCTTTGCTATGTCCAACATGTTCTGCAACATCATTTAGTATTTACGACAGGTAAATACGATGTGCAGGGTCGACATGAATTGGTCATGTGTAATCTTCAGGATTACTAGTGTGTGTAATCTTCAGGATTATCACACAGTTTCCCATAGAATCTTTCCTAGCAAATTAACTTAAGTAATCTTCAGGATTACAGATTGCTTAATTAAATATTATCAATCATGCTAGGAAATCAATTTCATAACAATAAAATAAATGTTATGAAAGTCATGCAAACAACAAAGTAAGCATGTAAAACAAAACGAAGAGCATACATGGGCACAACTTCATGTATATTGTGCAGACTGTAAAAAGTAAGATAAACAATGTAGTACTTCCCCACTATGAGCCTACACTTCATGGCGGCAGAGCCGATCTTAGTGGCATCAAGGGCCCATATGGGTGATGTCCATAAAACAAAGGACATCCATAACGACACTTCAGGGTCGTGCAGAAGGTTCGTTTGCCTCCGATATTTGGCGGCAACGGCGCAGAGCCGTCCATTAAGTTGCCATGCCGGTGCTTCAGGCACCTACATCACCTATAGCATTTGGACGATAACGCCGGCAGAGCCGCCATTGTGTTATCAAATAGTGCTAAGGGGATGTACCATCTCAAACCTTTGGACGGTAACGGCGGCAGAGCCGCCATCATGTTACCGGGTGTTGCTGAGAGGATGTATCAACTCTAGCAATTGAACGATAACGGCGGCAGAGCCGCCATGATGTTATCGTGTATCGCTGAGAGGATATCGGGGGATGGTACTTCAGGTACCTTGCTCTTCTGCTTATTTCAACTATAGCAGAAGGATGATTTGCATATCAAGAGTAAGATGATCAGTAGAAATTGATTTCTCACATGTTTACCTTTTTAGCTCGGTAGAGTGTCGTGCTGATAACGTGTTGAGAAACCAGTCGATTCTACTGATCAGCACACAAGCAAACCAAACACAGAGTTGTGGAACACAGAAAGTATGAGCGAGTGGAATCTTTATTTCTTCTGGATTTGAGTACAAGCTACAAGAGGAGAAGCAGGAGACCGAAGATCGGTTGTTCTCGCCTTGGACCTTCTGGGCCCTATTTATAGGTAGAGGAGGGTAGAGGCTTGCATCGTAAGCCTTGAACCTCCTGGCTTGCGTCGTAAGCCGGCTTACGCCGTAAGCTAGCTTCTCCTGTAAGCTGGCTTCCTCTGTAAGATGGCTTGCGCCGTAAGCTGGCTTCCTCTGTAAGCTGGCTTCTGGCGTAAGTTTTCTTCTGTAGTAAGCTTCCCACTCATAATTTAATTCGTCCATAATAAGATAGGTTTCATAAGATCATGTAGTATACTCCTTGAGGAGTAGTATTTTCCAGCAAGAACCGCCGACCGTGCATCCTGACAAGCGTGAGCATATGCAAAGCTAACAGAGGGTGCTGAGTGGTGACGTGTAGCGTTGTGATCCACGCAATGGCGGCAGTTGGATGTTAGCGCGGCATTGGTGCTGCGGCTGCAAGGGCTGGCCAAGTGGTAGCTGAAAGCTTTGCCCCGCATCTTGCTGGGCTGGTGATGGACCAAGTGGTGGCTGAACACTTTGGAGTGCCATGTTCCCATAAAAGGGTGTTGTCGAGAACCTTGCTCACCCCAAAGCCCAAACGAGACCCTTTTTTTGGGAGAAAACCGTGTTCAGAATCCCAAGAGACAACGCCTTGAAGCGTTTGGGATGAAGTTTTGGACGACGTTTTTGGATGACGATGGGTCTGTACAAGGGAGGGTGGATTTTTCTTCTATCTCTGCCATCTTCCGCCGCAACAATTCTTGCACTGTTGCGAAGTTATTGTTAACGTCTCAACTATTTAGAGGCTTTTGTGGGCTGTTTGTTGGTTGCTGCCCTTTGCGTATCTGGTAGCGTTCGGTGTTGCATAGCGTTAGCTAGTTCAGTGCGTGTCTTTTGGTGTGCGTTTGTAGCATGAGAGTGTGGTGTGTCCGTGTGTGTTTGGTTTTTTTTCTTTTTAGTCTTTTAGGACTATAATCTTATAATATTGTAGTCTTTTCCTACTATATTAATATGAAACATCTTATTGTATAGTTCGTTTGAAAAAAAGAATTGGTGGAAGGAAGAAGCTTGACATTGTTGAAGAAATTCGACCAAAAGATTGTTCCAAAATTAGTTAGAAATTTATTTAAGTAGACATTTTGAACATTTCAGTATAAACTTTTACTAATAAATAGAAAATTTTGGATTAAAAAGTTTCTTCCTATCAAGTTTTAGAGCAGAAAGTTATAAATACAACATTCTAAAATTATGGTCCAAATTTCTAGATAAGAAATTTTGAAAAGTTGAATAGAGGTTGTAGTGTTTTAGTGGTAATTTCTACACGTAAATTTGCTCATGTTATCATGGAGCCCATGTGTACGCTGGATTTTCCACACCCTCCCTGGTTCAATTGTAGGCATGAGTCATATATGGAATCCTTCCGCGTGTCCAATGTGTAGAATTGAACAGCAAGAACTGAATCAATCATAAAGGAGTGAATGGTTGGAATAGCAAAATCCAAAACTTTTAGTGGAATAAAAGTTACCCTCGAATCAATGGAGATTAGTCTAACCGAAGTAGATGAGCCTATCTGACCTCACGTAAACCTTTGGTCTGACCGATGTAGTATCTAAAGTATGACCGCTCGTCGCGTCGTCGTCGCATGTCGCCATCACTGTTGCGGCTGTCGGTCCAACTACCGTAGAGCCATCGGTCTGAGTAGTGCAATGCCGTTGGTACGACCGTCGGTATCCTGCCGGTGTAACTGCCACACCCAAATAAAACACAATTCGAAGACTCTTAAAAGTAGATGGAACTTTATTGCTTCTATTCATATATAAAAAGTGCAACAACAACACTTATTTCAGAAATCTCGACTAAATCCGAAACCTTAACTTTTCTCTAAACTCAACTCACACAAAATCGATATCTAGAAGCCTCAACACCTCTACTATTTACACCCATAGTTAGGCAGCCTAAAGCTATGAATCCAACTTGTACATGAAGTCAATAATTCCCTAGGAAACCTTTCCGTATAAGACAAATTTTATAAACTCCAATATACCAAATTTGGACTCCTTCCAAATTCTTCTCCACACCTCATATGCACACAATCTCCCTATCGTATGCCGCATGGAATGTTCACCAACCATGTGCATTGTTCTTTAGCCTAAGCATCCCACATGATATCCTGATCGTCCGAATGTCATCTTCACCCAAGTTGACTCCCAGTCTATCACCCGCAACACTCTCCCGAGGTATCAAGACACACCTACTCATGAATCAAACAAAAACCATATCCGAGCGCAAGTTCTCTCCCAACTTGACTCAACATTACCATGCAACAGTATTAGATACATATAGTATACATTTAGAAGTCATAAATATAAATTAATCATGAGTATCCAAATAAACAACCCAATACTAAAACCGACACAGAGCCGGTTGGTCACTGATATGAAAAATATTTTTTGTGGTGGCTAAAATAGGTTATTGCTAGAGGCCATGAGCTCCACCACAGACCAAATACCAATGAAGGCGAGCCATTGTCTCTGGTGGCGGACAACCACCAACGTAGAACCATTTTCGTTGGCGGATCTATGGTCTGGCCACCAGTGGAAATTATAGTGTGCCGCCATGAAAAGCACTTTTTCTAGTAGTGGGTCTAACCTTGTAACACATGTCTCGGTCTGACCAGCTTAGTTCATCTGGTCTAACCGGTCCACATAGTCAACAAGCATCGACTTAGTCAATAGCCTCTAAATATCAACACCAATATATTATCATGCCAATTGTTCATCGTACAATTATAATCAAAATATACATTAATTTCAGGCAATGCTTCAGTTAATTATTGACTTGTTTGCCCGTGACGCGTATGGTCTTGCAGTGTGCTTCCCTATAATGTTCACATGTTCTACAGTTAACCATAATCAATTGTCTTGGTTGTGATAATGTACCTATAGCGCACTTCTAGGTTAGCTAGCTAGTGTGTCCGTTCCTTTATCATGTGTTTAATCTTTAAAGGTATGGTCTTGCAGTGTCCAAGTCAGTCCATGTCCTTCTCAAGGGGTAGAATAATATGGCCAGCACTTTGGACGTGTCAGAGACATGTTGTATTGTTGTGCTCATTGGACATGTACGCGGTTGCTTCGCAAATCCTAATATTTAGTTTCCTATGGACAAGTTGAACGCGTTCTCAATATTCTACCGTACATTGACTGACTTGGAATCCACCATTTTCCTAACCTCCTGCTTTGCAAAGGACCACTGATCCACTGATAAAGCAACCACCAGATCTATTTATTACTCTTGTATGATACTATCCCGGCCGTCCAATTTTAAGTGCAACTGTGGGTTTCTTTATCCAACATGCAACTTTTGACATGACGTGGTGAGGTTCGGACATGCGTAACACTCCAGTTATAAGTACATCATATTGGACGCTGAAAACAAGCACCATCCCTACGCCACATGGTAACTCCAAACACCACCACTTAGGCAAGAGCAAGGGGCGACATGATCCGCTCACTGCACACCACCAATTTTGTACACCTGCTGCTGCTTGCCTCTCTGCTGGTGCCGCTACTGATATCAGCGAAGGTTTTGGGTGTCCCAAGCCATGGCAGGGTGGTTCCATCAACGGCCACCCTCACCGGTTGCCAGAAATCATGCGGCAATCTGACCTTCGTGTACCCCTTCGGCATCGGCTCCGGCTGCTTCCGAAGTCCCGACTTCGAGCTCATCTGCAACACCACCACAAGCCCTCCGAAGCTCTTCTTGCGTGATGGTATCACCCAAATTACTGATAGTATTAACATCGTTTCTACGGAGCGTATGGATTCTGGCTCGGAGCACTTCGTTTACGTTGGTTTTTCCCATACCGTCTCAATGGCAAATGCAACGACTGCTTTCTGGGATCCGTCCTGGAAGCCTCCTGGGGATTCTTTTGATCCTAACATAGCAACCGGGCTACGCTTTTCCGGTTGTGACTTTGATGTTTATTGGTTAAATCATCCATCAAAGCATGCTGGAACGCCCAACTGCACAGCAACCTGCCCTGACGGTGAAAGAACGGATATGGTGGCTGCTAAAGAGTACTGCAACGGCACTGGATGCTGCCAAATCTTCTTTAGCGACCCATGGTTGGGTTATGCATCAACTGCCAAATTCAAATTTGTCCGCCATGGCGAACACAACATTGAATCACACCATAACGGAAGCTCGTTATGGGAAACAATAATTATCACTGATCCGGCTGAGCAGAAGAGTATCAACTGGAGAATCGTTGATCAACCTGACTGCCCAACGGCCTTTAAAAACCAGATGAGCTATGCTTGTGTCAGCAACAATAGCATTTGCGAAGACATGCAGTATTGGTCCTCCGGGGATTCCGGCTACTACTGCCAGTGCCGCAATGGCTATAGAGGCAATCCATATATTCTGGATGGCTGTTCTCTGGATAATGGTAAAGTAATCTGCAAACCACATTATGTTATTGTGTTAATTCTCCAACAAAGCAAATATGCAAAACTGTTTTACAATTTATCATTCGACTGTATTTTATCAGCCACGCAAAATTTACACAACATCTAGACGAAACGTAGACAATATATAAAAGTACAAGTTTAATATCCTTTTATATTAATTTCTTACTTTATATTTTTTGCTATTTATTTTCATGGGTTCACCTACGTGCATTTAATTGAAGCTAGAACATACTGCCACACCCAAAAGAAAAATTAAACTTCCAGTTTTTCTTTTTTAGTTTTACTCTTTTTTGTTTGATTTCATTCATGTGTACTCACCTATACGAATTTTCATATATTAGACTATTTTTCCATTCACATTGATAATTACCTGAAAGAGCTAACATTAATTGAAGTTAGAACATACTTAGTGTGTCATCAAGCAAATGGTAGACACGTGAGTTGTTGAAGGATGATCTAATGTCTAAAAGAAGCAATTGATTCATAAGACAAATTAATTTGGTCAGCTGGTGAATAAATAGTCCTGAACATGCAAATTTCTATGGTGATTAACATAACTTCTTTTTCCGGGGAAATTAAGATAACTCCATGACAGTAAACATTTTTCTTTCAATTGGAATCAGGATATAGTCCATTTCAACAGAAATCAAATTGTATTCGGCAGTGTGGGAATATTAGCGTTCCGTTCCCATTCGGGTTGGAAGAAGGTTGCTATGCAAGGAAACAGTTTTACCTCAGTTGTCAAAATGCAACTTCGTCCACCCTTCTATTGGACAATGGTCTTGGCTTGACTTATAATGTGACAAGCATATCAGTGGACAATGGGCTTATCGAATACATTGACCCATATTGTTAGCTCGTAGTAGTTCGATATGTTGATCGATGTAAGGCTCAACGATAGCAAACTGATGAAGCATGCTAAAGTGAGCTTCTGGAAACGATTTGTGATCATGGGTGACGAATCTCTTCTTTCCTATCGTACCCTTGCCACTCAATCTGCCCTCGTGTCGGGGCATAGGTACTCCAATTGTATTTCCATCTTTGAGGTAATCGATACAGCACTCGACAACCTCTTATGTACTGTAACCCTCAACCATTGATCCCTCTAGATGTGCATGATTTCGGACATAGCCCTTCAAAACCACCATGTAACGCTCGTATGACCACATTTGATGGAGGTACAATGGGCCAAGCGCAACCATCTGGGCACTATGTGAACAATGAGGTGCTCCATCATATCAAAAAATGACGGAGGGAAACATATCTCAAGTTGGCACTACGTCTCATGTGCGAATGTACGAAGATTTGCTAACTCTTCGTGACTAATGACTTTCTGTGACACTGCGTTGAAAAAATAGCACAACCTTGTGATAGCAACAAATAAATGTTCCGGTTTTATGGCCCTTACTTCAATTGCAAGAAATACGGTGAGCAAGACATGACAGTTGTGAGAATTATAACCAGATACCGACAAATCTTTCATGGAAACTAGTCGACTGATGTTTCATGAGAAAACTATGGGCACTTTGACATCGCGGAGTGATTTGCAAAATGACTTCTTCTCCTCAGGTGTCAGTGTGAAACAGGCTGGTGGAAGATATACTTTGCCATTCTTCTCTCCTTCTTGAGGGTGGAACTCTTCCCTTATTTCCATCTCGACTATGCCAATCCGTGATTGCAGACCATCTTTAATATTGTTTGGCATGTCCAAAAATGTTCCAACTACGTTGTCAAACACATTCTTTTCTAGATGCATGACGTCTATGGCATGCTGAACCTCCAGATCTTTCTAGTACAGGAGGTACTTAAATAAAATGGAATGCTTCTTGAATGGGGGAGGGAGTTTATCATCTGGCTTCTTACTATCTTTTGGTTTCTTAGTCTTGTCGGGTTTCTTGCACTTTGTCCCCTTTCAAGTTTTCTTAGTCACTTTTCAAAATTCACAAACAATTTTCTCTGTCATTGCACACACTTTTTCCTCGGATGTAGGTTTCGGTGGAGGATCACTCTCTTCAGTGCCATCGAACTCCGCCTTCATCTTGCGATACTTGTGATTTGTGCGTAGGAACCGCCGATGCCGCATGTACACAAGCTTGTTGGAACCCGGGAGATACCTATAGTACGCTCCATTCAAGCAGATCACACATCTTGTTTTACCTTTAATTTGCCCTAAAACTAAAAACATGGCTGGATAATTGTTAATGGTCACGAAGATGATGACCTTCACTGTGAAGTATTCTCTTAAGTACTCGTCCCACACTTTCAATCCCTCTTTCCATAAATCAGCCATTTCTTCCAATAATGGTTCAAGAAATACGTCGATATTAATACCAGGCTGATGGGTCCCTGTATTAGGATACAGAGTAATACGTATTTTCGCTTTTGACAAAGCCAGGTAGGAAGATTATACATGGTGAGAAGCATTGGCCAAGTACTATATGAGCTGCTCATATCTCCAAAAGGACCAACTCCATCAGTACTCAGGGCAAACCTAATATTCCGTGGGTCTTTAGCAAACTCTCTGTACTGAGCACCAAAGTTCATCCACTGACGAGCATCTGCCGGGTGTCGATTCATCCCATCCTTCTTGCGCCCTTCTTGATGCCAACACATTAGTTCCGCATCTCGCGGATTTGAGTATATCCGTTTAATGCGGTCTTTGATAGGAAGGTACCACGTCACAAACTGCGGGATTTTTCTCTTAGTTCCCATAGCTGTGTCAGACGGTTCTAGGCCAGTATTGCTATTTGATTTGTACCAGCTAGCACCGCATGTTGGACATTCATCCAAAGAAGCGTATTCTTTCCTGTACAGTATGCAGTGATTAATGCACGCATGAATCTTTTCCACACTAAGTGAAAGGGGACATATGAGTTTCTTCGCTTGATATGTGCTGGATGGTAGTGAGTTAGGCCTCGAAGCATTTCTTGCAGAAGTTCAAGCAGACTGTCGAAACAACTATCAGATGATCCATGTCTCACCTTTAACCTCATAAGTTCAAGAACTGACCGTAGTGTTGTGAACTCACTGTCACAGCCCTTTGACTCATTGTACAAAACTTCCTTAGCTGCCTTTTGTAAAGCTTCAAAGTCATTTAAAACTCTAACCGACCCCATCAGCACCTCGGGTTCTGCATGACGTAACATTTCCTCTAGATCGATTTTGTCCTCACTAGAACCATTGTCGTGCACCATGTCTGTCGAACTACATTTTCAGGCATGACGTGTCCATATTTCGTACTTCTTCATAAATCCACGAGTTACTAAGTGCTCCATCACTTTAGAAGCATCTTTCCAGGTTATTTCATTCTTACAATCAGCACATGGACAAAGTATCTCCCTCATATTGTTCTTTTCAGCGTGTGCCTTCGCAATACCAATAAATTTAGACACTTCATCCCTATATGGAGCCGAAAACCTCGGCGAATGTTACATCCATTGCCGCCTGTCCATATCTCTAAAAAAAATGAACAACAAATATTTGCACTATTAATACCAAATTTGAAGGGTTCACTAACAATAACAGATCACTATTCAAAACTAAGTGAAGGTGATTTATAAATTAATCAAAAACAAAGTTTATTTCAATTTGGTTTACACAGACATGCCAAATTAGTATATTATGAAAATCTAACAAAATCATACCATCGGCATATTAAAAATAATACAATTATTTTTTAATTAAACCAAATAAATAGACATTAAAAATTTTCTTCTCTCTCATATATATGTATAGATCTAGATCTAGATCCAGATCTCGGAGGTGGATGTGATAGCAATATAAAAGTTATTGGAAATTTATGTTACGACATTAAACCACTACAAACAAGAAGCATCAAGTATTACACATACATCTAACATCAACATATGAAAGGAAAGTAAATAAAAAAACATGGAGCTTTTCCTTCAAAATTTTGCATGCATAGATCCATCACAAATTGAGGTCTAAAAGCTTAAAAAATTGCATACCTAGGGTGGAAATGAGTAGATCTAACCACTGTAGAAAAATCCCTCGAAGATTTGAAGTTCAAAACCTCCCTCCTATATTTAAGTCACTTTAGAAGAAGAAACACCGGATAGAATGAACAGGGCTCGGGGAGGAAGAAGACTATATAGTGCCATTATCGCAGGCGGACCACATAAGCGACGCATGCGAAGATCGATCTTAACAGGTGCACGTCGTTGCCTGCGAAGATCGATCTTCGCAGGCGTCACTTATGTGGTCCGCCTGTGATAACCTATCTTCGCAGGCGGACCACTAACTCCTCCCCGGTTCTAGTTTTCGCCGGCGGGATTTTCACTCCATTCGTATGTCTGCCTGCGTAAATGATTTGCCAACGTCGGCAAAAATGCTTTTTGTAGTAGTGTTTCCTACTAAAGGTCGAGCACTAGATTAGTTTGCTACTTTTCATCTGTTTGCATCTATTGCTTCGTGTTGAAAAAATGGAAGAAAGCCGTATGTACAAAATGAAAAATTTGATTAGTTGCCCCCTTGGACTGAACCCAGTTCGCCAGGGCTTAATCGGGCATCGTCCCTGCACCCCATCCTTGCATCTCCCAACGCCATTCTCCCAGTCTCTCTTTCTTGACCTTTCCTTCTTGTGGAACCATGCTAGCTAGGAGTATCCAAGTATATGTGCACCGCTGCAAGACCACCCATGCTGTTGCGCTGAGTAGGGTGGCCACCACTGTTGGATACGCCCACTTGCCATCACATCGATGTGTTGTTGCAAGAAACCGCTGAAGATGAGGGGGACCAAACCCATGTTGTCATTGCCGCACAACCTTATGCCAAGGATGGGCAGTAATATATCACATTAATCTCTCACCGATGCACCTTGGATCCATGGTGGGAGGTCGATGGAGCACCAGTCGCCAACCTTAATTTGCATAGGGATCTGCCGAGGCGCCATGGCTGGACACAGCTTAAGTCTTCCGTTGCCGGAGCCATCGGTCATCGAAGTTGAGCCTGCGCCCACTGCCATTTTGAGGATGCGTGGACCGTGGTGGAGCTAGCTCAGCCGAACAACGCCGATCCACCACCGCTGTCCTGCCCCGAGGAGGGATGGGTTGCTGACCAACAACCTTGTCGTGCACCTCCTCGATCCCCACTGCCACCGACACACTAGGCTTCTTCCGTTGCTATAGCCATGTTCATTGCCGGCGCGCTGGGTGAATGGGCGTCGCCACGAGTGCCGATGGAAAGTGGGGACATCCTATTCGCCCTCACCCTCTCCCTCGGTATTTTACAAGAGGGCCAGTTGCGTTGGCATGTCTGTTAGCGCCTAAGGGCATCAGCAATGCATAGCCTTGAGCCGTGTCTTCACTCACGCCGTCCCGAGAACGTCTCTGAGCCGTCCCCCTGGAGGGAGGCGCGACCCCTAGGAGGGGAACGCAGGGCTCTACCACTCTCCGTGCTTTTCACTGAGGACCCACGTTCTCTTTCCTTTCCCTCTCTACAATTTCCCCTTCTTCCCCTTCACCTGGGACAACGATGGGCGAGCAGCGGCGACGAACCTGGATGGCTCCGGCGAGGACTCCTCCCTCCGCCGGAGCAGAGCAAGACGAACACGTGTGCAACAACAACTGCCGCCGCCACCACGGCGTCGTCGTCGATGCGTAGTTAGAGGGAGTGGATGGGTAGAGGTTGGCGACGGCACGATATGGTGGAGTGGCCGCCGGCGAGGACCTGGGAACGGCGTGGCCGGCCAGATCTGGCCTCCAGACCAGGCGCTCGCCGTTGACCACCATGCCCAACATCGTCGCGTTTCGCCCCAGCTGTCGGCGGATGGAGCGGCGGGAGCTCGAGTTGTGGCCAGACCTGGCGTGGGAGTACGTGTGGACGGCGAGCAGCGGCGGCTTCTCCTCGCGCCGACGAGCTCAAGTAGGGCGTGGGAGTGTGGACGGCGAGCGGCGGCGGCTTATCCTTGCACCGACGAGCTCGAGCAGGGTGAGCCTCTCTGTGATGGGCGGTGGCTGGGGAGGGGCAGCGGGGAGAGGGGATGGAGGTGGGGGAAGAGGTGTGGCACCGGCCCGAGGCATGCGATGGTGGGGGAGAGAGAGAGAGGGGGGGAAAGATAGGGTTATAATAGGAAACAGAGAGAGGAGACAGAGAGGTTTTTTTGGGTTTTCTTGGGTTGGGACACTCATTGGGTTACTTAGATGTGCCCTGCATTGTAGATGTGAGTACCCTAGAGTACCCTCAGTTAGTAAGGGCACTCTAGGAGTGTCTCACATTGCTGATGCCCTAACCGCCATGGCCCTCCTGAACGTGACAGTCTATGCAATGGTAAAAAGTAGTACTCCCTCTGTCTATTTTTGATAGGCATATTTCCAAACCTGAAAAATTTAGGCATATTTGATTCCAACCACCGTCCTCGTAATGATTTTCTTGGATTTAATGCGTGACTCTCTATTCTTCCACACAAGATTGGCTACATGGGCGTCGAGAAATGTAAATATTAAGTAATCGCTTGTTATAACTAGTAGCATGTTTAAATGGTAAATATTAATGAATCGCTTATTTACGATGAATTACTTATTCTTGGTTATTGTGCCAAGATGAAATATGAATATAAAAAATAGATGGAGATGGAGGGAGTAAAACATAAATTCCTAGCTGGTCCCTGGATGGGGTCCAGCGGAATATGATCAAAGCCGAACGGTGTTTTGGCCCGATAGGCCACGTTTTACTAAACTCTTTGTGTTTAAGTCCTTTTCACTGTTCAATACAATCAGATCTTACGTTTTGAACAGCTCGTATATATAACTGATTGAATGTGTTTGTGCACATAGACTATAACTTTGCCTGTTTAGGGCTTATGGGTCTCTGAACTAGTCTGTATTAATGTTTTTAAGCATTTAATTGTGTTTACTCAAATTTTGCAAGTCCAATTAATTGATCTAATACATATAAGCTTTCCATAAAAAAATGTGTTTGCCTAGTTTAAGTGACGCTTTCCCTTTGTTTGGGTTTATTTTCATGCATATATAATGTTTTTTGGAGAGCATAAAATTTGATAATTAATGTTATATAAGGCCAATAATAATCACAGAAAATCAATAAATGTAAGAAAAATTGTGGAAAAATTCCGATAATGGCATAGTCAATTGCGGAAAAATTCTGATATTGATATATGACTATGGCCGTGTTTAGTTTGTGTGCCAAATTTTTTTTGAAGTACACGGATGTACATTTGAATTATTAAATGTAGACTAATAACAAAACAAATTATAGATTCTGCCTGTAAACTGCGAGATGAATTTATTGAACCTAATTAATTCGTCATTAGCAAATGTTTACTGTAGCATCATATTGTCAAATCATGGCGTAATTAGGCTCAAAAGATTCGCCTTACAATTTATATGCAAACTGTGCAATTGGTTTTTTTTCGTCCACATTTAATGCTCCATGCATGTATCGAAATATTTGATATGACAGAATTTTCGGAAGTTTGAAGGGAACTAAACACTGCCTATGTCACATTGTTCTGTGAATTGGTTTTTGCATGTTAAACAGAGCAATATGTGAAACCAATTCAAAATGTCAACATTGAATCGAATGAGAAACTTGGTCAGCGCGCGGCGCAGATGTTCAGACCTAGGAAAAAGTACATATATATCAGTTATATTGTGAACATCTGCAGCATGTTAAACGCGTGTTTAAAATTAACACCACACCACACCACACAATATCAATCCATCGCTACTATGCAGTTCTCTTATTTTTCTCAACGAATATTACGAAGTTAGTTATATATATATATATATATATATATATACACACGCCCTGGATGGTAAACCGTTCACAACTACCGGTACTGTACTGTGTCATAAAATGCATTAATTTATTGGAGTAGGAAAGAACCTTTGATGTTTTAGAATTTTGAAACAACTCAGGTGAAGCATAGCTAGACATCTTCAGTGTGGTCCTAATTAATCGAACTAATTAAGCAGAGGACTGAGAGCTGTTAGTTGGTACATATAAACCACTCGAGGAATCAAACTAATTAATGACAATCTAGCTTGGTTCACATTAAATCAAATGAGAAACTTGGTCAGCGGCGCAGATGTTCAGATCGAGCTAGGAAAAAGTACATGTATACCAGTTATATTGTGGACACCGCGGGACTAAGTAAATTAACGCTGCAGTTAGCATATTTGTTGGTTCAGTCATGTAGTCTCTACTCGATGCCCTAAATATTAGGTGAAGATAGATGACTTTGAGCTAGGGCAAATCCAAGTCAAGGTAACCATGCAGTATATATAGTACTATAGTCTAGTGCCAGTGGTGTATGCAGAGCTGCTAGCTATTAGGAGCCCTCATTTCCACCCAAAAAACAACAGGGATGATGCAGGCGCTGCTAATGCCACCACTAGTACTGCGCCGTACAATGGTAGCCACTTTACTGTGTCTCACCGTAGCAATGGCGGCATGTCTTGCCGCTGTTGCAGCATCCTGCCAGAGGAAGTGCGGTGAGATAGACATCCCTTTCCCGTTCGGCATCGCCGGTCAGCCTGGCTGCGCCATGACCGGCTTCGAGCTGAGCTGCAACCACATCGGGAACGGCGTGCCCACCCTGCTCCTGCGGAACGTGGAGGTGCTCGGCTTCTCGCTGCCATTAGGTCAGGCTCGGATGAAGATGGATATGTCCTACGAGTGCTACAACACAACGAGGAAGGATATCGACTGCGTCGATATGGTTGATCTAAACTTGAAAGGGAGTCCCTTCACTTTCTCTGACACTGCTAACAAGTTTATTGTCTTTGGGTGCCGTATGCTCGTTTATCTCGGCCCAGGTAAACAAAATGATGTAGGTAGCAACCTAACTATCGGTTGTGCGGCCACTTGTGGCATAGGCGATGATCTCGTAAGTATCAACGGTGCCGGGTGCTCTGGGATAGGTTGTTGCCAAACGAACATCCCTAAGGGGATCCAGTACTACAAATGGTTCGATGGTCGTTTTAACACAACGGACATCTACAACTGGACTGGTTGTGCTTACGCAGCACTTGTCGAGACATACAGCTTTAATTTCTCCACGGTTTACAATTCCCTATCAAGATTCAATGACAATCTTGGTAGTCAGCCACCTTTTGTGGTGGACTGGGCTATTGGTAATTCCACATGTGGGCAAGCTAAAACAAATCCAGATTCCAATGTGCATCAGCAGCAATAGCGTCTGTTTGAACTCGCGAAACGGACCAGGTTACATCTGCAACTGCCAAAATGGATTTGAAGGAAATCCTTACCTGAACAATTCGTTTGGTTGCCAAGGTGAATTTATCAACTAGAGCCTTTTGCTGGCTAGAATATTGCATTTACATATCATCTATTAGCAACTAGCATACTTTAGCATTAAAGTACATGTATTTTACCAAAATATTGCCTCTTTGTCTAGAGCGTATTTACATGTCATTGAGGGGGGGGGGGGAGGGTATAGGGTATAACGGTATAAGTAGGTATGATATCAAAATTTTATAAAATTATGATAACTATTTATGACTCAAAAAAAATGATAACTCAAATAGGTAACATAAATCATGATCCTACTTAAGGATTGTAAAATGAATTATCTGTCTATCTATCGATTGCTAGTTTTTAGGAATTTTTAGGAATTTCCATGTAGACAAAAAAGTGTGAATTAATTTAGCATCCATTAAGGACGGAAGCAAACTATAATGTTTCAGGTAAAACAAAAGGAGTCCATATGAGGTGCAAATTGGTAAGTATTAACTGCTAACATCAAAACTAGAGTTTATACTTCATATGAGCTACGACTTGTCAATTATTATCATGAAACATCTGCTTTATCAAATTAAGAAAACACTAATATCTTAGATGAGAGGTAATCAGCTATTTTGTTCCAATCTGCTTTTAGCCAAATCTTGAGTTCATGGAACGGTCAGCAATCTGATTATCAGGTTATGATCTCCGTAATTCACCTAAGCTAGTTTAATTGTATAGGTTTGTTGTGCTGGCATTGGAAAACAAATCTGAACAGCTAGCTTATTCCATCATTTTGGTGGGTGTATTCAATATCTTTGGTTGAAGGGCTAAAGGACTTTGGTGAATGTGTTAATTAATGTGTGTTAGTTATAACTACTTGTAAACAAAATGATATAAGTATCTTGCGGTTAAAATCTCGAAAATGAGTAAATTTGTGGTGGAAACTATTGACTTAGGTGAAACTCGTGTAAACTCTAACAAAATGTGATGAGGTGGTGTATCTAAATGTGATATTTTTTAAAAAAATAATTAGATATACATGACTTTTTGATCGGGTTTAAATGAGTTTTCACCTAAATTGAGTTTTCACCGCATAGTTACCCCCCCCCCTCCCAACCAAAAAAAAAAAACTCTAGAACCACTACATTAAGAATGCTATTGAACTGTGTGTGAGCATTTTCATAAATCATCATGCTTTTGTTTTATTCACAAGCAAAATAATATATTTTGACATAAGTTATAAATTTGATTGTAGATATTAATGAATGTGAGGATTCTAGAAAGTACCTTTGCTATGGGAAATGCATCAATAAACCGGGCGGGTATGATAGTTTTTGCCCTGCGGGTACCCGAGGAAATGCTTCTATTGGACCATGTCGGAAAGAGATTCCATTGCTTACTGGTACACATATATTATCATCTGAGTATATTGTTTTGGAATAACCTCTATGTACTTGAATGTTCATGTAGAAACCATTTCACATCCCTACAATTTATGAAAAGGAAATTCACATTCTTCCTCAAAATGTTTTCTTTTGTACTTGAATGTATCTGCATGCATAGACACTGTTTTTTAAAATGAAAATTAATCAAATTTTCTTCTCTATTCTATATTGCTTTAGATATTCAGAAGTTGGCACAGAATCTGAATCTACTCTAAAAGAAAAAAGAACTGGTACAACAAGTTATTTAATTAGTTCAACATTTGAACTCTTAATTGACTCATATCAGAACAAGGTTTCATTTAAGTTATCACAGCATACTTTAGCTTATCATTAATTATTTACTAGCAAATACAAAAAATCTTATAAGGGTCCCTAAATGTAGGTATTGCTATTGGTATGGCTGCTGGTTTTGGAATTCTTGTACTCAGCTTATCTGTGGTACTACTTATCCGTAAACAAAGAAGTGACATTCAGAAGCAACAACGGAAAAAATATTTTAGGAAAAACCAAGGCCTTCTACTACAGCAGCTTATATCATCAGATGAAAGAGCTAGTGATAACACAAAAATTTTCTCATTAGAAGAGCTGAAACAGGCAACAAACAACTTTGACCCAGCACATGTTCTTGGTAGTGGAGGGCACGGCATGGTTTACAAAGGCATTTTATCTGATCAATGTGTGGTGGCTATAAAAAAACCTAACATCATTAGGGAAGAAGAGATTAGTCAATTCATCAATGAAGTGGCAATACTCTCACAAATAAATCATCGTCATATTGTAAAACTCTTTGGATGTTGTCTTGAAACCGAAGTCCCTCTATTAGTGTATGATTTTGTCCCAAATGGTTCACTAAATCAAATTATTCATGGTGCTACAAGTAATAGGGAATCATCATTGTCTTGGGATGATTGTTTGAGGATTGCTACAGAAGCTGCGGGTGCTTTGTATTACCTTCACTCCACAGCATCAGTATCAGTTTTACACCGTGACGTGAAATCTTCTAATATACTTTTGGATGCAAACTACACGGCTAAAGTTGCAGATTTTGGTGCATCAAGATTGATTCCTAATGATCAAACCCATGTTTTCACCAATATACAAGGCACTTTCGGGTATTTAGATCCAGAGTACTACCATACTGGACATCTGAATGAGAAGAGTGATGTGTATAGCTTTGGTGTAGTTCTTTTAGAACTACTTCTCAGAAGGCAACCCAGTTTTGAATGTGAGTCTGGCACAAAGAAAAATCTATCTATTTATTTCCTTTATGAGATAAAAGGAAGGCCAATTACTGAGATAGTTGCCCCTGAAGTTCTTGAGGAAGCGACCGAGGATGAGATAAATACAGTTGCCTCTATCGCATAGGCATGCTTGAGGCTCCGAGGCGAAGAAAGGCCAACTATGAAGCAAGTGGAAATGTCATTACAATCCGTAAGAAATAAATGTTTCAGTTCAGCTGGTACCAGCCCAGAAAGCAATCATGGGATGCAACAACCCCTATCCGAAACATATGTAAATCAGCATCAGTCTCTTGGAGTTCATACAATTGGTATAATTAATTTAGCATCTTCAAACTGCAATAGCTTGCAGCAAGAATTTATGTTATCCGCTAGTTTCGCAAGGTAAATTATATTACTCTGGCTATTGAATTGTTTCTAGATGTTTTCATTATATATTGTTGGGAACATGTGCATTCCCACAATCTATCTGTATGTCCTAAATAATACGTTTTGTGCTCATATGTGAAACATTATTAATTGTTTGTGTGAATTTAATGTGATTTGTTTTGTATGCTTCATGCTGAACCTCTTGGTGAGTTCTCATCTCAAATTGGATTCTTATAACAGTGCCACTTGCTCTAAATTTTTTAGTGACATCACTGGTGGAGAAACCCTTATTAGTCTCGGTTCGTAACCCCCCTGTAGTCCCGGTTGTCTAACTGGGACTACGAATCCGGGACTAAAGATCGCTATCTTTAGTCCCGGGTGAAATAACCGGGACTAAAGATCGAGCTGCCATTTTTTTTTATTTGCAAGGCCCTGTGCTGCATCGTGTCCCGGTTTGCATGGCCCTGTTGCTGCCATTATATATGTTTCAATACATATATGTATGCATAATATATATATATATATATATATAATGCATGTATATATATATGAAAAACATATATATACATGCATAATATATATTTACACTAAAGTAAATGTGTACATATATAAAAATAGACATGTATTAATTAAAATTCATTATGTCCTAGCTAGCTACGACTTCGACGTAGTAGTCGTTGTCTCAGAAGCTAATGACTTATGAATTGTATTTCCGTCGTAGTAGAATTTACCCTCGGGATCAAGGACTTGTTCTTGATGAATCCTATGAGGTTATCCCTCGTGTGAATAACTCTTTGGACCGCCGGTCAGCGTACATCCATTGCCGATCCATCTACATGAAATGAAAAAAAATCGTACATAAATAAATTTTCGTACAATAATGACAGTCAAACAGTAATGATTAAATAATTAAAAACTCTTTCGACAAGCAATTCTTATTAACAATTTTTGAAGTTCTAAACTAATATTAATGTTGTACTTCTCTTAATTTTCAATTTAGTTTGTTTTCTATTTTTTAAGATTAATTTTCATCATATTTTAAACTGTGAGAATAAAATTTCTATATATTCTTCTTCCCCACACAAATTTTCTCTCTCATCAACTTACAACAAAGTTTTGGAGAAAAAAATGTATGAAACATAGCTCCAAAACTAATATAACAATAAAAAAACATTGGATGATGAAGTTACTAACTTTCTAGACACCTCTGATTTATATATAATCACTAAAAGAATTTCACAAGAAATTTTGGCATGACCTCCCCTCTTTCTTTGAGAAATTTTGAAGCTTGCTCTTGGGCTGGATGAGGAAGAAGGCATATATAAAGGGGGGATCTTTAGTCCCGGTTGGTAAGTTACCAACCGGGACTAAAGATCACATATGCCTGTTGTAGCCACCAACCGGGACTAAAGATCATTTTTAGTCCCGGTTTTAAATGGATCCAGGACTATTGTGGATTTCGGCCGACCGACCAAAAATGGTTTTCTCTCTCATTTTTATTTTTTACTTGCTCAAATATATCTATCAATATTCAGTATTGTGGACCTCGTGGTTTTCGGTTTACCTCGTACATATGTTTTTGTTACAAGATTAATAGGCTAGTTATTGTAGCAGAGATGACTCTTCTATCTCTGTTTATAATGGTGCAATGTGTCCACATTTGAAAAACTTCCATCGTGAATATTATGGACTTCATGTGAAAGTTGCAAAGACATTCAGCTTGTAGCCAAAAAGCTTGAATAATTTTCAGAATGTGGAATACTTCCATTGGGTTTATTTCTTATTTACCACTGTCAAATTCGCACGATTCTGAGGTTGATGTGTGATGTGTCACTGATATGTCTGCCCTAGACCCACATATCGTTATGAGATCTAGAGGAAAAGGGAAACAAGGGAATGTGTCTACTTTCCATGAAAATTTGAACGATCCATTTCACGTTCACTGAAAAAGCTGCACACTTGATGGTTGAATTAAGTCATTGTTCCATTTCTTACACTCCAAGAGGACCTGGGAACAACTATTCAAGACAACATTTCCAAAAACAAGTTAGAAACCTTAAATTACTGTCAAAAGCTTTAACAGTTTTCTAATAACACCAAGCTCTAAGTGCCAATTCTAGATGCTCAGTGGACTGTACCATCTATCTTAAAGCACGGTGTTACATTTAAGAGTGAAGTGCATCAGTGGTCCCTAAACTTGTGCGGGTATATCATCTAGATCTCTAAACTCTCAAAATGCATTTTTGGATCCCCAAACTTGTCTTATATGTCATATAGCTCTAAATGGGCTCCGACCCGCTCCATCCGCTGACGTGGCATGCCACGGTGGCATCTACGTGTCGTGGGGCCATGTGGGTCCCACATGTTGGTATCTCTCTCTCCTCCTTATTCTTTCCTCTCCCTTCTCGATTCCTCCTCTCCTTTGCTGTGCTTTCTCGTTCCCTCTCACATGTGCGCGCGCCCGAGCAGGAGACGGCTGGCGTGGGTGGCGGCCAGGCGATGTCGGCGCAGCACAGCAGCGCGGGAGAGCCGGCGGTGGGGATGGAAAGGGAGGCGCAGCGACCGGGCGACGTCGGCACAGCGCGGCGGCGCGGCCAAGGCGATGGTTGCGCGGCGGCGAACGGCGGTTCGAAGCGGCGCGCTGCGTTGCACAGCCCCGTCAGGTCCGCCTCAAGCACCGACTATTCGCCTCCATGTGACCCCTGCTGCTGAAGCCCCTTCTACACATATCCCACTGCTAGCATGGCTCCGGCCGAAGCAACCCTGCGCGTGCCCCCAGGCAGCCCCCGCGTCCCCGACACCTCCGCCGCTGCACTATGCGGAGCCGTGCGGGGTCGTGCCAGGCAGCTTCGCCGTGCAGGATCGCCTCCGCTCGCGCCACGCCAGCCACGTGCAGCACCATCGCCACCGTGCGCCCGTCGCGGCTGCCGCCTCCTACGGGCCTCATTGGCTCGTCGCGCAAAATACAACAGTAGCCAGCAGGCATGCATGCGTTTGCATGAACCCACGACCACGCAGGCATGCATGCGTCTAGCCAGCAGGCATGCGTGCGTTTGGATGGCACTGCCACATTATGCATGGCACTGTTCCCGGCGGATGCTGCCTCGTGCACCGCCCTCGAGCAGCTGCACGGCCGGCAGGACGGGCCTCGGATGGCCTCCGGTCTCCGTCCCGCGCCAGCGTCCGTGCCGCAGGCGACGCCGCACTCGCCTCGGACGAGGCCATGCCCTCCGCACGGAGCTCCGCCGCGACCCCGCTGCCTCCGCCGTCTCAACACGCCCGCGCATGCCTCCGTCTACTCCGCCGGTCGCACAGGGCTCGGCCGAGCCGATGCTCCGCGGAGGAGAATGGTGGGGTGGTGGTGAGTTTTCTTGAGGGGAGTGAAGAAGAGGTGGCGGCATCGGAGTTGAGGGCGCACGGGGTCCCGGCCGCCCGGTGTTGAGCGCACCCAAGGTGTTTGTCCGTGTGTCTCCAGAAAATATGGTTTTTAATTTTATTTTTATAAATATGACTGACATGTGGGTCCTCACCGACACGTAGATGCCACTGTGGCATGCCACATCAGCGGATGGAGTGGGTCGAAGCCCGTTTGGATATATATGACACCCAAGAAAGTTCGGGAACCCAAAAATACATTTTGAGAGTTCAGGGACCTAGATGACACACCCGCACAAGTTTAGAGACCGCTGGTGCACTTTACTCTACCTTTAAAGTAATCGCTAGCTAGGTTTTGCCTCGTTAAATTCACGTATAAGCACAGTATTTTTTGACCGCCTCGCTCCAAATGCCCACAAGAATTACAATTCACAACAGCCGTTCTTGAGCATATAGTTCCTCCGTTACATAATGTAAGTCATTCTAACATTGCCCACATTCATATAGATGTTAATGAATCTAGGCACACATATATGTCTAGATTCATTAACATCAATATGAATATGGGAAGTGCTAAAATGACTTAGATTGTGAAACAGAGGGAGTATAATTTAAAAGTACTGGATTTCACGAAAACAATATTTTTTTCCAAAATATATCCTAAGAGAAATACTTGCAAGTTTTAAGTTCAGAGTATATATATATCAACTATGCATCGGCATTATTTGCATGAAAAGCCTATTGCAGTTGAAAAGAATCAAGTTCCTATCCAGTTGTTGAGTGCACTCCATACATAAACACAAATAAAATCAGTCATTCAAAATGCGTTATCCGGACACAGGGACTTGGTGGTCTTCACCCCTGATGTCTCATGATGCCTTCAACATTCCAGTCTCTCGAGTCCTGATGCCTTCCACACTAATTCCGACCACTCTACAATCATCTGTGAGATCAAGCAATATTCTCTTTTGCAAGCAACATTGCAAGGTGTGTTCTTTAATCTATGGCCGTGCGCCGTGCCATCATACTGTCGACAGTGGCGGGCTCAAATCGGTGCATGTGCTACATGCTTTTGCATGGGTTGCTGTCAGTACAGTCAAAATTTAGTCACCAAATGGTCATTGACCGGGCATATCCCATATTCTCTATAAGAAGAGCTGCATTAAGCGGACAATCTCTTCCAGACTTTGAAGTCTGAAAGGAAAATTAGTAAGTGAAAAGTAATATGCTTTTAGTATTAGGTCTAAACAGAGCACGCGTGCATTTGCATTTGCTCTGATTTAGTCGCTTCCTTCTAATTCCTCGTGCCGGTGGCACAACAATCTGACTGCCAATGGTGTGATGGCCTGATGGGCACAACTATCTACACGTACGCTAGTGAACAGCGCAACCAGCCAATCCATCTTCCCAACTGTGAACCTATCGCAACGTGTCCGGAGACCAAATCTCTGGCTGAATAGCTGGTGCGTCGCACAATGGGATGTTCAGAATCAGGTGCAGACAGGACAAGTCTCTTGGAGCGACAATGGGATGTTCAGAATAAGGGGTAGAGAAGACAAAGTCTCTTGAAGCGGGAAAGAGGCCATCGATATCCTGATGGCTTCCATTCCAATTGTAGCTACCATCATCTGTCAGGCAACTCAGCCCTTTTTCCCTCATTGCTCGTGCTAGCTTATCTTGCATTCTTGCCGCAGAACATAGCTGGCTCAGGTTGGTGCCTGCTACTCTGTTAGGCTGCTACTCATTCAACCACAGTGGCTCTGTGTGAAAAAACGATGCACCTACTGGTCATTAACCGAGCAGATTTTCAGTGCGAAATCTGCAGGCAATGGATTTTCAGGAAGAAAGTAATTTCATGTACGTGTCTTTTTTTTAATTGAAGCACATAACACAGTTGGAGGTTTTATACTGATATAGCAGGAAAAATTTATAAGACATTGAAGGTTTTATATTGATATAGCAGGAAAAATTTATAAGACAATAGTCCTAGGAGACTATAATCTGAAAAAAGAAAACAAGCCCCACAACTGAGAACCAAAAAGAAGCGCAACCACCCGACGAACTCTACTCCATCCATGGCTTTGGGATTGAGGGAGAGAGGGAGAGAGGGTGAGAACGAAGAATGGATCCACTCTCCCTCGTGAGGCCGGCTATTGTGGCCATCTTGCGTTGACTAGCATGCCGCAACTAGAGGATAGCCCATCTGAAGAGGGTTTAGAAAGAAATGACCCTTCAAACGACACCTCGAGGGAGGTTGCATTGTCAATGATGACACTATCGTCGTCTTCCCTGGATAAACCAGGACTAGGTTTTCGCCTAAAAGGATCCCACCGAAGGACAAATGAGAGACCCACGACAATGCCCCTAGGAGGGTTGTCGCTCGAAAGAGTCACCACTATCGGCCCTGGACAGACTAGGCTTTCACAGAGAGATCTTCCTACCCACACTTATCATCGCGTCCCTGTCATTACCACCAGCTACCACTATCTAAGCACCTTGAAGACATAGCCACCACACCGGTGCCTCACTGCTGTGCACCCATTCCAGGGGGCCTCCTCATCTGCAAAATCCCCACCGCCACTGCTCACCCAGGTCGTCGCCACCAACCAAGCATGAAGGGAGGGAGAGCAGCCACCTTGTGCCGTCAATGACGCTTCCTCCCAAACGTCGAACAGCCAGCCTCACTGCCCCCATCCCAACCGGCAGACAAAGATGGGGGAGCAGCCATCCATACTACCACACCTAGCAGTCACATAATTAATCCTCCCCCTCCCATGGGCCAAGCAACTGCTAGGGCCTCTGCCCTCACATCGCATTGCATCCTCCCCCTCCCCTTGCCGAGGAGAGTGCCGTTGTAGTCACTGGCGGGGATCTGAGTGATGGTCGCGCCCCATCTGCCGCCGTCCCACCGACGCCATGCCACACTCCTCCCTCGTCGTCGCCACTGTAACGGACTCAAAATTTCAGGGAAATTTTTTTGCGAAATGTCTTAAGTCATGCTCTTCTCGATTCTTCAGTTGAAGTGATCTTGCCTTCTCTTAATTTCTTTTAACTTGGATTTAAAACTTTATTTGCAAATTAATCGCTCTCTTTTAAATTTTACAAAACCTTGTTATTTATTTTCTTTAATCTTTAACTTTGGCTCTAAATTATATTTCCTTTGAATCCATTCCCAAATATCTCTAGAGTACATGAATTGTTGATGCCTTTTCTTTGGATCTCCACCTAAATATCCCCAAAGTCCATAAAATATACTTTTCAATCCCCCTTTAAGTCAACATACCCATCCTTTAGAGTTCATAAATCTACCACCAATTCTGTTCCTGTAGAAATTCCCATCCACATATACTTCCGAATCCAGTTCTGTACTCCCACAAATATCTCCCCTTTGAAATCTCATTTATCTAAATTATCCATTCAATATTTCAAAGTCTATTATTTAGCCTGGGCCAATATTTCCTCTTTGGCACAAGAACTATTATATCACAAATAATTGAGTGATTGCTCTTGTGCTAAGAAACTTATTTCCAATCCCTTCTATTCAAAGTCCAACTTCCTTTAGCCATAAATAATTCACCGAGAATCCATACCCCATATTCTGGAGGCTAAAATCCTAGTTATTTACCTCCATCTATTTTTACCACTCCTAAATTTATCCAAAGTTAGAAGTTAAATTATTGCCTTTTCTTCCCGTTTGATTTTTAAATCTTTCGTGACAAGTTTTACATTTGGTTCTTTTTTGAATTCTATTAAAATTGGAGCATTTCGATCCTTCATAAAGTTTATACTTCAAAATAGATATCTTTGATTTTATTTTAAAAATATTTCAAACTTCTTTTTGCTTTAAAAACTTTATATTTAAAATTCTTTTTTTAAAGTTCAAAAGACCCCAAACTTTTCTCTTTTAAACTTTATCTCCTTTAAATATATTTAAAACCCTCCCTTCAAAACTCCCCTAACTTTCACTTCCTTTGAATCCTATTTGAATTCCTTGTCCGAATTCAAAAAGTCCACAAATACATCTCTTGTTTTCATCTCCTTTGAAATTCCATTTCAAATCCGTCCACACAAAATTCCTAAAACCTCCTATTCATTTTGGGCCGTATTCCCTTCATTTTACCCAATCAGCACAAGTCTACATTGTCTCCTTCCTCCCACTTGGACTGTTGGCCCAGCCGAGCCGGCTCACAGCCGAGCCGCCTCCTCCCTCTCTCTCGATGGGCGCCGCCACCGCTCGCCCCTTCCCGATGCGCCGCCGTCGACGCCGTGCCGTGCCTTTCCTCCTCCGCCGCCCAGTCAATCCGCCGCCGCCACCTCGCCCCACCAATCCGCTGCCGCCACGCGCCGCCGCGAGCCGTTGCCCACCACCGAGCCGCCATTACAGCAAATTAAACGCCGACACGCGTCGCCGCCTCTTTCTCGACGACGAACCGTGCCGTCGCCGGCCATCCTTCCTCCACCGCCTCTCCGGCCTATAAAAGGCGAGGCCATCCCTTCTGTTTTTGCCCCATCCGAGCTTCGAGCTCCCTCTCTCTCTCTCTCTCTCTCTCTCTCTCTCTCCACCATGAACGGTCACCACCAAGTCACTGGCCGATCTCCTCCCCCGTAGCCTCTCTTCCAATTCCCTTGCACCACTAGCTTCTCCTCACTCCGGCGAATCCATTTTACCCGTTTTCCCCTTCCTTTTTCTCTTGAATCCAGCCACACCGAAGCTCTCTTTCTCCTGACCGGACCACGCATTATCTTCGCCGTTCCGGCCATCTTACCCTTCCTCTCTACCAGCCACCACCCCTCCTAGGTGCGCGATGCTCGGGAACACGCTTGGACAGCGCCGCCGAGGCCGTTCAACCACCGGAGCACCGACGCCCTGTCTCCCTCTGTCTCTGTTGTTGCTCGGGAAGAAGAAACAGAAAGAGAGAAGGAAGCAGGAAGAAAGGAAGAAGAAAACGAGAAAGGAGAAGACACTGACAGCGGGGCCCACTGCACAGTAACTCCTTTTTCTTTTATTTGATTTTCAATCTTTAGGAGCCCATATCTCTCCAACCATTGATCCAATTCCAAAAATTCTTTGACCTAAATTCATATAATTTCAAACCCTCTCTTTTGATACCAAATTTTCTATTTTTAAATTTTCATTTAAATTTCTTTATTTAAATGCCTTTTCTTTATTTTAAAATACCATTTTAAATTTTATTTCTTTAATCTCTTTTAAAACCCCTTTTTGAATTAAATTTCTTTAATACTTCTTTTTATTTTTTTAAAACCATCCCTTAGCCACTAAAAATCTGCCGTGACTTCACTACAATGCATAGCTATATTTTGATTATTAATTTGGCTGTGATTTTACGACATTGGATTAAACATCAGAATCAAGACACAACATTTAAACGCAAACAGGCAAATGAATTAACATATTGGTTTGCATATTTGCTGGCAGAAAAGAGAACAGAACATCGAGAAAAAAAAGCCCCAACATTCACAAACAAGCTATAACAGATGGATCTTCAAATGTGTTTATAACCACAGTACCATTCTCTATCTTGGTGTGATTTTGCTAAATGAGAACTGTGCATAACCACATTATCATTCTTTCTCCTAGTGATAGCATGGAAGCAAAAAGTGTTGGTAACTACACATGAAACATGGATCATGACTGAGAGAAACAAGCAATGAGAACCAGTGCAATTCAGATTTAATAGAGAAATATCAAATCAAAATGTAAAAAGTTTGAATTTGAAAACAAGTAGAAGGTTTGACTACTGATTTAATCAGGTATAGTTGGTAAGTGGCAAAACAATTCAATGGGTTGATTAGCTCTCCAGGGAATCAACAGATGATAAGCCAATCTAGCTATTACATGGAAAATTATTCACTTATATACTATTAGATGACATTCTTCCCAATTATAAACTGGACATAGAGAATCCTTCTGCTTTGTGTTTTACAATTTTAACCCAGTGGACAAATTAGATGTAATATACCCAAAACGGTCAAAAAAAAAAAAGAGAACAATGCCACTGCTTCAAGAAGAGCCACATTACCTGTGTTATGAGATGTGGAGCGTAAAGTAGAGGCATGGTGAGAGCATGATGGCGGCAATGGGGATCGGTGGCGGCGGGGAGCAGATCGGCACAGAAGGCGGCGGTGGCGACCTAGCGACAAAAGGGATTCCGACGGCGGGATCGGTGGCGGTGAGGAGCAGCTCGGCGTGGAAGGTGTCGGCGGCAGGGATCGGTGGCGGCAAGGAGCAACTCGGCGTGGAAGGCGTCGGCAGCGACCTAGAGATGAAAGGGCTTCCGGTGGCAGGGGCGGTGGCGCCGATTTGGGCGAGGACAGTTGCAGAGGACGGACAAAAAATGAGGCATGGCGAGGCTGTGAGGGCTAAAATCCTTGTCATTCGAGATTGCACTTATAATAGATCAATGTTCATGTTACAAACATGGAATATATAGCGAAAAAACTACAAAGTAATAATATGATATCGAAAAAGAGTTGCACGCTATATCATTCTGCATCCAACTTTAATATCTCATAGTCCATCAAATACATGAAATTTAGCAAACTACCTATGTTTTATTTAACAGTGATAGATGGATGCTAGAAAATTGGGGTCTTGTTCCTGGATGGATGCTAGAAAATTGGGATCTTATTCCTCTATTTCTTGTTTCATTTCTTTCTTTCATCGAGGAAAGCTCCCAACTAAGCTACTGCTGCCTCCACACGTGAGCGTGGCTCGTGCTGCTAGCTGTTGCTGATTTCCGTACGTCCCAGTCTCCAGGATGCAGCCGCAGTCTCGACTCACTTGACGAGAAATACGAATACACGACACAAGTGGACCAGCAATGGGTTATATGGTTCGGCCGCTGTGGCCCAGCATGAGTGCGCTGAGAGGGGCCGGTACTCGCGGTCGCCGGCCGGCGCGAGGTATGGCGTGCGCCATGCCTCGCCCTACCGAGTACTGCGCTGCTGGGCGAGGACGAATGCGACGACGACAGAGGGATCGGTTGCTGGGCGAGGACGAATGCGACGACGACAGAGGGATCGGTGGCGGCGCGTGGGAGGGAGAGAAGAGAAATTAGGGTAGATCGGGGAGGCGCGGGTTGGGGTTTGGGCGTAGGTCGGGGCAGGGGAGGGGGCGATCTTTTGCGGGAAAGAGGTGGGGTGAATCTGGATCGTTGGGTTTCATAGAGTTAATCTAGACCGTTCCATGAGGAATGAAAGAATGAGTGATGAGTGAAACCATTTGTTGAATTATAGAGTAGATCCGATTAACCATCGAAGAAAAAAAAAGGAAAAGTAGAGTACTAAGAAAAATAAATAGTGCATGCCTCCATGTCTATACACTGCCATATGCATTCGTAAATAGCTAGCCTAGCACTCCTGGAGAAAATTAAATGTCATACATTTTTTTGATAGATTGATGACTAGCACGGCAAATTGGAAATATAATCTAGATCGTAAAAAAGACTAACATACATGCACCTAAAAAATATCAAACCCGGCTCCTGTATACCGCATAGGAGCTTATCAGTTTTGCTATGATGTCTAAACCTTTAAGAAATTACCACGTTAATTAGAGAAAAATAAAAAAATATATCAACTGTTTGATTGGAGTATGTCTAATGCGCAATCAACCGCACATGACATCCATGCAGTCCACACCTGCCCCTCACTGAGTATATTATCAAACGAAATTAAAAAATAAGTTTGAGAAAAATAAAAATAAAAGTTAAAGTAAGAATACAATTTAAATATTAATAAAATTCAGAATTAAAAATAAATAGTATTGAAAAAAGAGTTCATCTAGAAACAAAGACAAAATAATTAAAATTAAAAATTTAAAAAATAAATCCCAAATTTGGATTTCAATACGATTTTCAAAGAGTTCAAGTAGGAAAACAATTTAGAATTTACTAAAATTCTAAATTAAAAAATATTGGAAGAGAATGCATTTAGAACACAACATAGGATTAATTAAATTTTAGAATTATGAATAAAATAAATCCCAAATTTTGATTTCAATATGAATTCTAAGAATTCGAAAGAGTTTAGGTAGGAATGCAATTTAGAAATTACTAAAATTCAGAATTAAAAGTAAAGAATATTAGAAGCAGAGTTCATCTACTCCCTCTGTCCTGGAAAGCCAGTCGTTTTAAGGTTGGTCGGACAAATTAACCGGAAGTAAAATTTACCATATTGCCCCTATTAAGTGGTTGCATTTGTCACTTCAGATTGTAAGAAAAAAATACAACAGGTAATTAAGTAATCACTACTAGTACTACTATCTATCGCATGGTACATGCATGTACTAGTAGTGGCACTGTTGTACAGGGAAAGAGTAATTATTACTAGCTAGAATCAAGTGGGTTACAATGATTCGATTGAATAGACTAAATGCTCAGTTCAGTGGGTAGATGCTAGAACGACAAATTTTATGGGACATTTCTCCACTAGCAGAACGACTAGTTTTTGGAACGGAGGTAGTAGAACACGAGAAAATATTTATTAAAAATAAAATACATCCCCAAATTGCATTTTGATATGACTTCCAAAGTTTTCAAGTAGTATCTATTTATCATATTATTGAATTTAAATATTACTAAAAAATAATTGTTAGATGATAGCATGTCAAAATTATAGTGGTTAAATTTAAAAAAAATCAAATAGAATCCCAGTGATGATTAAGAGAAGGGATGATGGGCAAGCTGTTAAGCAGCACAATCACGGTGTTTGGCAAGACTTTTGGAAAGTAAAAATTAAACCAAAATGATAATCACGTTCGATTTTTAAAATCTCACTTATAATTAAGAGAGAAGGCAACAGATGGGTCATAGAGAAGTATAATGGCAAAGCTACGGATGGTTTGCCGGGACTTCTAGAAAGTTAAAATGTACACAGATGATAATTATGTTCGATTTTAAAAATCCCAATGACAATAAAAAGAGTAGGCGATGGACGGCTTAGGGGAGTCGAGTGACGGCGTTTGACGGGACTTTTAAAAATTATAAAAAACGAAACCCAACGAGACAATAAACTCTAGAATTTATAAGATCCAATTTTAAAAGTTGCAATGAGGATGAATAGAAACCGTAGTAGATCGAGCAAATAAATAAAAGGGTAACAAATAAGTACGAGGTAGCGCCTAGTGTGACTTTCAAAAACTATAAAATTAGAAACATGCAGATGATAAGGTTCGGTTTTTTTTAAAGTCCTAAGACAATTATATAGATATTTAACTAATTTTAAGCAAAATCATATGTAAAAATATAATTTTGTATGGATGCTAGCCGCGCAATTGCGCGGCTCACCTAGCTAGTTGTATGCAAATCAAGTTGCATTTTAGAAACCGTATCAATATAAAAGCGTCACTTGTTATTGAAGGGAGTGATTTTAAGCTTTTCTACTCCTATAAAAAAAAAGGAACCAGTAGTTACCTCATGATTAAACATGTGGGAATCCATCTCTCAAGCCGATCAGACAGATTGTCAGCGATTATTGTAGATAAATCATCCCTAGATGCATGCATAGCAAGTTAGCTACATGTCAACATAGCTAATTAACTAGTCTGATCGATCCCACGCCAAAAAGCTCTTCGCTGGAGGCTTTTAGGCCCTCCAATTTTGTGAGTTATGAGGTGCATGCTTAGCCACAGGACAACTAAAGCTGACCTGCATTTTATTTTATTTTTGTTCAGTTCAGTTCAGTTGTGCATGCATGCAAAGAGGGATCCTTTGATGGCCTGATCAACTGTAAAATTGTTTATAAACATGGTTAATAATATAGAAATGACAGAGATAGAATCCATGAGTTGGTCCTAAAAAAAATCATTCTAAAGAAAATGGGATTTTGTTTTGGAGTGGAAAATATGGATATATGATAATATTATATAATACATTGAAAGAAACAAAACTGCAAGCCTAAAAAGCACAAAAATGGCTGAAATTCCATACGGCCTAGGGTCACACGTAAGGTTGGTAACATAGCTAAAAATAGAAAGAGAAAAAAAAACTAGAATGCCATACCTACACTGTCATCCCAAGATCCGGTTTTTCCTAGACTACATGCTACACATTCCGCAACAGAAAACGAATCCCACGATCTGATTTTTCGCAGTCGCCATCATCAGCTCGCCGCATGTGGCTCGCGCATGCTTAACAAACTCGTAACGGCATGATCTCCACAATTGGATCTCATAAGTTTGGGAGAATAAGGAAGGCATGAGGTGTGAGTTCTTATTTGGAGGAGGAGAAAGGTATGAGGTGTGAGGTGTAACTTTTTATTTGGAGGGGATTATCTCCATGAGATATCGGTGTTCATCTATCGACTCTATGTAGTAAGTATATCATTAATATAGTACCTTTCAGATCAATCTGGATATTCTCAGGATCTATTAATCCTGTTCATCTTTTTCTCGCCAATTTCAAGATGATAGGGTGGGTGGACATTGGAAAAATCTTGTCCGCGATAGCACCGCTCTATTTCGCCCTTGTATTGGGGTACTGCTCTTCCAAGCGGTGGTGGCGAATCTTCACGGCAGAAGATTCCGAAGCAATAAATAGATTGGTCGCTTGGTTTGCTCTTCCCTTTTTCACCTTTGAATTTACGCTCCACCTTGATCCCTACAATGTGAGGTACAGCCTTATAGCAGCTGATAGCATATCGAAGTTAATTATAGTCATCGCAATCGGTATTGGTGTTGGGTTAAGATTCCGGAAAGAGGGATTATGTACCGCTGTCATCGACTGTTGTATAAGCGGCTTTTCTCTTGTGTCACTCACCAATTCTCTGGTTGTGGGTGTGCCCATGGCGAGGGCCATGTATGGCAACTGGGCAGGGCAAGTCGTGGTACAACTATCAATCTTCCAGGCAATAGTGTGGCTCACCTCACTCATGGTGGTCCTGGAAGTAAGGAAAGCTTTCGTCTCCGACGCTCATGACGACTCTAACAGACATGAAGAAGGGTCCTACATAGATGATGATACGTTCGTCGGTGGCTCGGGTACCAACGAAGATATGCAAAGCCTCGAAGAGGGGGTTTCAGATGCCACGAACCAAGATCTCAGGGGGGAGGAGGCAGTGACAGTGGCAGGGGTGAATGGTGCCAGGTTACCGCTCTTCATGTCGGTGGCACGCAAGTTAGCCTGTAATCCCAATCTACACGCCAGTGTAATCGGCATCTCCTGGGCTTGCATCTCCAATAGGTAAACGAGTAATAAGTATCCCCGTACGTACATGCTCATAAATATAATTAATCTATATGTACTAATATATACATCTGTGCCTAATATTATTGCAGGTCGCACCTCACTTTGCCACCAGCTTTGGAGGGATCGGTGCAAATAATGTCAAGATCAGGGCTGGGGCTGGCTATGTTCAGTATGGGTACGTTTGCACACATGCACTTCTAAACATATAGCAGTATGTCATTTAGTCTATATGTATGTAAGGGCTATAATATATCTCTGTCCAATGTATGTCAAGAAAAAAAATGCACCTTGACTTAGGTCTGCTTCCGGCCTAAATTAAATCAACCTAAGTTAAATGGAGTCTCTATCGTTCTGCTGCAAGAGTGGAATATGAGACTTCATACACCTTAAAGTTCGTAGAACGAAAAGAATTTTTTTGGAGGTCCTCATTACGCCTAGCATTTAGTGGGCTGGGTTTACATTAAAAGTACTAAACTACCTTATTCTTTTCTTTCATTTTTCCTAAGGATTATTCATGGGCCAGCAAGAAAGGATTATGCAGTGTGGACCAAGACTTGCACTTCTGGGCCTTTTTCTGAAGTTCATAATCGGGCCCGCTACCATGGCCATAGGATCCGCCGCCGTTGGCATCCGTGATGATGCCCTCCGAGTAGCCATCATACAGGTACACACAATTAACTACTGGAGTACTAGTTTATGTCAGAAGCACTCCGGACCTCTTATTATGTTTGATAGTTGAATAGAATGGTTCAATTCACCCATCAAGCATAATAAGACATCCGACACTTCGAGAGAAGGATATTAGAGATATTGTTGGTCCTTTAGCCTGTCAGTCAACTTCAGCCTGAGATGTGCCCGTCAAACCACACGAAGATAGCGACCAGATGTGTTACACATTCAGGAGACTTGATAAATGGCTAAAGATATATGACTTGTCAAATATCTTTAACTCATAGTCATGTTTAATATTTTCCTAACTTAAGGAACACACTAAACATTTTCATCCAAGCACTTGATATCCAAATATAGAGGGTTCTGGGACTTAGATAAATTCTCACAACTTAGGTTGTGTTTAGTTCCACGCCAAAATTGGAAGTTTGAAGAAAAAAGTTGAAAGTTTGTGTGTGTAGGAAAGTTCAATGTGACAGAAAAGTTGGAAGTTTAAAGAAAAAAGTTGGAATCTAAACAAGGGCTTAGTACTAAGATACTTATGGCCGACCGGCCAAATATTTAAGTTTGCGGAAGCATTTTCTACCTAAAAGATCTTTTATGCAACTGACTAGGGTAGACCTTAGCAAGAACCATCCTGGAAGAACGAATCATCATCAAAGAAGTCATCCTCCTCCGAAGTGACTTCACCTGCAACCATCTCTACATAACAACAATACAACAACAAATGCAAGAGTCAGTACATTACAAAAATAATGTACTAGAGCAATCCTAACACACTACATGCATGGTATATATCCAAGGAAGGCATATATGGTTCTTTTTAGCATAAGGCAAGTTTTATTTGCATAAAATGCTTTCAAATCAGATTTGCTTTCAAATAATTTTTTTTCAGCAAGCTAGTACTTAGTATATGGGCATCAAAGTAGGCATTATTCATGTATAAATATGCACCTCATTGCCATCCATGGCAGCAATGTGATCATTCCCAAATCTCAACATAATTTGAAGATAAATTTCAGCATTTAAAAGAGTAAACACAAGTCTATACTCGATACATATTCACATGCTGCTCATAACCGCGAGCATGGCTAATCGATTAGTTTTTATTCTGCAGAGTTCATACACTTTACCCACACGATGCAAAATAATAATCATGTAAAGCATGGCATGTGATACATAAGTACCCGATTTATTACTCACAACAAAGCCGTTCCAAAATTCATGATTTAACCTTACACCAGCACGATACATGTTCCTCCATCCTAGGCATACTAGGAATATGACCTAGAACTGTTAAGTGGCGGACCCACGCCTTAAACTTAACGCCGTGGTGGCGAACATCGAACGGACTCCACCACGTGGCACAATACCGTTGTATTGGACAGACTTAGTCACCTAAACTACCTCGGCGGTAAATAGGAAGTTCTTTTGAATTATCAACTGATTCATACTCACCGGCCTACCAGGATGTAAGGCTAGACCATAAATAATTTACTAAGCTAGGTCTACCCCATAAATAGAACATGTGGTCGTAATGTATTCATAATGAACTGACATTGAGTGAAGTCCTTAGGTTAGTTTGGGCGCACTCTCCCCCTATCGGTATACAGCTAGTCACCATATGTATACCATTTAGGCCCAAACTTAAAACTCAAGTTTTCCATCATTTTATTTGTCAAATACTTCATTTATTCATTTCTGTCCAGAACCTTAATAAAATCATTTTTCATGTTAATGTGAGTCCAAATGATAAGCAAAACCATTCTAAGCATGGTTAAGCATTATAGTAACCTAGTGACAACATAATTCATATATAAAGAGGTATAGTTATATTGTTCCTAAGGTTAGGATGAGGGATATGGATATATGTGGGGTTATGGTGATAATGCAAGTAATGGGTGTTTGTCTAACAAGTTTTACAAAATTTTAATGTATTAGTGTACAATTGACATGCAAGATTTCGTAAACATTTTCAATAACCTCCAAAACATAGAATCAACTTGATTCAAAGAGAGAGAGGGGTGTCTTGCCTTGCTCTTTCTCTCCCTGGTGAGCAATGTAATAAGTTTCCTCGTGGATCGGCTGCGAATCGTGTAAACATACATGTCCAAAACTGAAATCACAAATATGTATAAAAATTCAATATGCTCTAAAATGGGCGCTATTTATGGGGTAGGTGTGTTATGTGTTAAATTGATTTTTAGTGAAATAATTTTCATTTTATTGATTCCCATTTAAAAGTTATGAATTTTTAAAGTGGTAACATGTTAAATTTAGACCTAAGTGTATTTTCGAATTTTTGAGACATAACATTTATGTTTCTGTAAAGCTAAACATTTTCATATTGCATAGCATAAAAGTATGCTCCTAACAAAATTTAGTTTGAAATTTTTGGAGCTATAACGAATATACCATGAATTTTTGAAGATGCCCTATTTTTCTGTTGACAGGAAACCCAGTTATGCATTTTCCTCATTTTCTAAAATCATTTTCCCTCACGGGTCTACTAGTCAGTGATTGGTCTTTTGCGCAAAGGCCCTTCGGCTTTCGGGATATAGATCCCGCAGCCCTTAAGCACGTGTTTTAGGACTTTATTCAAAAGGATGTTTGAGGTTAAGCTTATTTACAAATTAGTAATGGTCTACTGCTTATAGTGCTAATACACCCCTGGGAGTTTTAATTGTTTGCAAATCCATCCCCTGTTCTTGACAGAACAGGGCGACAGCCCAGCCGCGAGGTTCGCGGCGTCGCCGCCGGCGAACGGCGAGGTTTCAGCCGGCACTTCAAAAAGAAAAAATGAAGAGAAAGACCAGGCGAAGCTATAGGTGGCTTTCTTGCAATATTTGGTAGTCTACAGCGATGGCAATGGTGATGGAAGCGGCGGCAAGGCTCGGCATGCACATGCATGTTGAGCTAGGGACTTGATCTATTCGTGCATGCGTGTGAAAGTGAACCTAAGGACTACTAGGGTGCTCACCAAGCTGCTAACACGGCTCGATGGGTCTTGGCCTTGGTGGAAAGGTTCAGCGGCGGCGCTGCTGCTTCGGTCGTCGTCGATGCTCCTCCGGGTTTGATTTGCTCATAGGGGATGCATGCATCGGTTAAGGACGGCACGAGATAGCTATAGGCGAAAAGAATCGCGCCGAAGCTCACCAGAGAGTGAGGAAGAGAGAAATGGCGACGACAGCCGGAGATGTGGAGGAAGAAGAGGATCTCCCTCCGTGGTAGAGAGAATTTAACTATTTGCCACTTTTAGGTTTGCCAATTATCCAAATATCCCTATTAGATTTGTTCTTTTTTTTTTTGCCCCTCGAAGGTGGTGGCTTCTTAACTATTTGCCACTTTTGCCATGTGGCATGTCAAAGTGGCAACATAGTGTAAAAATCAACGTGGGACCCACTTGACAGTATCACAAATCTTCATTCCTCTCCCCCTCCAGCAAAAATCGACGCGGCGCCGAACCCTCTCAGCGGCAGCGGAGCGCCGGCTCACGGCGGCGAAGGAAGGGGAACCGAGATGGCGTAGGTCACCATCGACCGTCTCCGAGGGAGACCGTCTCAGTCTCCTCCGCCGCCGCCGCCACCGAGAGGGTTCGCCAAGGAGACAGCAACCGGAGATGGCGTAGGTCACCATCAACCGGGGGATTCGCCAAGGAAGAACACGGCGAGCTCAGCTCCCCCGGTGATGGAGTCGGCGGCGGCGTAGATCTGGTGAATGAATATCGGAAGCGGTCGCCAACATCGCCAAGGACGTGGTCATCGACGCCCAGTCCAGCCTCGCCGTGCAGCTGTACCTGCCCGGTGGCGTCCCACGGTGTGAGAAGCTCCCTGTCGTCATGTGCTTCCATGGCGGTGGCTTCATCTACTCGGCCCTTTCTAGCGTGCACTCCAGGCTCCTCAACGCCGTCGTGGGTCGTGCCCACTGCTATCGTCGTCACGGTGTCCGTCAACTACTGCCTCGCGCGGTCGCACCAGCACATCGCTCCCCGCCACCTACGACGACAATTGGGCGGCGCTCGGCTGGACGGTGGCGAGCTGCTTGACGTCCGGCGGCCCGGAGCCGTGGCTGGTGAAGCACGGCAATACCGCGAGCATCTTTGTTGCTGGCGACAGTGCCGGTGCAAACATTGCGCCGGAGTAGCGCCGGGACTGGCTGGACCGGAGGGAGAGAGAGAGAGGAAGGGGAGAGGTGTAAGACTGACGAGTGGGTCCCACATCGATATTTACACTAGGTTGCCATGTTGGTATGTCACGTGGGCAAAAGTGGCAAATAGTTAAAGAAGCCATCACTTTAGAAGGGCAAAAAAAAAAAGTGCAAATCTAAAAGAGGTATTTGAATAATTGACAAACCTAATAGTGGCAAATAGTTAAATTCCCCCGTGGTTCACCTCGCATCGATTCCTTCGGGATTCTTAGTCGTCGTGGAGTGGTGAAGATGATGGCGAGGCGACACGGCCAGCCATGGACTGTGGAAGCTGGGCGACAGTTGATGGCAATGCGGCAGCCCCCTGGGTTCACCGATAACCCGAATCAACGCAGTGTGCGTTCCCGACGTTCGGCTGCACCAAATCGGCGGTTCTTGGAAGGGTTAGAGATGGCATTGTGAGGAGTTCTTAGAACGTGGATTGGGAAGAGATGGAGATCACCGGTTACCAAATGAGACGAAGGTTTCTCTTGCTAGCGCCAAGGTTGACGCCTCCGTTTCTGGCGAACCCGAGGTGGAATGCCTTGGTTCCTCCGCGAAACGAGACGAGGGCGAGAGAGAGAAGAATGCTGTCGGCTGGTCGGGCTTTATTTGGTCGCCGGCGGAGGAAGGGAGGAGGAGCGGCTCAGCGCTGCTGCCGACATGTGTGCTCGCGTGTGGCGCACAGGTTCTGAGCCATGGGCCCTGGAAGATGGCGATGTGTGGCTGACAAGGGGGTCCCACATAATCCCTGGCCCACTTGGCAGTGAAACATGGGAGAGAGCAAGAAGAATAGCTAAATTAGTCTAAGTCTGAAACTATGGCGAAAGTCCATCTTTGGCCTTCATTTAAAATAGGTTCCAAGCAGAATTTGAGCTAGAGATCAATGGAAAAGTTGTAAAGGAATGTTTGTTCTACAATCTGAGTCAAGTCTCACAGCCTAAAAGTCCTTGGTCCAATTTTGGCAAAGTGTCAAATTATGCTCCAGAGAAACTGCAATTTCCTGGTCTTAGGGTGTTTAGAGAATTATTTGGTTTGTGAAATGGCTTGATAAATTAAATTAAAACTCATAACAAGGTTCTAGGGTCAATAAGTGATTCACATAAATTTTTCCCAGATTTTTGAGTTGATAAAAGTATCCTCATAAATTCAAGGTTTCAAATGAGTATGCATATGTCCCTAGTATGCTTATGTACAAAAACTCAAAATGCAGCTTGAATGATTCTAAGCAAAAGTATTATTTATTTTACTTCATCCACCATTTCCAAGTTTTCCATACATCCAAACTTGTGGAATGTGACAGTTTATGAGTGAAATTTGCAAGTGTTCTGAAGTCTAAAAACTAAATGAGTGTAATCAATTCATTCATTGATCTTTTTTATTATAATCAGTTATTTTTTTGTCACTATTTTCTTTTTGAAAACAAGATATATTGTGATCAATTGTTTAACTTTTTCTTCATATTTTTTAATTTTTCTCATGAAATGAGTGCAGGCTGCAATACCTCAGTCTATTTCATCCTTCATATTTGCCAAGGAATATGGATTGCATGCAGACGTCCTGAGTACAGCGTAAGTTTCTACTATTAGACTTAATTATCAGAGTTAATTATATATGACCATATTAATAATATGTCTTAAAATTGTTATCTTTTGTCGTTGTTTTTGTTGTTAAAGGGTGGTTTTGGGCATGATAATGTCCCTACCATTCATGGTGGGACTATATAAACTTTTGGAGGAAATATGATTATATATCTGGTTGACAAGGACATATACTTTTGGAGGAAATATGATTATATATCTGGTTGACAAGGACATATACTTTTGGAGGAAATATGATTATATATCTAGTTGACAAGGACATATGCATCGGTATCATCTGGGAGCAGACAAGGATTATCACCATGGATAATGTAATCTATATTATACTCATTGAATAGTTTGTTCATGAAATCTTCATTATACTCATTGAATAGTTTGTTCATGAAATCTTCAGTTATGGCATAAGGTGCATCTTGAATGATATCGTGCACCCATTTTACAGCACGGACAATTATCAACCTACGTACCAGAAAAGAAAACATTAAAAAATCATTCTAAATAAAATGAGATTTTTTTTTGTGTGGAAAATATGGGAAAGAAAAAAAACTGCAAGCCTAAAAAAACAAAAATGCCTGAACTTCCATACTGCCTGGGGGGTCACACGTAAGGTTGGTAACACAGCTAAAAATAAAAAGAGAAAAAAAAACTAGAATGTGATACCTAAGAGCATCATCAACAGCATCTTGATATAATTCCCTGTGTGGTATTCCGGGGATTTTGATTAAAAATTGCTTGCTGCTAGTTGGTGCTTTGTTGCCTGCTGGAATTGCTGGTGTACATGTAGAAAACTGGGGGTGCACGTGTACCAGTCAGGTTGATCTGCCAGCATGGTACTGCGTGGAGAGGGGCGACGAAGGGGCACGCGCGCGAGCGTGATCTTGTGAGAGACGAGGGAAACTGATTTCTGTTGGAAATTTTCTAAGGGCTCAGTCTTTTTGTTTTTAGAAAATCAATTATAGCTAATCCGTTGCAGGAATAAAAATTTTAACACCTCAAATCTTGTTTAGAATTACCATAACTGAAATGTTGGGGATAGAATTATAGGATGCTTTTGATGATGCTCTAAGCTGCCATCCCAAATACAGTATTTCCTAAACTACCACTGGTGGAGAAACCATCTTTGCTCGGTCGCCCAAAATCCACAATAGTTCCGGTTCAAATAAAAACCGGGACTAAAGATGATTTTTAGTCCCGGTTAAAAGCTTTTTGACCTTTAGTCCCGGTTGGTGTTACCAACCGGGACTAAAGATCATTTTTAGTCCCAGTTTAAAAAGTTGTCGGGTCGAGTTAGGCCCCAACTCATTTTTAGTCCCGGTTGGTATAAACAACCGGGACTAAAAATAGATCTTTAGTCCCGGTTGTTTATACCAATCGGGATAAAAAATCAACCGAACCGCGCGCACCAGTCCACCGAACCGCGCGCACCAGTCCACCGAAGGGATAAGGCCTTATCCCTTCGATACCACCGTCCTCTCCATCCCTCTCAGCCTTCCTCTCCCTTCTCCATCCATTCTCCTCTCCCCTTCCTCCCCCTTCTCCTCTCTTCCTCCTCCTCCTTCCACGAGGCCGGGCGGCGGCGGCAGGGAGGCAGGCGGCCAGGCGGGCGAGGCCGGCGAGACCCGCGAGGCGCCGGGCGGCGGTGCTCCCGGGGCGGCGGCGGAGCCCGAGGCGGCGGGCAGCAGTGCTCCCGGGGCGGCGGCGGAGCCCGAGGCGGCCGGGTGGGAGGCCAGCGAGGCCCGCGAGGCGCCGGGCGGCCGGGCAAGCGGCCGACGAGGCCGGCGACGCGGCGCTCCCCGGGCGGGCGGCGGAGCACGAGGCGGCGGGCGGCGGTGCTCCCGGGGCGGCGGCGGAGCCCGAGGCGGCCGGGTGGGAGGCCGGTGAGGCGGCGGACGGCCGGCGCCCGATCTTTGTGATGTTGTTTTTTTTCCTGATCTGTGTGATATGTGCGGCCGATCTGTGCGATGTCGATTTTTTTTTCGATCTGTGTGATGTGTGATGTGTGATGTGTGAATGAATTTGTGGAGATGTTTTTGTGATTTTGTGAATGATTTGCGATGTATTTGGGGATAAAAATGCAGCTTGATGTATTTGGGGATTTTGTGAATGATCTGTGATGTATTTGGGGATAAAAATGCAGCTTGATGTATTTGGGGATTTTTTGAATGATATGTGGTGTTCGAATGATTTGTGGAGATTCGTGGGGCTCGAAATCATGCAAGCAGCAAGAAACAAAAAAAAAAGAAAAAAGAGCATTAGTCCCGGTTCGGAACTCCAACCGGAACTAAATCTTTAGTCCCGGTTGGTAACTTCAACCGGGACTAAAGATCCTTTTTTAATCCCGGTTATTTCAACCGGGACTAAAAATAGGTATTTTTAGTCTTGGATTTGTAATTCCGGTTATATAACCGGGACTATAGGGATTAAAAAGGGTTTGTCCACCAGTGGAAGAGAAGCTGCGAAATTATTATATGTACAAGTGACATACACAAAACACCGAAATTTTAATAAATCGTCTCTTGTAAATTTATTTCGGGACCAAAAGCTAATTCCAGAAATTTGCCGTGTGGTTTTGTGCGGCAGCCTCGTTGGCACTGAGCTATCATGCTGGACTCTTGTCCAAGGTGGCACATTTGTCATCGATCTCCTATGACCTAGCAAACTAGCGCTGACTTGGACAAGCTCGGTCCATTTATGTTACGGTCAATTTATGTATACACGCTACAGTCTGCAACAGAAACATGAGATAGAATTATAGGATGCTTTTGATGATGCTCTAAGCTGCCATCCCAAATACAGTATTTCCTAAACTACACGGTACAGTCTGCAATGCAACAGAAACATGAGATAGAATTATAGGATGCTTTTGATGATGCTCTAAGCTGCCATCCCAAATACAGTATTTCCTAAACTACACGGTACAGTCTGCAACAGAAACATGAGATAGAATTATAGGATGCTTTTGATGATGCTCTAAGCTGCCATCCCAAATACAGTATTTCCTAAACTACACGATACAGTCTGCAATGCAACAGAAACATGAGATAGAATTATAGGATGCTTTTGATGATGCTCTAAGCTGCCATCCCAAATACAGTATTTCCTAAACTACACGGTACAGTCTGCAATGCAACAGAAACATGAGATAGAATTATAGGATGCTTTTGATGATGCTCTAAGCTGCCATCCCAAATATAGTATTTCCTAAACTACACGCTACAGTCTGCAACAGAAACATGATTTGGTTTGATTTGGTTTTCGCGGTCGCTTTCGCGGTCGCCATCATCAGCTTGTTGCATGTGGCTTGCGCATGCTTAATAAATTTGTAATGGCATGATCTCAACAATTAGATCCTTAAGTTGGGGTGATTAGGAAGAAAGCGAATCCCACAATTTGGTTAGATCCTTAAGTTTGGGTGATTAGGAAGAAAACGAATCCCACAATTTGGTTTTTCGCGGTCGCCATCATCAGCTCACCGCATTTGGCTCGCGCATGCTTAACAAACTCGTAACGGCATGATCTCCACAATATCTCCATGAGATACCAGTCTTCACTATATATATGATATCGAGTCGTCATGAGAGATATCAGTGTTCACTCGTCGACCTAAGCATTCTCAGGAAGTATTAGTGTTGTTCATCTTTTTTTTCACCAATTTCAAGATGATAGGGTGGGTGGACATTGGAAAAATATTGTCCGCGATAACACCACTTTATTTCGCCCTTGCATTGGGGTACTGCTCTTCCAGGCGATGGTGGCAAATCTTCACGGCAGAAGATTCCAAAGCAATAAATAGAATGGTCGTTTGGTTTGCTTTTCCATTTTTCACCTTTGAATTTACCCTCCACCTTGATCCCTACAATGTGAGGTACAGCCTTATAGCGGCTGATAGCATAGCAAAGTTAATTATAGTCGCCGCAATCAGCATTGGAGTTATGTTGAAATTCCGAGAAGAGGGATTATGCGCCGCTGTCGCCGACTGGTGTATAAGCGGCTTTTCTCTTGCGTCACTTACAAATTCTTTGGTTGTGGGCGTGCCCATGGCGAGGGCCATGTATGGTAACTAGGCAGGGCAAATTGTGGTACAACTATCAATCTTCCAGGCAATAGTGTGGCTCACCTCACTCGTGGTGGTCCTGGAAGTAAGGAAAGCTTTCGTCTCCGACGCTCATGACGAGTCTAACAATCATGAAGAAGGATCCTTCATAGATGATGGTACGGTCGTCGGTAGCTCAGGTACCAGCGAAGATATGCAAAGCCTCGAAGAGGGGGTTTCAGATGCAACGAACCAAGATCTCAGGGGGGAAGAGGGGGTTTCAGATGCAACGAACCAAGATCTCAGGGGGGAGGAGGCAGTGTCAGTGGCAATGGTGAATGGTGCCAGGGTACCGCTGTTCAAGTCGGTGGCATGTAAGTTAGCCTGTAATCCTAATCTATATGCCAGTGTAATCGGCATCTCCTGGGCTTGCATCTCCAATAGGTAAATGAGTAATAAGTATCCCTGTAAGTACATGCTCATTAATATAATTAATCTATATGTACTAATATATACAACTGTGCCTAATATTTATGCAGGTCACACCTCACTTTGCCACCAGCTTTGGAGGGGTCGGTGCTAATAATGTCAAGATTAGGGCTGGGGCTGGCTATGTTCAATATGGGTAGGTTTGCACACATGCACTTCTAAATATATAGCAGTATGTCATTTAGTCTTTATGTATGTAAGGGTTATAATATATCTCTGTCCACAGTATGCTAAGAAAAAAATGCACATTTACATTAAAAGTACTAAACCAGCTTATTCTTTTCTTTCATTTTTCCTAAGGATTATTCATGGGCCAGCAAGAAAGGATTATGGAGTGTGGACCAAGACTTGCACTTCTGGGCCTTTTTCTAAAGTTCATAATCGGGCCCACTGCCATGGCCATAGGATCCGCCGCCGTTGGCATCCGTGGTGATGTCCTCCGAGTAGCCATCATACAAGTACACACAATTAACTACTACTAGTTTACGAGTGAAATTTGCAAGTGTTATGAAGTTTAAAAACTAAATGAGTGTAATTAATTAATTCATTGATCTTTTTAATTATAATCAGTTATTTTTTGTCACTGTTTTCTTTTTGAAAACAAGATATATTGTGATCAATTGTTTAACTTTTTCTTCATATTTTTTATTTTTCTCATGAAATGAGTGCAGGCTGCAATACCTCAGTCTATTTCATCCTTTATATTTGCCAAGGAATATGGATTGCATGCAGACGTCCTGAGTACGGCGTAAGTTTCTACTGGTAGACTTAATTATCAGAGTTAATTATTTATAACCAAATCAATAATATGTCTTAAAACTTTTATCTTTTGTCATTGTTGTTGTTAAAGGGTGGTTTTCGGCATGATAATGTCCGTACCATTTATGATCGGACTATATATACTTTTGGAGGAAATATAACTATATATTAGTTAACAAAGGCATATGCATCAGTACCATCTGGGAGCAGACATGGATCATCACCATGATAATGTAATCTATATTAAACTCACCATTTATTAAACTCACCATGGGTAATGTAATCTTTATTATACTCATTGAATAATTTGTTCATGAAATTTTCAGTTATGGCATAAGGTGGATCTGGAATGACATCGTGCACCCATTTTACAGCACGGGCCATTATTACTTCGTCAGAACCTACATATTGTAACATAAATTTGTAACGCTTTAAGACATATGTTACAAGAAAGTTCAATAGCAACACAAGCTGTGTGTTACAGTCTACTTTGTAAAACATATGAGTTATGTTACACTTGAACTGTATAGTAACACAATGTTATGAATGCTGAAACAGTGAACAAATATATGGTAAAAAAGTGTTGCTTATTATGGATGGAGTTGAACTCTAGACCTTTGGTATACGCAATTCTCAACCAACCAAGTGGGCAAGTATACCTTGGTGTTGCTAGGTGCATGTAAATAATTTTACTTTCTTTTCTGCGCCATCACACTATCAACTGTTGTCCAATTTTTTTTAGAAAGAATAATAATAATATCTGGGCTCAAACATGTATATCGCAAGCATTGCGATCCAGTGGCACCTGGAAAGCGCATGGCTGTGTTCGGATTATGTTGCGATAATTTTACTTTGTGTGTTTTTTTTAGGGAGTACCTATATTTATGGCACCATATTTTTTACTAAAAAATATGTAATTATAGCGTAAGTGCCGTGTAAGTGAATGTGGGGGGTAATTAGTGTATAAGTACTTCAAAATTCAATATTAATTTGTTTTGGCAATAAAGTTAATGCCAATACCTTGCTCGGTTGGTTAGGAGCTCTGTCTGCCGACTTCGAAGTTCTGGGTTCGACCCTCCGTCACGACACTTTGAACTAGCACGAATCTCGATGTAAATCGTAATGTCACAAAAACGACTATTTTTTGACAAAAAAACTGGCAACATTTTTAGCGAATCTGTTTTTTTACTCTGATTTGCGACATGTCTCCAAATATATATAAAAAAAAGGAAACTGCTAACCATAGAGCAAACTATTCGAACTCACATGTCTACTGTATTCGTTTGTTCGGAGATTTACATCAACCGTTTACTTTCCGTTGCATTGTTTACTTAAAAATTGTTTTACTCTTCTATTTTCTCTCATACCGCTCATTTTAATCACCTCAGTTTTTGCCATTTTTCTATAATAGACCAGACTAAAGTTCCCTTGAGCTTGTGCAGTTCTCAATATGCAAATTATTTTGGAGTTCATAACATTGTTTAATATACAATCGAATTTCCATATGAAGTCAGATATATATATTACAGATAGCATGTTGATCTTAGTTTAATCCATTAACATGGTCAAAAATCAAATAATCATCCACCAACAATGGACTTAATTAACATACCCTCCACTAGCAGAGTAGAAAGCAACAATGTGCAATCTCTGTTGATGAATAACCATGGGAAATACAGGCTAGCAAAGCTTTCAAAGCCAATACACTCCAAGGCACTCCAAATATCACATGAGTTGATGACATGATTACATGGGTTATCAATATTTTTTTTGCGGGGATACATGGGTTATCAATATGACATTGCAAGGTTAAAAAAAAAAGTAGGTAATGAATTTCCTCCGTGCAATACCAACAGCCTTGAACAAATTGAAAATAAATCCTGCAAAAGAGGTTATCAAAACAAGCCTTTACTTGAATTTTCCACCTTGACAAACCAAAGAATGGGCCTGAAAATAAACAGTTGATATCACATAGATGAAAATTTGTACTTTCTATACCAACAACAGTGACAAACATGTGGTGGCAGTGTAAAAAAATTCCACCACTTCAAAGAATTTTAATAAACATACTCAATGATCACACACTTCTGCTGTAATAATCACTAATTCACACAATTGTTAAATGGCCATTGGATCAGATCTTAGTTTCAAGATATTTTTTTCCACATATGAAAACTCCTTTATTATACCAAAAATGCTCATAAATGGTCTGTAGAAAAGCAATGTCTGTTTACTAGCATTTAAATCCATAGTTTGCTGTGTTGAAATAGAAAGTAAAGGTAATGTAGGTGTGTTATAAATTTAATAACCACAAGTGAATATATTTGACTATACAATTTGATCTTCATCTCACACAAAGTTTGTCGCTAAATATGTGGAGATGAGGTTAACAGCACCTGGAGGCTTGTGTTGGATCCATGATCTAGTGGACAAAGCTTACATGCAACCTTGGAGATCACTGAATTGAATAAAAAAGGACAATCTTGTACACAAGCATAATTAGAATAATTGAAAGGCCACAGATGGCTGATTATACTTATACCAGCCTGAAAGCTTAGATCATGGTACAAAGATGTTGTTACTAACAAAAAAAAAGATAAGGACGAATGAATAGAATCCTAAGCAACATGAACAACCTTGATGAGGACTGTATATAAGACTGGGAGTGTCTACATCATTTCACATATCTTTTGATAAAAAAACTGCCAGATTTTCCACCAAGCGATTTAAAAAACAGAACTTGCTAGGCTAGTTCACACTACCCATTCATCTAGTTATTTATTATATTTATCCTAATGTATTTATTAACATGTACATTCATGTACATATGAGTATTATTCATGTCGTAGTTCGCAGCTCTATCCTGAATAAAAATAGCTATGTGTTTAGCAGAATTTGCATCCATTCATACCTTACTGATTCACTGGTTTGCAGAAATCGGCCAATTGCAACCATCAATTCTTCATTCAAAACAACAATAATGCTAGCAAAAACAGGTCACAAGTTGCATATTATTCCTAAGAAAGTTCCAGCATGAAATCTTACTTCATCTGTATAACTATAATAATTACTGGTACATATGGTAGAGAATAGTAATAGTGAGGGGGCAGTGCTGGTGGATGATGACATGGATTTGCACGTTTGGAACACTTACTTCATCACCTCCTAATGTAATCTGACATTCCAAACAATTATGGCATGAGCAAGATAGCCAAAGCTTGGGTTCAACAAATTCTAATAGATCGTGTGCACATAGTATGACAATCACTGCCAGCACTAATATGGTGTTTGGGATTATTAAATAGTGTTCTCACCAGATCTTGCAAATATATATATCACGTCCATGCTGCAGCTTCTAGTAGATGCAAATGACCTTCCTGTGAGTAGCTAACTGGAGCTGCCTAAATCCACAAAAGTATACAGCGGTGAGTCAGTTCACAAGAATATGAAACAATAAGACCAACGATTTTGCACTGGCCCAAAGTATCGAACTCGTGGTGTGCATAAAGAAATAGAGTGCTAACTATTGTAACCTGCCATCGATTGGCAGAAACAAATTCAGCAAGTTCTTACTATGATAAGCGGTCGTTGATTGGCAAGAACAAATTCAGCCAGTGAATCCATCACGGTGAGGTGGTTGCTGCTGGTGCTGAAACTGAAAACATAGGGGATGCGCGCGGGCAAAGCCGCCAGGGACCACCCGTTCAACACGGATGATGCACTCATGCCAGCGCCGCGCGGCTGGACCGGATCACGTCAGTCGACAACATGGGGCTCTTTATGGACAATTTCACAAACACATTGCATACAAGACGAGATGCTGGAGAAAAAAACGACAGCTTAGGGTGGTGCTAGGGCTTACCAGCGTCTTGGCTCCAGCCGTTCGGGACGGGGCGGAAGTTGGACCACTTGGAGGAGTTTGCCTTGCCGAGGATGGTGGCAGCGGCGGCGCGGAGGCCGGCCGTCACGCCGGCGTCACGACAGACGACGGAGCCGAGCAGCGCGAACGACCTGGCCGTCATTTTCAGCCGGTCCCGCGTCACGATGTTGTCCTTGAGGATGGGGACGCCATGGAGCGGCCCGCAGTAGCGGTGGCTAGAGGCGCGCTCGCGGTGTCGGCGCGCGCGCGCCGGCTGCTGGAGCGCGTCGGAGTTGACCTCGATGACGGCGTGGAGAAGCGCGTTGAGGCGGGTGATCTTGCCCTGGGGACGAGCGACCAGGGCTGAGGCACTGCCGCACCGGCGACGTCGCCTGGGCTGCAAGGGATTGTGCCGTCGGCCGCGGCGGGCCCCGCCATCCGCTGTGGAGAAGCTGCGAAGACTGGAGAGATTGGGTCGGTATGTACAGGGAAGGAGTCAAGGAGATGAGATGGGTTTTGTTCTCTGTTAGGATCATAACTGCTTCCGAGAGTGGAGAAGAAAACCCGGCAAATTGAGGGAAGAAGCGTACGAACACAAAATTTTGGAGCAAACCCGCGGCAAAATCAGTTCGTTTCTGTTTTTCAGGCACAAGAGAGCTAGATTGATGGAAATCTGACAGGGTGGACCTATAAAGAAATAAATTAGTAGTAGTTTTATTTTTTTTATAATGGAATAGAATAATTAGAAATAACTTTTTTTATTAGTAGTAGTTTTATTTGGAATGCTATAAAGTTTTAACAATTTTGTACGCACCTTATCAGTAAATTAGTTTATCCATGTTAATGAAACAAAATCTTCCCCTCTATATCAAATAATAGCCTACCACATTTTCACATACGGTGCTATTTATAATGTGTGAAAAATAAAATTTTACGAAAAAATATACATATCATTTTTTTTATGTAATATGACGAAGGAGAATGGAAGGAGGCACATAGTGATAATATCTAGTTATTCCTTACAGCAATGGCAGCGGCTGGCGACGCTATCTAGGCACAAACGTATAGAGGCTACTTGTACATAAATAACCAGAAAAATAAACAAGCTTGTATATGGGATGGACAATTAACTTCGTATCAGCAGCAATTTTATTAATTTTCTAAAGAATTGAGAGGGTACTTTGATAATGAAATTTAAGCCAAAATATGCGAACCACAAGCAAGCTTCATTTAACTTGTAAAAATCATCTTCCATTAAATGCTGTATTTGTAGCCACGTGGCTTCCCTAGCTTACACGTAGGACGCTGAAGACATAAGGCTGACTTGAAGGGCTGGTGCAGCTATGATTGATTGTGAAAAGCATAGGAAGTAAGGCAGCGTTCGTTTACAGGACATTGAGGAGAAAGCACATCGTTTTTCGTGCGCACGCTTCCCAAACTATTAAACGGTGTGTTTTTTACAAAAATTTTCTATTGTAAAATTGCTTTAAAAAATCATATTAATCCATTTTTGAAATTTAAAATAGTTAATACTCAATTATCATGAGCTAATGGCTCACTTCGTTTTGCGTATCTTTCCAATCTCCTCAATCTCCTTCTCCTCAAACACACCCTAAGTAGTGATGAGATGTTTGGACTCGCACTTAAGCTATTTATGAAGATAGCCAGACTCAAATAGGCCAATAGACGAGGAACCAATTGAGACAGTAGAGCATGGTAAATTCAAATAACATAGAATTAAATTAATGGATGTGTTTACCATTTAATACGTTTGATCAAGAAAATATATAATGTTTTAGACAAGTTCCAACTAAATTATTATAACTTTAAATATAAATGAAAATGATAGTTTGCACACATAACAAATGATACATGTACATTTGTTTTGAAATTAATTTCTTAATCTCATAAACTTATTATATTTCTATAAATTTATATTTTATAAAAGAATTGTGATCAAACTTCCATCTCAAAAACAAGAATGTAGAATTAAATCTCATGTTATATATGTAAACAAAATCAAAATTACCTTAATTTAATTCTTACGTGTGGACCAATTTTTTTAACTTATGGGCTCTCGTAGTTTTTTGAAAAAGAAATACCGTACTAGTTTTTATGAGCAATTTACATGAAAATACATCCCGCCAATCTCGATTTTCCGTCCAGAGACTGCCGCCAAAATTTCACATCTAACGAACCGGCTAATTTATCTCCACATCTTCAGTTCATGATATAATAAGCCCCAACACTAACTACCCCATCACCTCCTTAACTCTAGGTGGAACCCACGATTCATCAGTCATCACCCGAGCAACCGAGGTGTCTGACCCGCGATTTTGGAAATCGAAAATCTTCTGTATTTATCAGTATCAATCCTTGGATCAGTAGTTCGTACACACACATAGCCGAATCATAACATATCACGAATGAATTCACGCTAAGAGAGTTAAATGCCTACATTAGGGTCAAGTAGGCCAACAACTATCAGAGAAACAACAGCGGAAGATAAAATAATACAAGGGCCCGGTTGACATGCCACAAGCAGTCGACTGGGAAACGAGACCTAGAATGGAACCGCACTCCGATCAACTTGTTAGGTACGCAAGCGTACTAACAAGGGCTTCTCTTCAACACTCTGCTAAAAGATATATATAGAGCAACAATGAGTACAAAAGTACTCAGCAAGCCACCACACAAATGCAGTAATATACAGGATAATACAAGGAGTGGCTATGGTTACTTTGTATAAAGCTGAGTTTTCAAATATCATTTCACAAACCAAAAACCTAGCATAAACTAATCAAGTTTTAACTCCATTGTTCATTTAACAGCGACGGTTCTGTTTACCATCCATTGTGTTTCCAAGGATAGCTTCCCGCCACTGGTCTTCATGGTTTTCTGGGGGTCTACCCCTTCTCGCTTCTCGAGAAGTTGTTCCTTCAGCACAAAATCATCATGCATATCCCATCCCAATCAAATTAAGAATTTAGAGTCTAGCCAAGTGTAATACATGCCCCGGTGCTCAATAACCGCGAGCACGGCTATTCGAATAGATTGGTTTACTCACACTGCAGTGGATATACATTTTACCCGTACTCCGTGACTTGCCCAACACATGAGCCTACGTCCCAATGAATGAGACTTGCCACGGCAAAGCCTTTGAACAACCTCACTTTGGCAGTACCCGCTCCATGAACTTTAGTCCTCATGCACTCTAGGCGTCCAAGGTTTCTAGCAGTGAGAGGAGTTCTGGCGCTCCCTGTGGACCCCCGTTTTTATAACAGGAATCAATCGTGTAAACAGTACCATTTCCCTGGATCAAGTAGTCTGGTACACACGAATTCATAGCTGAAATAACCAGTGCACATACACGAGTGTCTAGCACGAATTATTACATCAATAGCCCGCAGGCATAGTCTTAAGTCATCGGACCGAGAGGTCCGGAATACATCCAAAAACAGAAATAGATAAGGCAGCGGAATCAAGGCAGCGGCACGCCATTGCCACAGGCAACGACCGTAACTAAGACCTATTGAGCACCTTCGTCTTCATCACCCTCCTGGTAATAGGCATAGGGATCCTCCGAAGCTTCATCTCCGGCCTCTGATTAAGTTTATATTTGCAAGGGTGAGTACCAACCGTACTCAACAAGTCACCACAGCAACAGTGCACATGATAAAGGGGTATTCAAGGAATGGCTATGGTTCTTTTGCACAAAGCAAGTTTTGTAATTCTTTTCACAACCTAAGACCTAGCATAGACTGATCAAATTTTAGTACCAGTGTTCATATTAAACAATGACGGTTCTGTCCACCATCCATTGTGATCCCAAGGATAGCTTCCCGCCATCGAGTCGTCATGGTTTTCTGAGGACGTCCACCTTCCCTCTTCTCAGGAAGTGGCTCCATCAGCATAGAAATCATCATCCACATCCCATCCCACACAAGTTAAGAATTTAGAGTCTAGCCAAGTGTAATACACGTCCCGATGCTCAATAACCGCGAGCACGGCTATTCGAATAGATTGGGTTTACTCACACTGCAGTGGATGTACACTTTACCCGCACTCCGCAACTGCCCAACACATGAGCCTTGTCCCAACACATGAGACATGTCACGGCAAAGCTTTTCGATAACCTCGCATTGGCAGTACCCGCTCCATGAACTTTACATCCTCATGCACTCTAGGCGTACACAGTTTCTAGCAGTGAGAGGAGTTCTGGCGCACCCGGGAAGGAAAGACTCACACAAGCATTAGGTTATAATTATGTTTAAATTCTCACATGGCAGTCCTACCGATGGCGACACCACTGTAGACACCCGCCTCGCTGTTCTACCAATGACTGCCCCACCGTAGAGCCCCTGCCTCACACATCGAGAAACCACTATGCATGGATACTGCCTCTGCTCAGCTATCTATTCCGCTAGGTCTATACCCATACGAGAAGTGCGGTTGTACGGGGGTCGTTTCATGCTTAACTTCATGGCTCGGTCCTTAATTGACCGGGGACGGTACTTGCCTTTACCCGGATACCACCCAAATCCTCCGTCCGCCCTAGTCAAAAACAGTTGTTTACTTTTATTTCTCTTTTCATAAATCATGTCATCAACATCATGACAATGTGGCGCTCATGTCTCCACATGCCGCATCTCAATTACCTTCCCAAAGGTAATTGCCCAAGCATAGAGCATTTTGATAATTATGAGTATGCATGATTCTAGAATAGCGTTGCTAAGCAATTGTCATAGTTGACTAGGGACTCATACGTAAACATGGTTACGAAGGAATATGGGGTAAACAATAATCAAGGCATGGCATAATCACAAGTAGGATGTTTATCATTGCATGCAATTTTATTTGTAAACAAAAACAATTTCGCAATTGGGATCAACATGTTCAAAGAATAGTGATGACTTGCCTTGCTCAAAGTCCTGCGGGTCTTGACCTTCGCTTGGATCAGCAGCTTCCTCGGGCTCTATAGTTACGTGCGAAAATGGATTTGAATTCGGTTAGAATTCAATAAAAATCCAAGTAAATCCAAATGAAAGTCGAGTGCGAAAGTCGATTCTTTTATATTGACTTTAGTATTCGCGAACTACGGCAAGCCCATTTTCGGTGTAAATTATTTATGAGTATAATTATTTTGTTGTCCTAAGTTTTTTTTAATTTAATATTCCTGAGTATTATATCCGTATAATACGTTAGCAATTTCTATCGCGAGCTAAATATCGGACAAAATCCTAGAAACTAGTATACGATTTAATTTAGTCCATGACTAAATGATTAAGTATAATAAACGTCTAAAATTCCTAGTGATTAGATCCGAACTTCTACCGTAAATCGATCACTTCTAGATATTACCCAAACTAATCTATAATAATCTATAAGGATTCGTTCATTTGTTTTAATTATTGATTATATTTAAATTATTACCACGAATTGATTATTTATAGTGACTACCAAGAATAACCCATAATTTATATTAAATTTTTGCAATCCTACGACAGGAAATTATTCTATAATTTAAATTCTAATTTCTAAATCTTCTACACTTTCCTAATTTCCCTCTATTTATACCATTATTATTATTTATATTTATTTATTATTATTTTTAGATTATATTTATTATATTTTTTTTTATTTATTTCCTCTTTTTTTTTCTCTCTTTTCTCCCTTCTTCTTTTCTCTCTTTTCTCTCTCTTTCTCTTTCTTTCTTTTCTTTTTTTTTCTCTCCTCTCTTTCTCTCTTTTCCTCTCCCGGCCCTTCCCTTCCTCTCTCTCTCGGCTCTCTCACTCTCTCGGCTTGTGCTCCCCGGTGACATCGGCGGCGAACCGAGGGGGGGGGCTTACCGACGGCGGCGGCGGCGACGACGACGGCGACGGCGGCGCAAGTCGCGGCGCGGTGTGGCGGCACTGAGGGCGGCGGCGCGGCGGCTCAAGGCGGGCGGCGCGGCGGCTCAAGGCGGGCGGTGCGGCGGCGCGAGGGCGGCGACGCGGCGGCACGAAGGCGGTGGCTCGGTGGGGAGGGAAGAGGGGAGAAGGAGGGAGATGGGGTGGGGGAGAATGGAGAGGGGAGGGAATTTATAGGGGAGGGAGGGGGAAGAAGAGGGGAAGGGGGGGCGGCGGCTATGGCGTCGGCGGGATGGCGCGGCGCGGGGCTCGAGGAGCGGCAGCGGCGCGGCAGTAGCGGCGGCACGGGGCTCGGGGGCGCGGCGCGGCAGGTGATGCGACGCGCGATGGTGATGGCGCGGCAGCGGCGATGGGACGTTGACGGCGACGGCGACAGCGGCGACGCGACGGGTGGTGAGCGAGCGGCGTGGCAGGCGGGGCGACGCGACGCGCGTGGCTGCACGGGGCTCAAGGGCGCGGCGCGGCAGCGGCGCATGGCGACGGCGAGGGGACGGCCGCGCAGCGGCGAGCGGCGCGGCGGGGATGGCGACGGTGCGCGGCGGCTCGGGGCGCGAGGCGGTGCGGGCGCGACGCGACGGCGACGGGACGGCGGCAGCGGCGAGCGGCGCGGCGGGGATGGCACGCGCGCGGCGCACGGGGCTCGGGGCGCGGCGCGGCGCGGCAGCGGGTAGGGTTAGGGTTAGGGGACCGCGTCGAGCACTTGGCGGGCAATGAACAGTGCCGTTTTCCAATTTTTCCTTTTTCTTTTTTTTATTTATTAATATTTTATTTTTTTATTATTATTTTATTATTATTTTTTTATTTATTTATTATATAAATTTGATTCTAAAATTCCTAATATTTGCATATATAATTCTTACCCAATATTTGTGTTATTCCCGCTAATAAATTCATCCTAAATTAATATTGCTCACATTTTTATATAATTTATTTAAATCTTAATTTAGTGTTAGTTCCATTCCATCGTATTTAAATTTAATTGATACGAGTAGGTTTGCGATAATATCGGTCTAAATTGATTGATTTAGTTCTTTTATTCGAAATCTCCAAACTCCGAAATCGAAATTCAATGGGACGGCGAATAAAATCGGCATGATGCAATTTATTTTAAAAAAAAAAATTAAAAACCCGAACTTCTAGAGTTTTGATTTGTAGGTCGAATTTTCAGGGTGTTACACTCCCGGGAAGGGAAGACTCACACATGCATTAAGTTAGGGTTAAGTTAAGGTTTACACATGGCAGTCCTACTAATGGCGACACCACTGTAGGCACCCGCCCTTTGCGGTCCTACCAATGGCTGCCCCACCGTAGGCCCCTGCCTCTCACACACATCAAGAAATCCACTACGGCTTGGGTACCGCCTCCGCTCGACTATTTACTCCACTAGGTCTATACCCATACGAGAAGTACGGTTGTACTGAGGTCGTTTCATGCTTAACTTTATGGCTCGGTCCTTAATTGACCAGGGACGGCACTAGCCTTTACCGGACACCACCCATGTCATCTAGCAGCCCCAGTCGAAAATATTTGTTTAGTTTTAACTTTCTTTCACAAATCATTTCATCAATGTCATGGCAATGTGGCGCTCATGTCTCCACATGCCGTATCTCAATTACCTTCCCCAAGGTAGTTGCCCAAGCATAAAGCATTTGATAAATATGAGAATGCATGAATCTAAATTAGCATTACTAAGCATTTGTCATAAGTGACTAGGGACTCATACGTAATTATGGGTAAAAGGGAATAATGAGATAAGCAATAATCAAAGGCATGGCATAATAACAAGTAGGATATTCATCACTGCATGCAATTTTATTTGTAAACAAAACAATTTCACAATTGGGATCAACATGCTCAAGGGATGGGGTGATGACTTGCCTGCTCAGGATAGTTCTTATTCTTGATATAATCTTGATCAACCTTCACCTTCTGGAAGCTGCATACGTTGCCTCACGACTAACCAATAGACAAATTCTATAATACGTGAGAAAAACCAATATTCAAACAACAAGCAAATATGCACAAGCAAAACATAATTGTTAGGGTTGAACCTAGGGCTGTTCATACTACTCGTGTTTGCTAACAGATAATCTCTTAATCATTCTTATTGTCATGGTGGCTTATTTAGGAGCTAATCATCGTAATATAAATGGGATACACATTTTGCTAATCTGTGGTTTAGTCTAGCTATTGGCTTATGGAAGGAATCTGCTATGAAGGTAAACTGGTCAGGTCCCTAAGGCTATAGTATGGTTATGTGGATGGGGAGATTTAGGATAAACCATATCATCACCATGATTCATCTACATTATTATTTTATCCATAAAGCTATTATTCGAATTATTCACATGATGTATATATGTGGATTTTATTCATTTTCATAAAAGTTTGACAATTATGCGCTCTGTATTTTAGATTTGTGGGTTAGTTAATGGATGCCAACCGAATTATTCCACCTGATACAACATTGGTGTCACGCCCAGAAATTTAGCCCAAATTTTCAAACTATTTTGTGTATTAAATCCCTGTCCAGGACCAGCCAGGGTACACAAAACGACAAGTAATAAACAGATCCAAACGTAAATAAAGCATAAAATACTTACAGAAGAGGCTCTTAGTCCTCGCACCCAAAAGAAACGACAGCAGCGGAAAAAGGCGATCCTAGCGGGGCTTTAGCTCCACTCCACAGGCAAAACTCAACTGAGATCTGAGCCTTGGTCTTCTAACTTCGTCTTCAGCTCAGAAGCACTACACTTCTGAAAAGGGGGAATAATAGCAAGGCTGAGTACAACCACCATACTCAGCAAGCCACACCAACGATGCAGATGTGCAAGGGAAAAACAAGGACGGTTTGTGGCTATTTGCATAAAGGCGGTTGTAAAACATTTTATTGAGCAAAACAGTAAAACTGTTGAGTAATTAAAGTAACATTAAATCTCCACTGATCAACGCTACACCACGTTGAACAGGCCCAACCAACCCACCTGAACTACAGTGCATTGAGTCAATTTATTAAGGTGGGACTAATCACGGTGAATCTGGTCAACCGCACATAACCGGGGGTACGGCTATTCGAATAGTTTTACTCTGATCAGAGGTGTACAACTGTACCCACAAGACACAGCCCCACGACACGTTTTCGTGCACCGACATGCCACCACGACTTACCGGAAAGAGGCCGTGACAGGACCTTTCGCATAACCCCATCTAACCAAGCACACCATACCTCAGGTTTCACCCCCACTCCTCGCAAGGCAGCGAGCAGTCCCCTCTTGTGCCTAGGTGAATCCGGAAGCCGTATAGGCTGTCACAGGGCCCATCCAAACTCCATCACGCTCACCCTTGCCTGGATGCGTCAGCTAGAGGAAAGCTACACTACAAGCCCAGCCATTGCCCACGCTGGCTTGTGGTAAGTACGATAAGTTCTTCCAGGGCATCCGCGAACCGGTCCTTAATTGCCATGGGTGCGACTAGCAAAACCATGCAGCCACAGCCCACCATTTAGTCGCATTTTAGTTGGATAATTACGGCCATGAAGCATGGCCAGATGTCTCGAGCACGCAGCTCATTCTAATACTAAAAAGGTCTAATACTGCAATTATCCCATCAACTGAGCTAGTGGTAATTAAGCATGGCTAAGCATATAGTTCTAGCTAGGTCACATAAGTAACATGAGCTAGTCGATTTATTACCCAAGGTTGACAAAGAACAGATATCAAGTAAACATGGCACAAGCGAGCAGATAGGTAATACCCAGATCCCATGTAATTAGCAAAACATGCATATTTATTTGCAAACGGTAAAACATTTATAAATTGGGATAAACATGCTCAAGGGGAATGTGTGACTTGCCTTGCTTCTTCAAAACAATCTTCCGAACTCTTTTCCTCGCGACCGCGGACTTCCGAAACGACGGATTCTACACGCTGGCACACAAAATGAGGAAAAACTCTAATAAACACCAAGAAAACAGTTCATAAAAAGTAAACAAACATGTAGAGCTCAATTTTAGATGAATTTTGCAAGTTGAATGGCCCAATTCGGAGTTCGAATGAATTAGATATGAATTTTAGAAGTTTTGAGCCATTTAAATGGATTTCTATAATTAATACCAATTTATTGCGCAATTATTAAATATTTTTCCAAAGGAAATGATAAGCGCTGACGTCAGCAAGGGGAAGGGCGTCGACAGGTGGGCCCCACACGTCAGCGGGTCAAAGGGGGTGGCTCACGGTGGACTCGGTCCACCGCAGCACAGGCACGCGGGCGCACCATGTGGCGGCCACAACGGCACGGCGGGGTGAGGTGGCAAAGGCATGGCGCCGAGGTGGCGCCACGGGGGACACCGGCGCGGGCCAGGGCCACGTGGACGGCCCGGATCGCCCCGAAGGGGATCGGGCGGCCATGGCTAGCAGGAGCGGCAAAACGCGCCGGCCGACCGACCGGGGAGCGGCGGCGAGCAGCCCAGAGGTCGCCGGTGACGACCACCGGCGTGACGGCATGCGCGGGAGGCAGCGGAGGGAGGCGACGACGCTTCGGCGGCTGGCGACGACGGCGGAGGGGCGGCTGAGGATCTGGATGACCTAGGGAAGATGGTAGAGAGATTAGGGTGGGGAGAGGTGGCCCGAGGCGGTGGGAATCGCTGGCTGGAGAGGAAAAAGAGAGAATAAGGGCTCACCGGTGTGCGAGGGGAGTGGAACAGCCACGGCGACCGAGGAGCGGCGATGCTGGCGACAGCCACGGTGTGGCCCGGAGTGGTTGGGAGCGGCGGCACTCGGTGACCGAAGGTGGCAAAACGGCGGCGGCCTCGGGTTCGTGGTGGAGAGGTGGTTGCGGCGGCGTGTTGGGGAATTGGAGCGGGGGCCGGCGTGCGGCGCGAAGCGGCGGAGCTGATGGTGGTGGCGGTGCGGCTTGAAGTGGACGGGAACAGCGGCAAGCGGCGGCCGGAGGCGGCAAAAGAGTGGCGGCCTCGAGCTTGATGGTGGCGCAAGTGGCGCGGCGTTGACTAGGGCGGCGCCAAGGTGCGGTTGGAGAGCTCCGGCGGGCGGCGGCGCACGCGAAGGGCGGCGGCCGGCAAGGAAGGGGAAAGGGAAAAAAAAGAGGAGGGAGGAGGGTCCTCACCGAGGGGCGCCGACGAGGGAGGCAGCCGGTGGAGCTCGAATCGGAGGGAGGACTTGGGCCAAAAATGGCCCAAAGCAAAGGAGAGGGATTTATTTGTTTTCTTTTTATTTTAATTAATTAAATGAACTTTGTGACTTTAAAATTATTTCTTGAGCTCCGAAAATTCACGGAAAAATCCGGATAGTGTATTAGGGCACAAAGAATATTACAAAATATTCCCGACCAATGATTTTTAAAGGAAAATTTTAATTCTCCCATTATTTCGCTTGATTAAATTGCTTTAACTTTTATTTAATTTCTAGAAAATGTATTATTAAATGATTTTTAATGCCGAACGAAAATCGAGGCGTTACAAATGGTTAATTAATTTCGTATAGGTGACTAAATCATGCTAGCTCTATTATTATTTCTCATAAACAAGTCAAATACTCATCTATGTGTATTCGTATTTTATTTACATAATCACAAGGCTAAACTTGATTTAAAATAACGTATAAGTCATGGGTTTAATTATATGGCCATCGAATATTAAATAGTACTAATATTTTCCTATACATCCATTCATTTGAGACATCACTTATACTTAATTTACATGGTTGTTACTGTGAAAAAAAAACATGCTAGAAACAAATATTATTACATCTACTCTACTCTACAATACCAATTTTATTTATTAGCATATTTTTAAGGTGATCATAATCTAATCAATTGATATTAATTATTTAATAATTATAAATATATTTTATTAAATAGTGAATTATATACCATTGGAAAGCTTATAAATTTAGATGAATTTAGGTTCAAGTTTCACTCAAATCCGAGTTGAAATGAATAAGTTATGCTAGTTTAAATATTCAAATTCGAGTAATAACGAAACAGTACTGTTCATATCCGATTTATTTTGATCCGAAACCTATCGACAGCTCAGAGTCACTGACGGGTGGGGTCAGGGGTCTTATTATCTTTTCTACCGAATTATTTTTGTTAGAGAAAAATAGGGAGTGGGCCCGGCTTGTCAGTGGCTCGGCTGCTCTCTTTCTCTCTCTCGTTCTTTTCCCCATTGTCTTCTACCTCCGGCCAGGCAGCAACGAGGCGGTGCGGCTCCGCAGGGCGCGGCGGGTACGGGGCCGGGGCGGCACGGCGGCGGCCAGGGAAGTCACGGAGGAACTCCGGAGACCCACTGGCTGCGGCGGTGGCGCTTGGAGGGACGGGGCGCATGGCCGCCATGGCTGCGCCATAGCCGAGCTCGGCTGCAAGTGGCTAGGACGACAGGAAGGGTTTCCGACCAAATTGATGAGTGCGTGAGCATCTACGGCGTACGGGGGTTCCATTTTGTTAGCTAGATAGGAAGGGGGGGCCTCTTGGGTGGTCTGTCCACGATGATCCCGTCGGCGACGTTCGCAGGTGTTCGACGTGTGCTCCTCGGCGTCCAGTGGCTACCCGGCTTCCCCAATGGCGACGGCGGCAGCAAGACTCCTCCCCCCACTCCCTCCAACATCCAGCTCCGGCCGGGGAGCCCGCAATGTGATCTCTAGTGGTGGTGAGAGTGTGATCACAAGGTGTTCGATGAAATGCATACGAGAAGAAGGCTGAGGCATTTTATTGGGGGCTTAGCTTAGGATGCAAGCAAACCATGGGGATAAGATCACCAGCACATGCCTAGGCGAGCTAGAGTACTAATGGCTATCAGATAAGGGTAAAGGGAAGAGATGACGCGGCTAAGTTCTTATCCTCTTCACCATTAAGTCTCTGTGGCTTAATCATGTGCCTATGGCCATAGTTTGCAATGTTTTAGCCCTAGCTGGTGGAGGAGGCCCCATTTTATCCACTGGACACAAAGAGGGCGACGGGAAATCATTGCCGGTGGATAAGACGACAGACGTGGCGACGGCGATGCGCACATGCGAGCGGTGGCGGCGTGGCGGCTTGGTGAGGGCGGGTTTTCAGGGGTAGGCGGTTTAGGGCGGTTGGCTAGGGCTGGGGTGACGCGGGGCGAGGTGGAAGCCGTTATCCGTCGATCGGTGACGACGCGACGGGCGACGAGTTGGCGATAGCGCGACGAGACGTATGGCGCCGTGTTTCCTGGAGGGAATCCGGGCGCGGTTGGAGACCGGGATTCGCGGCGGAAGAGCGGCCTTGGCGTGGCACGGGCCTTGGCGCGACACGGAGTTAGGGCGTGGCACGATGCGGCTGCGGCCCAGCGCGAGGCGCGCGGACGCGAGCGGGGATGCGGTGCGACGCACGGCACGCAGGCGTGGTGCTGCGCGGGTGGATTGGCGCGGCTAGGGTTGGGGCGGATGCGGTACACGGCGTGAAGGAAAGAAACCGTGCGCGTGTGTTGTCTGGCTTGGCTGGAACCCGATCGAGCAGATGGGCGGCAATGAATAGTACCGGCTGGAAAATAAAAGAAAAAGGAAGGAAAGGAGAAGGGAAAAATGGAAGGGTGGCATAGTTTAGTTGCAAAATGGTTAGGTAAATTTGTATTTTCACCAATGCATTGGTCTACAATATCAAGTGTTCAAAATGTGAATTTTTTCCAAAATTATTAATAACCAATATTTAAGATTTATTATAGATTCTACAATTTCCTCCTAATGAGACAATTACAAAGACAGTGATATATGTACTTCATTTATTCGTATGAGCGAATTCTATACCATATGGGCTTAATGTGATGTTTTGATAATATTGTAATCATCCAATAAGGTTACTTTATTGATAGGGCTCTATTTATTCATACGAGTATTATCCCCGGTGTACTCATATTTCGTGGGACATCACAAAGGACTGTTATAAATATTAATTTAACTATTCTAGGGGAACATTCCTATAGAGTCATTGTAGTGGCGATTATTTCATGTGAGTTGGTGCTATGAAAATATGCCTAGCAAACTAGATTTAGTTTTTGTGTTCCTATATACTGAGGATGACATCAAGCTATCAACATGGTTCAAGTATTTATTATTTGATCTGTAATTTATATCCCAGAAATTGAATAGTTAACTTGTACTCCATTTGGCTTTGCTTTCATGTGCACTAGCATTTATAGGGTTCATAATTATCTTGTTATTGATTATTTAGATGTACACTTTAGTTTCAATGTTTTATTGTGACAATTTATAGTTTGGCAAGCAATAGCAACTATAACATCCAACATGATGCAAAAGTTTTAAAAAGTTCAAAATTTTAGTGATTTTTATTGTCAGGAATTTTCAGAATGTTACACGAGGTCTGTGCTTCCCATCTACTGTAATCTGGTATTCTCAACTACTCAGATCTCGGCGACGAGAAAGGGGACGGCTCGTCGCAGCCCCCACGGTGGCAGGTGGCAGGGGAGAAAGGGGAGTTTTCGTCGGTGGAGCGACATCGATCTCGTCAGGTGAACCGTGAGCGATGTCGAGGGACTATAGACCCCGGCGGCATCGGAGGAAGGGGGGGAAGGAGTAAAGTGCTCAGCCGCACACGCTGGCTCTCCCCAGAACTGGCCATCTATCTAGCCTGTCTCACCCATCCCTTTCTTCATGGTATTTGCAGGATGCAAGATCGAGACACATCTGATTGCTGGAGAGTCGAGACACGTATGATTGCTGCATCGTTCTCGTGTACGCATGGTGAGCACATCACAAGAACCCAAAGGAACCCTTTTTGTGGTTTATGTACTGTCTGACTAAATTCTTCTTCAGTAAGAGTGGATGGCTTGTTCTCTGTCACAGATATGCACATCATGTGTTTGAAAAGCTTCACTGTGTACAGTTGCATGCCAGCTCCGTAAAAGGAAAATTTTGTCCTTAGACAGATTATTGATGTTTTCTTCACACCTCTCCATACTTTATCTGATCACGTGAAATTGCAAAATTCTTATTGCCAACATGATCATTCACAAAAAAAAAAACCTAAATCTGTGAATTAGTAGTGCTTATTGCTTTCAGCTTCATGCACGCATTGGGTGATCACCATCAACAGAACAGCTTTTTATGCAGCTAGCCAGTATTTTCAAGGGGATTAAGTTGTTGACTCCGACAAGCAGGCAGTATATATGGACCGATTTGTTCGATAAAATCCAGAGTTATGTCTGATCATTACTTAAAGGTCACAACAGAGGGCCAAAAGAGCAAAACCAATATAATACGAGTTGATTTCTTATTGCAAAAAAAAAAATGTTGACTTAGTTTGATAAAACACTAGCTTTGAAGAATATTTTGGATCAGCATGTTGTGGTTTGTGCATGAAAGTTCAAAATAACATGTGCTATATCTTTAAATTCTGGGAACGAAATCTTAAGCTACTATTCTGCATGTCATCTATTTTCTTCCATGACTTGTTAAGTAAAACAGACATATTATTGTCTAATGATGTTCTGAGACAAGAAACTAACACTGCAGCTTTAAGTGTAGAGAATGAGGCAAAGCAACTCTATATCACTATATGTGACTGCTCACAAGATTGTAAAGATGGACCCACAGGAGAAGAACTCACAGAGCACATGTCACAGCCTGATTTTCGTTTTAGGGTTTATAAATTATTTAATAAATTGTTAATAGAATTTATATTAAATGTTCTCGAATTTACAAGTGAAGTTAAATGTGGGAAATAAAATTTTCTAAATATAAAGCACGGATGGATTTAATTTTTATTAAATTGTCCATGATTAATTATACTCTCTGAAATTTTCTCGGATTTTTCAGAGCTCAATTCCTAAATGATACAAAGAACAGTTCAGTAATTATTTAATCATTAATGATCTAATTATCATTGTTAAGAGCTTGTCTTTTTTAAAAATCCGTAAATTATAAATTGTTGTTTAAAAGGAATTATTAGAAATGATCTTAAAAGCCTAAAAGAGAAGATCTAATTTTAATTTGTTAAATCTCAATATAAAAGTGGGCCAGATAAAATTTTATTAAATACTTTGTTTGATTCTATAGTTTCTAGATTTTTCTGGGATTTATTTGAGCCAAGGAAGTATTTTTAATAAATGAAATTACATTTCATGAATAATTTAAATTGAAAAAGCTTTAAAAATCTCTCTTTTAGCTTTGGGCCGAAAGTCGGCCCAAAACCTTCTCTCTCTCTCCCTCGGCCTAGTCGGCCCAAGTCGGCCCGAGACGCCGCGCGCGCGCTGCCGCCGCTCTCCTCTCTCTCCCGCCGACAGGTGGGTCCCACCTGTCAGGGTCGTCGTCTTCCTTCGGCCGTCGCCCGCCCGAGCCCTAGCCGAGCGCCGCCGCCGCCGCCCTTCCAAATTCGCTCGCCCCTTTCCATCTCCGGTTGAATCAATAGAGGGGAATTGATCCTCAGGATCCCCTCTTCCTTTTCTCTTTTGGAATCGTCGCCTACTTCGTTTGGAAATCGCCGGATTTGATCTCGAATCGGATTCGTCTCTCTCTCCGAACCCTAACTTTCCATCGCCGCCGCCAGTCGCCGTGGGCCTTCGCCGCCGCCTCTTAGCCCCTATTTAAGGACCCCCGGTATCTCCGCTACCCGTCGCTGCCCTCGCCTTAGCTCGCCGCCGTCTGTAGCGCCGTAGCCTCGTGAGCCTGTGCGCCGCAGTCACCGCCGTTCATTCAGCCGAGCACCGCCGTCGCTCCGGTCGTCGTCGTCGCTCGGGAAAGGCACCGTCGTGATCGCCAAGCCGTCGCTGACCTCGTCCGCCTCTCCGTTGTCGTCGTCAAGCCGAAGGTCGCCGCCGCTCTTCCTCGTCGCCGTCGTCGTCTGGTCACCGTCCGCCGCCGTTCGTGCCTCGGTAAGGTTTGCCTCGACGCCCGCATCGTGCTGGTGCCCTCCGTTTGCGCCGTCTCACCGCCGTTCGCCGTCGAGCATGGGGTGCCGGAGCCGCCGCCGGCGATGACGTCATCGTTGACGTCAGCGCCACGTCAGCCGTAGACCCATGGTGGATCGGATCGATCTCGGCCGTTCGTTTGGCTTAGATCAGATCACGGCCGTTGGTTTCGTAGACCGTCTCTGTGCACACGGTTTACCGTGGACCGTCCTTGATGACGCAATAAATCCCTTTTTCTTTTCAAAAATAATTCATTATTGCGTCATAATTCAATTAAAATCCACATAAATGATTTAATCTGATTTAATCTTTAAAAATTCATAACTAATTCATCTTAGCTCGGATTTAGTTGGTTCAAGTCTCTAAAGTTGTATAAAATAAAGATCTACATATTAAAATTATCCATAAATAGAATTAAATTTATTTAATTCTTTTTAAATGGGCTTTAATTAGATTAAATCTTGTAAAATTCATAATTAATTCATATGAAGTCAGAATGAGGCCGTTCAAGTCTCATAATTCATCTAAAATTATGATCTACATGTTTTTTTACTTTATATGTATTGTTTATTTGGAGTTTTTTAGTCTTTTTCCTCGTTTTGCGTTTTAGCTTGTCGTTTCCGTCGTTTCGAAGGTTCGTGAGTGCGTCGGAAGTATTCAAGAAGATTTATTGAAGACCGAATATTGCAAGGCAAGTCACACAGATCCCAAACACAATTCCTTTGAGCATGTTGATCCTATATTTAAATTCTCTATTTATTTCAACTGTGCATTTATTTTTGAATGTCACCGTGTGGTGTGAACCTATTCCTTTGTTATGGCTAGTTTGCATTGATTACCCTATTTCTTGATTACCTTGGGTTATTGTAATTTGACTAGTTGAGCTTTATATATTGGTTCAGCTAGATATTAGATATAATTGCTTAGCCATGCTTAGAAACCTTAGCACACTATTGGGATAACTTTTGAATCACTATTATTTAATGATGGCTTAATGATAGCTCACGATGGCTAATCGTGATTGGTTAATTAATTAATGTGCCAACTAAAACTTGATAAAGGTGGGGTTGTGAGCACATGGTTTTAAAAGGTCGTGCTCATGACAATTAAGGACCGGTTCACGATTTTCGGTTGTGAAACATTTACCGTGCCAACCACAAGCCAGCGTGGGCAACGGCTTTACATTTTGTATAGCATGGTTCATTGCGGAGCATCAGACTGAGAAGTGGCGGAGATAAGCCCACGGGGGTCGCTGGGGAGTCCATGCCTTGTTTATAAGGGGGTGACTATGATCCGGGAACGGTGCACTGCTTTGGGTTGTGTTGTACGAAGGGTACTGTCACGATTTCCCCTTTTGCAGTGCTGTGGTGGTACTTCGGGGCATGGTAACATGTGTGGAATCGTGTCTTGTGGGTACAGTGGTACACCTCTGGCCAGAGTAAAACTATTCGAATAGCCGTGCCCGCGGTTATGGGCGGGTCTAACAATGTTTTTCGTGATTAGTCTCACACTTCTCACCATAATAAATGATGATATAACTGGTAATAATTTGATTAGCTCCTGGTTTGGAATGGTACATTCCTAGTTTGGAGATAGATCTGTATAGCCGGGTATGGTTGTTCAGGATGGTTGGGCCTGAGCAATATGGGTGTGCTGTTCAGTGTTGATTAAAATTGATGATTAATTACTCTACTATTTTATAAGTCTCAAATGTTTGATAAATGCTGCTTTTGCAAATGAGCCCTATATTATGCCATTCTTTGGTATCCTTGTGCACTTGTATATTTGCTGTGTGGCTTGTTGAGTATGTCATATGCTCACCTTGCAATAATCAATCAAACCTCAGTAGAAGACAAGTTGCGAAGGAGAAGACGTTTGGCTTATACCCCAGTTGAGCTGCCTGTGGGAGTGGAGCCGGAGCTTCGCTAGACCGTAATTCCGCTGCTGTTTTACTTTTCTTTTGTAAGTATTTACGTTATTATTTTAATGGATTTGTATATTAAATTGTCAGTTTGTGTACCTCGGCTGATTCCTGGACGAGGATTTAATGCACAAATAAGTTCGGAAATTACTAGTGAATTTCTGGGCGTGACAGCACATCATTTGGTGCAAGGTAATTATGGCTGCAGCCTTCTCTGGTTAGTCATTATTATTCTATGGGTATTTTCCAATTTATTGGAGAAATGCTATATAGGAAAAGGTCATAATTACTTTTTATTTTCCTTCACAGATGATTGATAGAAGTTGTACTGTCATTGGCAAGAGTAGTAAGATCTTTTAGAAGTGCATGCTCACATGCATATTGGGAAGTTCTTGTTGCAAAAATATTTGATGTTTAACTGTTGACATATCCAGTGCATATATAGCATATTATGTTTTTGTTCTATGGTGTGTGGCTCCAAAGTTTGATATGTTACCCAATGTATTCGTTCCATTGTAGGAGTAGTAATCATTTATTCTTCTATATGGTGGTGGCGGATACTGATATCCGATTTGTATATCTCAGTCAACTGTAGCTTTCAATGTTAAGAAATGTGCCATTTGAACTATTTTCCTCCATTTTCAACAGCAAACTATGTGATAAATTGCACTTGGGTAGTCCTGAGCTCTGTGTTTTTCCAAAATCTTGTATTACACTATTGCTGATACAGTAAAATAAAATACTATAGACGTTCTACTGTAGTATGGAGGAAATTATTGTGGTGTGTAGGCACGTTTGGAGGAATCATGAAAGCATGATGTGTACAGTCAACACTCCACAAACATGGCGTTAGATAGTTTACTTTAGATGAACTTAAATACTAATGCTTCTTGCTTCAATACATTATTTGATTCTTTGGTGCTACATCGTCTTTCTTCCCCTCTGAAGCAGGTTTGCAAGAATATATTTAAGATGACTGGGACACTACCACGCTGGGTTTCCAATGGTATCAAAGGTTAGTGCCACTCTGTTTTTGGTTGACAGAACAGAGGAGAAAGAACATGAAGCTTAGTAATAAAATGATCTGTCCAAAAACCAATTAGAATTCCCCAGTTTCAGATATATAGAGGATGAAACTATCAGATAATTATATTCTTAACAGGATGATTGATAATCTTGATGAACATTAGTACTCCTAATCTATTTTTCAGGTGGCAATTGGCCTCACTTTAATGCTAGATCTGTGAGCAACTTTTGTTTGTCTTTGAACTAGTTTAGTAAAGTGGTTACAAATCATTGTTTGAAGGAAAACGATAACCGGTAAGACCCGTGTGAAGTACTGCAAGACAATGGACAATATGGCTATGTTGTTTCATGTATGTTCATAGTAGCATTTTATATGCTGAAGTAATATATGGTCAATATTATTTCATTGCAATTGTGAAGTGTAATAATAAATTTCTTATGTAGATTCAAATTATCAGTGGCTGAATTCTGACACTTGAATCCCACTTCAAGATCTAAGGAAGTAGCGAAGGAATTTGCGAAGATGATATAGGAATAGATATATTGCACAATTATCTAGCAGAGCTTGCTGCTGAAAATGTGTACTTTTTTCTTTTTAAAAGATATGCCTATGAATTTCTTTGTTACAAGATGTAAACAATAATTCTGTAAATTTCCTTATTGAAATGCAATATATTATGTGGTAGCGCTATTCCGCGCGCTTGCGCACGGAACATTGTTCCGAGCACCGCATGTCAAGCCCAGTGTCCGCAAAAACCGTGTTCGGTTGCCCACGGTCGTGCCATGTAGATTAGATCTATTTGAATCCGGGTAGTTGTTAAAGATGCGCCTCTGCGTGTAAATCAATTAGTGTCGGATATAGGGACACCTTCTAGCAACCAGTCTTGTGGTAATTGATTTACTGTATAGATAAATTGTGTGAAGGAGTTTGTTGTAATTGATTTACCGCTGCATGTAAAAAATCGATAGTAATCGATTTACTCCGAAAAACGGGGTTCTAACCTAACTCAATTACCGACACGTGTCCCATTCTCTTCTGGTGGTAAATGGATTACTTATTACGTTGGTGGGTTAATTGGGCTCCTTTTCACAGTCAGGCATATGGTAATCGATTTATCGGGGTAGTTAAATTGTTTGCCATAGTTAGTGACCGAGTTTGTTGTAAATGTGTTACTGTTGTTTCTGGATGAGGTGGTTCGCATAATGCAGTAATTGGGTTACTGCCACATTGTAAGTAGGCATTTTCATCGGTAAATGAATTATCGTATTATGGTGATTTACTACGGAAGTTATGACAAGATTGTTTCGTGTTGGCGATCTGGTCGGTTGTTGCCACTGTGTGTGGGTGGGTTTATTCTTTGGCAACTTCACAATTTTGGAGGGGTGCGGTTCCATGCGGTGGGAGGACCAATTGAAGCGCCATAGTGACACCTCCAGCGATGAACTCTAGCGGTGCTCGTTCTGGTGAATTGCCGCCGGCATCTACATCGCCACAGCGTGTGTTAGGTAGTTACACAATGAGCTAGTGTGAGGAGGGGCAGTCGTCTGTACCAGTTGGGGATGATGGCCAAGGAGGAACTCCACCGAGGTGCCCCGGGGATGCGAACCATATGCCACCATCTCTGCGTGAGCATGAGATTTCTACTCCAACACAGCCAGTGGTGTACACCGATGTAAGTAGTAGTTAATATGTTGTTTGTAAGGACAAATTTTTGTGGATGAGCAGATCTATGCTCTATGGCATTTATGCATGCAGTACGGGTGGGTAGTAATAGTTTTACTAAATGCAGTGTAGTGGGCTAGATGATGACATGGTGCCGAAGCAAAATATGGTGTTCAAAGACTATGACAGTGTATATGATTTCTATGAGAAATATGTTTACCATGCTGGGTTTGACGTAAGGAAGAGTAGAACTAAGAAGACTATAAGAGAAATATGTTGCTCCAGGGAGGGACATCATAAATTTCATAAAGGTGATGAATCTGAACGTGAGCGAAACCATAGGACAAAGAAAACTGGTTGCAAGGCATACATGAAGGTGAAAAATGTGATGGTTGATGGTGAGGTGTCGTCTGTTTGTACGATGTTGTTGTGCTTGAGCATAACCACCCACTCACGCCCTCTCTAGCATCGGTAAAGCACATGAGATCCCATAAGCACAGGGATGACACGATAATGGAGTTTGTGAACACCATGCAAGAAAACAGGGTGGCACAGAACAACCTAATTGGAGTGCTTGCTGACATGCATGGTGGACAAGAGAACATCCCATTCACTTCACGCAATCTTGAGAACAGGTTTGTAACCTGCATATGTCATTTGCCGATTGAATTGCATTAAACATCCATACATCGTGGCACCGTGTTGAAATAAATTGTCCTTTGTAATTTGGTTACTAAACAGGAAAGCCGCTAATGTGAGAGCTGAGAATGCAGACGACATAAACAAGCTACTAGAATTCTTTAAGGAGTGCAAGAAAGATAACCCTCAGTTTTATTGGGATGCCCAGCTTGACGAAGATGGTGTTCTGAAGAATTTATTTTGGAGCCATGCAAGTTGCCAGGTGGCATATGCAGATTTTGGGGATGTTGTCACATTCGATACAATATACAAAACAAACATATATGAAATGCCATTGGCAATGTTTGTAGGTTCAAACCACCATCTCCAAAACACGCTGTTTGGGTGTGCGTTGCTTAGGGATGAGAAGGAGTCGTTCGAGTGGTTGTTCAATACTTTCAAGACTTGCATGGCGGATTGGCCGGAACCACGATGCATACTAACAGGTAATGTATTAAGCAAAAAGTGCGATGTTGTGTGGTTACTAGTATGCAATGATATTTGCACTTTACTATTATGGTGAACTTGTGTGGTAAATGAGTAAAATATTTTTACAGACCAGGATGCAGCAATGGCAGCTGCCATACCTCTTGTTTTCAAGAACATCATACATAGACTGTGCAGGTGGCACATACTTCACAAACATGCAGATGCCCTCGCGATTATATTCACCCATCATGAAGATTTGGAGGGTGACATGGAGATTTGTATTGACCAACATATACCCCGATGGAGTTTGAAGGGGCCTGGGCAGAATTTATTGATAAATATGAACTACATGTCGTGGGAACAATGGAGCGGCTGTACGAAATCCGGGAGAAATGGATCCTAGCTTACTTTCGGACAGACTATTGTGGTCGGATGACATCGACGCAGCGGAGCGAGAGCACAAACAGATTGGTAAAGCGTAAGTTTGTTGACCACCAGACAGCGCTGCACCGGTTCGCGCGTAGAATGCTCGATGTATTCACATAAAGGAAGGAGAAGGAGGCAGCGGAGGAGTGGGCTTGCACGGTAAGAAACAATATATGTGCGCATAAACTATCAGCGTGTCACTAACTATAGAAAATGCAGTGATTAACAGTGTTAAATGTGATTCATGTAGGCCGAAATCAGCTTTGCAAATCGTTGGCCATTCGAGGTGCAGTTGGCGAGACTACATACTAGGGTAGTATTCAAGAAATTTGAGGGGGTGCTGGGCGATAGCAAGTCATTCAAAATTAGGTCAAGTGAAGCATCCAGTGACACATCGATCGTCTCGCACACAAAGAGATCGCACCCCAATTCGGCACCGCCGTACAACGGCACCTGACAGGAGCATGTTGTAGGAATAACGGCGCGAACCGCTTACTACGAAACCGCGATCTTAGTACCAGTCCCAGGACATAGTGCTGGTACCCACGGTGACAAATATGAATCATTGCAAATCCTTAAAATAAATAGAGGACTTATTTACCTTAACTTAGGTTGCAGCTCAGGACAGCCTGAGAATACAACCGAAGACACAGACGAGGAAACACCAGCAATAGCAGCAGCAGCGGAACCAACGGTCTAACACCCAACACCATAGGCGACGGCTGGGAACCAGGACGAAACCCTATTCTTCAATTCACTTCATCTTAAGCTTCAGGACGAAGGAATATATATTTATATAGAGCAAGAGTTAGTACTTTCGTACTCAGCAAGTCACGGGAACTTAGGTGTTTAATGCAAGCTTGGAAGAGAGGCGAGGTTGTTTTGCAAATCTTTTGTTTGAAATCCATTTTGAAACCACTAAGTGATTTATTTCTTTTTAGGTTTGGGTCGAAAAGAGACTTGCGTCTCGATTCGACTTAAGAGATGCTTTTCAACAACTCAATTGGTAATGTACCGACCTCCCGGGTCAGATCATTACTTCTCGGCTCCCAGAGCCATTTCACTTGATTAATCGGCTCCCAGAGCCTTTTTCATTTTCTCGGACTCCCAGAGTCCAGCGGCCCAGCAGCAAAGCAATCCGCTTCCACTCGGGAAGCCTAGTCTATGATGCCCGCAGACATCCCGAATCACACAGATTCGTTTCTGACCACTCAGGTCATCCATCTGCCACATAGGCTGATTCTAGTTACGATTCCCAATCCACAACAACTTTTCACAAAGCACAGGCAAACAAATCTACGCAACGGGAACCACCTCACATCCGCCCATGACCGTGGGCACGGCTGTTCGAACAGTTAGTTAACCTCTGCAGAGGGGTACACTTTACCCACAATACACGAACTTACTCCAGACACTGGCCGGTGTCAGAGGTTCGCGACAAAGCCTTTCCCAAGCCGACCTAGGGATACCTCATGCCACATAGAAGGATCAAATCCTCACATAAATATAGGCCATTTTAGGCATTCACAAATCAACTCCAACCACCTTGATCGGTAAGTGAGCAAGCTTCTCGTCCTTGCCTTACCAGGAACCCGGTTTGTCCGACCCCGCCCCGGCGTTCCCAACTATTGGCATGCGAGGTTTCCCTGAACCGACTAGTTACTTAGCCAGGGTGGCCCATACCACCTTGTGGTTGCACTTTGATTATGCTCGATGAGTTTCCCACAAGAATCGGTCCTTATATGCGAATACGGGACAGCGCCACGTAGGCACGACATCTGCATCGTGAGTTTTCACAATTCATTTTATTTTCAAACACACCGACACCACATGTCGGGTTTTCAAGGCTTCTCAAATCCATTTCCCAAGTTTTCGACAAACAACAGTGTATGTGGGATATTTGGTATACGCGCTCAGAGAGTACGAATACCGAGGTACCACAAGGGTGGAGCGACAAGGAATCAGGGTAGTACAGCCTACCGGAATTAGTGCGACTACTGGGTAGGTCCGTCGGTTTGACATGCAAACCGAGGCCAGGCATGTTATATGTGTGTGACTCTAATAATGCAAGTTGCAAACAAAATAATAATGATTTTCCAATTATAGGAGCAATTAATCAAAGGGTGACTTGCCTTGCTCAAGGTCTTCGCGAAGCTTCACGTATCTTCGAGAAAACCACGATCGACGAAAATCTGGTAACCGCGACTATACGCAAACAATCAAAAACCTAAACAAGGACCAAAAGAGAAAAAATCCTATTTAGACTAATTAATAGTGTCATTAAATAGATCTCAATTTTATGGAATTACTGGAAGTTGAACGGAGTTAATCGGATGAGCGGTTGTGAAGATATGAATTTCGGAAGTTTATTTGGAATTTCTGGAATAAGAGGAATGGTTTATGGAATTTATAGAAATAATATTCTCAAGAATATTATTGACAGTCACCGACGGGCAGGACGAAGGGGAAATGATTCATGGAATTTTGGAATAAGGAATTGATTTATGGAACAAAGGGAAAAAGGATTTATTGCATTTCCTGGATTAAAGAAATGATTTATTGATTCATGGAAAAGAATATTCCCAAGAATATTCTTTAATTACTCATTGACACATGGGACCAACAAGGGGGAAAGATGGACTTTTGTGTAGGGGAGCTGATTTGATGGAGGGAGGAAATATGGACTTTAGCTCATGAGGGATGGGCACTGGGCTTAGAGGGAGGGACGAAAAGAGGACTTATTTCTTAATGGGTCAGCCGATGGGCCAAGCCCACGAGCAAGACAGAGAGAGGAGGCGGCTGTGGCTGACTGGGCAGGCGCGGACTGGTCAAAGGGGCCAGGCGGGCTGAGGTGGCGGCCACGTGGTCGCCACGTCGGATGGGGAGGGGAGAGGAGGCCGGGAGCGGCATCGGACGGCTCACGGTGCGCCGCGGAGCCCGGCGAACGGCGGCGAGCCGGAAGGGGCGGCTAGCATTGGCGGCAGGAGGAGGAGAAGGGGAACTCATTCCACGGCTCGGATCGGGAAGACGACGCGCGACGACGGCCGGCGGCAGCGGCCAATCTCGTCGGCACGCCGACGTGGCCGCGCGCGAGAAGGGCGAAGGGCGCGCGAGCTCGGGCTTAGCCGAACCGGTATGGTGTTGCGACGCGCACGCGGTGATGCAAGACCCGATGGTCACCGGTGACGCACGCGCGGCGGCGTTATGCGGCGGCGGAAGCAGCGACACGGCGCGGAGACAAAGGAGAAGGCCGGCGGCCTTGGGGCAGCCAGGGGGAGGTCAAGGGGATCCCCGGGAGCGTGGCGGCGAGAGGAATCGGCGTGAGAGGAGCCGACGACGGTGGATTGCAGCGGCGGCAATCACCGGCGAGCAAAAGGGGAAAACACGACGAGACGACGAGGGTTCGATTCAAAGGGGTGGGAGCATCTCCGGGGTGCAAGGAATCCGTTTCCGGCGTCGGATTGGGCGGAGCGGCACCGAGAGTGGCTGGCGACGAGAAGCGGCCTCCGGGACAGAGCATGGCGGCCGGCGAGCTAGCGCGCGGCGCAAAGGCGACGAGCGGCAGTTCGGGGGTGTTCCACGGGGATCAAGGAGGACGACAACGAGAGGAATTAGGCGGAGGGTTCACCGATGGCGACGGACGGCGTCGGTGGCGAGGAAACAGGAAGCCGGCGGCAGAGCGCGGCCGAGGAGAAAAAGGAGGCAGCGAGGAGGCAGTCGCGGCGGCGGGGCAGCACGGCACCGAGAGGGCGCAGCCAGGGAAGGAGGGAGGGAGAGGTGGCGCCCGGAGCTCCTCGTCACGCATTCACGCTCGCACCGGCTCCTCCGGTGCTCGGCAACGGACGGCGACGACGAGAGCGGGACGAGCGGCAACAAGGTGGTGACGGTGGTTCGGCGGCAATGGCGCGGTGAGTGTGAGGCGAGTGAAAACGAGAGAGGAAGGGGTTTGGGGCGGCTTGGGTTTTATAGGCGCGGGGTGTGGAGCTTCGAGGGGAAGGAATCGAGCACGGGCGGTCAAGGAGAGGCGGTGGCGGACTCGCGGTCAAGCGGTGACAGAGGCGGTCACGGGTGGCAAAGGAGGTGACGGTGGCGCCGGTCGGGGAAAAAGCAAAAAGGGGAGGGAGAAAGGAGCTCGGCTCCTTGCCGATTTTGGGAGGAGGAGGAGGGTTGGGAGTGGCTTTGCCTCCAGGGCTTGGAAGCACGCGTGCAGAGGTGGGGGGGGGGGGGCGGCGACCGAGGATGGCGATGGCGATGACCAGGCGGTTGGCCATGATGGCGCGCGCGCGCAAACGGCGGTGGCAGGAGTTTTGGCGCCGGGGAATACGACGAGGGAGAGAGAGAGAAGGCCATGGCGCACGCGCGGCTCATGAGGGGAAGAGCGGCGGGGGGAGATGGGCCGAGGGGAGGGAATCCGGTCCATCCAAAATAGAGAGAGGTGAAATAGACATTTGCAGAGGAATTAAATTGGATAATTGGAGCTTGGAAATGGAATTTGGATATCTTTGGAGTTGGGCGAATATTTGGCAAGGTTTTGAGATTTGGAATTTGAATTTCGAATTTGATTACTTGGACTCAGGGAAACAGGGAGGAGTCAAGGAATGGATTCAAGGTGGACTCGGATATTTGTGGAATCGGGACAAGTATCTGGCGAGGATTCAAAGGAGGCGATTGAATTTCAGGATTTGATTTCGGAAACTTGAATCGGGATTGGAAACTTGAGGTGGAGGATTTTGATGGCGACGAGAGGGAACAACATTGGAGATTGAATTGGGATCCACGGCACGACTTAAACTCTCACTCAAAGAACGAAATTTTTGCATATAGGATTTTGCCGAATTAGTTTTTTTAACGTCTGACGAAAAGCGGAGCGTTACACTTTTTTTTGGAGGTAGTTGGCACTGCCTGCTGGCAAATCTGGAGTAAGCGAAATGCACTCATTTTTGATAACATCCAGATATCTTTGCACAGTTGGAAAACTGGTTTCAGGGATGATTTCACTCTTCTTATGCATAGAGTGAAGGAGGAGGATAAACAAAAGTTTCAATCATGGCTAGATACAATTCAATAATAACCTGTAATCTGTAAAAATATAACCTTTTTCTTTCTCTCTTTCTTTCTTTTTTCTTCCTTGTATATAACTCTCTTTCTTTATTATTTTATATTACCACAGTAGGAGCCTCTCCTGCTGTTTCCTGTCAAAAAAAAAAAGGAGAGTTTGTTCGTACATGGCTACTTTTTTTCCAGAGAGGTATTTTTATCTGGGCTATATATCCAACCGGATATATGCAGCCATTTAAATCGTAATGTACATGGCACCACCGTGGACATTCCATCGCGCAGGCAAGGACGGCCACACGGCGTCATCCATTCAGCCAGAGCATAACATCTCGGTATCAAGAGGAAGCGCCCAGATTATGGAAGGTCACCATTGAAATTGTAATGGGGTTGCTGAGAGACAGATAGATGTTTGTAGGCTAGTTGCTAATTAGAATGGAAGGCATCGTGCTAATGGGATACTGGTCTATACATGTTTTTGCTTGGATGACATGTTTCCAGTGTATGTTCTTGATGTCAATGTTGACATTGTTCAACTCTCTCCGGTCCTGTCGATTCGCGTTCTCGATGTTTGATGCACGGCAGCGAGATTAATGTGTCCACATGCATTTTACTGTTTGTTTTTTTTTTCGCCAAATCAAACCCTGATGACTAGTATTCATCATGTATTTTAAAACATAGGAAGAGAGTCAAACCTAACAGTATAAATTAGTGAAACTAGTCGCCTACCAGTAGGTAGCAAACACTTACTTCCTCCGTTTCACAATGTAAGTCATTCTAGCATTTCCTATATTCATATTAATGCTAACGAATCTAGATAGATATATGTCTAGATTCATTAACATCAGTATTGAATGTGGGAAATGCTAAAATGACTTACATTGTTAAACGGAGGGAGTACTTGACAAGAGCACCAGAGCATGCAGCCACACAATGGCACAATGCATTTGTGCAATTTAGCTTCAAATAGAGGATATCGCTTCGGTCACCAAGATGGACAGATGAGTGTAGCTGTTGGAATGGAAGGCATCAGGATGCTGGTGACATCTGATTACAAGCTTTGTCGTGCACGGTGTGACTCCTTCAACACTCCTTTGCTTTGCTTGGTTAGGCCATGCAGTAGTACCTGTGCAGCATCACACTAATCTTAACTATTGAAAAGTGAATCTCATAAGGGAACAAGAATGGGCATGTCGTCCAGTGAATACTAGCTGTCGGATTAACAAATAGAGAAGACAGCAGTACTAGAAAAAGATTTTTCGCCGACATTGTTTTTTTTTCGCAGGCGGGTACGGCCAACGGAGTGAAAATCCGCCGACAAAAATGATTACCGGGGAGGAGTTGATCGCCCGCCTGCGAAGATCGCAGGCGTTGGGGTAATGTAGGAATAGGAAAAACTAGGATTTTCATAGGAATGTAAGTGTAAAACAGATGATTGTAAAACACAAAAAAAACACAGGAATTGACGTTTGATTGGACCGCAGGAAAGACGCGGGAATTAGAGGAGAGATAAAGACTCAAAGGAAAGTTTCCATGAGATTCTACCTCATGTTAGAATTCCTTTAAAACTTGCATGGCAGTAGGCATTTCATAGGAATTTTATAGTATTGTATAAGATGCATTCCTTTGATTCAAAGGGCTACAGAGGAAAAAATCCTATAGGAATCACTACTAGAAAAAGCATTTTTGCATGCGGCCAAAAGTAGTTTTTCCAGGCGTGGGGGAGGAATGGCTGCAGTCCAATGACTGCGAAATTCGATGATTTTCGCAGGCGGCGCAATGGCACGCCTGTGAAAATCTACGGAAGAACAAAAAAAAAATCGTGCCCGCTGGCTGCCCTGCGCCATGGCAGGCCACGCGCCTCGTCGCTGCTGCCCTCCCCCGGTCGGATCTGGGAGGGGAGGAGAGGGGAGGAGCGCCGGGAGCCGCCGCCGCCGCCCTGCGCCGTGGCTGACCACGCGCCTCGCCGTCTCCGCCCTTCCCCGGCCGAATCTGGGAGGGGAGGGGAGGGGAGCAGCACCGGGACCCACTGCCACTGCCCCGCGGCTTGGCCGGCCTTGCGCCTCGCTGCCGCCGCCCTCCCTCGGCCGAATCTGGGAAGGGAAGAGTGCGGAGTACCGCCGGGAGCCGCCGCCGCCGCCCCGCGTAGTGGCCGGCCATGCGTCTCACTGCCACCACCCTCCCCTAGCCGGATTTGGGAGGGGAGGGGAGGGGAGCAATGCCGAGAGCCGCTGCAGCCGTCCCGCACCCCGCCGGCCACGCGCCTCGCCGCTGCCGCCCTCCCCTGGCCAGATCTAGGAGGCGAGGGGAGGGGAGCAGCGCCGGGAGCAACCGCCGCCGCCCCGCGCCCCGCCGGCCACGCGCCTCGCTGCCGCTACCCTCCCCCGGCCGGATCTTGGAGAGGAGGGGTGGGAAGAAGCGCCGGAAGCCGCCACCGCCCTCTCCCGGCTGGATCTGGGAGGGGAGCCGCCGCCGCCGCCCTCCCTTGGCCTTCCTCCGGCCAGATCTGGGAGGGGAACCACGCCTGTCGCCGTTGTCGTCGCCGTCCACGCGGCCGCCGCCGCCGTGTCCGCGCCGCCGCCATCGTTCCCCCTCCGGCGGGGAGGGATGGAGGGGATGGGAGGGGTGGGAGGGATGGCTCGGTGGGAGAGAGAGAGAGTTTAGAGGGATATGGTGGGGACGGGGTGGAGGCCGAGAAGATAAGTACTTGTACTACTTAAGATTTTTTTTTTGGTTGGTACGATTTTTTCAGGCGGGCGTCGTTTAAGTGGTCCGTCCGCGAAAATAGATTTTGCAGGTGGACAGCGAACTACACCGATTTATATTTTTGTAGGCGGTCATTTAGCTCTCAGGGTCATGTCCGCCTGCGAAAAAAATACCCGCACGTCGGGAAAAATGCTTTTTCTTGTTGTGAATGAAATCCTCTAAAATTCTTATGAATTTCCTTTGAATCAAAGGGGGTCATAAGTTTTGATATAAATATAAATGCAGGATTTTACGATTATCAAAAAAAAAGAAAAATAAACTCAGTAGGCTAAAATGAGAATTTTCTCGCTTCATGGGCCAAACGGGCTCTCGACATTCTACTACAGACGCATCGAGAGTGAAAAGCCAATAACTGGTCTTTTCCTGCTCATTGATGCCCATATAGGGAGAACTGTAGAGTCAAGTTCTTGCTCGCTCCCACGCATTAATTCTCTCGCATAGGGTTTATAAGCAAAAATGAAAAAAATCATCAGGACTTTTTATTCTTCCAAACTACAATGGATCTTTCTATCTATGATATCTTATTCTAATATATCGCAGATTCGTATTCTTGAGAATAATACCATATGAAATACCAATACATACTACATCAACTACCAACACACCGGGAACTAGCAACCAAACATAGACGATGTGTTTTTTCTAGACATGTGTACGGGCTAATTTAATTTGTAGGCACGCTTATTAGCTAGAGCTGCATGGCATATGCCGTTGAACATCACGTACCATGCAGTGCTTCCACGTGCTGACACGCAACGGCTAAAGTGCTCCTCCTACACGGCCGTCCAGTCAGGCCCACCCATACATTAAAATATGATGGGCCCATCCATCATCATCTTACTCAAAATTTTCGTGTAAATATAAAAATATTTATATCATGTTTAAAGAACATTTAATGATAAATCAAGTCACAATAAAATAAATGCTAATTACATAAATTTTTTTGAATAAGATAAATAGTTAAAGTTGGTTAAAAAGTCAATAACGTCGTACATTAAAATACGGAATACCGATGGAGTATGTTACTCGATCGCTCGGGCTGTGTTGTAGTACGATGATGTGGTAAAGGTAAATACTGTAGTTACAGGAAAGGAAAAAGGTAAAGAAATCATACTAGACCGAGGAGGATCGGGTACATGGCCACACCATCTGTATGACCAAAAGGGACGAGCTAGCCTAGACAAACCGCTATTGACACTTGGGTCAGCAAGGCTTTGTGACAAGAAGATAGGCGACTAAAAACAGGCCTACGAGGAAGACGAAAATTGGCCGAGTTTCTAGACAGATAATGATAGCACATAGGAAAATAGAAGTCATCAGGATACAGATTCCAACATGAGGAGTTAGCTTATCATCTAGACCCTATTTTACATGCACGGTATCCGTCGCTGAACATCCCAGGCCGTAGAGTTACAAATGCAGAGCTGCCAGAGCGAAAGAGCCTCGAGTTGGGTGTTCTGAATCACCAATAGATCATGAGAGACTGATGGTCAGTTTGGTTGCATCCACTAGAACGGATACCCTCATCTCAATCAGGCGGTAAGCCCCATCTCAATCGGACACAGCGTCCGTCACAGACTAGAAGTCACTGATGTGAAGAGTTATCTCAATCGGGCAAACGGCCGTCACGAATGAATATATCTCAATCGGGCCCTAAGTAAAGCCCATCACCGATAGCTTTGACCCAGACGACCAGTCAAACTATAGCCCGTCACAGATGACCTATCTCTATCGGACCACAACTAGTGCCCGTCACAGATGACTACTAACCTTTATCGGGCCTAAAGTAGAGCCTGTCACAGATGATACTCATCTCCATCGGGCCTAAACTATAGCCCGTTACAGATGACTGATGACCTCAATCGGGTCTAAAATAGAGCCCGTCACATATGACTGCTGACCTCAATCGGGTCTAAAATAGTGCCCGTCACAGATGACTAGTGACCTCAATCGGGCCTAAGCTAGAGCCCGTCACAGATGATCTCATCTCAATCGGGCATTTAGTTATGGCCCGTCACAGATGACTATAATCCAAAAAAAAATAAATTTTATTTTTTGGCTAGCCTCAGGCCTTTGCTAGCCATGCCCGCTGTAAAAATGACAGAAACAAACACAGATATCCAATATCCCCAGCTCCCTAGCATCACCCATTCATACATATGCATTCACATACACAGACATCAACATATTTCACACAACCACACATTCACAGCCATCTCATATTTCACATCCATTCAAATATTTATCATATTTCACCTGCAAAACCGAGTTAATTGGATCAAATATTTATTTAGCAAGTCTTAACATAAACATATGAAATATATACATAAATATAAACATCACAGTTACATCATCACAGTTGCATAATAAGTGTTCATCATTGCCTAAACAGAAAAGTTTAACATTGTTCATCATTTTAGTTTAAGCCTAAACATTCTTTTGGGGTTAATTATTTCGCGGAGGATGAAGCTAGCTATCTCCTCGCGAACCTCCTCAAAGCTGGTAGGCAAAGACTTGGTTATTGTGCCCTACATTGTCATAATTCTAGATTAGTTGATCGATCATATATAAGTACTAAAATGTAGTTAGTCTATCACAATTGAGACCACCGACCTCAAACTTAGCCAAAGTCTTCACCTTTTCTCTATACAGAAGGCGCATGTTGTGGCACACATGGAATCCGCACTGGTCACCTATTTGTTGCTTCACCGGGAAGTCTTTTTTGTGGATGAGGGTGTCATGTCCTGTCTTCCTGAGGCCTCCTCTTTGCACGTATTGGGCCCACGCTTCATCTATCGCTAGTTGAATTGGGGTCCAATCATATGCGTTCTTATCAATTCTGGAGTTCAGGTAGTGACATGTACTCCATTTAGGTGTTATGACCAGAAGGATCCAATGGGCACTGCGGCATTAATATAGTGAAAGTTAATTAAGTACTCAAGGAATGTGTTATGCTGTTGTGTATATTTAGTTAACACACTTACTATTGATTATAGGCACACATAATGTACTCCTTGTCTCGGCGGGACCACTAGGTGTCGTAGATGTAGTTGACCATTCCTTGACGGTCATTCTGGAGATTTGTGACAGTGACCACTTGTGGATCAAGGAAGGCAACTTCCGGTGCATGCTTCAGACACCATTGCCAACTTAACCTACACACAGGATCAACGATCATGTATGCAAGTTAAACCCATTGTTATTACCAGAATGAGTTGGGCGTTGGGCGACAATACTTACAAGGAGTAGCACTTAAGGAGGCTTGTGTCCACCGCTCGGAGCCTGTAGAGGTCGAAAAGATCCTTGAAGTCGACCACGATATAATTTGTTGGACCAAGGAATGGCTTTCCATCGTGCTCTCCAAGGATATCGGTAGCTTTACTTGGCTTCCTGGCGTTAGATTTCTCCATGTAGTATAAGTGAAGGTCCTTGCAAGCGGTGCCCATTGCGGCAAGCACGTCATCTCCAACCAATGGCATGCCTAGTTGGAACTCCTGTGGAGCGACGTATTTCTTCTTGACCTCTTTGCCCTTAGTCTCTTCCTGGCCCTTGCCCAGATCTAGCTTTCTTGGAGCTAGAAGCGAGGCCTGCACCTTTCCTCCCCTTCCTCTCCCCTTTGCTTCGGGTTTATCGAGAGTAATTCTCTGAGGGGAAGAGTGTGCCTTCCTGCTCTTCTTCATCGGTGGGGGTTCATGAATCGCCTTGCTGTCGGCCTTCGTTCGGTCCTTCCCAAAATCCGTGTCATACTGCAACTGCACATCGTAAGATTGTGCATGATGATCTTGAGCAGGAGGGGCTGAAGGAGCAAAAGCGGGTCTCTTTGGTGGACGACCGCCTGGTGCAGTGGTTGGCCTCGCTGTAACCCTGATCTCAATGAGGTCCTTGGGCCATTGGATGAAGGTACCACGGGCATTTCCTAGTGAGAGTACCTCGTCGTTCGGTGGATACTTCAGAGGGAACAGCTCGTATTCGGGTTTCACCGAGTCGACTTGAACTTTTGCACAGTCGGCCCTGAGTTGCGCTCCATGCACTCTTGTCTCTGGGGTCGGCTTGTACGCAAGTCCCTCGGCTGCTGGAACAGTGAAGGTCGGCATCACCCTAACTGTGAGGGTGCAGCTCGTTGGTTCCTGCGATAGATTAATAAATTTTCTTAGAATATTATATATCATATGGATTCGTTACGTCTTTCATGTATTGAGTAAGTTCACGTTTACCGTTATGTGGTCGACGGCGCTGTCGACCGATGTTGGATTTTCCGCCAACTCAGTTGATGCGCAACTGCTGCGTTTTTCGGTGGGACTTCCTAACTCTTTGTGCGCAGCAGCAGCGGCGGCCTGGGGGATTTGTTGCTCTTCTCGGATCTCTTGCCTAATCTTGGCCCTCATCGACTCGAGCTTTTCGTCGAATTCAGATGTCAGCTCAGCTCGTATCGACGCCCGGATCTTGGCTTCAAGGCGTGCATTTTTGTTGGATGAAGAAGTGACCAAAATAAAAGTTGTAGATCTTGATGAGAGGATCCATTTGAAATCATTTAGTATTTACAAATGCTGTTTAGATTTGTCATATTGTCAAAATCAATTTCAAGCTGTTGGAAACAAAGTTATATAGAAAAATGACACAGAACAAAACTAGTAGATCTTGAAAGACTCTACAACTTTGTTGTTGACCATATTTCCATTTGAAATCATTTACTATCCTAAAATGTATTATGACTAATAAAATGAATTATTATACATTTTGTACTCACAAAAATAAAGACTTATCTGGGAAAATAGAGAAATAGTCATCGGTGACGGGCCTTAGTTCAAGCCCGATAGAGATTAATCTATCTCTATTGAGCATTATCTTAGGGCCCGTCACAGATGAGTCATCTGTGACGGGCCTGAATGTTATCTCAATCAAGCATTAGTATGGAGTCCGTCACCGATGAGTCATCTGTGACGGGTCCTATGGCAAAGCCCGATTGAGATAGATTAATCTCTATCGGCCGTAAACTAAGGCCCGTCACCGATGACTCATTTTTCATCTTTCATTTGTTGTGAGTGCAAAATATATAGCAGCTGTGTAATAATTCATTTTATTAGTCATAATACATTTTCGGATAGTAAAAGATTTCAAATGGAAATATGGTCAACAACAAAGTTGTAGAGCCTTTCAAGATCTACTAGTTTTATTTTGGTCATTTTTCTATATAATTTTTTTCCCAACAGCATGAAATTAAATTGATTTTGACAATATGACAAATCTAATTAACAGCATTTGTAAATATTAAATGATTTCAAATTGAAATATGGTCAACAACAAAGTTGATCCTCTCATCAGGATCTACAACTTTTATTTTGGTCATTTGTAATAAAACAAAATTAGCCATATTAATGACTACACATATCAAGTCTTTACAATAAAACAAAATACTTCATTCATTACAATAGATAAGTACAAATGCATTAGTCACAAGGTTATGCCTTCCGTATGATCTGAACGAGCATATGCCACAGGATCTTGGGGATCATCGTCAAGGTCAATGTGAGGTCTTACATGAAGATTATGGTTGTATTCTTCTTCATCGACGACATTGTCAACTCCTACAATTCGGCGTTTTCCATCCCTCACGATGTGCATCTTCTTGTTTGAAGGGTCTTTTATGTAGAATATCTGCTCGACCTATTTCGCAAGTACAAATGGTTCATCGGCGTATCCCACCTTAGATAGATCTACTAAAGTGAAACCTTCCTTGTCGGCTTTGACACCAGTGCGTAGATTCACCCAATGGCAGCGGAACAAAGGAACCTTGAACTTGACGTAGTTTAGCTCCCAGATCTCCTCAATGCAGCCGTAGTATGTGTCTGACCCAACTTGATCCTGGAATGCATCTATACAGACGCCGCTGTTTTGCACGGTGCTTTTGTCATCTTGTTTGACGGTGTAAAATGTGTATCCATTTATATCGTATCCTTGCCATGTGTCTACGGTCCAAGACGGTCCCATACGCAACAACTGTACTGTCTCATTTGGGACATCCGTGGACATTGTCACACGATTCTTGAACCATTCGTTGAACCGAGAATTATGTTCTCTATTAATCCATGCATCAGATCGCCCCAAGTTCTCATCTCGGATTTTCGCTAAGTGCTCCTCAAAGTATGGGCCAACTTCTGCCATATGTTGGAGCATAGCGTAATGAGCCTGCGCGTACGACGCTTGATCGGGCCTAATTCTTTTCCTTCTGATTGTGCCAACACCTGACAACCTTCCCTCGTGGTGAGACGCTGGAACTCCGATAGGATCAGCATCGGGCATATAATTGACACAGAACTCAATAGCCTCCTCGGTCGTGTAACCTTCAATGATGCTCCCCTCGGGTTTAGCTCTGTTATGAACGTACGACTTCAGAACTCCCATGTACCTTTCAAACGGCCACATTTCCCTTAGAAAAGCCGGGCCACATAGTATTGTTTGCTTCACCAGATGAACAGGGAGATGAACCATTATATCAAAGAAAGACAGTGGGAAAAACATCTCCAGGTGACAGAGGGTATTCACAATATCGGTCTGCAACCCATCTAGATTTTCTGGATCTATAACCTTTTGTCCAATTGCATTGAAGAAGGCGCACAGACGTTGGATTGTGTGACGCACTTTCGGTGGTAGAATGCCTCTAATAGCAACTGGCAAGATTTGTGTGATTAGCATGTGGCAATCGTGATACTTCATTCCAACAAGATTTGTGTGATTAGGATGAGAAGATCGTCCAATTTAACATACTTACTTATCCTCGCTGAATAGCCCGATGGAACTTTAATATCCTTCAAGCATGATAACATTGCGATCTTCTCATCCTTCGACAGTTTGTGGCAGGCTGGAGGGAGGTAGACTTTACCTGTCTCTGCATCTTGTATGGGCTGGAGTTCACTGCGAATATTCATGTCCTGTAGATCAAGGCGCGCGTTCAACCCGTCCTTTGTCTTCCCGGGAATATTCAGCATCAGGCCAACCAAACTCTCACACACATTCTTTTCTACGTGCATGAGATCAATGCAATGATGGACATCAAGATCTTTCCAGTAAGGTAGCCGCCAAAATATGAATTTTTTCTTCCACATACCCTTCTCCTTTGTCTTGCTACGTTTTCTTTTCTTCCCAAACTCATTCCTTATGTCCTCCACTATATTGTGGACCTCATCTCCGGACAAATCTTTGGGAGCAGGCTGAAGTTCTCTCTTACCATTAAAAATTTTCTTCTTTCTTCTAAATGCGTGACGTAGCGGGAGCCACCTTCGGTGACCCATGTATACCATCTTTCGTGATTTCTTCAGCCACCGGTTTCGTGTATGTTCCTTGCAATCGGAGCATGCCTTCTTTCCTTTTATAGTTTGTCCGGAAAGATTACCGAGTGCAGGGTAGTCATTAATGGTGCAGAACAATAGAACTCTTAGCTTGAAGTTCTCCTGACCATATGCATCCCAAGTTTCCACACCTTCTTTCCAAAGAATCTCTAGATCGTCGATAACAAGCTCCAGGAATACATCGATATCATTGCCGGGTTGACTTGGACCTTGGATTAACAAGCACAACATAATATATTTCCGTTTAAAGCATAACCATGGCGGGAGGTTATAGTTCGCAATAAGAACTGGCCAAGTGCTGTGAGTACTACTCATGTCACCGAAAGGATTCATGCCATCCGTACAAAGACATATCCTCATGTTTCTAGGGTCGGCAGCAAAATCTTTGTGTTTTCGATCTATATTCCTCCATTCAATCGAATCCGCTGGGTGTCTAAGCATTCCATCATTCCTTCTTTCCGTGGCATGCCAACGTACTAACTTCGCTTCCTTCAGGTTGGCAAAGATTCTCTTGAAACGATCAATGATAGGTAGATACCACACAACCTTTGCCGGACCACCCCTCTTTGACTTATTTCCTTCGTCAGCACTTTTCTTTCGCTTGTATCGAGAAGCCTTGCAGACAGGACAAGCATCTAGGTCCGCATATTGCTTGTGGTACAATATGCAGTCGTTGGGACAAGCGTGAATTCTACGGACCTCTAACCCCAGTGGACACAGAACCTGCTTTGCTTCGTATGTCGTCTCGGGCAATGTGTTCTCAACAGGAAGCATAGCCTTCAAAATTCCTAAAAGATCTGTGAAACTCTTGTCTGTCCATCCACTACTTGCCTTCAGCTTCATTAGGTCCAAGGTAACTGACAACTTAGTGTGTTTTGCTTTGCATCCAGCGTACAAAGGCGTCTCGGAATCACTTACCAACCTGCTGAATTTCATTCCATCTCTCTCATTCTGGGCTGCGTCCTTAACGTCACGTAACATGTCTTGCAGCAGATCGTGATCCACATCAACCATTTCACCGCCCAATGGAGAAGGTATAAATATGTCATGCTCATTTTCATCTTTCTGATTATGCGCACCACTTCTGTCTGCTGCTGCTCCACTTCCTGATTCTTGCTCTCCATGCTTCACCCAACATGTATAGCCCTCCATGAATCCTCGTTGTATCAGATGACCGTGTACGTCCTCTCCGCTATCAAACATATTCTCGTTCTTGCAATCTGCACATGGACAACACATGTAATCACTGTTTCTTCTTATCCGATCCTCCTCCGCGGCGTTCATAAAATTTATTACGCCCTTTTGGTACTCCGTAGAATGACGTTTCAAATTTTTGGCATACATCCAACTTCGATCAATTGCTACAAAATAAAAAAAACAAATTAGAGGTACATATTATAAGATCAGTATTGCAAAAGTAAGACGTGATGAAATTACTCAATTAATGATTTATATTACTCACTTGATTAATCCATTTTGATCACTTTTAGGAATTTAATTTCTGTTTTCCTTGGAAAAAGGACAAAAAATGCCCCCTACAGCCTCCCACCAAAATAGTGAACAGTAGGATACAGTTACACTAGGTGGTGGGGGGTATTTATACTGTGCAACAAATATCTGTAACGGTCCTAAAACAATCAACCGTGACGGGCATACAAGTAATCTCTATCGGGCCTTAATAAAAGGCCGTTGAAAAAGAGTGTCATCTGTGACAGGCAATAAACTTATCTCAATCGGACCTCTAGTTGAAGTCCGTCACAGATAACCCTCATCTGTGACGGGCTTCTTTTATGGCCCGATTGAGATATGGAACCCTCATCTCAATCGGGCCTCAACTATAGCCCGTCACAGATAAGTGTCATCTGTGACGGGCTTTAGTTTTACGCCGATATACCATGGCTGTGCGACCATATCTCAATCGGGCGAAACTCCGGCCCGATTGAGATTAGCCCGTAAATTCCAGTTTTATTATGAGCCGTCACAGATGAAAGGATCTGTACTAGTGATCTCTAAGCTAAATGAGCCTGTCCTAATGTTCAATTACCTTATCTGGTAGCGTCATTAGCATGTCTCAGGAAACCAAGAACGAGTACCTCTTGTCCATCGGTCGTGCTACCTCCGAATCTGGACCTCAAGAGGTGGTACCCTTGGTCTTCTGGAGGACGGAGGTAGATTAAATGGCCAGCATTCTCAACAGCTATCACAACTATGAAAGTGTGTTCACCATTACTGCCGGAATTTTAGCATGTAGTCGACAAGCGAGTTTCCTTTGCATTTGTATGTAAAACTGGTACATTTCATCTGAGATTTAGGGCCTGCGTTTGTCAACAAGTTTTATTACTGTCAAGAGAATTGGTAAGTTCGTGCGGTTCTCATTTGATATGCTATTATAGTCGATGGTTTGATTTTAGTTCATGATTCAAGTTGTTCTCTTTAATTTTAGCTGTCCTGACATTTCTAACCAAAAAAGAATGGAGCTTCTACTCATGTCGGCAAGTCTCGAAGCTTCCACACTCAATGGGTTCATTTGAGTTGATTTCGGTGTTGATGTCCAAACATTGACAAAATTTAAGGTAAATTTGTTTCATATGAATGGGCTTTGAGTAAAATCAGCAGACCGAGTTCTTGGATTTAAGCCCCTTAATTTGTTATGTATATAACTCATTTAACTGGAATGGTTTGGACTGGATTCGGCTAAAATATCCTTCATGGCACTACTGGGGAAGCGCTCTTCACTTCCGGTTTGTAACCCTTTTTACTCCCGGGTTGCAAACCGGGATAACCAATCCAAGACTAAAGATGTCCATATTTAGTCGCATCTTTAGTCCCGGTTGAAATAATCGGAAGTAAAAATGGATTTTTAGTCCTGGTTGGTAACACCAACCGGGACTAAAGATAGAGTTAGGCGCCAGATTGTTTTTTCTCTTTTTTTATTGTTTTTAACATTCAATAATGATTTCACTCCATCCACAAATCATCCTCAAATCAATCATCTCCAAATACATCACAATTTCTAAAAGAATTACATCACAAGTTCTAAAAAAATCATCACAAATACATCACATATTCACATCACATACAAATCAAATACAACTCAGATCCAATCATAAATTTTCAAAAAAAAAAAATTGATTGGCTTGCCGCGCCGGCCGCCTCCCATCCGGCAGAGGCACAGGCCACTGCCTGCTGCGCCGGCTGGCGCCGTCTACCGCCTGCAGGCCCTCCGCCCGGCCGCTCCTCGATCTGCTCTAGGAATGAGGAGAAGATAGGATAAGGATAAGAGAGAGGAATAGGAAGATGAGTAGAAGGAGAGGATAAGGTTAGGAGAGAATAGGAAAATAAGGAGTTTGGGAGAGGATAAGTCCTATGGATTGTATACTGTAGGTTGGTGACTAAAGATTCTCGGCCCCCTGATAAGCTACTGACAGAGGATGAACCGGGACTAAAGATCACGTAGTTTTTAACCGTGAATAAAAATGCTTTTTTTCCCAGTTCTTGTTGGAACTGGGACTAAAAATGTTTTTTTTGTCACGGTTGTTATTGGAACCGTGACTATTGTAGTGTTTGGCCGACCCAGCAAAGATCAGTTTTCTAGTAGTGTGGGCTTGAGCCATTCTGGATTCGGTTTTAGCCCGTTATCAAGCCAGGCTTTAACTAAGTACTGATCAGTAAAATGTTTGAAAGTTGATGGGAATGAATAATTTTTTGTGTGTAAGCATGAGAAATTATTCACGACTTATACCAGAACAGGCAAATGCTTTATTTCTACAATGTCTAGATCACTATTCCCTTCCATTTATTTCCTTTTGGTGAATAGTGAGCTAGGGAAAATAGTGCCTATTTGATGTAGCTTTTTGTATTCAGTCCTGCTTTTTGTACGACAGCAAAATGCAGTTGCATAAGTAGCTCGCAGAGCCTGTTTTGGTGGAGCAAAGAATGGCTGAGACCATCAAGGAAAATGCTTCGAGTAGTGCAGGTAGATTGTGGTAGCTAATCGGAATGGAAGGCATCGAGGATATGGCTAGCGCGATATTGGATCCTCTTCTGACGAACTCGCTATATGCATGCATGACACGCTCCTCTCAATATTGCAAGATACAAATCAGCTGCCGGTATTCTGCATCCGGATCGACATTGAGTCCTTAGACTCCACAGCAGCCCATTACAGATTTGCCAAACCTCACAAATATGCTGCTATTAGGGGTGGATATCAAGCTGTCACGGTTTTGCTTGGTACGATAACGAGCTGGCTTGGCCTCAATTGTTATTACCTTGTTTAGCTCGTGAGCAAGAAGAACAACAGGACACCGACTCAGAGCCTCAATGTTCAACAAATTGCGAAGAAAAAAAATAATCCTCAAATGTAGGTATGGTATCACGTCGTGAGCATGGTACAGATCGATTACTCCCAAGCAAATGCAAAAGAGTGGCCGGATTAAACCGGTACTGCAACAAAAAAAAAAGAAAGAAATATACCAGATCTGCAATGACAAATGAGAGGAATCGAAGTGCAGACCGAAGAAGTGATAGGAACTTGCTTTTTTTTTTTAATTAGACTTCAGTTTGGGGAAGTGTTAGGCAACGCTTAGTCACTCCAGTCTTGTGGGGATTGCGCTTGGCATGAACCATGGTAATCGCATTAGGGGAGTCTTATACTGATCAGTACTCTTTTATTGCTTTTAAAGTATTTTCTCTAGGCGAAATCAACATTTTCCAACAATAGAATTAAAATTTTCAACTTAAATGGTATGGTTATTACAAGATGCAGCCTGCATGGCGAGAGCCCAGATTGGTTTTTGTGTTCCTTACTCACAAGTGAACATTCTACAACTAGTAAATTTTAATTGTTCATGTCATGTTGAATTGTTAATTTCTTCTGCTCAGTAAGGAAACAGAGAGAGGGATGCCAATTTGATGCTGCTTTTGTACCGAAAATCTACTTCATTAATTAACTATTGTTATATATAAGTAGCAGGCCTCAACTTGAGCCACCAGGCTCGTAGGCTAGTAAAAAGGAAAAAGAAAATCACGAGCTACGTGGGAAGCTTATCAGAATGTGAGACATCATGATACCTATTTTTCTTTTTTTGAACTGAACAACGGTATGAGTTCTACCGATATATTAATAGGAAAAGAGTTGGCTCTGTTTATAAGGAAAATCGAGCTCAAAAACCATACAACTGCACGACTTACTACGGGGAAGCCGGCGAAACCTTGCACATAAGACACAAATAAACCTTTGGCGAAACAACTATGGAACACGACAAGGCTGATGCCTCCGAAGGCGACGGCGACCGAAGGAGGTGCAGGAACATCAAGGCCAGGCCTCCAAGAAGGGGGGCAACGATAAGGCCGATGCCAACTCCTGCGCATAACTTGCCTGGGTTTTCACCCGAAGGGACAGAGACAAGAAAGCAACACCTCCAAGGAGGAAACGACACCCGCAGGCACCGATGTCGGCAGACCTGGAATACTAGGCAGTGCTTTCTCCCGAGACTCTCTCAAAATCTACATGACCTTCAGAATGCCAGAGTAAATGTGTTGGGTGTTATTGCTGCCCAGCTCATCAGCTAAACCCAATGCAGCAGCTCCGACTCTACCAAAATACGAAGACTTTGGTATTGCAGAGATAATGCAAATCGCTTCAACCTCGGCACACCCACCGGTTCACTGAGCCACAGGAAACAAGAAAGCACTAATGAAACCCAGAAGCCCTGACCACAAGCAAGTTGAACCAATCTTCAAGGTCGAGGAAACACTTCTCATCCACCAAGAGGCTCCACAGCCGAAGTCTGGAACAGACCAGCCAAAATAACGGAGGAGCACCACGGAGGGAGAGGAGGCATGACAGGCCAGAAAGGGAACCGAAAGCTGAAGCCAGGGACGACAAAAGAATAATTGTCGTCCATGATGCCGCGAGATCCAAGGGGAAGAGAATAGCCGAGCTTTGCGGGAACGGCCAGAAAGAAGAACCTTGAGGGCCAAACAGCAGCCACAACCACCCTAGCAACTGAGACTAGAAGCAAACAACTCCAACTTGAACACCAGCCCAAGGAAAAGCTGGAGTGAGGAGGCTGAGGCGGAGCCGGACGTTAGCCTCCATCTTCTGTTTGAGGAGAAGGAGCACAACAAAGGGGAAGGGAGAAGGAGTAGAGAGGACGCGGGGAGGGGGGGGGGGCGTCGGCATCCCCCTTGCTATCGCCGATGCCGAGACAACGGCCTCCCCTGCCAGCGGCCGATGGTGGAGGGGGCACGGCTCCACCGGGGGCCAGGGCGACCTGGATCTGGTCACCTCCCATTGTCGGCTTCTCCGGTCCCCCACACCGCTACCACCCGCGCCGCACAGCTGAGGCCGCCGAGGAGCTTCGAGGAAGTGCAGCTGAACTATCACGGTCGCCGCACCCCCTTCCTTTCTCCCGCGCGAAAGAGAGGAGGCGGCTGGATAGTTTCCTCGCCGCTGCCGTTGTAGCACGTGGCGGCAAAAGCCCGGTCAATCGCTCTGGCGGCAGCGAGGAGGGGGGGGGGAGGGGTGTAGGGGATTGGGGGTGGCGTCGGCTAGGGTTTTAGTCGCTGCCCGCATCGCCCAAGCGGGGAGCAACGCGAACAGCCGCCAAATTGCAATTGTTTTTCCAGTTATTGTTTTTACTTTGATGGCGAACCAGCTTGATCTTTTCCGCCAGAGCGCAACTGCATTTAGCTCAGTGTTTTGACTGACTATCATGACGAAGAAAACAGAGATAACGCCAAGTCGACATGCATATATAACACGCCATGCGGGGGACACAGACTCTTTTATTTGGGGAGGTTATTAGATTCCAGTTATTGGACATACTGAGCTAGGATAAAATGGAGTTTGGCAGGGTCATACTTCCACTGACTTGTTGAATACGATGATACTGATCGTATTTCAAGCATGGTGTTGTCAGCAACTGTGATCGCACATAATGATGAATATCCCTTATATTTTGATAAACTTGAATGGACATTTCTTTGGAAAAGAATATTATAATTACAGAATAAAATTTTATTTATCCTTGGTAAATTAAACTGTTCCCGAATGAGATTTGTAAATTGTCTTTTAGCTGGAAGAAGTCCCAGTGCAAAATAAATATGAGAGGTCGAACTAGGCTTCAGTATTCTGTCCACTCACCGCAGAAGCAAGGTTATTCGTTTCACTGCCTAGCACACCACCTATGTTAACGCAAAGGCATAGTTCCTCTATTTCGAACCAATGCTACTTTAAAACATGCTTTTCACTGCCGTTATCGTTAGTATATCCTATTTAGAAGCACAGCAACTGCCGTTAAATAAGTATCAGGCATCCAGTATTAGCAACTAACAAGACTGTCTTGGGGAAAAAAAAAAGGCAGCCACGAGAAATGAGAGAAATTGGTTGGGCCATGTACACAAGTGACGTTAAATGGTTAGAATGGAAGGCTTCAGGATACTGGTTGCAACCGGAAATTACTTCCACTCTAGAGCTGCTTTTCACATCCATGGCACAGCTCTCCGGACATTCCGTTGCAAACAACCAGGGAGGCATCGATCGGCAAGCTGGTGAGCTTCGGGTAGTCTTCGTACCGAAACAACTTCATACCGAACCTTTTGCACAAGAGGATAACCGGATAGTCAGTATTATTAATTAAATTTGGGATAGGTTTAGAGCGAGCTGCCATTGCAAGGTTTGGTTTATTACCGTCTTGCCTTAAGATTGATCTACCGACAACCAGTCCACATGCCCCCTTGTTTTTTTTCTAGCGTCTACCATGCACATGCAGCTAAAATTATTTGTACATATGCTACAATTCGTGGTTCATGGATGAAAAATGTTCAATGTCAATTAGAAGGAAACAGCCAAAATAGAGGATTGAATGGCAGAAGCATGCTACTTTTCACTCACTCGTATCAGGTAACATACAGTTCTTCATTTAATTTCCATTCTAAGGGAGGAAGACATATCGAACATGGAAACCTCCATGTGTATATCGTAGATGTTGCGGCCGTGGGTTAGTGCCTGAGCCCTCTCTTCAAGCAGCTCGCTAGCCACGGGGGAAGAGGAGAGCGGCTGCGGAGCGTTGTGTGATTTGTTCATAGATGTTGTCAACTGCTGCTGCTCTGTTTCCTTTTGAAGTCCCATACAGGAAGCCAATGATTGGTGCCGCTACGGGCTTTCTTTGCATGGCCAGAGTCAAAGCCCAACCGTCCATGATAGTAGCATATGCCCCTGAAAATATTTATACCAGTAAAAATGCTCAATGACCATGGAAGGATGCAAATTTTCTTGGACACTTGGACTGGCATCCATGTGAAGTATAATTGTCGTCCATATGAAGTATAATTGACTTTCAGCTGCAAGTTATTAATTGTCTTTCAGCTGGAAGCCAGGAAACTCCAAAGCAGCACGTATACGAGAAGTCAGAGGGCGCTTCAGTGATTCTTTCGGCACACCGCAAATGCAAGATTGTTCATTGTTCTATGGCATCAAGTCATCAACTATCTGAATGTAAATGCGTGCTTCTTATATTTAGGCAAAAATACTAGGTAGGACTTGCTTTCTTCCATTGCAGTATCAAGTGCGATTGTTAATTTTCTATGCTATGTGAGCAATGAAAGAGCTGTGTCCATGTCGTGTACTAGCTTTCCTACAGAAAATCCACTCGGTTAATGATAAGTTGGTGCATATCGGGATACATATCGCTAAAGGCTAGCAAAATGTTTCATGCATGCTTCAAATGTTTTTACTTGCACGGTGTGCCTAGCTGAACATCACAATGCGTAGAATGTGGCGGTATTGGCGGAGACAATAGAATCGTATTGATTCGCACCGAATCTTCTGAACCACGAAATCCATCGCACAGATTGATGATCTGTAGGTGTCCAGGCTTAAGGTCCACTTGTATAGGAAGCCCATCAGCATCACGAGAAGGGTTAGTTCTGGGACTGTTACCATGACACACCTGAGATGGAGAAGGATATCAATCATGCCATGATTTAATCACGGTGATGATCAAACGTGGTAAATTTTTTGAAATACGGTAAATAATGTTTTCAAATGGTGATTAGGGTATTTGGGTCATTGTGAAGCCAGTCAAATCGGGCAGGTGATGCTGGTCAGACGGAAGGTATTGAGCTGGTCTGCTGAATACATAGGCACCTTACAAAATCAGCACAATACTACTTCTTCCCGAAACTGACTCAAACCCTGCTCTGACTAGGGTGATTCAAGATTTGAGTCAGTTTCAGGTTGTATTCGTGGATTTTCTTGATTGCTTCTTGTTTATAACTTCTAAACTCTACGTATGTGATACTGATGTATGCTGATGTTGAGTCAAGTTGATATGAACTTGCACTAGAACGGATACCATCATCTCAATCGGGCGGCAACCCCCATCACAATCGGGCATGGCGTCCGTCACAGGCTAGAAGTCACTGATGTGAAAAGTCATTTCAATCGGACAAACGGCCGTCACAGATGAACCTATCTCAATCGGGTCATAATTAAAGTCTGTCACCAATAGCTTTGACCCAGACGATCAGTCAAACTATAGCCCGTCATGGATGACCTATCTCAATCGGATCTAAGCAACCGCCTCTCTCAGGCCAGTCTTTTTTGTCCTTACTCGTATGTCACCCATCCCGAAATTGCTCCTGGCCAAGCACGCTTAACATGAAAGTTATTTGGAGATCGGCTTCCGGAAGAGTAGTTGTAACTTGTTGGTATGAGTATTCTATTAATCCTATTAAGCACTAGGCCATGATGTCACACCCCAACATCCCTCATTCATATACATTCATTCATATACACAACCATCAAAAATCATAAACAACAAAATTGTATAACTCATCGAGATCTACAGCTATTGTATCGGTCCTTTGTACAAATAAGTTCATTTGAACAATTCAAATTTTGAATTTTCAAAATTTGACAACTTCGAACAAAAATTAGGGTTAATAAATGATTTCAAATGGAAAAGTCACCAAAACCAAAGTTGTAGAGCTCATCGAGGTGCAAAAATTTTATTTTGGTCATTTCTCCATCTGACTCTATTTAAACAATTCAAAATTTGAAATTCAAAGTTTGGTGGGTTTGGTTCACCAAAAAGGGAAAGAGGAGGTCAAGTATATCAAAATCCCTTAATTAATTTTGGGAGATCGAGAAAGATTCAGCCTAATTTGATGAGGAGGACCAGCTCCGGTATTTTATGGGCAAAAAACTACTTTCCTGAGGTTGAAGACGGTAGTAGAATGTACAAGTTAGGCCTACACCTTCACTTGTGGGCTGGGCTGAAAACAGGTAGCGTAGTAGGCCGAGACTGAAAAGGAAGAAAGGATGTACAAGCTGCACCTGCCGCTTCACTTGTGGGCTGAGCCGAAAAAGGTAGTGTAGTAGGCCGAGAATAAAAAGAAAGAAATGGGCTTTCGACCCAAAGCAATATCCTAATATTTTAATTTATTACTCAGCTCCTAATAGTTATTGTATAAAAAAACGACTTTACCCATTGTAACGCACGGGCATTTTTTCTAGTGTATATATATATATATATATCTCCGTGTGTGTGTGTGTGTGTCACAGCAACATCGGCGGCAGTGGAGGAAGTGATGAAGGCGCGCGACGGTGCCGGCGTGGAGGCGGCTCCCCTTCCCTCCCTCTCGCAGATCTGGCCCCTACGAGGAGAGAGGACGGCGTGGTGGCGGCGAGACCTCCCTCCCTCCCAGTTCCGGCTGGAGTGGGCAATGCGGCGGTGGTGGCCACCGCATGCAACGGCAACGGCCGGAGGGGCCTCCTCCCCCATTTTCCACTCCCTCCCAGATCCCGCCAGACGAGAGGGGGCGGCTGCGGCATTGATGCGGCCCTCGCCTCACTCCGGTGGTATTTGCCATTGCGTCCGGGAGTGGAGTCGGCATGGAGTTCTCCGGCGGCACGGCACTGCGTTGCGACGATGACGAGGTTGTTTTTGTTTTTAGTTTTCATGTTGATTGATGTTAATTTGCAAGTTGATGCTGTGGAATTAAATCCGATGCTCTTGTGTGGATGTAGGGATGTTTGTGATTGGATTTTGTTTCCTGGATGAAGATTTGTGAGAAATTATGATTTGTGATTTGAAACCCTAGGGAGGGTGCGGGTTGGCGGGAAATTTTATTTTGGCGCCTGGAAAGATTGGAACAGTTGCCTGCGAAAATTATTTTCGCAGGTGGTGATTTGGTCCGCCTATAAAATTTGGGGATTTTTACAGACCTTTATGTACAGACGGAAGATTTGTTTGTCTGTGAAAACGTGTTTTGGCCGCCTGAAGGAAACGTTTTTCCCGTAGTGATATATAGGATATGTTGTTAAATATATAGCAAGTAGCTGCCAGCCTCATCAGCTAGCAACATAGGCCAGAAAAGATGGCGACACGAGCAACCATAGGAACCAGCGAGATAGCTGTTTGGAATGCGAGTCATCAGGATACCGGTAGGAGCCGACAAGTGCATAACATTGAACATGGTTTTACCAGTACGGCCTTGCGGCATATCACAATGCACTGGGTGCACGGAAATGCATCCAGGGTTGGAACAGCTAGGTCCATGTTGGTTCCTGCGGATTCTCCAGAACCATCAAGCTAGGAATAATTAAGCTTTACGCAGACCGATCACTTGTTTCTTCCGGTCCAAATGTCTAATTTCATAGGTAGTCCATCGGCGTAGTGAGAGGACCCCATCTTTGGGACTGTCACTATGTCGCACACTCATACCCGAGAAAGAAAAAGAATGTAAGAAGCACAAATTAGTGCAAACCTTAAGTGAGATACTAATTATGATCAGTCAAGGCAGGAAGAGATCAATACATGTGCAGTGCTTTGTCTCTGCTGTTCCGTGTAATTTGCACACATATTCCTTTTAGAAACTAAAAATTATCGCGTGAATGCGCTCCATAACATTCTGTTATTTTTTGTTTCAAAAAGGAAAATCATTGTGTTGTTCTTTCGTTGTTTCCTTTCTGCTCTATAACCAATCCCCAATCTTTTGCCAAATTATGTAAGCTATCGTACGTGTATTATGTTGCTACGTTAGTGCGCTAACTTCCATAACCTCAGTTCATAACACACTATGATGCCGTGCAGGTTTAGCTGTTTAGGGCTGCGATTGGCTCGTTCAACTTTTTAATGGCTGCAAATTCTCCAGCTAATTCAGTAAAAAAACCTGACCAATTAACCAATGGCTGCCCAGCCCTATACATATCGGTTCTACTATGCAGCCAAAAAAAACCCAATATATTGTGCAAAGATGAGAATTAGACGAAACTGGGAACCAAGAGCAACCAGAGAAATTTGATGAGCTTCCTAGATAGGTGATGATAGCTGATCGGAATGCAAGGTATCAGGATATGCATCAGCTGACAACTTCTTTATTCTAGACCTGTTTTTACTTGCCCGGAATATCTTGCTGAACATTCAAATGCATAAACCAAGTAACAAAGAAGACATTGGCAAGCACGACATGGTTCGACCGTAGTCTTTGGAACCACCAACTCAGCACGAGACAAATTGATCATTGAGTGGTTCGTGTTTCCAGTAACTTGTGTTCAGAACCTACCGGATGAGGCGAGGGCGAACGGGCTTGGCTAGAAGTGTAGTTATTGTGAGATGGAACTAGTATATAAATACATATACTCGGGGAGTATAACTCAAATGGCCAGCATTGGAAACGACCTGAAGTAAGTATAATCCTTGGTCAAACAAAACAATCAATCAATCAATCAATCTATCTATCTATCTATCTATCTATCTATCTATCTATAACTATACTAATTAGGCACTTTCTACGAGCTCCCATATTAATTAGAAAGATCTGATCGTTAATTAGATAGATTATTTTATCACCACCGTTAGATTGAATATATTATATTAAATAAGGCATACAATTAAATAAATTATGGGCTCATTAGTTTAATGTAACCAAGTTAATAGTGATGTTTTATAATCTCACGTATTTCACTGGTGCAGCTGATTTGGGCGCCGATCACAGGATTCGGCCAGAAGAAAATTAAAAAAAAAGGAAGTCTAACATGGATCCGATCTAATATATCTACTCCGTATGTTATGTTTGCTAATGATGGAAAAAACTGCGACCATGGCGCCACCACACCGTGATTTTTCACTTTTGTGGGCTGTTTTAAAAGCCTGTCAAATCTTATGTCCAAGGGCACACATCAATAATCTATCTTAGATCTATCTTGGAGAGTATTAACCAATCAGCCAGGCAAATAAAATATGGGTACCCGAGGCCACAAGTGGAACGAGATTGATTTTTCCGTCAATCAAAGATTGATTTTTGTCTGAGACGACACAGATCAGAATTCATCCAGGCTCGCTCATGTACACCAACATCTATCATGGCATATAAATTTTTTGAGGGATTGACAATTGATAAGAAAGGTTCACTCTTAGTACATATTTAATTTATCGTCTTTTTATCGTCTCATCTGTAATATATACAGGTAGGTAGCTTTCTTATTGATGCTGATCTCATGTTGTATAACGTACTGCTGATTTTATCGACATAACGATCTGTTCTTTTTTCCCTTTTTTTTAGCATGGATAATTCAACGTTATCAATTATCTAAAAAAAAGTTCAACGTTATCAACGAATGTACCTGCATCTCCCCTGTGTGTGTTTTAGCTGAAGCGTTGCATGCGTGTAGCATAAGCTGTCTACATGAAGCAGATTAATAGAATTCAATGACAAGGTGATTATGGATTCGTGGAAGGGTCAATGCATTAAGATGAACTTACAAGAAAACCAAGTTTGAACCCATTTTTATCCGGTTATATTTTAATCTATTTTTATTTGATCAAGTACATGCATTTACGTTTTTAAAAGAATTTTAATGAGATAAGGAATTTACCGCTGGCTCGCGAGCGTGAGAAAGAGTTGTGTGCATCTGTGCATTTTTCTATGTGATGAAAAAAATATACAGATATTGATATGAACAATATATTAATAGCGCGTGCAAATACGTGCAAAAAGCCATCAGTAAGAAATTTTAATCGTCAACAAATTTTAATAATTTGAGACACCACGCCAATTACCAAGCACAACTCACTATTCATTTGTTACCGATTACAAAAATATCAATCAAATAGGGAAAAAAAATATAACTGAGACTCTCTTCATACTTAATAACTCATAATTTCTCAATTAAATTAAAAAAACCAAAAAAAACTATATTGAGACTTTGTTGTGAATTAAAATATTTGAATACAAATAAAACTGTAATATTTATAATATTAATAATAATAGTCCGTGCAACGCATGGGTTGGCGGCTAGTATTGACAATGCGTCTTAATTTGCAAATGCAGTAACCGAAGCCTATTGATAATCCAAAAGAACCTACTTGATGTCCCGTGTACGCTGTGCATACCTTCCATACATGGGGCATCATCTGTCTTTGTTTCGAGACATGCCCTTGAGCACCTTATCGCCAAGAAACGCTAGCAAGTGTGCTAGGCCGGAGTTGCACCGTGCACGAGAAAGCAAGTAATCCAGATATATGCAAAATGTATCCTGAATTCCTGATGCATTCCATTATGATAGCTACAATCATTTGTCCAACTTCGCAACTGAAGCTAGCATCTATGGCAGTTTTAAGCTAAAATGCACAAAGGGACGTGCTAAAATGTACATTGTCTTTCTCCCTCAGAAAGCAAATTAAATGGATGGACATATATGTTACGTATTGCCGATGAGTGAAAAGTAAGCTGTTTTATTATTGGATCTAAACATACCAGTTCTATGTTTTGTATTTGCTTCTAATTACACACACTGGTGGCACATAGTTTTTATACTTCTAGCCATTTTGAACATTGTTTATGCATCAGTTGTAGTAGATCTACAAATATTTTGAGTGGCATGTTGCGTGCTACAAGATACGACTAGGAAAGAACAAGAAGCGGCAAACAAACCCAATGTGAGTATGAAGCTGAGACTTATGTAATATAGGTCTTGTTCTGTGATACAACAGTCTGCAGGCAAGCTAGTAAAAAACCCAAGAAAGCTCCCAAGTTCCACAATGATTCTCGCTTGTCCGACTAGCTCAATATGAACTTGCTGGCGTGTATTCGGTGATCAATATGCCTCATGCTTTACTCAGTAGTCCAGCTTAATGCTGATCAGCTCACCAAAATGCCTTCGTGTTCTGTGCAATGGAATGTCCAATGGAGAGCTTTGGTGACAAACTGGCTGTCCAGTGCCGATACTTGGTACATATGGTTCCAATGTTCAGACAAGTGCTGTAGAAGCAGGGGTAGAATTGGAGAAATCTATTGGACTCAAACTATATCCTCGATGTCTCACATTCCTATAATAGCAATCGATGGTACTCAAACTATATCCTCGATGTCTCACATTCCTATTAGCTATTATCTATCAACACGACTCAAGTAACTTCCATGTAGTCATCTTTCCAATTGTTAGCCCTTCTTCTAACTGGTCACATACTATAGCTGTGAGAGTTACTTATGTAACTGCAGGTTGCTGCCATGAGGAGAGGGTTCACCAACCATTCATCTAAGGGTGATTCTACACAGCCATTCTAGAACAGGAAAAGTGCACTTTATGTCTCTCTAATAGGCATCAACTTTCAATCGGATCTCTAAACCATAAAATTGAATATAGAGCATCCTCGACTACTTCTATAACTAGCGCAAATAATGTCCCTTGATAGTTTTAGAAGCAGTTTCGGCTGATGTGGCTGAGGAAGATGCTGAATTCGCACGTGGCCGGCCCCACTAGCCTTATCATCTCCCTCTCTTTTTCTCTCCCTTGCCTACATCCTCTCCAGAACCCCGGCAGGATAGAGGACGGATCACAAAGCGTTGAGGTCGGAGGCGATGGTGGTGGACGTCTCGCCAGTGACAATATGCTAGGATGACAGCTTGAGACAGCGGGCAACAGTGAGCTCGAGCTTGTTGGATCTTCGCTTCCTCGCTTCCTTGCTGCCAGAAAAGAAGGCTCGATTGAACTTCTCCGTCGTGTCAGGCTGCCGCCAGCGATGGCAGGGTACAACCAAGCGGTGATCAATATGCTGGAAGAAGGTCGGGATGATAGGGTTCAAGTGCCAGTGTGGAGGGACCTTCTGCGGCGGGCACGAGCACACTAATGCTCACAGTTACGGCATCAACTACAAGAGTGTCAGGAATTAAAGGAGCAATTGCCAAGGAACAGATGCGCTAAATATCACGGACAGGTTATTATTAAAAAATTCTAGCAGTTAGCAGACAATAGAATTTTGATTTGCTATAATAAATTATTATACCTGTTTCGCAGCTCCGCTCTTTCAAGAATGTCAATGCAGGTTTTTTCTTGTGGATGATATTGAATACTCTACATATAGGCAGTGTTGTTGGCCTCTTCAATAAATATATACAAAATGGTGCTGAAAAGAATGTATTGTATTTAATAATGAATATACATTACATATATTAATTTATTTTAGTTCAAATCACTCAATTCAGAGCATATATCCCAGAACTTGCATGTGTTTCAATTGGTAATGTAATATGCTCAGCCGATGACATCTTTTAAAACAAAAGAATATTGAAATAATGAAGTTCTTTTCTGTGATCGAACTAAATAATTTTAACTTCTAGTACATAATGCTCCGAAGTTACAGGTTGCTAGATAAATATATTTTGCAGGCTATTATTGCTAAATATCTTGACTGCGTGGAAATCTAAAGAGATTTAATTTGTTCTAGTCTTGCCATGTTTTGTGAAATGTTAAGGCTTGTTCACTTCAATGCCATTTTCAACCATACCATCTTTTGGCAAAGTTGCAAAAATTTTAGCTACGTTTAGTTTGTTGCCAAATTTTAGTAAGAACATATGAAATCTTGCCAAAATTTGGCAACCTTGCCAAAACTTGGTAAGGTTGAAAATGGTAGCAAAGTAAACAAGCCCTTACTCTCTTGAACATTGATAATGTTTCGGATGTTGAGTGTTTCTTTTTTTACTTTTCAACTTGATGGTATTCTTCTTGTTGTGAAACCTTTGGAATTGTTTAATTACAAGCGTACAGGTCATTTCGCTGCCAATGGCGTAAAACATATTACTTGTCAACAAAATATTTACAATAACAATTAATATTATTAGAAAAAGTTAATTTGTTCAAATAAATTTGGATGCAGCATGTGGGAAATTTAATGATTTGCTAACTCTTTAGATTTTCTTGTCCACTCCACTGCATGGCAACGACAGGTGGTGTGTTCTTAAGGGTGATGTTCGAAAAAGTGGCAAATAGTTAAATGTCCCGGGGGATGTTGGAAAAATTATTCCTGATTTCAAACCAAATTTGTGAACCAAGTCGCTTCGCAAAAAGTAAGGTGAGGTCATGGTATGCACCATCATAGGAGAATTTATTGAAGCGATTCGTGATTCCGTAGACAGCCCGCAGATGTCACTTTGTATGTTTTTGTCCGTTTACTAACTTAGGAAGGAAGCCCACGCAGATGCGCGGGCTATTTATTTATTGTGTATAAAAATAATACTAAAAGAAGTCATATCTCACCATATTCAAGAACCATAGTTTACCTTATAATCGTTAATGATACACTAAATGATAATGTCTATCATATTCGTAGAACCGTCACTTTATCTATTATATTTAAACTCGCCTATCACCTTTCTCCACAAACATATGAGTTAATATGGGTTTTGATTTCTTTTATTTTATTATACATCTAGTTCATGGGTAATATACCAAGCAATAATCTATATTGCGAAAATTATTTGTGCTAATTTTGTTAACACTATTTCATAATAATGTAAAAAGGATATAGTGTGGTTCCACGTGACAACTTTTTATGGTACATATATATATTTTTCGGGTGAATAGTAGTCTCTCGTATGTACTTACTTTTTCATGTTTATTTGAGCTAATATTTTTATCTCATAAGGGTAGGTATGTGAATTTATAGGGTAGGCATCCATATGTTTATATGAGTGCCTACTATTACCTTTTATATCGCTAGTAAAATATTTACTTTCAAAAAAATTGGAAGGATGGCGTACGTGAACTCCTTGGAAAACATTGCCATGAATGGTCACTACATATATGCACGATTTGAGAAAAACCTCAGTACTACAAAGAAAAAAAATAGAAAAACTACGTGGGAGAATTGCATATGCACTCTTTTTTTTTACATCTGTCGTGTATGTACATATATAGGAAGGGATTCATTGGTTTCTAGGAGAAGAGGATTACTTGAATAGATCTAATATATGGCTGAAAATAATGGATTTCCCGATTTAAGTGTAAATCGATGACTAGATGTTTTGCTTTTTTACTTATAATTTTGAGATATTAAAGATATATGAGAGCATCACGTGACATCTTAGAAGTGCTTGGAGTATAAAAACACTTTTATTTATACTCACAATCTGCTAGTAGTCAATTATAGTTTGTTGTGGCTTGGCGGCACCCTCTACTTACCTGATGGTTGCTCATCACTTAGTATCGTATTTTATCTTTGTTGCTTGATGATACACATGCTCGTTGTACGCCAGCTAATTAATAGGTGTAGTGTGCATAGATGATCAGTATGACTTGGTGATTGGTGGATAGTAGTTTGTATATAGAAATTATATACACAGGGTGTAGTGGGGATATACAATTGATATATTAGGCTACTTCTGATTGATAATGTACATTATATACTAAGTATTAAGAATTTTAGTATATAAGTAATGAATTTAAGGATAAGTTCTAAAGTGGTTTTCAAATCGATTACTCCTTTATTTATCATGAGCGTATTTCCCGAACTGCTAAATGGTTGGTGTGTATTTTTATAAATATTTATATATAGATGTTTTAAAAAATCAATCAAATCCATTTTTAAGTTTGTATAATTTAATAGTTAATTAATCCCGTGCTAATGATCTATATCGTTTTGCGTGCCCTTGATAAGCTTATCCAATGAGCTAGATTGAATGAAAGCCTAAGTAGCGAACGAAGCCTAAGTAGGAGATAAAGAACATCAACGTCAATGTCAAAAAAATATATTTTATCTTTATTTTCTAATAATATATAAGTAGAGATGCACATAATACATGAAAAGTATGTTTGTGAAAAATTTAGTAATGTCATTTTGGCATATCTAATTTAACTACTCACAAACAGGGTTTTTTTAATATATTTTTCAGTAGGCAGTGAGTAAGTTTGAGAATGGTACGCACAAACAGGGTTTGTTTTATATTTTTGAAACGCAAGTCTAATTTAACCACTTATTGGTATTCCGATCGTCTCAAATTACATGCAAGTTTTTTTAAAAGAGATTTCTTATACAAATTCTCATGTATTTGCAAAAGCGCACAAACTTAAAAACTTACTCAAATACGTATATTTATTTGCAGAAGCGAACGAAGTTAAAAAATCAACTCATACACGGATGACGTAACAAAGTACCTACAATGATATCTTTAATTTTTATAATAGCAGAGATATAATTTATATTTTTCATGGCTGTTTTGATGACATGCGCCTAGTTAGAAAATCAAAATAACATGTTTTTTTTACAAATTAAAGCATAGTTTATATAGGCTTAAATTATTAGCTTGGTTTTTATCTAAGCGAGAACGAAAGAAAAAGAAAAATAGAAAGGCGTGGGGCCCAGCATGTGTACGTACGTACGTACGTACTTTTGTTTTAGATTTAGAAATTCCTACGTACTTAGATACGTACGTACCAATGATTGGAAATACATGTGGGCTTTTTTTAAGATTGATCTAATGGTTGAAAATACTGGGACCACCAGATTAAATGAAAATCAACGGCTAGATGTTTTTTTTTCTAATAATTTCTATAATTTATCGCAGTGCCACGTGGCGGCGTAGAAGCTTTTGTAGGAACGCGATGTGGCGGTTTGAGAGCGTTTGTAGGAAGTTTAATGGACTTTTAGTATATAATAGATAGATAGATAGATAGAAGATAGATAATAGATAGATAGATAGATAGATGGTTCTGTACAGTGCATTCATAAACTACTTGGCCACATGGTTACTCAATATTAATTAATTTGGTTGTTGATTGTGTTACATGAGTTGTTCGTGGATTGCAAATTGTGCTTGTGCTCGATGACATATGTGACTGTGAATTTGAATTAGAATTTGTGAAAATAAATTAATGTTTGCGTATCCTATTTTCTTCTCGGCTCCCCCTTCTTTCTTTGTCTTCACCAGAGGCATCACTGGCGGTTTAGCTATGGTATCTTCTCTACCGCCATTTTGGAACCAATAGTTATTTGTGCTAATGTACCCTCTTGACCCCTTTAACCTATCTCCACACACTTATTTCTCGCTCGGTGTGCTCCTAATGCAACTTGACCGGAAGCATGCAACAAGTTGACATGTTTTTGTCACCGTTGGTGCTTCAAAACAGGGAGCTAAGTGTACTGGCTCTGTGGCTGAATGGCTGATGCAGGCATGCCTTGCCCGTAAGAATTGTTCTGTGATGCTGATGTTTGAAGCATTGATTTATATCGTGATGCCTTGCATTCCGATCAGCTACTGTCATCAGGTTATGGAAACAAATTTCCCTCATTGCTCGTGGTTCTGTTTTCACTATCCTATATAGCTGAGGGGCCTGGTGCCCTGGTTGGCTCAAGTATAGGGGGCTGCTCCTTATTTGATGGCTGTTGGGTGCATGCAATATAGGTATGAACATTTCACCCACCAGTCATTAACCAAACAGATTTTCAGTACAAAGAGCTACATCAAACTGACACCCCTCTGTGTCCTTCCTCACTCATAGCATAAGTTAACATGTGCACTTGACATCAATAGATAAAATGCAGTGTTTGGTCTAAACTGAGAAGCATGCATTTCGATTTGCACAAATGCAGGCTTTGTGTTTAAATGAATCGAAATGGGGTAGTGGTTACGCAAGGATTCTACTGGTTTTATATGAGATGACTGTTAACACCCTAATTTAACACCTAAGATGAAAAATAAGAAAAAGTAATCGGATTTGGAAAGGACCCGAGCCTTCCATATGGGGCTCCTTTTATCTCTAAATCGGCTCCGTTAGCCAGTTTAATCTTTTGTAAAGTTTAAGAGAGCTTTTCTAGATTGAGATAGTTGACGGTTCCGTTAACACCGAAAATCACATATTTCTCTAATACAAACTCGACTCAGGCTGTGTTCTTTTCCCAACTATCCCAACTCATCTCCCTCATTTTTCGCACACACACTTTTCAAACTGCTAAGCGTTGTGTTTTTTTGCAAAACTTTTATATACAAAAGTTGTTTTAAAAAATCATATTGATCTATTTTTTTAAAGAAATAGTAAATAATTAATTAATCATAATAAAATATGTCGCTCTATTTTGCGTGTGCAGGAGGAGAGTTTCCAACCTCAAGCATCCTGATGCACATGCTTGGCAAGGAAGAATCAGTTACTACGGGCACATGGACTCGACAGACAGGCCGCATAATGTTCAGGCAAGCACACTGTACATACAAAAGCGGGTGTGGAATAGGAGGATACCATGACACGGAAGCTAACTGTGTTGATGAAAAGTCAGAATTAAAAATTAAACTAAGGCTAGCAATATGACAGGCATGCCATATTAATCAGAAGTTGATTATAGTTTTACCTCTAAACAGCGCACTTGCATTTGGTCTGTTTTTGGCTTGAATTTCATTGTGCGAATGGTAAGTATCTTGCATCTTCCCATCTACATTTGAACTTTTTCTGCACCTATCTGTTGTGGTGGGCAGAGAAAAATAAGTTGAACCAACAAATTAATTCCGACTAAGCGGGTGAACCTGTAGTAAATCATAAGGTGTTGTAACCCAAGGCTATAGAAGATGGAATCAGGAAAATTACAGATAATTTGTCATGAAATTGGGAGATCGGGTGGGGATCAGAAGGAAATGATGGAACATGAATGACGAACCGGTCATTTCAGTTCACTGGATGATTTTAAGCATCTGTCATAGATCTATCACCTACTTGGTTCAACGGTTCAAGGAACAAGTGCGAGGTATAAGACGGATTCCCAAAACTAATAAAACAAACCTGTTGATGTTTTCATCGCAGCACTGATCTCACTTGAGGCTAACCCAAATTGCTGCTTTGCTCATCTTCCTTGAATTGTTCGGAAGACTCAGCTCAAATTAACACCAAGCTGTTCTCTATTCCCATGCCATGGCAGTGTGCATTGTGATGCTCAGCTTGGCAATCCGTGCATACAAAAACTGGTCTGGGATGAAGCAATGGTGAGCTCTAACCTCTATCCTGATGTCTTACATTCCGATTGGCTTCCATCTACACCTGTTGTCTATTCATCTCATTGCTCCTTGCCTTCTTCTTTTCTAGCCTAGCTGCTAGCTATATATCATGCTGGCTGTTGAGACTGGCTGCCTGCTATTCTACAGCATATGCTACTCCATGCCTCTTTGAAGGTTCATATATAGCGAGAAAATGATTTTTTTACGACATAGGGGTACATGCCAGAAAGAAAAAGATATTGTCACCTGTAATTAAATGAGTGGATTTTTCTTTTTAAAGCTGCTTGAGATGGACACCCTTCTACCCTTGCTTGGCTCTGTTCAGCAGCTTAGGGTGTGTTTGGTTGCCTGCATCAGAATTGGCCCACACCTCAGGATGCAATGTTCGGTTGTTTGGTTGCCTGGGCCGCCTTCCCAGCCAGGCCCTGCACATGCAAAAAGAGCTCCTCAGCTAGGCTAAGAGGAAACGCTCAAATTGAGCTTCACAGCTCAGCCTGGCCCACCTTGTGCAGCAGCCCGTTCCCGCTCATGCAAGCCTTGCACTCGCGCGTGCAGGGGAGGGCGTAGGGGTCCATCCGGCCCCTAATCATTTCTCCCCCAAAATGCAAAAAGGAGGGTTTGGTGAGGCTCGGCGCTGCCATCATCTTCCTCCACTCTCTCGGTCGCCAGAGCCATCTTCCACGCCTGCTACTGCCGCCCACCCTCTCGAGCACCGATGAGCTGGATATGGCAGCCAGGAGCTCCCCAGAATCTGGCCATGAGGGGTAGCAAGCGCTGGCAGCGAGGTGGGGAAGCAACGAGTGGCTTCCTTGGCGAGCGGCGGGGGCAGAGGTGGAGGAGCGGCGAGCGGAAGATGGTGAATTGGTGATGGCGGGACGAAAAAGCAAAGCAGCGAGGGCACGGCAGGGATTGAAGAGCGGCGAGCACCGGAAGGATCTGGCCAAAGCGGCCTCAGCCTCGATGGCGTGGCGGTGAGCGACATCGGCCTCAGTGGAGCTGCAGCGAGTGGCGATGGCGAAGCAACCTTGAGAGGACGAGATTTTGTTTATTTTCGTTTTATTTTGCCTACCTTAATCTAGCAGTAAACTAAATACCCACCAGATTTGTTATTGTACAGAATAAACTCAAATGATCACTCGTAAAATATGATTTTAGATGAATTTTCACTGTGAAAAATACTGATATAGAACCAAGTTCGGCTAGGTGGTAATAACCTCACCCTAAGAAAAATTACTACCATACAAATGGGACATGCAACCAACCAAACATGATCTATTTCGAACTGTATTTCCAATAAAATCAACCAAACAAAATCTCATGGTACCCAGACTAAGCCAATACAACCAACCAAACAATTGCACCTGTATCCTCCTAGCCAAGCTAAGCCCAGCCTGGATGTAAGAGATGGACCAAGCTAGGACGATACGAGCAACACCCTTACTTTCTCAACTCATCTCTCTTTTTTCCATGCGTACACTTTTCAAACGGTTAAATGATGTATTTTTTTACAAAAAGTTTCTATACGATAGTGGCTTTTCAAAGTCATATTAATCTTTTTTTAAAAAAGCTAATACTTAATTAATTATATGCTAATGAGTGCACATGACACCGTACTGAAATAGTACGTCTCACCTAGTGCTGAAAAAGTAATCCTCCAAAAAAAACATATTTTCAAGTTCAAAATATATAGACCGTGCATCTTAATTTGCAAATGCAATGACTGAAGCCTATTGATCATGAGAATCCAAAAGAATCAAGCCGTTGTCCAATGTTCAGTGCACAACCTTCCGTACAGTCACCTTCGAGAGAATCAGTTTCTGTGTCGACACATGCACCCAACCACCTTCTCGCCAGCATCGTTAGCAATAGTAAGGCCGTAGCGGCGCCGTGGTCCTGAAAGCAGTAATCAAGATGCAATCCATACCGTGAATTCCTGATGCATTCCATTCCGACTGCTACAAATCATGTACTCAACATCGCAACTGAAGCTAGCAATCTCATCTATTTGAAGCTACATTGCACAGAGTGATTTAACAGTGTATTGTGTGTGGCTGCACGGTCTACCTCTCTGGCATCTTGGTGCTCTGCCTGCTAGCTGGTTGGCTTAAATAGATGTTTGATACTTATATATAGCAGGTCTCGCTCTCTGTAAATTAGCCAATCATATATATTTCTGAATACACTGTCTTCATCCCTCATAAAGGATATCTAAAGTAGTGAAAGAATAATACTTCCACACAACCTGGTTGGGCCACGTAAGAAAGAAATGTAGGACCGTCCAATGCAAAGAAATAAGTAACAACAGCCGTTGAATTAGTCCTAATCAAACAAGGAGAGATTCAAAGAGAAGCTTCCGGAATCTCCAGGCATCCCACGTAGAGAAAAGATTGGAGGAAACAGGAAAACAATTTTCTTCTTAAAAAAAGGCATGAACAACGTTTTCAATAAAACTAGAAATTATTCCGACCGTTACTTTAGTGAATCTATAGACAATTATTACAACATTTGCCGGACAAATAACTGTCAATTCCATTATAGGTAGATAGTGTAAAAAGGCAAATTTGTTTATATAGCATTGAATAGCTATTTTAATGTTAAAGGGAAAACGAATATAATACCAACTGTGCTATTTCTTTATATGAGCCCTGCCACTGGTTCAACAGCCGGCGACGTAGCCTCAAACCTCATCCTTGCATGTAGGGATGAAAACGGATCGAATACAGTCGGAAACTTGCTATATCATATTCATTTTCATTTTTTTTTTGGAATCGGAAACCCGGATATGAAAACGGAATTGAATATTATTGAAATACATATACGAAGTGAATATGAATCGAAACGAATACAGTAACGCATAATTATCGAAATATCAAGACCCCTCAAAGTAAGCTTCTTAAATCGAGGAAAGGAATAGATGTAGCCATTAGTTTTCAAAAACAACATTTTCAAGTTTTATCCCTATCTGTAAGGGCAAGGGGAAGATAGAAATTGTTGTCTTTAGTTTCCATACAAATTTATGTTATCATGAAATATATAAATTAATGTGTACCACTGAAATTTTCACAGGCATATTGAAATTTTTTGAAAATTGGTTGAATATTTTAAATTTTGGGTTGAACATTTCAATTGGAGTTGATAATTTTGAAATTGAATTAAACGTTCTAGAATTTGAGTTGAATTTTTTAAATCTGAGTAGAGAGTTTTGAATTCGAACTGAAACTTTTCAATCTTTGAGTTAAAAGTTTTTAAAATTTTCAGAATTGAATTGAAAGTTTTTGAAAATTTGATTGGTTATTTTTCAGAATTGAATTTTTCAATTTGTTTGTATGTTAATTGCTATTCCTTGTATCTTTTTCATACGGTTTGTTTTGTTCCACCTAACTAGAGAAAAGAAAAAAATGTTTTTCAATAAGAATACCGTTATCTGATTCCGACTGATATATCACCTATATCAAATTCGTTTTCATTTATCAAAAATATATCCGTCCGTTTCCGAATTCGAAAATTTCCAGATATATCTGACCAAAACTATCCGAATTCGAAAAAAGGTTCGGTTGAAAGGAAACTATCCGAATCACTTTCAACCCTAATTGCGTGCCCTTTGAGACACTAACATACTATCCAGAAATTGAATGAAACAGGAAAATATTTCAGCCCATTGACACCTCGATTATCCCTTAGTTTATAAATTGGTGTCAATAGAGTAAGAAAACGCTAAATATGAAGATGGAAATATCTGCAACATGCATACTATTTTGGCAGTTATTAAGAAAAAGATGTTACAGTGAGAATAGAATAAACATATTTGGAAATGAAATTCGAGAACGCAAAAGTAATGCCTTAGAAAGGAGAAAATGGATTAAGTAGCACCAACATATTTTACATGAAAACAACAACATGCGTATGGACTCACTGTTTTCTTTTGGCGATTGGACTCAATGTCAATGGAATCACACCAAATTGTGTTTCCGGCCGCTACATCGACTAGAGACGATTCAATGAATTCACACCTCATTCCAAGTTGAGAAGTATGGATATCTAGTATGCTGTATCTTAGCTTCTTTGTTGCTTCGAGTTCATACTCAATTTGAGGCTGTTTTCACTCTTGCAGATGAGTAATGCCTTCGCAGTCCCTGCACTAGGGGATGTTCAGCTAGGGGTACCATTCTTGTAAAATCAGGTTTTGAATGAACAGCTCTCCAAGCTCTGACTTGTATATCCTGAATTCTTGATGACTTCCATTTCTATGGGCTCTCGTCGTCTATCTAGGCAACACAACCCAATTTTTGTTGTCAATCTTGCGGAAAAGCCTAGCTTGGCCCAACTAGCTATTAACGGATAGTCGTCATTTATCAGGTGCATATTTTCATCAGTACGAAAGATGCAATAAATGGACAGCTCTCTTCCCTGTCTGACTAGGGCTGTGTTTAGTTCATGCGTTTGGATTTTGGTTAAATTGGAGATGAAGTAACTGAAAAGTTGTGTGTGTATGATAGGTTGATGTGATGGAAAAGAACTGAAATTTAGATCCAAACTTTGGATCTAAACACAGCCTAGGAAATTAATTAATTAACCACTGCACATGATACCACGAGAGAAAAGTAAGTCCCACGTAGCATCTTTTTTTTTTCTAAACAGAGAAACTATGCATTTGTGCTGCATTTGGAGTTCTAGAAAGACAACTGATAAGTTCCATTCTCAGAACAACTAATCTAATTTACTTCTGATAAATGTTTTATTGTGTACTTATAATAATTGGATTCCTGTGTCGAAAGTAATGTTCTTGCAACTTTCTCAAAATATAATAATTACTCATCCTCACTTGCAGAAAAAAGAAGTACCAAGGGCAACAAGGTTAATTAATCAACATATAGGTGTCACATCCTTCACATAACTAGTAAAAACACGACCTTCCAAAAGCTCCCTTAACCCATCCAAACGTATTAGAAGAACAGGGCTCAAAGATAACCACAAAGAAAAGGTTGCTGTCCCCTCGCTGTGTGTTCCTTATGCAACTCAATCTGAAGCACTCAATTATGCCATCTGGGTAAATGGCTCATGCCGGTGTGTCGTGCATGTTAAAATAGGTCTGCGTTTCTCAACCCATCTAGCTGTGAGGTGTATCCCGACGCCTCGCATTTCTGATCAGCTGCCATTGTGCGTTGGCAAATCAAACCAATTTCCCTCATTGCTCGTGGTTGAGCAAGCTCCCTCAGGTAGGGGCAGGGTCTTTGTAGGACTGTTATAGCATCAAACAAAGGAGGAGGATGATCATGGGTTTACTTTTTAAAAACAATGAAAACACACAATGGAAATAATTAAAAAAAATGATATGATAGGTATTAAACATCGTGAATTATTATGCTCAAATTAGTCCATGACTATTTTACAAATACATATTGACATATAGTGTCCACACAAGCCATATATGACTACGCGCATATATATACTCACTACTACATAACACCATTTAGAGATCGGTTCCGATCTTATAGGTGCTGGTGCGAATCATGTTTGGCACATTCCTTGAATATGAGTAGAAAAAAATCATGGGACCTGTAGAGAATGAAGTTTGACTGTGGGTTGTTGCCTAATAAAATGCGAAATATTTTTTTGGGTTTTCTTTGGCCCCTGCAAAAATAAAAATTGGATGTACCCTATATGTGTCTTTGCTAAATGAGAACCGACAGTACTGAGGGGGGTTATTGGTGCCAGTCTTTGAACTGGTATCAATGAGTATCCTCATTAATGCCGCTAAATTGCTGCTAGTTAAAAAATAATAATAATAATATATATATATATATATATATAATATGAGTTTTTACAACAACTTTCCTATAGAAAATTTTTACGAAACGCGCACCGTTTAGTAGTTCAGAAAGCGTGTTCACGTGAAACAAATGAGTAGAAGTTGGAAAACATGAGTTCCGAATACAATCTACTTAATCAGCTTATAACTCACCGAATTAGCTTTCGTGTGTGTTATGGCATTGGCTGACACATACTCCCTCTATCCCATAATAAGTTAATGTAGTACGAGATATGGCATATCCTAGTACTACGAATATGAACATATGCTACATGGTTGCACATATTTCGTTAGAACAATTCTTGATCAATGAAAATAGCTAACTTATTTTTTTATTCTATATGTGATATTCACTGTGTGTCCAGATTTAGCAGTTCTACAACCTCTTGGTTGTTTTGTACCTAACGAAACCCTCATTTTCTTTTATTCTATTCCTCTAAAAGGTTGTATGTTTTTTTTCCTTTAGTTCCAGTTTCATGAAACCATCTCATTTTATACAATGCAAACAATTCTGCCTTTCTCATACGATATCTCTGCACACATTCCTTAATGAATTCATGTTTATCTCACATTCTGTCTTCCAACTGTTAACTCAGAGAAACACGAATGGATGTCTCTCACATGCTCTCCCTCTCGGCGTGTCTCTCACATGCTCTCCCTCGCGGCCTTAAGTTCTCTGAATGCATATAGTCCATTAACAAAATTTTAAATGAGTTCTTTTGAGTAAATAATTTATCCGATCTATAATTTGATGATACCATTATAATTATTGTAATTAAATATTGATAATAAGATCTTAGGTGATTATATATTGATGGAAAAAGTATATATCTTTGAACCAATTTGTCGCAATAATTTGGGCATTGTATCACCATTTATTGAATATTGTTTTCTCACTTGGACAATGATTTCAACTCTCAATCTGAAATGTTTCAAAAGATTTAACATTTTTTTTTGAAAAAACTAATTGCAACATTGGTAACCACTATATGAAACATTGAACGCCATATATATATATGTGTGTGTGTGTGTTTGTGTGTATACCGTACAATGTATTTGCACATACTTGATTTTGTTCAAACATTTTTATATCCCACACATCGAGCAGTAGCTATTGAAGCATCACAAAATATTTTCTAAAACATACAAGCAATGCAGGGTGCAATGGTTGTAATTGAACTAGTGAAACTGTTTATTGAAACATCTAAAAAAAATACAGTGGAGCTGATGCAAAAGGATTGGTGGGTTTGGCTATCTTCTCAACTCAATGAATCTCTTCATCCTTTAATGTAGCAAGTTTCACAGTTCCAATAATACATAAAATGTATCAAATTAGGACATATAAAAGATAATTATTGCCTCTAAATTATTCATACTATCCTTACTATTTGTTGGTTTCTATTGCAGTTCGGGCCTACTCCTCACTTATCTCGAGAACACAAATAATTTATTCTATGCTTCTTTTTTAAATAATTACATTTTGGGAGGGATAAATTATTTTCTTTTTTTCATCGAAAGACACAGTGTGCCAATTCATTGAATATATAAGAAATGTTATTTATAGGTAAACCAAAAGAAAGAAATATGTACAAACAAGAAGGCCGCCTAAGGCAATATCTCCGCTAGGTGTTTGGCTCCCACCAATGCCTAATCTCTGGATTGTTTCTTATGTTTTGCAAATAGAGAAAGTATCTTCAAAGCCTAGTTAGCTTGCTGCAATAACTAGTAATACTGTAATGCTATCCGTCCGAAAATAGCTGAAGAGCTGGAGAGTCTTTTCGTGACTCCCAAATCCCTCGTACGTTCCATTCCCACAAGCTAGAAGTACGTACGATGTACAATATATTGCATCAAAAAGCTCAAGCAGACCGGCCAATCAGTGCACCACGAATATTTATCATCTACCAACCTATTGAACTTCCCGACTAACTTTCCTATTCTACCACTCTGTGAAGTGTGGTCTGCATTACTCGATCCAATTTCTGTTCTATTGGCTTCTCCAAATCCTTAACATTTCAGTGGAGTGTGTGTACTTGCATCCTTGGCAGAGATGTAGAATCACTTCACAATGTATATCTGAATCTCCCGATGCCTTCTATTCCTTGAAAGTAGCTATTGTGCAACTTGTCTCCCTAGCTCTCTTCTTTTCTCAGAGCTAGTTTTCTGCTGGTCGACAAGAAAACAAGTGTTATATATAAGTCCCGATTCTTCCTGTTAGTTCTGACTCCTCAAACAGGAATGTTGCATGCTACTCATATAATACTGTGCTATGGTAAATTGAATTGGCAATACTGGTACACAAAATAACTAGGAGATTTTCAGGAATTAAATGGGGAATGAAGGTGCATCGAGATTCGACGGCTAGCTTTTCGCAGAATCATAGTGCAACGTGAGTAGTTAATCCTGTCGATAAGTTTGGTATTAACGAGCAGCATGCATCACCAGTTCACTGAAGAGTTTAAGCCAATGGAGAATAAAGCATCAGCCAGTTCACTCATGCAGGATTTAATATTTCCGTATGTAGAAATCTACCGGGGGACTGAAATTTCCAAATTTTGAACAAGACCGAATTCGAATAATTGATCCAAATTCGAAAAACTCTGAAAGAATTAGTATTTTTTGGGGATTTTTTTTGTTATGTGAAATTCCAGAAATTTCAAACTGAATATGCAAACCATCGAAACCACAAGAATTTAGTGAGATCATGATACCAGAGTTGGAATTTTGGTTCGAAATTTCGATAATCCCCCCCCCCCCCCCGGCATGCAAATATATTGCCCAAAATTTCCTCTTCTTTTATTTTTTTCGGTAAAAGAAATGTTCAAATTTAGTCAAAATTTTGCAAAATTTTAAAGTACTTTGGTGCAGTAATGTTCCAAAAATTTTGAAAATATTGGTGAAAAATCAGAACTTTCAGAACATTTATGAAAAATGAAAGTGTAAACCTCCATGATACACTGTATCGACATAGAATTTAGTCAAGCGATCCGCGTGTGAGCTTGGAAGCCAGCTGATGTCACTCTAAATTTTTTGGTACAGTCTATTCCTATACTCCATCCATTCCGTAAAGGCCAATCTGAAATATAATATGACATTTTTCTAGTAGAATGAATCTGACATACCATGTCCAGATCTTCATTACACTAGAAAACATCACATGTTATCCTTGGTTGGTTTTTATGTGACCGAGTGAGTACCCCACTACTTTGCCACATGGCTACTCATGTTTGCTTCATTGCTTGTAATAACATGGATAGTACATCTACAAGTACCACATCGGCAAAGATAGTCGGACAGACAGTCTAAACATGATGAAACTGATGACTTCGTCGACTTCTGCCATTGGTTTTGAAAGAAGATGAAAATCATCAAACGAAAAGGTCCTATATACCATCAAGCATCTCGAAGCAGCAAGTGAAGGACAACCAATGGAGCAGCAAGGCCAAGCGTTTGAAGAATTCCACCTTCCAGCATCTTCATTGGAGCCGACGCTACCTGAAGGATCTCGTGGGTTTGGCTACCTGCGAGGAGAATGAGAATCACTATCTTGCTGGCCTCTTTACCTTGCTACAATTTCTGGTAATGGACCATCACAATTAGTGCGAAACAAGGTGCAGAGTTGGATGGAACAGTGATACCTCGTGCGTCTCAAATTTCTCATACCTTCCATTCCGACTGGCTGTAAAGAGAGCCGGTGTACTGTGCAATGAATCGTATACAAATTAAAGGATCAAGCAAACTGGCCAACTGTGTGTATATGAGTTTGCTTGGAAACCTAGCTGGTGCTTTCGGGATCAATAACCATCTTTTGTTTAGCCAGGTCAAGCAATTTTGTGATCAGTTGAACTGTCATCTAGCTGCTGGGGCCGAATGAGCTCAAATAGGCGTTCTGTGTCATAAAAAAAATAGATCCAACATGGTCATATCCTATCTTAGTATAAACTTGTAACACACTAAATTCTAAAACTTAACAGACAAAGATGTCGTATCATCATCCACTAACAAGATGCAAAATCATCAGCCACTAGCAATTACTACATTTAATTAAACATCATGCAAGCATGCTATATTATCTATAATTTTATAATTTATTAAATTTTATAGTTTGAAAATACAAGTATGTTAAATTGTTATTTTTTATATTATCATATATACCTATTTAGTTTATCCTTACATAGTGTTATTTCTCTCTTTTCTCATCAAGTCGTCTTAAACGATTAATCTATGGTTCAAAGTTCAAACTATCTCACTATTTTTCTTCTCTCAGAAAGCCACATCACCTTACTTTTTACATTTGAACCATCATTCTATTTAGTATTTAAATTTAAATTATGATAAACCACATCAACTTAAGTAAGTTAATATTATCCAGCTATATTACGCATTATTTTTACTTATTATTGTCATACTAAACTCTCGTAGCAATGCGTGGTATTTCACCTAGTTAACCGAGATTTCAGTGAGCCACTGTCTCACACAAAGGTGTCACTAACTGAAAATTACACTGGTAGAGAAATGTTTTTTAGTCCCGGTTCATAACCCCCCTTTAGTCTCGGTTGTCCAACCGGGACTACGAATCCGGGACTAAAGATCGCTATCTTTAGTCCCGGGTGAAATAACCGGGACTAAAGATCGATCTTTAGTCCCGGTTGGTAACTCCAACCGGGACTAAAGATCCCTATCTTTAGTCCCGGTTGGAGTTACCAACCGGGACTAAAGAGGGAATAACAGCAGTACAGATGGTCCTCTTTTTTCTATTTTTTTCTTTTTTATTTTCTCCCGAATCAAGTGGGATGCATATCCCCAAATCCCAAATCAAAGTAACATCCCAAATCCACATAACAAATCTTTAAGTTACTTATACACATAAATCAAATACATCACAAATCCTAAAAAAAATTACACAAATCAAATTACATCACAAGTTCTACAAAATTCATCACAAATATATCACAAGTTCACATCACACATAAATCAAATACATCACAGGATCATCCAATAAATCACAAATTCTTAAAAAAAAACCACAGAGGCGCCGCTCGGCCGGCCGCTGCCGCCTCCTCTCCGCGCCAGCCGGCCACCGCCGCGCCGCCGCCCGCCGCCGCGCCGCCCTCCGCCCTCCACGCCGCCGCTCGCCGCCGCGCCTCCCCGCGGCCCTCCGCGCCAGGCGCCGCGCCGGCCGCGCGGCGCCGCGCCGGCCGCGCGGCGCCGCGCCGCCCTTCGCGCCGCGCGCCGCGCCGGCCGCCGCCCCGCCACGCGGCCCCGCGCGCCACCGCCGCGCCGCCGCGCCGCCCCGCGGCCCTCCGCACCGCGCGCCGCGCCGGCCGCCGCCACGTCGGCCGCGCCGCCCGCCGCCTGGCCCGCCCGATCCAAAAAGAAGAGAGGAAGGAAGAAACAGCAGGGAAGGAAGAAAGAGATAAGGCAGGAGTTAGAGAGGAAGAAAGAAAGAGAGAGTTTGTTGTGTGGACGAGAAAAGAGGATAAGTAATAGGGATTATATAGTACATGTTGATTTTTATTCCCGGTTTGTAACACCAACCGGGACTAAAAATCTATCTTTAGTCCCGGTTGGTGTTACAAACCGGGACTAAAGATCCTAAACGCCTGACACGGTCTGACATGGAACCAACCGGGACTAAAAATCATCTTTAGTCCCGGTTGGTAATACCAACCGGGACTAAAGATGATTTTTAGTCCCGGTTGGTAATACGAACCGGGAATAAAGATCATCTAGTCCTGTTGTTCTTATAAACCGGGACTAAAAATCGTTTTTAGTGCGGTTTTAAATGCAACCGGGACTATTATAGATTTGGGTCGACCGATCAAAGATGGTTTCTCCACCAGTGTTAGGTCCCACGTAGAACTTGGTCTAAGACAGAACACGAATTTAAGTAATGTATATTCTCAAGAATTAGACACGAATATATTGCAGTGAAAAGACTATGTGCACAACATAAATCTTGTTATCATATCGTTTCTCCCCCCCTCCCAATGGTACTGGCAATATATCTTTATAAATATTTGGAAATCCATAAAGTAAATTAAAAGTCCTAACAAAATTATAATATGATTCAAACTTGGTATTCTGTGAATGCCTACCAAATTGATGTACAATGTTGATGAATAGTAATACTAAAGTATTATGTTGGCCGAGTAGGTGATAGGCATAGAATCTACAATTGGGGCAAATATTTATGTGCAAATATAATTGCAGAAGAAAAAGCTACTCCCTCCATCCTTTCTTGCATGACATCGCAAGTCATTCGGGAATCATCTTTTTTTTTATTTGACGCTCCTTGCCATCTCCCCATACAAAAGGTTGGCATGGATAAGGTAGAGATGGAAGGGGTTGAATGGTAGAATGGTAAATTCACTATTTCCTTAATTTGTACAAGTATGTCTGGTAGGAGTACACTTAGAAGCGTCTAAACATAAATTCGGAGGGCACGCTAACTAATTGTGAGGGTCCAAATTCTGAAGAGCTGGAGAGTCGACCGATATGTCACTAGATCGACCACATGTCACATGACAGGATTGGTGACACTGCAGTTTTCATATGGCATCGAGTCAAAGATGTCGAGTTCCGTCATGTTGGTAAAGACCGTTGTTTTGATGGCAATACCCGCGAGATCACCAACTCGGTTCCACCAAATTGCATCGGAGTTTGTGAAAGTAGAGAATAAATATATTGGGAAAAGATAAAGCAATGAATAATTGTATTGAGATTTGATAAAGTAGATGCATTCCATTCCTTTTTGTTTTTTTGTTTTGTATTAGAGAAACGAACTTATTTTGGGACGATAGTAGTAGGCACTCTATTGAAGCCACATTAAGGTTTCTTACAATCATCATCAAGGAAGTATGAAATAAAAACTGGAGGAAATGAGAAAACTTATGCGCGACCATATACACTGAGGGACGAAGGTCAAACCTAGATTATCTTTAATTCCTAGAAAACTCTTAGCCTCGACTTTAGTTCTTAGATCATGGTCCAATGATAGACCGGTTTAGTTCTTAGATCATGGTCCACGACTGTTTCAAAATACACCATCCTCGCCAATTCCATAGCATATGTTTCGATGATGACTTTCGTTCCTCCTAGCTCACGTATCAGTTCAGGATCGAGATCTTCTGCATTGAGGAATAAACTATAGAGAAGCTACTTTGCTACAGTGTTACATCACTTCATTGTAGCGGTGTACACGATGAACTGTTGACACAGTGTTCCTATGAATTACCACAGGGAGGATCCGGATCTGTGAATTCAGCTGCTCTACGGCAATGCCATAACTTCCACCATCATCGCCTTGGGAACAAAATTGGGCTGCCGCTGACTTCTATTTTCCTCTGTCGTCGCACGTGACAGCTCCAGCAGCTCCTTTCAAGTATGTTTGTCCGTGAAGTTTTGATCCCTGAATGCAGAAGCAGGTGCACCATCTATGCTAAAAAAGGTGTACTCTGAGAATCCACCGATGCACGAGCGATATCCCGAAGGCCTTCCATTCCGATTAGCCACCAACATCTATGTGAGCAACTCGGTGAGTTTGTTCTTTGAGATATCATCCAGCCTGTCTAGCTAAAATACATGGCGTATGTGGGGGTATGGGTTGTGCAGTGTGTACTCTGCCATCGAGCTGCCAATGTCTGGCGATGGCTGCTACTTGTGCTGTTATGCAACTCTCTGCCTCTCACTCTCTGGAGCAAAATATGTATTGGTGGAGTAGTAAATAGCTAGAACAAGGATGCATTCCTTTATTGCGGTTGATTCCTAATTAATTACTGGGTGTTTGTGCACATATTTTCTCCTTGTTGTTAAAGATTGTTGTGTTGTCTCCTGAATGTCCGTTGGTTAGGTTCAGGCGAGATGGTGTTCAATCAGCTGAAATAAAAATACGAAGTGCGCAGCCCGGCCCACGAACACTGAGCCATGCAGGTCATATTAGACCAACTCTCTACCATAGATCGAATTAGAATCACAACTTTATATCTACTGGGTCTACACAACCGAAAATGCTGGTATGATAGATGAGAGTGCGCTACCACACCAATCCTCCCTTGACATCAACACATGTGACCCAAAAACTTGTTTACCGAGTCTTTTTTACCATGTGATACATAAAAATTATTCTGGGTTCCAAAACTAGGCTCTGATACCATTTATTAGAGTACGTTGTCCCGATTCACCAACCGTGAACCATCTATAGCACATTGGACCTGCTATGCGACAGGTCCAACCGTAGCCACAACTTTAGTTCATGAACCTACAAAATCCAAAAGTCTAGTCCGATTAAGGAGGATTGCCCCTACCTTTTCAGTCGTGGTTCTCCATTATGCAATCTAAATACAAGACTTGAGTGCAACTTTTTTTTTATCTCGATTGCATTAGTATATTGTCATCCAAAGAAACACCGGGGGCATAAACACAAGCCGTTGTAGTCACGTTTGCTCCAATGTTTTCTAGCTATTTCACTAGTGGAGAAGTGCTTTTTAGTCCCGGTTCGTAACCCTTCGTGTCCCGGATTTTTAACCGGGACTATGAATCCAGGACTAAGATCGCTATCTTTAGTCCCGGGTGAATTAACCGGCAGTGAAAATCCAAAAATCCATTTTTAGTCCCTGTTCCGGGACTAAAGATAGAGCCTTTTTAGTCCCGGTTCGTAACACCAACCGTGACTAAAGATAGAGCTAGGTTAGCTAGATCCAGTTGCTACATTATTTTTTTCTTTTCTTCATTGTTTTTAATATATTATTTCACTACATCCCCATCCCAAAATCACAAATAAATTATCCCCAAATCCTCCTCACATCCCCAAATCGATCATATCCAAATACATCACAAAATCTTAAAATAAATTACATCACAACTTCTACAAAATTCATCACAAATACATCACATATATTCACATCACGCACAAATTAAATACACAGATCTGAATCACAAATTCTAAAAAAAACAAAAAAAAAACACCCGCTGCAGCTGCCGCGCCGGCCGCCGACGCGCCGCCCGTCCGTCCGCCCGTCGGCGCGCCGCCCGCGAGTCTGCGAGGCCGCCCGGACCTCCGCGGGCCGGCGCGAGATGGGTGGAGGAAGAGATAAGGTCCGGGAGAGGAGATAGAATTTATTAACTGCTCCTCCTCCTCGATCTCGCGCACGCCTCGTACTCTCCGCCACGCGTGCCGATCTTTTGTTTCAGTGGATGTTACCAACCAGGACTAGAAATAGATCTTTAGTCCCGGTTGGTAGGTTTTTATTATAACCGGGACTAATGTGGATTTTGGCCGACCGACCAAAGATGGTTTCTCTACCAGTGTTTATACCGGTCATGTTGCCAACCTGTATACACCAAGCACCCAGCAATCTGCTGTCGTTTGCGATACTTGCGCATATATATTTCCTTTGCTTCTTCTTTTTTTCCCCTCTGATCGAACAGTTCAATGTAACCATTAATTGAAACAATTAAGATGATATTTGTTTCAAATAATTTGATTAACCTGACAGTAGTTTTACTCAAGTCCACAGAACTACTTCCATTATTCTACAGTTCAACTGCTAAATTTAACACCAGGAACAATTTTATGTAATTTATCTGAAATCTATCATGCTAGTCCAGCCAAATGGATTAAGTATATTTAAATAAACAAATTTTACAGTTCTTGCGATACCTGAGTTATAAGAGGCGTCAAATTCTATAATATGAAGTTCCATACCTCCTGATAGCTTAACAGGTACTCAGCGACGCCGTTAACCCGAGCGACTAATAGCGTTTTTCGTCGACAGTAACCATGGCTATCGGTCGTAGTGGAGAAAGCATGGACAGACGCACAACCTGCCCGGGAGCTAGCACCGCTGCTGAACATACCGTAAAAAATACTATGCTATACATAGTATAAAATTTCAAGAAATTCAAGTTGTGTGTTTTACATTGGCCATTTTATGCAGTTCAACAAATTATGAAGCACGTACAGATATTCGATGGATGCCCGAAATGAGTAGTCTAAGGCATTGTCCGCAAAACCTGTAGATTAGCTGACTAAGTAACCGCGAATATCTACTGTGATATTCATCGAATTCAATGTGATTTAGACTCAGAGTGTCAGCACTCCCTGTCAATGCGTGATCAGCGTAGGTCACAGGGTGTGACTGAGTCATGCATGAGACTTGAAGAAGCTGTTAATATGTCATGGACATGTGTGTGTCTTAATCCAGTTTTTGATATTTTCACCTTGGATTCCTAAGCTCAATTCGTTGCACCATAGGAATCTATGATTGACTGACTTGAGGATTATGACATCTCATCAATTTTTTTTGGAAACTGACCACGACGTCTTTATCGTTGATAGTCCTTATAAATAGTAATCCTCTGTTACTAAATATAAACTTTCTTGTTTTTTCTCAACTATTGAGAAAAAGAGAGACTCCATTCTAGTCTTAGTCACCTCTAGTACTCAAACTATAAATCTTGACTTGCTTCGATTCCTCTCCTAACAATATGATTATTGGCGAAAAAAATTCTTAACTTACCGTGTATTGGAATATTTGGTATAAAATTTTGAATTCTACAAATGTTTATATTTGGAATGGAGGGAGTATATAGTAATTTTACTATATATTTTTTATACAAGTATTGATCTCAATTGAAAAAATAAATTTCTATTGCCACAACTCAGACTTTTTTCTTCCCTCAACAATATAACACAATAAAGCCCATGACTTTATCTTCTGAAGTTTGATAACATCCGCCCCACGACAGTAGTTTTGAAAAATAGTCAATATAAACATTTATCCCTGTTACCATTTATTTGTTACCTTGTTTTAAGAGTTGAGAGATAAAAAAAAAACTAAATCAAATTTTACCACAAAAATTTAAAGCAGCCCCTTTGTATCTGATGTGCCTTCTGGACAATGGCCATCCCCTGTCCTGTTTTTCAGCTCATAGCCTGAATAATACACACTCCATTGCAATTAGCAAACACCATAATGCTTGGCATAACCTGTGAGTATATATGGAACACAAGGCCTATTATAAGAGGGTATGTATGATAGTGATACACACTCTATGAAATATTTTTCCAAATCCTACAGTTGCCTAATTAATTAAAGGATAAAGTAAGTAAAAAAAAAGTCCACGAGTGAAAGATCGTCCGAACTAAAATTTTCAAGTTCAGTGGACCTTTCGCTGTCAAATATCAAAGCAAAAAAGGACGGTGGTTACACCAGATAATCAATGAAGAAGTAGTAATGGGGGCGAAGGAGACAGTTAACTACTCCAGTTGAAATAATGTCTTGCATAATAATCATTCCACCAAGTATTTGAACTGACCTGAATTGACTGTTCCTTTTCTATGCATTTAATCTGGAAAATTGACCAAATGAAGCCACATACCATGCACTCCCTCCATCCCACAAAATATTGGATTTTGAAGGGATGTGATACACCTATGTAAATTCGTAGTATTAGAATGTGTCACACCCAAAATCCGTTATATTTTGTGATGGAAGGAGTATGTGCTGAACCATACATCTGCGGAGGATCCAGCAATAATTGCAACTCTCCTTCGCAGTCCCGGTTTGCAAATGCTTTTAGTGCCAACTTGCAAATTGGGATGCCTAATTTAGGACTAAAGATACACATCTTTAATCCCGGATAAAATAATCGAGACAAAAGATGGATCTTTTTTTCTATTATTTTTTTGCTACATACATTTATATTGTCACCCTCAAATCCACAACAAATTATCCACAATCCTCGAGTCATTGATAAAATCATCCCCAAATCTAAAAAAAATCTACAACCAAATTTGCAAATTATTCACAAAATCTAAAACAAATCAACGAAAGCCACGGCGCTGCCGGCCGCCAGGCCATACACCGCCTCCCGGACGCCGCCGCGGCCGCTTCCAACGCCCGGCCTCCCTTCCCGCCAGATCTAGCGGATGGGAGGCCGCCCAGCCGTGCGCCGCCTCCCGGCCGCTACCGCTGCCTCTCGGCAACCAGCCACGGAGACCGCTTCCACCGCCCGGCCTCCCCTCCCGCTGGATCTAGCGGAGGGAAGGCCGCTGTCCGCCTGCCGCGTTGTGCGCCGCCACGGCCCCTTCCGCCTGGGCGCTGCTCGGTGTCGCTGTCGTCGTCATCGTCGGGGGAGGAGGGGGAGGAGAGAGTGAGAAAATGAGAGGTGAGGAGGAGAGGATGAGGAGATAGGGAGGCGGGGAGAATGAGGCGTGAGGAGATAAGGAGGCGGGTAGGACAAGGCGCGCGGCTCAGGGCAGCTGTTCGCGTTTTTTTAATTTTGGTCCCAGTTGGTATAAACAATCAGGACTAAAGATGGATCTTTAGTCCCGGTTCCTAGCACCAACCGGGACTAAAGATAATGGGGGGTCTGACATGTTTTGTATCCAAGGACACAAGACTCCGATATTTAGTCTAATGGACCCCTCATCTTTCCCTAAGTGATATTTAGTCCTAGTTATTGTTGCCAACCGGGACTAAAGATCAAAAAAGTACCGGTGGGTTTTTAAACCGTCTTTAGTCCCGGTTCCTACTTGAACCGAGCCTAATGTGAATTTTGCTTGACCCATTATGATTAGTCATTTGCAGTATAGTACCACTTTAGATGCATACACGTTACTTCATCTCACCAAGACATTACCACTCTTTAAAATGTGTAAAATAGTTTTAACGACTATCTAGTGTTCAAAATTGTTCACAAAGGATTAATTATTTCTAGCTTCGAAGTTACCCTTGGTCCAAAAGTTGACAAGTATTTGAACCGTGTATCTATTTTGATCCAAGGGTTCTCTATTTCTGTTACCACCTCAGTAGACGGCAGAAGAAACATAAAAGGACATAATTGTCAAGAGAAAAGAAAAATAGGTGCGTTGGGATGAAATCATCATTTAGCACTGACGGCCGACCGAGTGAAACAGTCTTCCCCTCAATCGGCAACCACCGTTGGACGAACTGACGGCCGCCGCCGGTGAACAGATATCTTCATGAGTATTCTGGCACGGACATCCCCAGTAGTTCCACACTTATGTCTCGCACGCGTATTTGCATCCCAACAGTATATATATACATATACATTGGTATTGTCAAGAAGAACATGAGTCAGGCAAACAACTACTTATGCATCGCGAGATGGATCAACAATAATATTACAGGAGACTCCATCAACGAAGCCATCTTGATGACCTGATCTACCCGGATAACTGCATGCTTGATGATTGGCACTGTCAGCAATGGCCGGAATGGAGCAAGCGGCGCTCGCGAAGCTTGCGCACGCACCACGCCAAAACGGTGTGCTGGCAATGATGTAATCAACGACGAGAGTGGCCGGCGGAAGGACCGAAGGAGCCGCCGGCGAGAGGATTTGGCGAGCGAGGTGAGCAACTTTTTTTTTTAGTTTTATCGAAAGTGAGCAATCTGCCAGCGATCAAGAGAAGAAAAAAGCTAAATGGCAAACTTACCTTAATCATTGAGTTAGTCGAGTACTAAGATGACCTTAGGAATGAACGGTCCACGTCATTTCTACGGGTAGCATAATACAACCAGTAGTAGAGAGCACCGTAACATTCATCTCTCAAAAGAAGTTAATTTGTAGTGACTGGGATACAAATCTGTATGTAGGGAAAAAAATCACCTCGTTCCATATATCAACTCACTAGCATAGTAGGTAAGAGATTTTAAATATATATATCAACTCCTCGATTGAGGTAGGAAAGGAGATATAAATCCACTAATTTTGGCACAAATGGTAAGAGGTATCTACCTACATATTTTGGGATGGAAGAGGTATTGGTGTGTGTTCTTTTCTCCTCTTTCCAAACTTCTATCACCTCATTTTTCCATGCACGCTTCCTAGACTGCTAAATAGTGTGTCTTTAATATAAAAGGTCTATTTAAAATTTCCTTTTAAAAACCATATTAATCAACTTTTGCAGTTTTTTAGCTAATAAATAATCATATGCTGTTCCATCTCTTCACTACACCATGTCCAAACATTCCCATCTAACTTCAGATGGAAATAATCCATCTATACTTTTGCCGACGGACAGTTTGTCTTTGAATGTGGTCTTTGCCAACCGATTTTCCGTTGGGGATTTTGTGACATGGTGTAGTGTTTGTTTTGCCGGCTAGGCAGGAAGGGTTCCCAACCCCTACAAACAAATATAGCGTTGAAAATACTATTTTCCTATTAATGTGAGACACTTTGGTTATTTCCTCTTACAACTAAAATTAAGGTGAATCAACGGGATATAGACGGCATGCAAAAGTCCCTGGCGTATATCTTTTGTTGTGAAGACCAACAACAAATTAACTCATCAGCATGTAACAAAACTTTTGCCTGCATGCAGTGAGTATTAACCAATCCCATAGAAGTTTCTTTTGTATGCATGCATCCAGGCATGTAACGAGTCTTAAGATGGCTGCTCAGGTTCCGGTCAACAATATAATCTAGCAAAAAGGCAAGATATTCAATTATGTGTTAGATGCATCGAGACTACCATTATGACCATCTCATTTTTGAAAAGGAAAAAGTACGGATTTCCCCCCTGAACTACCACGGTCATTTGATTTACCCCCTTAACTACAAAACCAGACATTTTACATCTCGAGCATTACATATTGGATGAATCACACCCCCTGAATCAACCCGAAGCGGTTGGAGGCAGAGGAAGCCGGCGACGACCACCATGAGACAACGAAGGAAGACAGCGTGCATTAGGCGGCGGCAGCGGTGGCAGCAACATACTCGATGGAAGGCAGCGTCCCCGCCACATCCTCTCCCTCAGCCATGTCTCACCCATCGATGTTGACGAGTGGGAAGGCCAAGCAACGACGCGAGTCCTCGAGGGTCAACCTCTCCGCCCTGGGCCTCTGCATCCGAATCCCGCCGTTGATACGGTGCCACTTGGACCTACCGTCGTGGCGCCGCCAGTCGGGATCTGCGGCGGTGGAGCCGTAGCTCTCATGAAGGCGGCGACGAGCCCGCCTCTGTCTCCTAGCATGCCTCCCTCCTCTTTCCTGCAGTGCAGCGCGGCGGCGGTGGTCCAGGCAGAGAAGGCGGTAGTGGTGGTCCAAATGGAGGTCAAGGCGGGGCGCGGCAGGGAGGGCCGCCTTGGGAGAGCGAGCTCTCTGCCTCGTGCGGCACCAGCCCCGCCTCCGCTGCCTGCCGCCCGCCGCCCGAGCGATCCCCGCCTCAGCCGCTGGCCTCCCAGGTGACCTCTGCCTCAGTCACTAACCACTCGTGTGTTCTCCGCCTCTGCTGCCAGCAACCCGGTCCACCTCCTCCGCCGTGTGGGCGATCTCCACCTCTACCGTCGGACCTCCTAGAGGAGCTCCGCCTCCACCGCCAGTCGCCCGGGCAAGCTCCTCCTTAGCCTCTCAACGCCGGCCACCCGGTCCACCTCCTCCTGCATAGCCAGCCGCCCGAGTGTGTGTGTGTGTGTGAGAGAGAGAGAGAGAGAGAGGAGTGTGTGTGTGTGTGAGAGAGAGAGAGAGAGTGATGGGGAAGTATTGGGTTGAGGGAGGGGTATGACAGGTGGGCCCCGAGGAAGCATTTTTTTAATGATTGGATTTCCAGGTTGGCCCGACATGTGCATGCTCAACTTAAAACTGCTCAAAATACTGTTGAGGGGGGTAATTTGTCCGGTGTAAACAATTGAGGGTGAAAAATGTCTGGTTTTGTAGTTAAGGGGGGCAAATCGAATGACCGTGATAGTTAAAGGGGGTAAATCGAACAACCATAAAATAAAATATAATGACTTTTGGATTGATGGAGCATTAGAAATTCTTGAAATGCTCCTGATGTTAAAAAGTATAGAAAGAGTTGTACCGCAAGGCTTATGAAAGGTGAATAGGTAAGTGAGTATAAGAAGTACATGCAAATATAAGTTTCAGTGGGAAAGTGTCTTTCAATTCTCCTTAAAAGAGATGCAGCTTAAGGTAGTCCTCCCTCATCCCCTTGCTAAAAACTCCTTCCATCCCAAATGTAGTTACCTTTAACATTCCATTTTTCCTAAAAATATAGCAACCTTTTATTCCTCTCAGCAAATCGCAACCATCTTCAATTTGATTCATCTGCCTACTTCTTCATCTTAACCAATCAAAAATCATCCATAACTTTAGTTTACATTTCTCCTTGATACCTGTGTCAAATTTCAAAAAGTCATAGTATTTTGGAACAGAGTGAGTAAATATCTAACATGAGTGATATCATTTCATAGGAGAAAAAAGAGGCAGGGGAACATCACGTGGGGCCAATCACTTCTTTTTATGGATATTATATATGAGAAAAGTATGCATCGTATTGAATTCCAAATGTCCAGATTATATTTTTTTAAAGTATGTAAAATAAAACCTTTCTTTTAGAAAAAAAATGAAAGATGTTAAGTTAACAAGACATTATAACCATCTTTTCCTATAAATGGAATAATTATCACTACTACTAAGAAGGAGATCGGTACCGGTTAGGAACTGGTCATAGGTGTTGGATTTCTGAACCAGCACCTAGCAGGCGGCGCCTTTGAGGAGGACTTAATGGTGATGTTTAGGAACCGGCACATTTGAGGTTCTAGGAATGAAAAAAAAACAAAAAGCTGGCTCGATGCATTGGCTCGAATCGAAAATTACAAACCGATGTGCCATTTAGTTAAGGAGGATGCATATATATATATATATATGCCCATTATAAAATATTGATGGGACTGGTGCACTGTATGTTGGCCATGTGTGGTGCTGCTGTATTTATAATCTTTATAATCTTTGTAGAATAGATTTCCAATTGGCTCGTTTCCGTGTCCGGATAATGTGCTCAATGGATCTACAGAGTTGGAGTGGGTAGAGAACGATCTCTTGTCCCAATTTGGCAGGTGCATAGTCTTGGATTTTTGTCATTGCGAACTTTAGGTAGCTGGATGCACGATGTGCAGACATCAGACTCTCCATTATCTAAAATATTATACTGCAATAGAAAAGAATCTCCCTGGTAGAGCTAGAATTCATTGGATGCAAAGCTAGACAGTTATTCATACCCATGCATATCTTCTGTATACGATTGAATCGGGTTAGGACAAACTGGTGTGATGTATGTCCATGGATATGCAGGCAAATGAATTATTTAATTGGATTCATAAATAGAGTTGGTGTTGTGAAAACAACTAGTCATGGAAATTCCTGGTAAAGCAATAAGTGAGGAAGACCTAGAAAAAGTCTAAGTCAAGGTATTTCGAGCGGTGCATTCTGATGAAGCTAATAGATAATACTCCATCTTTTTTTTCAATAAATGTATGACAATTATAAATCTATATCAGATAATTCTTGTGTCCTTCATTTAAGTACATCGGAAATACGAGATATGAAAATCGGAAAATACGATTGCTGATATTAATGGGTGTGAGGACTTGTACTTTATGAGAGTAATTTCATTTTAGCTGGGGAAAATATGGAAAAAGCGAAAGCTAAAATTGCATAAAAAACTGAGAAAGCTAAAATCGCTGGCTAATAAACTTATATCACTCATATGGAGCTATATATACCATACCTTGGACACGAAGGTGGACAACATCTAGCTAGCAATCTTATTTTTTCCAGCAACAAAGATGATTCAGGCATTGATCTTCCCTACTCTACTATGTCTCACCATAGCAACTTCAGGTGGTCTTGCTGTAGTTGCAGCATCCACCTGCCAGAGAAGTTGTGGTAGCATAGATATCCCTTTTCCATTCGGCATCAAAGGTCAGGCTGGCTGCGCCATGCCTGGATTTGAGCTGATCTGCAACAGTACTGGGAACAGCATACCCAAGCTGCTTCTCCGGAATGTGGAGCTGCTCAACATCTCGCTGCCAGAAGGCCAGGCTCGCATGAGGATGCCTATGTCATACGAATGCTACAACAAGACGAAACATGACATGGACTGTGTCGACAAGGCAAATCTGAGCTTGACGGGAAGTCCCTTCACTTTTTCTAACAGTGCCAACAAGTTCACAGTCTTCGGGTGTCGAATGCTTGGTTACCTCGGTCCTGGTGGACAGAGCGCCGTAGGCAGTAATCTAACAATTGGTTGTGCCACCAGTTGTGGCCAGGGCGATGATCTTGTAAGCATCAATGGCGAAGGATGTTCTGGGATAGGCTGCTGTCAGACAGCAATCCCCAAAGGGATCAAGCACTACAAGGTTTGGTTTGACACACACTTCAACACATCAGTCATCCACAATTGGTCCCGTTGCAGTTATGGAGCGTTAGTGGAGGAGGCCAGCTTCAAATTCTCCACGATTTATGCCACGTCATCGAATTTCAGCAACCCTTTCGGTGGTGAACCTCCATTTGTGGTGGACTGGGTTGTAGCAAACAATACCTGCGCCGAAGCAAGAAAACATTTAGATTCATATGCATGTGCTAGCAGCAACAGCGTGTGTATTGACTCGAGCAATGGACCAGGATACTTCTGCAAATGTTCTCAAGGATTCGAGGGGAATCCTTACCTTCAGGGTCATGATGGTTGCCAAGGTGAATATTTCACTATGCCTATGATTTACAGATATCGCGTTTACTAATCACCAACCCGTGCGTTGCATGAGTTATGTTTACTAATCATTAATACTATAAATTTAACCATTCGGTGCATATCTTCGTTAATAATTTTCAAAATACAGTGACTTAGGTAAAAAAAAAGAGTTATTGTAATCCTAAAAGAAGTAGAGTTAATGTAACTTGCTTTTTTTTTTGACTAAATAGCTAATTCGAAATGGCGTCTTTCCAATTTTACCATGGTTTAATAACTTCCAGTTATGGTATGCATGCTTCTTGGCGCAAGAATGAATTTATCATAGCTGCCACATGCTAAGATTAATTGCTCAGTTTAATGGATCTTCAACATGACATGTAAGCAAAATTTGTTTTAGAACTGCCACTGGTGACCATCTCTCATCGGTGTTCCTTCTTGGTGTCAGTTCTAGAACCAGCACATATCATGGAGACACAAAATTTTGAATGTATTATTAATAATTAAATGCATGTAAACCTTGGTGTTAGCAACTCACCCATGTTTTGATCCATGTCTGTAACTTCTGGGTGGCTAAACCTCAAACTTTACTCTTTAACCATAATCGAAACAAAGCTTGTTAATAGTGTTACATACAACTTTTTTTTAGCTTACTGCATGTCATCAAGCAATATTTGTTTTCTTGGGAGTAACATCATAAATTTTGACATCAATGTGAAATATGATTGTAGATATTAATGAATGTGAGGATTCTAATAAGTACCCTTGCTATGGGAAGTGCATCAACAAACTTGGAGGATTCGATTGTTTTTGCCCTGCGGGTACTCGAGGAGATGCTTCTGTTGGACCATGCCGAAAAGAGTTTCCACTAGCTTTCGGTAAACACATATCCTCAGAATACTGCAAGATTTTTTATAGCCAATATTTGCTTTAAAGTTCACATGAAAAGCATTTGGGCCCCTTAAAATCATTTAAAAAGGAAGTAACACAATGTATTTTGTATTCTACAAATATTTCAAAAAAATTAAAATAACTTGGGTTTTGTAATGCCGGTCTCTTTCACAGCATTAAACAAGTAGACAAAATAATATTCACTGAATATTAAACTAATCTTAGATGTATGGTTTCATTTAAATTACCTCATGAAACTTTTACTTGTCGTTAGATCTAACTGAAAAAATAAATAAAACTAACATGTGTGTATGTTTTTCTAGGTATTGCAATTGGCCTAGGAGTTGGTTTCGGAATTCTTCTTCTTGTCTTAACCGTAGCATTCCTTGTCCGTAAAAGAAAGAATGATATCCAAAAGCAATTAAGGAAAAAATATTTTCGAAAAAATCAAGGCCTTCTTCTAGAGCAACTTATATCATCTGATGAATGCGCTACTGATAGCACAAAAATTTTCACCCTAGAAGAGCTGAAAGAGGCAACAAATAACTTTGATCCAGCACGTGTTCTTGGTAGTGGAGGGCATGGTATGGTTTACAAGGGCATATTGTCCGACCAGCGTGTGGTAGCTATAAAAAAACCAAACATCATTAGGGAAGAAGAGATTAGTCAGTTCATCAACGAAGTTGCAATCCTATCGCAGATAAATCATCGGAACATTGTAAAACTATTTGGATGCTGTCTTGAAACCGAAGTCCCTCTACTGGTGTATGACTTTGTCCCAAATGGCTCACTAAATCGCATTATTCACGCTGATCCAAGTATGAGAGAATTCACATTGTCCTGGGATCAGTGCTTGAGAATTGCCACAGAAGCTGCGGGAGCTTTATATTACCTCCACTCTGCAGCATCAGTATCTGTTTTACATCGTGACGTGAAATCTTCGAATATACTTTTGGATGCCAACTACACCGCTAAGGTATCAGATTTTGGGGCATCAAGACTGATTCCTAATGATCAAACCCATGTTTTTACAAATATCCAAGGCACATTTGGGTACTTAGATCCTGAGTACTACCATACCGGGCATCTAAATGAGAAGAGCGATGTCTACAGTTTTGGTGTTGTTCTTTTAGAGCTGCTTCTCAGGAAGCAACCTATTTTTGACAGTGAATCTGGTTCAAAGAAAAATTTATCTATTTACTTTCTTTCTGAGCTAAAAGGAAGGCCAGTTGCAGAGATAGCTGCTCCGGAAGTTCTTGAAGAAGCAACTGAGGATGAAATTAACATTGTCGCCTCAATTGCCCGGGCATGCTTGAGGCTTAGAGGCGAAGAACGGCCAACTATGAAGCAAGTAGAGATGTCATTACAATCTATAAGAAATAAAGGTTTCAGATCAGGCACAGTTTCTCCAGAAGATAGCGATGAGCTGCAGACTCCACAATCAGAAGGACATGTAGATTATCATCAAGCTATGGGGATTGGAATCAACAATATGGCTAATTTAGCATCTCCAGGTTGCTATAGCCTGCAGGAAGAATTTATGTTATCCGGAAGTCTTCCACGGTAAACTATGATTGTCATGCTGTTAAATTGTTGCATGATGTATTTTTCTACCTTCAACATAGCTTGTCATTTCCCGATCTATCTTATTGTAAAGAAAATACTTGTGTACATATTGTGTTACATCATTAACAGTCTGGTACACCTTCTGCTCTGCCACATGTATGTACTTGGATTTATTTTATGATCGTTGGGAAGGTACTATGAGTTACCACATTTTCGAGTGTAAAATATTGAGAGGTACCAAAATTCGAATGGCTGGTAGAGTTTGATATCCTGAGGTACCAATTCTGTCCCCGATGCGGTACCTCGCGGAGGACAGAGGTGGAAGGGAAAAAGTGTAAATTTGTGTGCAACAATGTACCGCGATCCACCGCCGCCTGCCTTGCATCTAGCCTCCTTCTCTGCCCGTATGCGCCGAGAAGGACTCCTGCTCTTGCCGCCCATCGGCGTCGGGATTCCTACTCTTCAGCCAGTCGGCCCTGGGATTCTACTCCGCCGGGATCGACGAGTCCTCGCCGCCGCCTAGATCGACAACTTCAATGCCTGGACTTCAACTCCGCCACCACCGGGAACGACGACTTCAATCGGCGGTTGCCTAGATTGCTGGAATCGACGAGTCCTCGCTGCTGGGATTGACGACTTCAATGTCACCGCCGCGTGGATCGATGATGCCGCTGCCTGCAGCGCTGGGATTTACGAGCGCATTCACCCTTGCTCATTTTCTCTCCCGATCCTACCCATCCCGGATTCAATGGTTCAATTTTTGGTACCGAGCGGTACCAGTACCGAGCGCTGGACCGTAAAAAATCGCTTTTCTTTTTCTTTTGAACTACTGTCATTTGTTATGCGAAACAAGAAGAATGTTGCACGAATAATACTGCATGTTCTGTTCCTATGTTTAGTAACAACGGTCAAGCAGTTTCTGACGTGGTACTTAAAACACATGCAGTTTGTCGCAGTAAGCTGAATATATCATTCCTTGCAAGCAAATTTAATGCAAACAAAATTTTTGCCATACTCTGATGCAGGTTTTCTCCTAGTTAACTTTCCTACCCTCCGACTTCATCCATGCCTTCTACAGGTAGGGAGATACTTAGAGGTTGGACTGATCACACAGTCCAAGTTCTAGCCAACATGGTTCAGGAGGATGTCTATGACTCAGTTCTCCGCTGCCGGGACAACCCACCCTTGGGTGAAGTGTGCAGCTTGGAGAGACTAATCTGGTGGAGGTGAAATCCTTGATGCCTTCCATTCCAAGTAGATAGACAAGTGAATTTGTATAAGTTGGATGTATGCAGCCTCAAGTAATTTACCTCCTGTCTTAGTGCAATCGTCTCACAACTTTGGGTTGCAGAGATCTGCAGTTTTCTCGCTTGCTCTGTAACTTGCACCCCTAGTAACTTTAATACTGCTTCCATCCCAAAATATTTGTCGCCGTTGACTTTTTTAAAAATGTTTGACCGTTCGTCTTATTTAAAAAATTTAAGTAATTATTAATTTTTTTCCTATCATTTGGTTCATTGTTAAATATACTTTTATGTATAGATATAGTTTTACAAATTTCACAAAAGTTTTTTGAATAAGACGAACGGTCAAACATATTTAAAAAAGTCAACGGCGTCAAACATTTAGATAAGGAGGGAGTACATTAACTACTTTTAAATAAGAGCAATTTTAACAACAAACATTGATACCTCGAGGTATACTAAAAAGTATCTCGAGTTACCAAAAATTTATACTACCTCGAGGTATCAATGTTGGATGGTAAAATTTTTCTTTAAATAAAATGGTAACTTCAGATTAGTGCCTTACATCAGTGTGTTCATCACACTATCCAGTGGATTGCAACCAACCATGCTAGTTACTCCGCATTTTCTGCTTACCCTCGTGATTGCTCAATATTAATACAAATACTACAAACATTAGACAGGGGGTTTCGTCGTGTCATTGGACTTGGGCGAAATAACTTGACCCTGTTATGTTGCAGCCAGCTTGTACTGCTATGCTGACACAGACAGAATGGACTCACTACCTCCGAGATTTTTCAGTTTAACCTCCAGGAGGGGTATCATGGCCATGTTTAGTTGCCTTCTAACTTCCGAAAATTCCATCACATCAAATGTTTAGATATATGTATGTAGCATTAAATGTGGACGAAAAAAAAACCAATTACAGAGTTTGCATGTAAATTACGAGACAAATCTTTTGAGCCTAATTACACCATGATTTGACAAATGTGGTGCTACAGTAAACATTTGCTAATGACGGATTAATTAGGTTTAATAGTTTCGTCTCACAATTTACAGACGAAATCTGTAATTTGTTTTGTTATTAGTCTATTTAATACTTCAAATGTGTGTCCGTATACGTAAAAAAAATTTAGCCAAAGAACTAAACACGGGCCATGATCCACTCTGTTCTTCACAACTTGGTCAAACTGCCCGTAGGTGAAGGCTGGATGCTACAAACTTGCGAACTTTCTCAAATCCTGAAGTTCGTCATACCTCCCATTCCGAACAGCTAGGCATGTTATGTTGTCAATCATCTAACATTGCTGTCGTGTTGCTTACTCTGCTCTTTATAATCCTTGCTTACTGATTACTCTCTGCTCCGTGCACTCCTCGCATACTGAGCAGAGCTATCCACCTAAACAACAATGTCTAAATTTTATTTCAGTTTTTTTTAGGGGATGCCATTTACTCCGTATTTCAGTTGCTTGGGTCCTCCACTTATTAAAGCCAAATTACACAATGGTCTGAGTTGTCTCGCTGTGTGCGCTGCCATGTTGTTTATTATAAGTTTGAAAACATCATAATGGCATATTTATATTTGTCTGGAAAAATATTGTCATTTACTAATGTTAAGAGAATTTTAGCTTGTCACTGAAGCTGGTTGAAATGGGCTGAGCACATCAACATATCTGGTTCTCCCCTTGGTCGTCCCTGGGTCTGTCAACAATGACCTGCATGCGAGAGGGATTTATCAGGTGCATTTCCTTGGCTAACTTATGGTGTTTCGAAGTTACCCAAAGGGCGCACACACCACCAGGTTCCAAGTTTTCACTCTCCGAGTGCAGCGTCGGGGATTGTCTCCAGTCCTTCACTAACGAACAGAGCCAAACAAGGACGATGGATGGATCCCGAAGAGTTGCATAGTGGATCGCATGTCCCACATGCCTCCCATTCCAACGAGCTTGGCATGTAGCAGTATATGCACATTGTCTTATGTGAAGGGGGAATGAAGCAGTTCACCGATGTTGTGGTGCAATCAAGTTATCGCGATGTTTTATACCGGCAATAACAAAATGGGTAGTGCACAAGGTGTAAAACCGGATGGATACAAAGACAAAGCTTTAGACATATTCAGACCCTCTCAGTAGAGATAATACCCTACTTCTGTTTAGTGATTATATTTGCTTGGTGTTGTATTGATATGACAATCTTGGTGTGTTTCACTATATCCTCTTGAAGGGCTCCCCACCCTTATATAGGTTAGGAGGTAAGGGTACATCATTATCTAAAAAAAGAAGCTAAGGGTACAAGTAGAAAACCCGACCAAACTCGGCATAAACTTTCTTTAGTATTACAAAAGATTACCTGGTTACCTAGGGTCATGTCCTAACCGGCAAGGAAACTCTAGCAACTAAAATGTATATAAATACAAATACCACAGCCATGGTCCATCTTCTAATAGCAGTCAGATATATTGACCTTGTAGACACCTGGTGCCTATAATCTCCACACATGCATCGGGTGTATTGCGGTCGTTTTGCTTATTATGGGACATTTAAATTTTACCACTTTTAAGATGTGGTAATTGTTTATTTACCACTCACTGTCTATGACACGTGGACTCTCTTGTGTCTATGATATGTGGATTTAGTGGTAAATCTTTTATCACCACTCTAAGAGTGACAAATAATTAATTATTCCGCTTAATATGTACTGTACTCACTCTAAGGTTAGCGAGTACAGCCATTCATGCAAAGAACAAGTCTGAACCCTGAAGAAGTTGACTCTACTTTTGAGCTAAATTGCAAAACTGTTCCTGCATTATGATACACCCAAATGAGTTGCTTGCCACTTATTGACCAGCACTTGCTCTAGGGAAGAAAGATTACAAAGCAGTTTAAAGAGCAGATTCAAATGTACCATTAACGGCAGTCGCAACCCACCACGTAAGCTGGTGTGTATAGAATTTATTATGATGCCACTTGATCAAAATTTGGATGTGGCATGGTAATTAAAGAAGGGAGAGCAAGAAAAAAGAGGAAACAATATCACATGCACGAAACTAGATCGGCGTATGCATCAAGGCCCTGAATACTAACCAAAGCAGCATTGGGGGTGATTAGTTGTTTCTTACCCTAGATATTTTTCTAGATATCCTGATCCTTTGTGTCGTCCTCCCCTATGCCATATCTGATCTTTAGGATTTTTGCTATAGCTGATCCTTGCATATACACAGTAAAGACATTTAATTTGTTTCATCTGTAGACACAGCTATGGACACTATACATTGAAGCAGATTATGCCTAAATGGATATTTATGGCTCTCTCTCTTCTCTAGACACTTCCTACGGACACCGTGGGTGGGTTTACCCTAAGAGATGGTTTTCCCTCGACAAGGCTAGGAAACATTAACTCGGCAATCCCTTTTTCAAGAAAAAAGAAACATGCATGTATGGCAATGCATGCTATGGCAGGCTTAATGAACTGCTAGTCACATTGTCTACTTAATGGCTTAATGATGATAAAGTTATTGAGAGGATGGGCTCGCCCATGCTCCAAGCTCCTGTTATCACCATTGAGGACAAGGACCATAACTCAGTTCTTCACGCCAATGGCGTGCTGCTTATGGAAGAATGCCGTAGTCCGGAGTCTTGTGTAGTGCATCTCAAATCCCTCGTGCCTTCCATTCCGATAAGCTAGACATGTTTATAAATTGGATGTATATTGGTTTGTTATGGCCTCCTGTTATTGTGCATCCTTCTCACGACTCTGACTAAGGAACTGCAGATTCCTTTGTTTGCGATTTGCACTCATAGCTTACTCTTATCTACAAGTGCAAGGCCTTCCACATATATAACAATAGGTATGTAGTTGCACTACTTGCTCCTGGGCTCCGCCTTTTAAATGGTAAATTGCTTTTATGTTTAAGAAAATGGATTAAAACCCAGCCTCTACATCCAAAGTAGTTGTACAGAACCAGCTAAAATTGCATAAGGAAGGATGGTTTGTGTGGCTGTGCACTCTGCAAAGCAGAGTTTGATCGGCTCAGAATCAAATAGATAGGTGCTACATATTCAGCAACACAAATGTATGGTCAGATACAAAATATTTACAATGATTAGTAAAATAGGTAACCGGCAAAAAAAAATCTACTAGATTTGCATTAATTATGTGAACAAAAAACATTGTTAGCTCTGAAGGACTTGGTAATACCAAACCGAGAATAAAAATTCTCCTCTTTAGTCCGGTTGATGTTACTAACCGGTAATAAAGATGAATCTTTAGTCCCGGTTATTTTAACATCTTTATATAAGGGGGTTACGAACCGTAGGCGAAAACCCTTTCTCCAACAGTGTACCCATACAATGTACGGCTTTGATAGGGGTAGGAATGTGGGATATTTTCAATACACTGCAAACATGTCCACGCAGGTTGACCTATACTGACTGATGTAGTTGTTCCTCAATTTCTAGCACACAGATATATAATAGTTGCTAGGACATTTTGTTCTCCTTAACTTTTCTCGGCTGAACCATCAGAAAGCAGGTCTTCGAGATGAGTCTGGCAAAAGAATCATGATACCTTGACTAATTTGCATGTCTAGGTCATGAAAGAATATCCAGTGCTAAGAATTCATCCCTTCGAAAAAAAAGGTTTTATGACATCGGGATCGCTAGACCATGTTCCCTGCTTACAACATTTTCCTTGCGACTTGCAAGCCTGTATGAGTAGCAGCAATATGAGAATCAAATATAGGAAGGTGCTAGTGTACCCTGGATCATCTAGGAAGCCCACACAGTTCCTATAAGGAAAGCTACATGGTTGTGCGTTCTTCCGTCTTGATGTGGAAAGCCATCAAATCTTAGTTTGTTCACGACATAAGGGTGTACTTCGACGAACAGCTGAAACTCTGGATGTCTCATGTTCCTCATAACTATTCTAGGGTACCTCGAAGCACTGTAATACTCCTTTTGTTTTAGATTATAAGACGTTTTGACTTTGGTCAAAGTCAAATTACTTTAAATTGGACTAAGTTTAGGAACAAATATAGTAATATTTCTAATACCAAATTAGTTTCATTAAATTAATAATTGAATATATTTTCATAATAAATCTGTATTGAGTTAAAAATATTATTATTATTTTTCTACAAATTTGGTTAAACTTGAAGCAGTTTGACTTTGACAAAAGTCAAAACATCTTATAACTTGAAATGGAGGGAGTATATGCTATTTAAAACTGGCTTGTTCAGCTTGCCTCTCACTAGCTTTCATGTATTCTCAAGCTTACTTCTGCTGGTCGACAACAAGACGTGTGCCTTATATGCCCTGCTTCTTCCAATTAGTTCTACCAGTTAGTACTCCGAGAGAGTAGTGTCACATGCTGCTTTTCACCAGGCGATTTTCTAACTAGATCGACCTGACCTCAGCCCGTATAAAGGAGGCCATCACAACGAGCATGAAGAGGAATCACCACATGGTCGACTGATCACCATCAACCCCTGCACAACTAGAAGAGGAAGTCTACGAATCAATGGCAGAGGTGTCGATTGATGAAAGCTGGAGCCTGGACGCTTGTCTAGTGCATCCCAAATCCCTTATGCCTTCCATTCCCAAATGGATGTATTGCCTTGCTTGTTCTGCACAGTTGCACTTCTAGCATACTCTCTTAAGCCAGTAGCTGTTGCCGGATACAACTTGGTGTGCAAATTAATTTATTCGGTTCCTTCAGCTGGCCTCCATATTTAATCACATTTAAAAGCTAGATTGTGTAATGGTGCATCCCGTGTGGCTTTGCACTCTGCAATAAAGCTGATGAATCTGGCCGGCCTAAATATATAAGGTGCTTGTTTATCGGTAGAAATGTCATGTCGGCCAGGAAATTAAAATTGTAAATAAAATACGTCGGCAGAAAATGACACAAGAAAAGTATACCAGGTTTTCGAGGACTATGTGAATGAAATATACTGTCAGCTATGAACTAAACACTTTAACGTCCCTGTGGGCTCTGCTTTAAATATGTTCATAATAATATACTCCCTCCAATTCGTGAACTATAGAAGGACCACACCGCACATGGATACAAAAGGTATCAAATATTATTTTTTGTCACCATCGACGTATTTAAAGTACTGCTTATCACTCTAATTAACCAATGGTTATGGAACCTGCCTTGATAAATATTTACTACTACTTACCGTCTTAATTGATTACATTTCCTTTTTTTTGGCTGGTAGACGAACAATACCTATACTATTCTACATTGTCATTTAATAATACGAAGAGAATTTTAGCTTGTCCCTGAAGCTGGTCGAAATGGGCCGAGCACATCAACATATTACATATCTGGTTCTCCCCTTGGTCGTCCCTTGGTCTGCCGACAATGACCTGCAATGCGACAGGGATATAACAGGTGCATCTCCTTGGCCAACTTCTGGTGTTTCGAAGATACCCAAAGGGCGTACACTACACCAGATTCCAAGTTTCCATTCTCCGTGTGCACTGTGCAGCATCGGGGATTGTCTCCAGTCCTTCACGCACGAACAGAGCCAAATGAGGACGATGGATGGATCACGAAGAGATGCATAGTGGATCGCAAGTCCCACATGCCTCCCATTCCAACGAGCTTGGCATGAAGCAGTATATGCACACTGTCTTATATGATGGGGGGATGAAGCAGTTCACCGACGTTGTGGTGCAATCATGTTATTGATGTTTTATACGGGCAATAATAAAAAGGGTAGTGTACGAGTTGTAAAACCGGATGGATACAAAGACAAAGGTTTAGACATATTTAGACCCTCTCAATGAGAGATAATACCCTATTCATGTTTAGTGATTATATTTGCTTGGTATTGTATTGATTTGACGATCTCGGTGCGTTTCGCTACATACTCTTCAAGGGCTCCCCACCCTTATATAGGTTAGGAGGTAAGGGTACATCATTATCTAAAAAAAGAAGGTAAGGGTACAAGTAGGAAACCCGACCGAACTCGGCATAAACTTTCTTTAGTATTACAAAAGATAACCTAGTTAGAACCTAGGGTCATGTCCAAACAGGCAAGGAAACTCTAGCAATTAAAATGTGTACAATTACAAATATCACAGTCATGGTCCATCTCCTAATAGCAGCCAGATATATTGATCATGTAGATACCTAGTGCCTATAATCTCCACACATACATCGGGTGTATTGCGATCGTTTTGCTTATTATGTACATTACACACTCTAAGGGTAGCGACTACAGCCATTCATGCAAATAACAAGTCTGCACCCTGAAGAATTTGACTCTACTTTTTGAGCTAAATTGCAAAACCGTTGCTGCAGTCTGATAGACCCAAATGGTTGCCTTCCACTTATTGACCAGAACTTGCTCTAGGCAAGAAAGATTACAAAGCAGTTTAAAGAGCAGATTCAAATGTACCATTAATGGCAGTCCCAACCCACCACGTAAGCTGGTGTGTATAGAATTTATCGGGGTGCCACCCGATCAAAATTCGGATGCATATGTGGCATGGTAATTAAAGAACAGAGAGCAAGAAAAAAGATGAAACAATGTCACATGCAGGAAACTAGATCGGCGTGTGCATCAAGGCTCTGAATACTAGCCAAAGTAGCGTTGGAGGTGATTAGTCGTTTCTTACCCTAGATATTTTTCTAGATATCTTGACCTTTGTGTCGTCCTCCCCTTTGCCATATCTGATCTTTAGGATTTTTGCCGTAGCTGATCCTTGCACATGCATAATAAAGGCATTTAATTTGTTTTCTTCACAAACACAGCCATGGGCACTATACATTGGAGAAGATTATGCCTAAATGGATATTTATTGCCCTCTTTCTTCTCTAGACACTACCTACGGACACTATGGGATGGGATTACCCTAAGAGATGGTTCTCCCTCTGCGAGGCTAGGAAACATTAACTCAGAAAATCGTTAAAAACGAAAAAGAAAGGAAGCATGGTATGGTGAATGCATGCTATGTCAGCCTTAATGGACTGCTAGTCTACTTAGTGGCTTAATAGTGATAGAATTATTGAGAGGATGGGCTCTTGATATCACCGTTGAGGGGGACGATCATGACTCAGTTCTTCATGCCAGGTGCGTGCTGCTTATGGAAGAAGGCCGGAGACTGGAGTCTTGTGTAGTGCATCTCAAATCCCTCGTGCCTTCCATTCCGATAAGCTAGGCATCCATATGAACTGGATGTATAGTGCTTTGTTGTGGCCTCCTATTGTCGTGCATCCATCTCATGACTCTGACTAAAGAACTGCAGATTCCTTTATCTGTGCCGTGTACTCATAGCTTACTCTTATCTGCAAGTGTAGAGCCTTCCACATATATAACAACAGGTATGTAGTTGCACTTGCTCCTGGGCTCCGCCTTTTAAATGCTAAATTGCTTTTATTTTTTAGAAAATGGATTAAAACCCAGCCTCTACATCCAAAGTAGTTGTACACAACCACCTAAAATTGCATAATGAATGATGGTTTGTGTGGCTGTGTGCTCTGCAAAGCGGAGTTTGATCTGCTCAGAATCAAATAGGTGGGTGCTAAATATTCAGCAAAAGAAATGTATGGTCAGCTATCAAAGAATTACAATGATAGTAAAATAGGCAACCAGCAAAAAAAAAACTATTTGATTTTCGAGAACTATATGAATGAAAAACATTGTCAGCTCTGAAGGACTTCAACAAACATGTTGAGTCTGAAGTAGAAGCTATTCAAATAGTTCAAATATTGATGTTGTATTAGAAGTACTTAGATTATACAGGGGCATGTATTAAAAAAAATGTATTACACTGCGACAGCCCAACTTAGAAGGAAACTAGAAGATGAACACACCGACCGATGTAGTTGTTCCTCAATTTCTAGCACACTGATATATAATAGTTGCAGGCACATTTTGTTCTCCTTAACTTTTCTCGGCTGAACCATCAGAAATCAGGTTTTAAAGATGAGTTTGGCAAAAGAATCATGATACCTTGACTAATTTGCATGTCAAGTACATGAAGAATATCCAGTGCTAAGAATTCATCCCTTCAAAAAAAAATGTTCTATGCCAGCGGGATAGCTCGACCTTGTTCTCTGCTTACCACATTTTCGTTGCAAGCCTATATAAGTAGCAGTATGAGAATCAAATATAGGTAGGTGCGAGTGTACCATGGATGATCTACGAAGCTCACACAGGTCTACCATTCCCGTCAACTTCGCCAACGTTTCCTACCAGGAAAGCAACATGGATGTGTGATCTTCCGTCATGAGTTTTCTTGGAGGCATGTCAAGAGGGCCTTCGGCCAACCCCGCCGAAACAGCTTACCCAGCCTTGAGGCGAAGCACCGAAGAAGCAAAGCATCAAGCTGAGGGCGAAGCTCAGACTCCCCGCTGAGGGGGCGCAGCGAAGAACCTCTGCCATTAGGCGAAGCAAGTCGATGCCTAGCTAGACCGATCTATAGAGACCTGACGGTGGTTAGATGGGTTGATTGTCTATAATTACCCTTGTAAACGTCTCTATCGTAAGCGCGGTCATGTAAATTGCCTAATACATGGGAGACATAGGGCTGTATAAACTTGCACTGTAAAAACTATAAGTAGACCCCAAGGGGATCCGTAATTTTGAAGATTAATACACTTTATTTACTTTTCCATAATTTTTAGTGAAGCCTGACAGAGCGCTGCTGTCAATCGCCAACCATGTTGATTCTAAACTGTGGCACACGTGCTGCAAGCTGCTCCTGCCCCCAAATCCTTTAGTTTGTTCACGACAAGGGTGTTCTAAGGTACCTAGATGTCTCATGTTCCTCATAACTATTCTAAGGTACCTAGAAGCACTGTATTATACGCCATTTAAAACTGGCTTGTTCAGCTTGCCTCACTTCCTTTCTTGTAATCTCAAGGTTAGTTCTGCTGCTCGGCAATGAGACGTGTATCGTATGTGCCATGCATCCTTCATCCAGTTAGTAGTCTGAGAGAGCAGTGTCGCGCGCATGCTATTTCTCCAGATCAACCTGACCGCAGCCTGTCCGAAGGAGGCCATCATAACGAGCATGAAGAGGAATCACCACATTTTGTGTGGAATCCTCAGGCCAGCTTCCGGTGATACGCACACCAGTGCGCCGACAGTGGACTGATCACTATCAGCCATGTTCTGAATTCTCAGCGTGCGAGTAGAGAAGGAAGTCCAGGAATCAATGGACGAGGTGTCCATGGATGAAGGCTGGAGATTGGACTCTTTGCGTAGTGCATCCCAAATCCATCATGCCTTCCATTCCCAGAAGCTAGACAGACGTGCAAGTGTAAAATGGATGTTTCAGTTTTTATGCTCTGCACCTTGCACTTCTAGCTTACTCGATCTTAAGCCAGTAGCTGTTGCCGGATAGGAGTAAAACTTGTTGTGCAAATTAATTTATCCGGTTCCTTCAGCTGGCCTCCACATTTAAAAGCTAGTAGATTGTGTAATGGTGCATCCGCTGTGGCTTTGTAATCTGCAATCAAGCTGCTGAATCTGGACGGCTTAAATGTAAAACTAGCATGAAATTAAAATGGTAAATAAAATCGATCGGCCATAAATGACACAAGAAAAGTATACCAGATTTTCGAGGACTATGTGAATGAAATATAATGTCAGCTATTAAAGACTTTAACGTCCATGTGGGCTCTGCTTTAAATATTTTCATAATAATACATCTATACTAGAAGCACTGTCATGTTATATGCGCAAGTTTAATAGTTGAGCTAACTATCGGCTATAAGCTCATCTAATACTAGAAGAGTACCGCGTGGATCGCTGCAGAAGAAGTATGTGCCAAAATAACAGATATGAGTTGTAAAGTTTTATATCGTACTATACGATTTTTCTTTATATGCTTATATATTTAGTAACTTGATCATTATTCAAATGATTAGTTGTATAGTGTAGCTTTTGAGGGATAAAAGATATAATTTGTACCCTTGATGAATAATGCAAAGCCTAAAAATAATTGAGATGGTGTGGCTTCACGAGAGAAAAGAAAATTAACATTAATTACATTTAGTAGAGACAAACTTTATAAATATATAGGATTAGCACAATAAACATGTATAGTGGATTAGTTATAATGTCATCTCTACTTTTTTTCGCTTATCGATTTAATGTATTTCTCTTGAGCATGTACAAAGGACTCTTGGATAAGAGCTAGCAGTATTTGCTCTAAGGAGGATATGCCACAAGGAGATATGGGAAAGCGCTTTCAGGAGATTCATAACTAGAAATAATGAAATGTGCCACTGAACTTGTCAATTTCGATATTTCATTAACGTTCCCTGTTCTCACAAATTAGAAACTTTCAACTAAGAGCTTTTTTACGGTCCTGCAGGGAGGCACGGTACCTTGTGGTACGAAATCTGGGCCGTCCATTCGAGAGGATCGAATGGTCTGTAAATGAGGGTACCGCGAGGTACCGTGGTTGATTGTGAGCCGTACCACGAGTTGGTGGAGACGTGGAAGGGCAAATGCGTAACTTCGCATATCATGAGAGCTCGATTCGGTTTGAGGCAGGAGAAATCCTAGGGCTCTCTTTCTGATCTGATCTGAAACCGAGCGTTGCAGCAGCGATTCGTTTTGTTCTTGGCGCAGGTTGTCCGGCAAAGTCAAGGGCGGTGTGCTTGGCGGAGCTTCTCCGGCGAAGTCCAGGGCGACGCCGGTGGCACGGCGAAGGGAGAGACGACGGTGCCGCGGCGCAGCGAAGGTGCGCGGCGCAACGAAGATAGAGAGACGCCGGCGCCGTGCAAGGCGATGCGAAGACGGAGAGGACGCTGGCGCCATGCAAGGCAATTCGAAAGAGACGAGATGAGGATGAGCTGCGGGGAAGGAACGGAGAGGATAAACCCTTGCGGCGCCGCTCGATTTTCGTCCTCCAACCACGCGCGCAACACATTTCCCATCTTGCCCACCGATTGAATTCGCTCTGGTACCGTGCGGTACCAGTACCGAGCGGTACTTTCTGCCGGACCATAGCAACGCTCTTTAACTAAATACTACTACTCTATACAATCAGTACTTGTTTCTAAGATGACAAAAATAAAACTATTCATTTGACAACTTTGTCACGTGATTGCTCAATATTTCGTCATTGCAAAGATAATATATATACTGTCCAATCATTAATGATGAACAAACTTTTTTTAACATCGTATTGGAGTTGGCCGAGATAATGCAAACTTTATAATTTAATCCTTGCACCCATGTTGAATGTAAACCAGTTTTTCTGCAATTCGAGGCAGGTCTACAGCACCAGGTCAGCAGCAGTCCGAGCTATCCTTATTAGAGTATTAGAATATCCCGTGGTTAGGTTCTTATGGTAATGACAGATTGATACTGGACAGATCATGAAGTTCCAACGTCTCAATCTCCAGATGCAGGAGCTGCCCACACTGGGTGATGGCTCGAGACCAGAGACCTCCAGAGTGCATCTCAAGTCACACATGCCTACCATTCCAAGAAGGTATATGCAAGAGCGTACGTTCCATTGTTGCTCGTTGCGGAATGGTGAATGAAACCGGGTATAAATAACGGTAAACGGAAGACATAGTAGATTTTGAAGTCCTATTTGAACGAAATGTAATATCACTACTACAAAAATGATCTTTGCATGCGGCCAACCTGTTTCCGCAGGCAGGAGGAGCACACGTCTAGAGCCAGATGTCTGCAAAAATTGGTATTTTTTGAGTGGGGGCATCACAACTGCATGTGAAAAACCATTTTTGTAGACAGGCATCCTAAGGAAGCCGCTTGCAACATTTTTTTTAGAAAAAAATAGAATAAGTCTAATACCCTAGGTTGCACGCAGTTGTTGGGTGCCGCCACCGTAGCCTGTGAGCCAGCCGCCACCATTGCCGTGATTGCCGCACCACCTTTCCACCTCCTCTCTCTATGGCGTGCGAGGGTGGATCCACCGCTCCCAAGGCCACTGGAGGTGGATCCGCCCTTCCTGAGCTCTTCGGCTGTGGATCCGCCGCTGATACGGTTGCCACTGCCGTCTGAGGCCATTGACACCGCCGCACCGCCACATAGAGAGAGTGTGGGAGAGAGTAGAGGTTGGGGAAGATATGGGGCACGGGGATGGGGGAGAGAGTAGGGTGGGTGTATTGAGGGGACCGTGGGAGAGAGCATGTTGGCAGAGTGATGAGTGGCGAGTGGGAGAGAGAAAGGAGGGAGTGTGATTGAAATGGTGAGTTGTGGAAGTGTGGGCACACGGTTTTGGGGGAAAAATAATGAAGGGTGGACGGCCGTTACGCTCCACTGACAAAAAATCATTTTTGCGGTTGTCGAAACAATATTTTGGCAATACTAAAAGGGATGGCTATCAAGCTGGAAAAGTGGATGGGTTTAGAGACAAGGAATTTTATACAGGTTCAGGCCTTCTAAATTAAGAAGTAATACCCTACTCCTGTCCGGGGATTGTCCGCCGAGTGTATTATTGATCGTATGATCTGGGAGAAAATCGTGCCCCTAGAGGCACCCAGACCCCTCCTTATATAGCGGAAGTGGTCCGTATTACAAAATACAGTCCATATCCCTAATGGAATATGTAGTTACAGATAAAATACAATCGTAACCGGCTAGGATCTCGGATATTTCCTTGACATACAAGTTTAGATTTTAACCCGAGTCCTCTTTAAGATATTCTATCTATACATGGCACCCCATACCCAGTCGGACTATACATGCCGTGTAGGTATGGGGTATCCATAATCTCCACAGTAGCCCCTGAAACCTTTAAAGTCGACGAAATAACCTTCTCTCAGAATGTAAAATGATAATCCGAGTGCTTCAATTTCTTCTGTATTAATCTCCCGAGTACCAAAATTAAAGACTGTGAAGGGCTAAAAATAGAAAAAATCGGGTGCATCGACAAGATGCACCTAATTAGGTGTAGCCCCCCGACTATGTGATTAGTTAAAAACTAAACATATAGTCAAGGCGTCAATAACATCCATCCAACTACTTTAGCCGTAATATACCAAAAATGAAGATATAAAGAGGCCCGAGTAGAAAATACTCTAAAGGTCCATAGATCAACACATAAGACAAAAATCCGAGTAAAAACTCAAAAAGATCCATCAAATGTGGTATAAATGTGATATCATGAAAATTGACGAGTCTAAATAGCCTAGGCTATAACTCACGCCATAATCAAAATAAGCATATAACATGCCGAGAGAATAACTATTCAAAAACCAGTCATCTCAATAAAACCCGAACAGCTTTTGCAGCCTAAAAAGACTTACAAAACTAGTATAACACTTTTCTGTTGGGCACCTTTTTATCTGCATCGTAGTAATTCCAAAGAATTATCTAACTGCGTCAAAAAGGATTTTAACAGCATTAGGCTAAACTGTCGTGAGCAAGTGTTTTTCCATGGCCAAAAGTATTTTTCCATGCCCTTCAAAACCTCAAACAAAGGCTGGCATGCAAATTGGTTCTATCTACAAAACCCCGAGCCTGCGCTCCCCGAGTACTCCTGTCTTCTCCGGTTTATCAGGACACTTGGAACTCACTTCCAATGAGAGAGGAAGCAGCCCAGGCACTTGTCCTGATGGATCGCATGCTGAAGCTGAAAGAGCAAGGTCTGCAAGGAGAACAGATCACCCGGCATTTTATCAAGAGCCGGCTAGCTCTAATTAAAGAGAGATCTCGTACAGCCTTTGAATTTGACGGCAAGCATGACCCAAACCGTGAAGATCCATACCCTCTTGATTTTAAGGTCATGAAGGAGAGAATGTACAAAATCTTCTCAAACGCTATCGTGGTCAGTTATTCGCATTTGCTGCCAGTGGTGCCATATAACGCCTTCAATCCTCCTCCACCGGTATGTATTCAAACATTTCAGCCTTTCTCAAAAGTATGCCTTTATCTTCTGTTAAGCTAATTGAAAGTTCGAAATATCATGCCCAGGAATTTGCTTTGATGAAGTCGGATCCTCCAACCGCTCAACGCCGATCACCCCGCCGGCAAGCTGGTCAGGCGAGTGGAGGACCAAAAATTCGGTCTGATACTCAACCAAACAGCTCGAAATCAACTAGCCAGTTAGACTCTCGTAAGAGGAAATTGGTTCTGAGTGATGATGAGGGCGACGATGCTGAGAAGACTAGCAACAAAGAAGCGACTGGAAAACTACCAAGGCAAACTAATCCGAAGAAGGAAACTTCCAGTCGTCCTATGCCGAAAATCAGAAAATCTTCCAGGTACAAATCATATGGCCATCTTCTTTGTATTGCTACTCACCCACTATTGAAATAGCGTTGATAGCATAACTCAAACTCGTAGGAAAGGACGCTGAGTTGACTAATGTGGAGACAGATTCTTCAAAAGGAACCGGGCCGACTGCAGAAAATCGCTCGAGTGACAACCAGCCGGCAACCGACAATGTAGAAATCAATAACTTGCCGAAGCTGGAGCCAATGCTGATCAGGAGCCCCCGACTGGAAACCAGTCGGGTACAGAACCAAATAAGGATATTCCTGAAGTAGAAGCTCAAGCCGCCAGCCCTCCTAAAAAGGATGCCAGTGCCGATCCAGGGTCCAGCTCTCCTGTTAAAGTACAAGGACGTACTTGTTCCTGACCGGAAATTATCACAGGTAAAAACATCCTCCAAACCCATCTTGATCCAACAAACTTTCTTCAACTACCTCACTCATTATCCATAACCATCTAAGGTCCGATGACCGGTGATGAGGAAGAGGTTCTTCGGATACAATCAGCTGAGGATTCTCGCCCACCCATTCTAGTCAAGTGGTGGGATGATGACATGCAACCTCAGGGAATTGTGATAAACAAGCAAAAGGAAGACGAGGAAGTATGCCTGCTGAAAAAGGCACTCGGCCAAGCTACTCGCATCGTAAATGTAAGTCTCCTTATACACAGCTTCAACAATCCTGTTTGCCACTTTGCTCAAATGCCGATAAATTCGCATTGCAGAGAATCCATCTCAGGAACGAGGCGAAGACTGCGACTCTTGAGAGGTTAGTTCCCCATCTTGGAACCCTTGAGGACACTAGAAACCAGCTGCACGAAGCTAAGAAGCTTGCCAGGAAAACTGAGCATGATCTGAGGGATCGGATCGCCAAGCTTCAAGACTCCAACTTCGAACTGAGCGGTTCGTCAAAAGGTAATACAATCTCCGTCTAACTTACTTATGCTGCCATGCATGTGATATCAACCAACAAGAAGCAGTGCAGTGCAAGCTGCCAAGATATCCGAGCTGGAAAAGTGGATCCAAGCTCTAGAGAATGACAAGACCGAATTGGCAAGACAAAGGGATTCGGCTCTAAAAGATGTTGAAGGTACGGGTAACCCATATTGAAAAAATCATTCCTTTCTTTATGCCCACTCGTTAATGTAAATCTATTTGTGTAGATTGCAAGATTAAATCTAAGGCTCAATTTGATGTCTTGGTCAATAAAATCAAGAGGCTTGAAGGGCTAGGGATGAAGTCGCCAACGCTGCTACCCCACTCGTCCAAGCCATGTTCTTCAATAACAATGGTCCGAGAACATTTGATGCTTCCGAAATCTTCGACAAGCTGAGAATTGCTCCGGATACATACTTTAAGAATATCAAGGAAGCTGGAAGTATGGGAGCAAGCCTGGCATTGGCAATGACCAAGTCCTTATACCCGAAGATTGACATTGACGCCATTGATGGCTTTGTAGACGGGACGAGCGAAGAGGCCGCCCTTGACCTCATCAACGATGCGTAGAAAGCCGCCGATAAGATAGCCGTTGATACAGTTGAGAGATTCCAGGACAACGACCTTCAGCCGACTGGATCTGATAATTCCGATGATGAAAAAACTGATACTGATTGATAACAATGATTATGATGATGATGATGATGATGAAGGCACAATTTGTACAGTACTGATGAATTTATGCTGTGCCCGATATTTCAAACTTAGCTCCTGATTTCTTAAAAGCTTTTGTCAAACCTTATTGAGCCTAAAACCTGCAAAAGTTATTAAAAAACTTTCAGTCCTCATTGACTAAGCCAAAAAATCAAGCAAGGCAATGATAAATCAAGTAAGCAAATTGAATTGATAAAAATCACACTCCATTATTATTATAGTAGCCCCCGATTGGTAACTCAAGGAATAACTTGATGTTGGCAGTCAAAGAGGGAAATATAAAAGTAATGCCTAAGCATAAAATCGACGAAGATGTTCGATATTCCAAGAGTTGTCGATAGGAGTACCGTCTTCACGCTTGAGTCGGTAAGAACCTGGCCGAGTGACTTGTGGCGATCCCGTGTAGTCCGAATTCTTCTCAGAACCAGGTCGCCGACTAAAAAGGCTAGTGATCGAACATTGCGATTGTGATAACGGTGCATCCCTTGCAAATACCGAGCCGATTGAATTAAGGCTGCTTCACGGGCATCTTCCAGTCGGTTGAGGTCATCTACTCGGTCTTCTCCGTAGCGCTCCTCGCTGAAGTTACGAAATCGTAGAGATTCAAATTCCACCTCACTTGGCAACATTGCTTCCGCTCCATAGACCAGGAAAAACGGCGACTGGCCCGTAGCCCGACTGGGAGTGGTGCGCAGGGACAAGAGTACAGACGGTAGCTATTCTACCCACTTGCCAGCATAGGGATGCAGCCGGTCAAAAACTCATGCTTTTATTCCTTAGAGTACCATACCATTGGCACGTTCAACTTGTCCATTGCTCATGGGGTGCGCTACAGAGGCATAACAAATTTTGATGCCGAAGTCTTCACAAAAGTCTTTAAATATTCCGCCAGTGAATAGAGTTCCGTTATCATTGATGATCTGATTAGGTACCCCAAATCGGTGCACAATGTTGATGAAAAAGTCTCTAGCCTTGGCTTCCTTGATTGTAATGACTGGTTTGGCTTCGATCCACTTGGAAAATTTGTCAACGGCTACAAAGAGATGAGTATAACCACCGACAGCCTTCTTAAACGGGCCGACCATGTCGAGCCCCCAAACCACGAACGGCCAAGACAACAGGATGGTTTGCAACTCCTGAGCCGGCAGATGAGTTTGTCAGGCGAAAAATTGACAACCTTCACATGTTCGCACAATTTTGTCGGCGTCGGTCACAGCTGTAGGCCAGAAAAAACCCTGCTGATAAGCCTTGCCAACAATGGTTCGTGCAGCAGCGTGATTACCATAGATGCCTAAATGTATCCATAATCTCCACAGTAGCCCCTGAGACCTTTAGCAATTGCCTCCCCTCCTCTAAAGACACACAGCGTTGCAGGATTCCCGATGGACTTTTCTTGTACAGTTCAGTCTCATGGATGACATAGAGTCTGCTGCGCCTGGAGATCCGCTCGGCTTCATCTTTATCTTGAGGGAGTTCTTGTTTGGTCAAAAATCTTATGAGGGGCTCTCTCCAGTCGGCTTCAATCATGCTTACGTCTTGAGTGTTCGTAGCCTCAATTATTTCTTTCCTTGGTACGGTTGGCTCATAGAGATGCTCAACGAATACGTCAGAAGGGGCTGCTTCTCGCTTTGAACCGAAATTACCAGTCTGTCGGTTGCCTCGTTATTGTGCCGAAGAACATGGGTGAGTTCAAGTCCATCGAATCTGTCTTCCAACTTGCGTACCTCCTATCGGTAGGCGGTCATGTTATTATCGAGGCAGGACCACTCTTTCATGACTTGATTAACAACCAACTGCGAATCTCCACGAACTATCAGACGCCGAATTCCCAAGGAGATCGCGATCCTTAATCCATGAAGCAGCACCTCATATTCCGCCACGTTATGGGACGCAGAAAAACGTATCCACAATATGTAGCTCAATCTTTCTCCAGTCGGGGAAATTAAAACAACCCTGGCTCCAGTGCCTGAAAGCCTCTTCGACCCATCAAAATGCATGGTCTAATACTCCATCTTCTCCTCAGGCATGTCTTCTTGGCACTCAGTCCACTCGACGACAAAGTCGGCTAAAGCTTGGGACATGATCGAAGTTCGCGGCTTGAAGGATATATCCAAGGACATCAATTCTAAGGCCCACTTTGTGATCTGCCCATTTGCTTCACGATTATGAAGTATGTCCCCAAGTGGAAACTATGTGACTACCGTGACCGAGTGACCTTGGAAGTAGTGAGATAGTTTCCTGACGGTAATTAAAACACCATATAATAGCTTTTGAACCTGAGGATATCTTGTCTTGGAATCAGCCAAAACCTCGCTAACGAAATAGATTGGTCGTTGGACTTTTTGAACATGGCCTTCTTCTTCACGCTCAACAACTAGGACTGTGCTTACAACCTGAGAAGTCGCCAGCACATATAACAACAGCGGCTCTTGCGGATGTGGTGAAGCTAGGACTAGTGGAGTAGTGAGAAGTTTTTTGAAGTCTTCAAAGGCCTTTTGTGCTTCGGGTCCCCACTGGAAATTGTCTGTTTTCTTCAACAGCTTGAAAAAGGGCATCCCCCGCTCACCGAGTCGTGAAACAAACCGGCTGGGCGCCGCCATGCAATCAGTCAGCTTTTGAACGTCTTTCTGGGAGCTTGGCGGTTTCATGTTGAGGATAGCATTGATTTTCTCCGGGTTGGCTTGTATGCCTCTATGGGACACCATAAATCCAAGCAGCTTCCCTGACGATACTCCGAAGATGCACTTTTCAGGGTTTAGTTTCATCCTGAAAGTGCGGATGCTCGCAAAGATTTCTTCTAGATCCGTGATCAAATCATCCTTCTGCTTGGTCTTGACGACTACGTCATCCACGTAAGCTTCAACGTTGCGGCCGATCTGGGTTGAAAAACATCTCTGGATCATGCGTTGATAAGTTGCTCCTGCGTTCTTTAATCCAAAGGGCATGGTGATGTTGCAGTAGGCCCCGAAAGGCGTGATGAATGAAGTCTTTAAGCAGTCGGATTCCTTCCGTCGGATCAGATGATATCCTGAGTAGAAATCCAAAAAACTGAGTAGTTCGCAGCTGGCCGTTGAGTCAACTACCTGGTCAATGCGAGGCAACCCAAAGGGATCTTTGGGGCAAGACTTGTTGAGGTCGGTGTAATCAACACACATGCGCCATTGTCCCGTCTTCTTCCGAACCAGGACTGGGTTAGCCAGCCAGTCGGGATGAAGGACTTCCTTGATGAAGCCTACTGCTTACAGCTTGGTCAATTCCTCCTTGATCGCATCCTTCCTATCCTGTGCGAAACGGCGGAGTCGTTGCTTGATTGGTTTAGCGTCTTCCTTAACATGTAAAGAGTGCTCAATCACCTCTCTAGGAATACCAGGCATATCAGATGGTTTCCACGCAAAGATATCTTTATTATTTTGAAGAAAGGTGATGAGCGTGCTTTCCTATTTACAATCTAACTCAGCGCCTATAACAGCAGTCTTAGTAGGATCAGAAGGATCTAGAGGAATTTTCTTCGTCTTGGCGTCGCTTTCTCCGCTCTTTGGCATCTTGGTTGCAAGCACTTCTCCTTCGCTTGCTATGGACGCAGCTAGTCGGATTTCTTCTCGGGCGAGCGTGATCTCGCGGGTCTGGGCCATCTCGCAGCTTTCCTTGTCGTATGTGACGGCTTGCTTGATGTCGCTCCGCAGGGATATGACTCCTCGAGGACCAGGCATCTTCATCATCATGTAGGTATAGTGCGGGACAACCATAAACTTGGCTAACGTCAGGCATCCAAGTATGGCATGATACGCTGTCTCGAAATCGACAACTTCGAAGCAAACATTTTCTATGCGGAAGTTCTCCCGAGTACCAAAAGTAACCGGAAGAGTGATCTGGCCGAGTGGTGTGGCAGATAGCCCTGGGATGACTCCGTGAAAGGGCGCATTACTCGGCCTTAATTCCGCGCGAGGGATCTGCATGTCGTCCAGGGTTTTGGCGAAAAGGATGTTGAGTGCACTGCCACTATCGATGAGGGATCTATGAAGCTTGACGTTGCGAACCACTGGGTCTAGTACCAGGGGGTACCACCCCGGGTGGACCACTCAGTCAGGATGATCCGAGCGGTCAAACTTAATTGTCGTCTCCGACCACCGAAGAAATTGGGGTGTATAGGGCTGAACAGCGTTGAGCTCTCGTTCGGTCAGCTTTTGCTTTCTCTTAGATTCATAAGCCAGGGGTCCGCCAAAGATGTGGCTGAGTTCCTTGCGATGGTCTTGAAAACCAGTCGGGGCATGATCGTCATCATCCTTCTTCTTTTACGTGCTTTGATCTCCGTCGGAGGCCTTACGTGCGTTCTTGGCGTATTGTTCTGCAAACTGTTTGTAGACGAAGCAATCTTTCGCCGCGTGATTAGAATTGGGATGATGCGGACATTGGGAATTCATGATCTTGTCAAAAGTGTTGACGCGCGAACGTTGTCGGGAGGATGGTGTTGTAGTTGCCACAAGTTCCTCGGGCTTACACTTGCGATCCTTGTGATTGGTACTTCCACTCCCTCCTGTAGTCGGCGTATCTTTCTTTGGCTTCCAAGTGGTGCCCGACTGCTTGGATGCAATAATGGCATCTTCGGCTTTGGCATACTCATTGGCTTTTTCAAACATCTGCTTGACCGTCTTGGGAGGCTTCCGCCCGAACTTGCCGACTAGGTCTTCGTGACGAATTCCCTTAGTGAAGGCGACGATGAGGACATCGTCGGTAATGTCGGAGATCTTGTTGCGTTGCTCGGAAAATGGTCGGATGTAATCTCGAAGGGATTCTCTAGACTTCTGAATGACATTGTAGAGATCAAAATGTGTACCAGGGCGTTCAAAGGTACCCTGGAAGTTGGCGATGAAGTGGTCGCGAAGTTCCGCCCATGATCCGATTGTGCCGCGGGGTAACCCATGAAGCCAGGACCGGGCAGAATCCGCTAGGGCCACAGGCAAATAGTTTGCCATGGCTTTGCTGTCTCCTCCTACTACGTGAATTGCGAGACCGTAGACGGTGAGCTAAGACTCCGGGTTAGTGGTGTCGTCATACTTCTCGATTCCAGTCGGCTTGAAGCCAGCTGGCTAATCCACTCGACACAGGTCGCTTGTAAAGGAAGCGACTTCATCCACGTCGTCTTCGTGGCGATCTGGTGAATGGTGGGGAGCGTAGCCTCGTGCCACGCGACGCTGGTTGATTGTATCGCAAAGATTGACGGGGCGCCTACGAGGTGGGGAGCGTGGCCGTTCAACTCGGCGCTCCATGTGTCGTTCGGGAGGCGAATGGACAGATTGCTCGTCGTGACCCCTGTTCCTGCGACAGGATCCCGCGCCGGCGACGCTGAGGCTCGGTTGGTGATAGTCTTGAGATCGAAGATGGGGAACTCGGCTGCCAGTCGGCATGCGGACGCTTGCAGAGTTAACTGGGACCGAGGCGGCGATCATGGTCTTGGTCTGGTTCAAGATGTTGACGACGTGATTAACTTGATTGAGTGTGTCTTCCTTGAGGAGGGTGTCGAGGAGGGTGATCGCTGCAACCGCGTTCTGTTGAGGGGTGCGAAAAACCGCAGTTCCGTCGACGTCTTGCTGCCCGATGAACTCTCGTCCTCGTCGCCCGGCGTCCAAGGCCCGTTGTCGCCGGTCCTCAGCCTCCTTTGCGGCCCATTCGCGTTCCTGTTGCTCATGCTGCATCCGTTCTCGCTCTTGTGCTTGGCGCTCCTCTTCCAGTCGGCATCGTTCGGCTTCCTGTTGTATGCGTAGCTCTTCTGCTTCTCGGGCTTTGCGCTGTTCTTCCGTCTCATTGTCAGCCCTGAAGATGCCGAAGTAGAGAGGCGTGTAGTTGTCTTCAAAGCCTTCGTCGAAGTCGTCGAGGTTGCGGTAGTCGTAGCGGTAGCCGAAGTCGTCGTACTCCACGATCTCTGTTGGCTACGAGTCGACCCCGGGGGAGCTGAGGTAGCCGTCCAGTTGTTCCGTCGAAACCGTGACGAGTGTCTAGAGTATGACGCCGACTTCCGTAGAGCTAGGCCGGACCGGGGCTGAAGCCGGATCCCGCCTAGGCCTACGGGGAGAAGACGGCCTTGTGGTGAAGACAACAGCCAAATCATCGGGGAGTTTCATTAGGATTGGTGGATAGGCCCCATCGTCTTGTTTGGGTCGTGTTGAAGTAGATTGGATCTCATCCGAGTGGTTTGAAGCCAACTCGGCAGAGATGATCTTGGGGTAGACCTCGGCCGAGTTCGGGATACCGAACAGAGCGGAGATCTGCCCTCTTCCCGACTGGTTCGAATCCGAGTCGAGGAGAGAAATCTTGCCGAAGTCGTTGGTGATGAAGTCGAGGCTGCCGAAATGGAACGCCTGCCTGGGAGGGAAGACGAAGTCGTCGATGCCGGAAACGAAACCCATCGCACTAGTCGGCGAAGAACTTGATGCTACCCTTACCTGGCGCGCCAACTGTTGAAACAAGATTTTGGCAATATTAAAAGGGGTGGCTATCAAGCTGGAAAAGTGGATGGGTTTAGAGACAAGGAATTTTATACAGGTTCAGGTCTTCTTAATTAAGAAGTAATACCCTACTCCTGTCCGGGGATTGATCTGCCGAGTGTACTATTGATCGTATGATCTGGGAGGAAATCGTGCTCCTAGAGGCACCCAGACCCCTCCTTATATATGGGAAGGGGTTCGTATTACAAAATACAGTCCATATCCCTAACGGAATATGTAGACAGATAAAATACAATCATAACCGACTAGGATCTCGGATATTTCCTTGACATACAAGTTTAGATTTTAACCCGAATCCTCTTAAAGATATTTTATCTATACATGGCACCCCATACCCAGTCGGACTATACATGCCGTGTAGGTATGGGGTATCCATAATCTCCACACATGTGACCTTAACCGAACCCCATCCAAATACTTTTTCATGCGGATGTAATTATGGCCCGTCTAGAGTTTGGAGGGGGTTTCGACTGCGAAAATCGATTTTTTAGTAGTGTATCAGCTATCAAGAGTTTTAACATGCAAGTGGATGCAGGAGATGGGTTTCAAAAACTTCAATAACTGATGTATTAAAAGTGTTGTTTATTACTCTATGCAACGGTTTAGGTGTTTAGGAACAGCCTAGTTTGTTATTTACAAGTCCTCCATTTCAAAACATAACAACTTCTAATACTCAGAATTTACCTCAGAATATACCAACTTCTCCACCAACATTCTTTTCTCAACTAATTTTAACTCTGCACCATTCAATTTCCCCACCTACCTTCACCTATCAACCAATTACAACATCCCTACATTTAATTCTCTACTCAATTTGTTAATAATCGTGTCCAACCTCAAAACTTCTTATATTCTGTTATGGAGAGGATACTAACACTCTCGACTTCTGCATATTGGGCTGTTACACAGATAGCACATGTACGAGACCCTCGTTAGGTTACAGTAAACCATAACTGACCGCTTATCCTCTCCTCCTCTCATTCTCACTTATCCGCTCTCTTATCCTCACGGTAGTGCAACGGCGACGGCAACGGCTGCGCGGTAATGGCGCCGGCGAGATCGGGAGAAGCAGCGGCGGCCGGGGCGGCAAGCAACGGGCTCGGGAGCGGCTGCGTAGGGTTCGAGGAAAGCGGTCAGGAGCGGCAGCGGGCGTCTTGGCGGACGGAGGCGGCTGGCGTGCGCGCGGAGTCGGCCGCGTGTGGAAGGCGACGAGGGGGACAGCGACCGCCCCCCGCCCGTATCCGGCGGAGGCGGCTGCCCCCTGCCCGGATCTAGTAGCGGCGGTGGCTGTCCCCTGCTCGGATCCGGTGGCGGTTATGGCCGGTTTGGCAGAGGAGGCGGGCGACGACGGTGGCAGCGACTTCTAGGGTTAGGGTTAGGGTTTTGGATTTGTTCGAATTTATTTTATTTTTATTTATGTTTACATGCGGGTGACATAAGCACCCATATTTTTCACGTGCGGGTGGCGCACCCGCATGCATGGCGATTGTTGTAGACCCTTCGGCGCTTGCGGTAGGGCTATCTGCACGCGAAAACCTGTTTCTGACTGCACGGAAAAATGTCTATTGTAGTAGTGTGTATTACTACTTGAATAATTTACAACAACTGAGTTGTTGCATGGTACTGGAGATGATGGAAATAAGATGATTATATCAATCCTTACATGCAACTGTTTTCTCACGTCTGGACGTCATGGTCAGGAACAGCAAACAGGAGCATATCATCCGGCAATATTGTCATTAGCTTGAATCAGTACACAGATGTCTTGATGGTCGACTGATTACCATGTTCGAAGTTCTCGGTTTTGTGCTCCATGGTCAGCAGTACCATGACACACTTGTGTGCCACCGTGCTGAGCTGCCTATGTTTGATATCCACAGCGTAAAGACACGCATGCTGCATCTCCTGTTCCTAATGCCTTCCATTCCGAGAAGCTAGGCAAGTGCTAGTTTGCATATATATTGGATAATATTGCATATATACTGAGGCTGAAGCAATTTCCCTCGTGTCACTGTGCAACCATCTCACATTGCAGTGGCCTTGCTTATACTTGCTTGTAGCTTTCACTTTCTAAAGCTAAATTGTGCAGTGGCTCGTGCTGTCTTGCTGCGTGCTCTGCTGTATTTGTGTTGCCTCGTATTTATAGACCAGTAGACCAACATTTGTAAACTTAGGCATTGATACTCCGGGCTCCCCACCCTGAATTAAGATCCTCTACCTTTAAAGGCACACCATGTCTTTGTCACTGGCAAGTGGGCCCATGGTTTATTGGACCCACATATTAGTGACAAAGGCACATGCCTTTGAAGGTAGAGGAGTCTGATCCCCCAACCCCACCCCTACCCCTAAATCCTTGAGGGATGCTTCGGTGCTCTCTACTGGTATTATATTACCAGCATTATTAGAGGCAAATTAGTAATTTACAAATATGATGATTTGGAGTTATTTTGTCATTTATGTTTTTCCTAGCTAAATCCATCTATGATCATCTATTGCGCTAGTATCGATCGTATTTCATCGAAATGTCAAAAAAAAAGAAAAAAAAAGTCTAGTAAATTGCTAAATGACGATTATACCCCTCAACGCTTTTATTTTGACAATAATGAACCTTCATGTTTCTACTATCGCTAACTAAGGTGGTGGTATAAATAGATACAAACCCATCGATCAAATGAGATCAATGGTTCAGATTGTTTTATACTCCTATTAGAGAGCACCATAGTGAGTCTCTAAATCCTTTACAATGCCGGGTGTCGGCTCTATCTTTCTGAGTAATACTCAAATGGTCAAATTGTAGGCAAAACTGGAGGTGACGAACTAAACAGTATATATGTACAATGAACAGCTCAAACTCTTGATTCCTCCTGTTTCCCATAAACGTTACAGGGTACAATAATAAAACCTGCAATATATATATATATATATATATATATATATATATATATATATATATATATATGTCATGTATAACTGACTTGTTCAGCTTGCCTCATTTAATTTGCTATTTTGTACAAGGTTTGTTCTCCTTCTTGAGAACAAAACGTGTGCTATATATGTGCCCTTCTTATTCCCGTTAGTCTGGGAGAAGAGTGCTGCATGCTAATGTCAAATTAAGTCGGCAATAAATGGTATACAAAAGATCTACTCACTCCGTTCCATAATTATTAACATTTTTTACAAAGATATGATCTCAAAAATATGTCTCCTGTCTCCAACTATTAATTTCTATTATAATATATATAATAAATAAATATATTTTTTACTTTTACTGTACTAGTTTGTAAGACAAATCTATTCACGTGGTTTTAGTATCTTTAATGTAAATATTTTTAAAGGTATTGACAGTAAAAGTAATAAAAGTTTGACGATACATTTATCCAAAACGCCTAAAATATGAAACCAGAGAGAATACTGGACTTTCAAGGACCATATGAACGAGAGTACTTTCTCTGTACCAGAATGTACTAAGTTCCTGTACTAAGTTCAAGGACCATATGAACGAGAGTATTAAGGAAAGTAGAAAAAGACCATACTACCTTTATGATTATTCCTGTACTAACTCAGTACTGGTAGTTTGTTTGCTGCCATCAAAGTGGAGACGACAACTTCGTGGTGGATGCCGATGGAGGGCTCTTTACCGAGGGTGGATGGGAACGTGCGTTCCTGGGGTGGGCCCCCAGGTTGGAGGTGGGACCTAGTACTTTTTTTTTTTTTGCTGAAAACAATGATGACGAGTAGAATCGGTAGGTTGTGATAAAAGTTATATTAGGTTGTAACATTGGGCTAAGAAATTTTGAATGCCAAAACTTATTATATTCTGAAACGGAGGGACTAATTAGATCAGTAATGTTAGATGAAACGGGGTTATTCCAAGCGGAGAGACACTACTACAAAAGTGAATTTTGCAGATGGCCCAAAAGAGGTTTTCTCGTGTGGTAGGACAGCCCTCACACACTAAATGATCTGCGAAAATCGCTATTTTTACATGTGGGCGGCGCTCCTGCACGCGAAAATCGGATTTTCGCTTGTGTGGTGCTTATGTGGTCCACACGCAAAACTAAAAATCTGGAAAAACTAGAAATCACAAAAAAGGAAGACCACCCACCGGCCTCCGTGCCAACTTGCCGCTGAGCCCGCCCAGCCACCAACGCTAGACCGGCCGGGGTGGGTATGGTTGCTGCTGCCGGATCCTGGCGGGGGCTGGCTGCCGTTCCCCCTCGCCGCCTTCCACGCGAGCCCGTCGTTGCTCCTAGCAGCTCCGAAGACCGCTGCCCCCGTGGCTGGCCACCGCCGCTTCTCCCGAGCCTTGCCGCCACGCAGCTCACGGCCGGGACCGGCCTCTCCCTAGCCCGCAGCTCCCGCTCGTTGCCGCTGCTCCCCGAGCGCGTCGCCATCGTCATCGTCGTCGCCACCCGCTATCGCACAGCCACCATGGCCCCCGCAGTCAAAGTGAGGATGAGAGGAGAGGAAGTAAGAAAAAGATAAGGGAGAGAGATGGGACAAAGAGATAAGTTAACAAATTTTTAATAAGGTGAGAGGGAAAGAGGAATAGTATTAGACTTGCAGGTGGGTTGCTTAAGAGGCCCGCATGCTAAAATATAGTTTCACATATGTGCCTTTTTAAGAGGCCCGCCTGTGAAAATTGATTTTTACGTGCCTGTTAAGGAGCCATATGTAAAAATAGAGGTCGATTTTTGAAGACGCAATATGGTCCGTCCTGCAATCAAACGAGGGCTCCGGCCAGGAATATCGTTTTTGTTGTCGTGAGATGGGATGGCTAGGTCTGAGAATAATCATGGAAGTGATACATTATTTCTGAGACAGTCCTTTCAACTTTTGAACTTAGATATTTTTTTTAACGATTGTCCTCTGTTACACGAAACTTGAAAAATGGTACACTCGTATTTCAATAGCTTGTTCCAATGGCCAGGTCAAGGTCGTTTTTCCTGTTCCAATGGTGTAAAGAAATCTTAGTGACATCAATGACATCTCTGCCTCTTGGCTACCCTAAGGAGTAAGGACCTAGTTAGAAGGTGATGATGATGAGTGGCATGGTTGGGCATTGGGCCGACTCTGTTCCAACTAGTAGGATGGGACACCAATAGTATGGCCCTGGATCAAACTTTCCAACAGCCAGTTTTTGAGGTGTAGTCAAAATGCTCCTGGACCTGTACTGGTTCAGTAGCCTTCTCATGCTCCACGATAGTGGAAAAATTACTATCGCTACACTGCTCGGGCCAATTGTAGACCACAATGGATCTAACTACATCAACACCCTTCTAATATTTGTCTATGCAGTGTTCCACCCATAATGCTCTGGAACAGCTGCCATCCATACAACAAGTTATAGAACAAGCAGTAGGCGCTGCGTGACTATCATACCGGATGCCTTCCATTCCTATGAGCTATTACCATCAGTCTAAGGAAGTCAAGCGAATTCTATTGTGTTATCATCTCGGGTTGTAGGTCAAACTGTATATGTGCTCTGCCATCTATCCCAAGGAGTCGGGCTCTAGTTGATAACGATGCGATTGTAGTCTCTCTCTTGTAGATTGTTCACCGTCCAATCACTAACCCGAGGACAAAATGCATACCTTCACATATCTTTCTCACTGGTTCATGGAAAGCACAAAGCATTTGTTCTACTTTGGTTTGCTCCATTTAATTTTTAATTGTTTGTGGTTGCGCACCCATAACGCTCAGCTGAAACTCGGTATGCCCCTGATACTGGATATATATTACCTCTTATCAAATACTATCCTTTCAAAATAACATCTATCCAGTCTAGAACTTTTGAAATTTAAGTACCACTGACTTTAATTATACTTAGCGTGTAAACATAAAAATGGTATTACTCCCGGTTGGTATTACCAACCGGGACTAAAGTGGTAATGTTTAGTCCCGGTTGGTAGTATAAACCAGGACTAAAGATCCTCGGCCCCCTGACAGACTACTGACACGAGATGAACCGGGAGTAAAGATGATTTTTAGTCCCGGTTGGTGTTACCAATCGGGACTAAAGATCAAAATTTTTTTAACCGGGACTAAAAATCGTTTTTAGTCCCGGTTTTTAATGGAACCGGGACTACTGTGGGATTTGGTCGACCGACCAAAGATGGTTTCTCCACCAGTGATGACAGCCATCCAATAGACATTAAATATTGACAGATATCATTTTTCATTGATTGATTACGAGGTATCTCAATATTCATTCACCACTTAGTGTAGTATGCTGTAAAAAACCACTACAAGAAGTATTCAGTTTTCATATGTGACGTGCTTTTATAGGTTTATAATATTTCTCATGTATATACTTTGAAATTTTAACGAATAGTCTGCCGCAACACACGGGGTATCATCTAGTTATTACATATGCTACAATTTGGTCATCAATTATGTAGTTGGAATTTTTACATACTACTGAAGTGAGACTTTCTTCCTTCCTTGGGGAGGTATAAAAACATATTAAATTGGTTAAGCCAATTAGAAGATAAGTTTATGATTTACAATGGTTAGAGTTTTCTAGTTATTGGAATGTGTAGAAAGGAATATATAGCTCATAGTCCTAGTCAGAAGGTATATATACACAATTATCTATACCTCTTAAAAATGTAGAAAAAACAAAGAACATATAAACGATTCAGATTCCAATCCTATTCCAACCTGCAACCTTAGTTTCAGTATCTCTATTTATCGAGAGGTAAGGATGAGGAGGTATATAAATCTCCTAAGGACGGGATAAAACCTCAAACTTATCATTAGGGAAGGGTGGCAGAACACCGTATACTTATCATTAGAGAAGATTAACTTCTTCCACCATTAGAGAGGTATTTCAAATATTTACATTATTAAATTGTTAATAACATTGTTTATCACTCCTTTCACTTCGGTTATCATTACAAGGAATTGCCTCTAGCTACGACTTTGCCCCCATATCGTCCTGAAAGGTGGCATGGACGGTGCCCAAGATCTCACCACCACTAGAGCCTTCGTCCACCCTCTTTCCTCCCTTGCCATCACTGCCAGTCCACAAGATAATGATGATGGCGGTGGCGGTGCCCTTGTGTTTTCTTTCCTCGAGGACTTCTCTTCTCACCTATGGAGGCCAGTAGCCGAGACCTCACCCATCGTCTGTTCTAGCCGTTCCACGAATAGATTCATCTCCACAGTCACTCAACTATTGTAATGGTAGCGACTCAGATCAGGTTGCCATGATCAGGCCCCACTTTGCCGCCCCGGGGAGGTGAATGGCACTGTGAGAGGGAGAAAAAGTCAGTGGCATGGCTGAGGGAGAGGTTCTTGCGCCATCAAGCCAATGACGAGCAGAGAGAGGGGGGAGGGTGGGCTTGAGTACAAGAAAGAAGAGGGAGAGTGATACAAAGATGATAGTGTGCTAGGAGTAAGCAGCCGATGCGCCTGGCTCGGCTGGCCGTACTCATTGTATATGTTTTTTTTTTAAAAGCCAGTTGAAGCCATTGACTGGAAGTTATAGTAGTATACACTAGTATTATTGCAGGTTCATTGAAGGTCTAGACAGTAACTCGATGTGTACAGGAGTGATAGGCCAGCAGGGATGGCCTTCTTTTATAGTATAAGATCATATAAAAGTTGTACTCCCTTTGTATTTAAATATATTATATTCTTGACTTTATTAAGCCAAAGTTTTGAAACAAGAACCATCAATATCTCTCAAGAGTATCTAGTTTGAAAACATAAAAATCATGTGTAGATTCTTTTTTTAAGTATTTTTAGAATGCTATGACTTTGTGAAAAGCAAGCTGCGTGTTGTGGATTAGTGTCTTAAATTAGTGTGTTCATCACACTATCCAGTGAGTTGATCCGTATTTTCTGCTTATGCTAGTGATTGCTCAATAATTTGACTGTTACACAGATAATACAAACATTACTAACACTAACATTAAACAGAGAGGTTCGTCATGTCATCTCAGTTGGGTGAAACAACTTGCACTCTGTTACGTGGTTCGTCATTTTGGCGTCTAACGACAACAACCAGCAAAAAAAATTGTAAAATTTCCTCGTGGAAAGCGAGAGCATCATGACTTGTTACCAGGTTCCGAGATCTTCATATTGTGATATCCAATTGGAGGAGCATCATGAATCACACCTAGGCCAAGCTGCCCATGAATGGAATCCGGAGCGTCTGCAGACTTGCCCACATCTCAAGTTCCTCACGTCTTCCATTCCATTCTGTACCATTATAGTTTGAGTTCATCTCAAGTTTGAGACAACTACACGGAGTGGAAAGCAAGAGGAACTTGATATGGACTAGTTATCTCAACTTGAGATGGACTAGTCACCTCAACGCATGATGACTAGTCCATCTTAAGGCCCTAGTTGCTTACCTCAAACTGTTGTCAATCATCTCACATTGCAGTCGCCTTGCTTACTCTGCACTTTGTAATTAATCCTAGCTTACTGATTGCTCGGTGGCCTCCTCGCCTACAGGGCATGGAAAGCTATGCATGCAAATAGCAACTCTGCAATTTTGTACAGTTGCTCGGGGGCTCCAATTTTTTAAGCTAACTTGCACAATGACGTGCTTTGTCTGGCTGCGTGCTTTGCCCGTGTTGCTTATTATATACTTGTCTTGAAAAATATTGTGTTATATCATAGACTTACTAGATACTAATAAACTACTCCCGTGCATGTTCTGGATAGGAGAGCTGCGAACAAGCTACTTATTATGCAACGGTGAATGAAATGAGTAATAATTGGTACACGGAAAACCTTACAAACTTTCATGGGCTATATGAACTACATGTACTGTCCGGCTAGTGTCCGCTATCAAGGAAAAGGGTTTAAAATATTTTTCTACATAATTGATGTATTCAAAGTAGTGCTTATCACTCTATCCAAAAACTTATTTACTAACTCACCATCTTGATTTCTTAATTTGACAATCTGAAAGGAGTTTTAGCATGTTAGTGAAGCTGGCTGAAGTGAGCTTTAATATGAATATATCCTTGAGTGCAAATTTCATGATCTTTCTGTTGTCCCATGGTCGGATTGTCCCTGTGCCAGCAGAAGAAATCCAACAAACAGGATGGAGATACAATGTGCAGTTCTTTGGCCAACTTATGGTGTTTCGATGATACCCAAGAGGATGAACAGACCACGAGCTTCTGAGTTTCCAGTCTCTAACTGCAACTTGGGTGGCTTGGTCTAGTCCAGAGTGCAAGAATTGAGCTAAACCAGGACGATGCCTGGAGCTGGAAGACTTCGTCGTAGATTTCAAGTCCCAAATGCCTCCCATTCCAACGAGCTCGGCATCTACCAGCATACACACACTGGAATATTTACAGAGGTTGAAGCAAATTTACTGAGGTTGTAGTGCGATCGTGAAATCTCACGTATTGCAGTTGCCTTTGCTTACTCTGTACTCACTCCAAACTTATACAGTAGAGCCCTCCATGTAAATAACAAATTTGTAGTTTTACTTGGTTGCTTATGGCCTCAACATTTTTGGAGCTAAATTGCAAAACTGTGCCTGATGTCTGGCTGTGTGCTGTGGTCTATATATGGAGTTGTTGCAGTTTGATGGATCCGAATTGTTGCCTGCTACTTATTGACCAGCACATGCTCTCGATAAGAAAATCACACACAGGGTATTAATAGAGCAGATTCAGTACGAATAGCTACTTCTGGATCATTAACTAGGAGATTCAGTACGAATTGCTACTTCTGAATCATTAACTGAGGGTTCCCAGTCTGTGAACCAAAAACCCTTCTTTTAGGGAAAAGGAAGGAAGAAGACGTTCTATGGCAGGCTTAGTGGACTATAGCAGTAGATATGCACTTGATATAGTGCAACGCAGCAACGGCAAGGGGTATGTGGTTTCAACCCAAGATCATGTGTTCAATCCCTAACGCACTAAAAATTTCTTCTTTAAAGATGTTAGGAGGGATGTCTCTCTCTCCAAATCTCGTTTGTTTTTTACTGCTAGGCAGTTAGTCTAGTTAGAGCACTTGTAATCATAACAACCCCTGATCTCACCCCAATACAACTGTCACCAGGTGTCCTGCACATAGCTTTTTTGGGAGACCTGATCTCTCGTTAGACACATCTCAAAACACTAAACGAACTATAAAATTAACTGCTTTGAGTTTGAGATGGTAGTTATGCTGTCACAATGCATGTACGTGTTCATCACTCCAATGGTTTGGTCCCATCTGAGCTGTTCACTATTTGGTTGAACATATGGCAGTACCCGTTGATTACAGACATGCACTGGCAGTTATAGTGTGTCGTCAGAGTTCGTTGAGATCAGCCGACAATATCAATCCTTCAGTAAGTTGATCGATGCAGCACCCCGTCAGAATTGAGATCCAGTGCAAACTTTACATAATCTCATCCATCCATTTTTTCAGTGAACGGTCTGGATCTGATGCTACAGTGCTGCCACTACAGTAGCTCAACAGTTTTTTCCACATGTGAATAGTACTTCGTAGATTTTGGTCCCTTGGATTTGCATCAAAAGGTCCCCCGAGGACGACAACCAGCACCGTGATGCCCGATATCTTGCAGAATCTTGTGGCCAGCTTTCGGTGGTAACAGAGATAACGAAAGGTTGGACGCGCTCCTGTTGCGATGTGATGATGAAAAGGTCGACCAGAAGAAGAACCATGACTCAGTTTGTGAAACCTTCGATGAGCTGCCGATGGATGAAGGCTGAAGACCAGAGGCTTGCGTAATGCATCTCAAATCCCTGATGCCTTCCATTCCGAGAAGCTACGCAACTATACATACATTGGATGTATACTGGTTCATAAAGCAATTTATGCCCTCCTGTTGTCGTGAAACCATATGTCTTGATTCATTGGTTTTCTATATGCACGTTGTTAGAAAACGATAAGTGAACAAACGATAAAGAAATAATAGATCAATCACAGAAGACACGAGATTTAACGTGGAAAACCCTCCCAAAGTAGGAGAGAAAAAACCACGGGTGCCAGCCAGCAAAATATCTTCACTATATCTGGGGTGAGATTACAACACCGCACGGCGGCTTACAAGAGGTATATATATAGTGGAACCCTAAAAGGGATGACGATCCGTTTCGCGGGGGCTCCGCCCCCGCACCCCCGGGCGTCCCCGGGTGCACAGCCCAATGGGTACTTATCATGAGTACTTATCTTGCATACCTTTAACTTACCTTGCGCGACTACATCACGAACATAATGGTACTTGATATCAATATGCTTTGTCTTCTCATGAAACATCTAATCTTTAGTGAGACATATAGCACTTTGACTGTCACAAAACAAGTTAATGCAAGAATCAACTCCACAAAACTCAGCAAACAATCCTTTCAACCAAACTGATTCTTTACATGCTTCAGCAATAGCCATGTATTCTGCATCAGTGGTAGATTGCGCAACAACAGGCTGCAACGTTGCCTTCCAACTCACAGCACAACTACCAATAGTAAACACATAACCTGTGAGTGACCTTCTCTTATCCAAATCTGCAGCAAAATCTGAATCCACATATCCAACAAGCCCCTTATCAGTCCTGCCAAACTTCAAGCAAGCATCAGCTGTGCCTCTGAGGTACCTAAAAATCCACTGAACAGCTTTCCAGTGTTCTTTACCAGGATTAGCCATGTATCTACTAACCAAACTCATAGCATGAGATAAATCTGGACGGGAGCAAACCATGGCATACATCAAAGAACCAACAGCACTAGAATATGGAACTCTAGACATGTATTCTACATCCTCATCAGTACTAGCACATTGTAAAGCTGATAATTTAAAATGAGGTGCAATAGGAGTACTAACAGGCTTTGCATCATGCATGTTAAAACGCTGAAGAACCTTCTTAATGTAGCTTTGCTGACTAAGAAATAGCAAACCAGCATTTCTGTCTCTAGTAATTTCCATACCTAGAATTTTCTTAGCAGCACCAAGATCCTTCATATCAAACTCACTACTCAACTGTTTCTTCAATGTAGTGATTTGTTCCTTGCTCTTGGCAGCAATCAGCATATCATCAACATACAACAGCAAGTATATATGTGATCCATTAACAAATTTAATATACACACAGCTATCAAATTCAGACCTCTTAAAACCATGTGACAACATAAATGAATCAAACCTTTTATACCATTGACGAGGAGACTGTTTCAACCCATACAAAGATCTTTTCAACTTGCAAACATAATCCTCCTTACCAGGTACTATGAACCCTTCTGGCTGGTCCATGTATATCTCCTCCTCAAGCTCTCCATGTAAAAATGCTGTCTTCACATCTAACTGCTCAAGCTCAAGATCATGCATAGCAACAATACTGAAGAATGTGCGAATTGAACTATGCTTTACAACTGGAGAGAACACATCATTATAATCAACTCCAGCAATTTGACTGAAACCTTTTGCTACTAAACTTGCCTTAAATCTTGGAGGCTCGCTAGGAGATAAACCCTCCTTTCTCTTGAAGATCCATTTACAACGAACAGCCTTCTTCTGTTTTGGCAAGTGCACAAGCTCCCATGTGCCATTCTTCTCAAGAGACTGCATCTCCTCCTACATAGCTGAGATCCACTTCTCACGGTCTCCAGAAACAACAGCTTCAGTGTATGTGGCTGGCTCAAGAGTATTCTCCACCTGTTCAGCACAACTAAAAGCATAATAAACCATATCACATTCCTTAATAAGGCGGACTGGAGCTCCACAACTCCTCTTTGTTCTGCGATGTGCAATAGGTTCATCTTGTGGCTGCAAAACAGGAGATGAGTGCTGAACAGTATCATTAACTTCATTACCAACAATTTCAGTTTCCTGATCATCCACGTGCTCCACCTGCACGCTAACATATTGCTGCTCCTTATTAGAATCACCTGGTATGATATCTGTGGGCAAGCTGTCATTAAACATAACAGATTCATTGAAAACAACACTCCTGCTCATGAATGTCTTATTAGTTTCAGGATTCCATAACTTATAACCTTTTACTCCTGAACCATAACCAAGAAACAGACATTTAATAGCTCTAGGCTCTAAGTTTCCATTATCAACATGAGCATAAGCAGTGCATCCAAAAACTCTCAACTATGAATAATCAGCAGGCATACCAGACCATACCTTAATGGGAGTTTTCTTATTAAGTGGGATAGAAGGCGACCTGTTGATCAAGTAGCAGGCGGTGTTAGCAGCCTCTGCCCAAAAACGCTTGTTCATGCGAGCGTTGGACAGCATACAACGAGCCTTGGAGATGATGGTTCTGTTCATGCGCTCAGCCACACCATTCTGCTGTGGAGTGTACGGGATGGTGTGATGCCTAACGATGCCTTCCTTCCTGCAGTAATCATGAAAAGCATCCGAACAAAATTCACCACCATTGTCAGTGCGAAGTACTTTTACCTCCTTTTCAGTTTGCCTTTCTATCATGACTTTCCACTCTTTAAAAGCAGCAAATGTATCATCTTTATGTTTCAGGAAATAAGGCCACACTTTTCTAGAGTAATCATCAATAATGGTAAGCATATAACGAGCACCACCAAGAGAGGGCTTACGAGAAGGGCCCCACAAATCAGCATGTACATAATCAAGTATACCTTTGGTGCGATGAACTGAGGTATTGAACTTTACCCTCTTGTGCTTACCAAAAACACAGTGCTCACAAAACTTCATGTTACCCTGAGTGCAGCCATCCAGCAGGTTCCTCTTCATCAATTCTGCCATACCAAGTTCACTCATATGTCCAAGACGCATATGCCATAGGTTAGTCTTACTAGGTTCATCTTTAGAAACAGCAGCAGCGGTAACAGAACCATGTAATGTACTTCCTCTAAGGACATATAAGTTTGCAGAATTCATATCACCAATCATATAAACGAGAGAACGTTTAGATACCTTTACAACTCCACCTGAACCGGAGTATTTGTATCCTTCCGCATCAAGTGTACTGAGAGAGATGAGATTTCTTGCCATCCCTGGTATGTGTCTCACATCTTTCAGCGTGCGTGTCATGCCATCATGTGTCTTGATCTGTACAGAGCCAATGCCCACAATCTCACGTGGGTTATCATCTCCCACGCGCACAACATCTCCATTCTGCACAGACTTGTAAGAACTAAACCAATCTCTGTTAATGCAGATATGAAACGAACATGCAGTATCAAGTATCCATTCATCATGACTAGCAACACAACCAGCAAAAACGACAAGACAATCTCCTGAATCAGAGTTTTCAGCACTGGTAACAACAGAGGCCTTACCATCAGATTTCCTTTTCTCCTTATTCTGCAGCTTCCAACATTCTTCAATGAAATGATTTTTCTTTTTGCAATACTTACAGAACTTTTTACCTCTGGACTTGGAACGGCCTCTACTCTGGCTCTTGTCACGATCATTGCTATCGTTGTAGGTTCTCTGCTCAGATCTGCCTCTGACCTGCAACGTTTCGCCCTTAGAGGACGACACATCAGACTGAACCATACCTTTCATCTTCTCCCTGTTTTGGAGCGCCTCATAAACTTCCGCTAGGGTTAGTTCATTACGGCTTAAAAGTATGGTGTCACGAAAATTTGCATATGAACTAGGCAGTGAGCATAACAGTAAAAGACCTAAATCTTCATCATCAAACTGTACCTCCATCGACGCTAGATCGGCAACGATCTCCTTAAAGACTGATATGTGGTTCAGCACAGAACCACTCTCCTGCAACTTGTGCGAGAACAACTTCATCTTGATATGCATCTTACTGGTTAGATCTTTAGACATGCAGATCGATTCCAGTTTGAGCCAAAGTTCTGCAGCAGTCTTTTCCTGCAACACTTCTTGCAAAATATCATTAGATAGATGAAGTTGGATCAGCGACAGAGCCTTACGATCTTTCCGCTTCTCCTCAGCGGTCCATTCAGTCGATCTCTTCTTCCCGAAACTTTCCAGCGCCTCATCAAGATCCGAAGTTTGCGCCAGAACAGCCCGCATCTTGACTTGCCACAGCGAGAATCTCGTCTTGTAGTCTAGCAGCGGTAGATCATACTTCATCGATGCCATCGTGAAACCCTAATGTGGGAACAAGCTCTGATACCACTTGTTAGGAAACGATAAGCGAACAAACGATAAAGAAATAATAGATCAATCACAGAAGACACGAGATTTAACGTGGAAAACCCTCCCAAAGTAGGAGAGAAAAAACCACGGGCGCCAGCCAGCAAAATATCTTCACTATATTTGGGGTGAGGTTACAACACCGCACGGCGGCTTACAAGAGGTATATATATAGTGGAACCCTAAAAGGGATGACGATCCGTTTCACTACGGCAGAAGCTGGCCTTTATTAAGTGCAAATGAATTTGGATCACAACTCAACACACTTTGCGTTCCTTCCTTACTCTATTCTGCGAGTGTAGCGCCTTGAGCCTAATCAGCTCAAATAGATGCCTGCTACTTAATTATCTCAGCTGTTGAGGAATTGCAATGCCTCCTGTGTCACGTCATCCCATATCTTTATTCATTACTAGTCCTTTTGTAAGCATAAACTAAAGTATTCATTTACTAGTTCGGCACATGATTGTTCTATATTTGGTCCTCACACACATAGCACATTTGCTACTGATCATTAATGATGAACAAAAAGGTTGGACAAGGTATATATGTACTTGATTTTGTCGAAATAAAGCAGATTTTATCGATTAATCTTTGCACCTAATGTGACGTGCTGTAATCCATTAATTTCTGCTGCACCACGAAACAGTTTTACAGCTAGGCGTTTTTGTGCTCTGGTTCATCGTTTCTGATCCTAACGACATCACGGTCTGATGGGGACACGCCATCTGGTAGAATCTCATGCCTAGCTTCTAATCACAAGGATTGACTAATCACAAAATTGCAAGGACTAATGATTGTGCTGATACAAATTCCTGAACACATTCTTGTTCTTGACCCTTGGATGGAAGTGCCCGAGCAGGTGGATTGATGCCTTTCGTAGAGATACCAGTAGAGTGCATCTCATATCCCTCATGCCTCCTATTTCAAAAAGCTATCTAAGTGGTAGAATACAGGTATCAAATATACTACGGAATATCAGGTTACAATTGAACTTGAGTTATAACAGTTGGTAGGAGGTGCAGTTTGAGTCGAACTATATAACCCGACAACCATTTCAATATATATGGAGACGGCTAGCACAACTGATAGCAACCTAAGGCCAGTGAAAATAGAAGGTGGGTGATTCTAGGAGAGGGAGAGGAGGAGGAGCGGAGGAGAAGGAGGAGGCTAGCGGTGGGTGGCGGTGGGCGATGGTTTCTAATGTCGCCAATTATTTTAGTGCAGCAATATTTTTTTGTTGGCGGTGCCCTTTACTGACAGCAAGCGAAAATTGATTTTCACTAGCATTTGGTGACTGGAATTCCTCTCAGATATTTTTACAAGCGATTGTTCATTAAATCTGCCAGTGAAAATAAAGGATGGTGCTGTGAAGAATGGTTTTTGTAGTAGTGAATGTAACCATACATGGTGATAACAATGTAACATAGACATGTAAGATGAGGATGGCGGGTGTTATGTTAATAGGGGAGGACCACCATAGTAAGAACAATGGAGATGTATGCTTCGCCTCAATTTTGTTATCAAATATCATGTATTTTTGTGTCGTCATATGACGTATTTGAGTTGATCAACTGCAAAAACGATCGGAAAGGATAGTCGTCATGCTGCTATATTAGATAAACCCTTTAACAGTGAGTATGACTTCATCGGTGTAAATACATTGTATGCACAATGGATCAAACAATTCGTTACCTCTTGTCATGGCTGGTCAACCACCTATGATCAATCACAGGCTTGTGATTGGGGCCACATGCAGTGAAGCCCTCATGACTGCCTTGCACGCAGTCCTTTGCACAGAGTCCCTCTAGCCTATGGTTTCTTTAGATATTGGAAGTTTTCATTGGAACCATTTAATTAGATCAAGGAGATATAATTTTTCTAGGAATACTTCTGATCTATGCATAACTAAGATACACACAGCCGAACACCCAACCACACTCCAAAAAGACAAAAAGAGAGACGATAACATGCAATATTAAGATCGAGAGCGAAAATCAGACCCATGCAGCTGCATGCCGTAACCACGAGCGAAGAGGAAATTTGAAAAGTAAAAATGAATATGCCCACGGGTGTGCAGAGGAAATTCGAAAATGAAATATGTCCACAGATCAAACATCATTTACACAGATCAAAACATGTGCATCATCTGGAGCAACAAGCACAAAAAAAAATCACATCTAGCAGCACAGTCGGAGAGGAGTGAGCCGGGCAGCACGATCGACAGCGTCGACGTCGGTGCCACCCTCCCCGTCTGCGCCCGAGCTCCGCCACCCACGCCCAAGTGCTACCACCCGCGCCCGAGAGCCCCTGGCCATGCCTGAGCTCCGCCGCCTGCGCCCGAGCTCGCCGCTGCCTTCATGAGCGCACTCCTCCATCTTCCGCGCCTGTGGATTTGGAGGGACAAGGGGACGAGGAGGAGATAGGATAAGGATGAGGCGGAGAGAACATGATTTTCACTAGTGTGGGGGCGGTGCTTTCATAGCGTCAAATTTTATTTCACTGACGGTGCTATCACCTGCCGCAAGCGAAAATCAGACGCCAGCGAAAACCTGGTTTTTTAATGCGGGCCTCTTAGAGCCACCGCCAGCAAAAATAGAACTACTTTTTTTGGTGGCCCTCTTAGCGTGGCCTTGAGCGAAAACCGATTTTCGCTGGCGGTCCGTAACCCCTCACCCCTCATTACATTTTTAGTGGCAGTTTTTTGCATATGACCGCTAGTGAAAAATCGTTTTTGTAGTAGTGTCCCTCGGTAAAAAAAAACTCCATTACCGCTTAAACCCTAAATCTTGTTCAGTATTCTGACTTGTATGAGGACAACGCGGAATTTGTTTTAGAATTCTTGATCAAGGTTGGATTGATATGGCATCTGGTTTATAGGAACCTCAGTGATCTTCTCTAGGACGTAACGGTTTAGTGGTGTCGGTTTCTTGTAGGTGTTTATTGCGTTATTTAATTATTATCCACCTCTTTAAACAAATAAACTGAATTAATATTGTCTGAAAAAACTCGGTTGTTATCAGTCTGGAGCTTTTCATATCCTTAGCTCAAATGAAATCTGCTGCCAGTGTTTTGAAAACAAAGTTGTCATATCATTATGTGCATTGCTACAAAGCCTTTCTGTTTACACATTATGTGACTGAATTTTTATTTCTTATTTATACGCCTATAGACCACAGTAGTACAATCAAACATTGGAACAAAAGTACATCATACCAAAAAAACAGACATACTGAGCATCCTTTGAACTCTTTTCTCATCAATTCCAGTTATCTGCAGATACTTTCAGTTCAAAATGCAATTTAACATATTTGATCTCAACAGTCTGCTAGTTAGATCGTACAGCTATCCTAGCCATCATGCTTTTGATTTTATTATAACAAATTTTTGGCTGATTTTTGATTGCTCCTCTTCTCATTCGTCCGGTTGCTACAGTGTTCTTGGGTGCTAGGCCACAAGAACCATCTTGACTACAAAGTTTCAATCATCACTTGAACAAAGAACAGTATGTTCCTACTTCTGATGCACAGCAGAGTGCGTCTCAAGTCACTGATGCCTGCCATTTCAAGAAGCTATGCAGGTATGTAGGACTATAGAAGTATATATACATTGGGTGATATACAGACTCTGATGCAATTTTATACCTTGCGTCATATTTGACCAATTTTATACCTTCTCTCAGGTTGGTCATGTGCAGTTAAAGCCCGTGATTTCATTTCGGCACCATGTTACCTTATATTAATTGGTCGACGGGTCTTACTAATGATCCATGGTTCATAGCCAATATATACTACTAAAATTGACAGTTCCAATTCAGAGTGTACACCACTAGCACAGCTAAATAAGGGTATTATGGAAAAATGTCACATGGCTACACTCAATGAGATCAACTGGTATAGGAGGTTATTCGACGATATCAGCTAGCACTGAAGCAGAGGTTACTCTATTGATTTCTCAAAGAACAACTATGCTGAATTCCCATAGCATATCAATTCATGAACCAATCTAACATTTTACATAGAGCTTTGCTACGGTCCAGCAGGTGGTAGCTCCAGGTACCGGTACCTGCAGGTACCAAACAAGATCCAACCGTTGAATCTAACGTGGGTACGATTGGAAATAGAATAATTGAAGCCGCCTGATGCCGTTTATACCTGTCGAGCGTTTCATTTGCTCTTCACGCTACCTACGATTCTTTGCCTCATCGCGCGCCCCTGCGATTCTTCATCCCTGCCGGTCGCCGGGCTCCACGGCAATGGATCCTCTGCCCATCTCCTCTATTCCCCCGCTGCGCATCGCAGATGAGCGATTCCAAATCCCCACCCCTCCCACTGCTAGGGGATTCCACAATCAGCCTCTCTGCTGGCATTTCCATGATCCCCACTGCCTCCAAGGACAGGAATTGTTCATTCCCCTTAGCACCGATTCACTAAAGCAACCAATTTCTTCGAGCCCTCTCACCGCCTCCCCTTGAAATCTGCCTCATCAACTGGTGTTGAAGTGAATTCAGGGAATGGAAAGGAGGAAGAAAACAAATTTTTTGGGATTGTTTTCCTTGGTTGCAGCGGGGCAGGTGGGATGTAGGTTACCTTGCTCCAAGCCTCCAATGGCGATTGACATCAGCAGGAAGACGAATCTGATTTGTGGGTCCCACTTATGTAGATAAATAAAGATCGTTGGTTACCTTGGACGCTTATTTGTTTAAGGGAGATTCTTCGTTAATGTATGCGCTTATGTGGGTAAAAGAGATCGTCTAGTCACTTATACGCTAGATGACCAACGGTTTGTGCATGTTCTTGCATGGATAAGAGAGATCATCGTCAGTTAATATATGCTCTTCTGTAGATAAGAGAGGCCAACTGTTAATATATGCTCTTCTGTAGATAAGAGAGGCCAACTGTTAACTAATGCGCTTATACGGGGAAGAGAGATCGCTGGTTAATATAGGCGCTTAAATGGTTTTTTTACATACAAGCATGAAGAGCTAGCAAACCACACAATTACACAAAGTCCATAATTTATTAAAAATTTCGGCATAACCTTCCCTCTATACATGGGCACCCATGACGAGCAGTTTTGACCACAATAATAGTCATACATATTATCACATTTAACCCTGAAGAAGTTGAAAAAAAATACATACAACACAGAACTTCACATCACAGCTTACATATGCCTAGAGACTGCAGCCTCCAAACACACACCTTGGCAAAATGCAAACTGACCTAGCTCACATTGCGACAGATTTTTTTTGTCAAACAACCCTTACATTAACATGTAAGAGCTAACAACCATGCATACAATACATCATTAGTTTTCTGATGTATGCCGCCAAAACCTGAAAAAAATCAACACTGTTTAAGGTTGGAATCCTGGGCATATTTACAATATCAAACTGAATAGAAAGATGAGTATATTTCACAAATCTAGTTTGCCTGTCAAATAAAAGTTCACATGCCTAAACAAAACTGAAATTCTTGGGCATTATCTTACCAACCCTCCTGCCAATTGTTGTATGTTAAATACAAACCCCCACAAGCTTTCATGCAAAGCTCGATCAGCACAGTGATGTAAAATGCACATAAACAAGATTGTTAACATCTTGAGTTCTTGCTAAATAAACCTAGTTCAGTTGTCTCTAATTTTTAGTATATCCGTATATAACTATAAAGCTCTAATTAGATGAATGAGCTTGCATTATAAAATTAAAATCCAAATGAAGCTAATAAGCCAAAAGGTACATTATAGATTATAACTCATCCAAAGGAAGCCAATGAGTTGCTAATATGATTCATGCAACTACAATTTATATAAGCTTAACCCTTGAGCATTTATCATCAAGAATTATTGCACTAATAGTTTGTAATGTCGACAAATATATATAAGCGTCCCTATGATCCAATCCTGTGTCTCCAGTTGTGATTTTGGGATAAGCTCACAAACCTTAGTGGGATGGCGCTGGACTGGCAGCTGCTACTGACCTTGGCTTCACTCCAAATGAGTCGGGAGCGGACTGAGGAGAAGGGAGGAAGTGGCAGCGTCGTCGGGAGGGGGACCAGGGGAGGGTGGTCAAGAGGTTCCGCCCGACCGCCGCCGCCGCCGCCATCTGAGAGGTTGCCGCCTCCGCAGTACTAGCACCGGGGAGAGAGACCAGGAATTAGTTGAGCCGGCATCCCCCACATCAGCCCACCACCCCCGAGGTCACCATCACCCAGGAGTCCGCCGCATACGCCGGCTGAGCTCGCCGCCTTGGCGCCGCATCTTCGCTGTGGTCGTTGTCTGCCCGCCCACGAGCTCAAGGAGATATTCCCGTCGCCGTCCTTGTCCAGATACGCTGCCCCAAAGTCGATGGCGGCCGGATCTGGCCTGGGGACTTGGGGAGTCGGGACGCAGGGGGAGAGTGGAGGTGGAGGAAGGGCCGCGACGCCACCGCGGTGTAGGACAGGCGTAGATGGATCTTCAGAAACGGATGTACGATGCGAAAAATTCCAGATTTGCCCTTCCACTTAATCAGCACAACACGGATGGAGGGGAGGTACCGCCCATCGGCATTACGGTACCTCGCGGTACTGACGTTCGTCAGCCGTCGGATGGGTTCCAATGGACGTACATGATTTTGGTACCTCCTCTCCTGCTGGACACTTAATATTTTGACTCGTAGGATTACTTTAACGATAACGACACTGAAATTAACAACAGAATGTCTTGTCAGCTATCAAGGATTTTTGATGATAAGTAAAATCAGCAACAGATACATGAAAAAACATGTAGCAGAAATGTATATCATGTTGCTAAATACTTGGTTATTCGAAGATATAGATATATATACTACTATACTTATTCATTAAGAGTGACTAAACGGTTTTAACACCGTATTGTAGTTGGTGGAAATACAAATGATAACTCCTTACTCGGGAGTACAAATGATATACCATTTGTTGTGTTGAAAACTAGACTCGTAGAACTTTCCAAACATAGATGATATAGCAACTGAATGTGTTTATACTAGCGCAGATTTGAATGCCAGTGACATAATTTTTGGTTGTATCAGATGTGGTCAGTGGAACCGCTGTCATCGTGAACGTGAACTAGGGGAGACATTATTTTGGGCTGTATTAGGTGTCTGGTTGCAATGTCCTGCGCTCTATGGAGTTGCTGCAGACTGATGGCCCCAAATGGTTGCCTGCTACTTATTGAAGAGCACTTTCTCTCGGTAAGAAAAAGCACAACCCAGTCATAATCAGAGCTGGTTCAGCAGGAGTAGGTACATCAGATTCATTAACAATGGGTTCTCAGCTCTCACACTATAAGAGTGAAGAAAGCATGCTAAGGCAGGCTTAATGGGCTGGAAGTTAGTTAGTTAGTGTAGTTAGCGGACTTGTAATCCTGACAACACCTAATCTCACCCCAGTATAGCAGCCACCAAGCTATACTCCGCTCAGCAAGCGCCGCACCCTACCCCCAATCCTCTCCTCCACCTCGTTGCCGCCCGAATGGCCCGACATCAAGCCACGGGGCTGCAAGGATGGCAGTGGAGGGTTCTTCCTTCCCTAACGACGCCATACTAGACAGAGCGATAAGGCTACCAGGAAGGGGGAAGAAGTGCCACCCAGATCTAGGCCAACCCTAGCTGGACCGGCATACAGCGATACGGAGAAAAGACGGGCAAAGGTGGCTAGGTAGAGGAGAGGCTGGCCAGCGCAAGGTGGAGGTTGCGATGTATGGAGGATGTGGACGTGGCGGCAGGGGCTGCCGAATCTAGTGACCTCGAGACTGCATCCGGCACTTTCCTGTGCCAGTTTCGGCTCGGCAACGACTTCTACAGACAACAAATATCGAGGAGCAGCGATGATGGCATGGCGTGACGTGGTCATCTCCAATGATCGTGGGTTTGGAGGAGCGGCTGCAACACTTCCGTGTGTGGCAGCGACGGTGGCCACTCTCCTCATACAAGGTAGCCTGGATCCGGCGTTCCGCAGCGATCAGCTCGACGAATATGCACAATGGTGGTGGGGGAGGGGTGAGGGGCCGCTGGAGTGCCGTCTAGGTGTGGTGGCAAGGTGGCAGTCCTCGCCCCACCCCCACAACCCTCCTCTCTTGCTGACGGGACGACGACAGTGGCCTATGCTGTTGTGAGGGTGTGGCTGTAGTGCTCACTTGTGTGGTGTTGATTGTGGCAACTTTCCTCTATGGCGATGGGCTCCGGGCTCCGGTGTAGGTGGTGGTGGGGAATGGCAGTGCTACAGTGATGGCGTGCCGGACACCGGCCCTTCCTCAGAAAGGAACCTCCTGCATGGTGGTCAGTTAGTGGTGTGGTGCTGGTGTAATGGTAACACACGTCAAACTAGTCTTGGATAGTGGTGGCTGTTGGGGGCGATGTGGATGTTGCACGGGAGGGCATGAGTTTCTCCGGGTGAAGGCCTAGTCCGTTTCAGGGCCAGCAGGGGCAGCACTTTCAGGCCCTGCAACCTCCTTGGAGGCGTCATCGTGGTGTCTTCTTCCCTTCCGAGAAATCCTTGTAGAGAAAACTTTGTCCTGGCTTCTATTTAGACAATGGCGGTGCCTTCAGCGTCACATCCTGGTTGGAGGTGTCGTTTGAAGGTCCTCCCCCACAAACCTCTTCTCTAGCAGCCTTTTAACTCCTGCGGTGGTGCTTTTCTATCCACCACAAACCACGCTGGCAGGACTACACACGGGGTGTGGATATATCCTTCTCTCTTGCCCTCTCCCTCGTAAACAAATTGGATGGTTTCGAGCGTCGTGGAATGCCATATTTTTGTCCATCTCTCGCAATGGGCGATGTGTCACAGTCTTGTAATTTTTTCTGCTATATCAATATGACACATTGCACCATCATGTGTGGTTCATTTTTATTTTAAAAAAAAACTACCAGGCGTGCACGTAACAGTTGAGGAGATCGTGAAATGGATTGGCCCTAGTGGTCTGCTCAATATTGCTAACGATCGTTAGTCATTTTTTGCATAGCCTAAGAGTTCGTCGAAAGAAGCTGAGACCATCAACCATTACGTGTAAATTTTGGTCTAATTATCCTGTTTGTGCCACACTTCATGCAGTTTTCCGTCTGCAGCTTTCTCACCTCAGCTTCTGGTGGTATAGAGAGATAACGAGAGGGTCGACTCACTCATGTTTCAAGCTCTTGATCTGATGGACGAAGAGGAAGACCATATTATTGGTTAGCTCTTCTTACATAGTGATGGGTACAAGCTGCCGCTGCTCAGGTTGATGGTTGATGGAAGAGTTGTGTACTGCATCTCAAATCCCTGATGCCTTCCATTCCGAGAAGCCAGGCAAGTGTTGCAGTATACATTGGTTGAATATCTACTAATTCATCAAGCAATTTATATCATCCTGTTGTCGTGCAACCCTCTCACGAATCTATGCTAGAGTTTGTATCGAATATGTGTACAAAGTCGGTTACAGTTTAGCATCTGGAGTTGTAACAGGTAGTAGGACTAGAGAAAGAGTGGACTCCATCTTAGAATATCTCTTAAATATAGGGGTGGACTTGTTGTAACCATATGGCGACTTAGCATAGCGAGAGGGAGCGACAGTCGGCAGTGTCCGACAACGAGTCATTGTGACTCTAATACATTGTAATATGCTGGTCCGGGAGGACTGCCTGTAACCAGTGCCCCAGTGCCCCAGAGATGCAGGTTTCGGCTGAACCTCGTTAACAAATATTGTGCCTCGGTGTCATCATCATGTTTGGATATCGTATGGTATTTCTCTTGCGTTTGTTTTCCGATGGTGATTTCATACTAGTTTTATAACACTAACTAAAATATTTCAGATTCATTGATTGCTTTGCGCCTCACACTTCTACCTTCTAGCTTATTATATCCTCTGCAAGTGTAGGGCCTTCCACATAATTAAGAACAGGTATGCAGTTGCACTCTGTTGCTCCTGGGCTCCACCTTTTAAAGCTAACTTGCATAGTGATGCATGGTTTGTGTCGCAGTGCACTCTACTAGCTAAGTCTGATGGGCTCAAATAGGTGCATGCTACATATTTAACAACAGAAATTTATTGTCAGCTATCACGGTTTTGGAATGGTTAGTAAAGAATCAGCAGCAAATACATGAAAACTAATGTAGCCGAAATGCATCCATGTTGCTAAATATTTGGTCGTTCGCAGATAATATATACATATACTACTGCGTAATCTTTAAGAGTGACTAAACAGTTATAACACGGTACTGTAGTTGGGGGAACATAGTGATTTCATCAATTAATCCTTGCATACATATTTGATGTAATCCATCTCTACTGCACTTCAATACAGGCTGCAGCTAGACGTTTCTATGGTCTGGTTCAATTCCTCGCCCCAAAGCACGACAACAACCCAACTTTTGGGAGGTGCCATATTTCTAGCAGAATTAAGTTGCTAGCTTCTGAAGGTAACTGAAAGCAGATCGAGGGCAGAGGCAGACCGATCACCAGATATCCCATAGCACTAGTGCATGAGCAGCACCACTTTCATGTTCTGCACTCTTGGATAGAGTCGTTCCTGCTGTCTCCCAGTCCGAGAAGCTGTGCAAGTAGTTGTATAGCATGGATTGATTTATCCAGGTTCAACAAATTTTATACCTCGTGTCATAGTTTGGTCAATGGTACTGCCCATATGGCCCATGTATTATATATTGTCCATCTGCTCTTGGGGTGAAACTGTATTGTAACATGTAGACATGTGAGAATTCCACATTCAAAACAATATAATTTTCAAGTGGTGAAAGTTTAGTTCCATTCTCAAAGTAATCTGATTTCACATAAATAAATACACCTTCAACTAATGCACCAACAACTATGGTCGATCTTGATTCTTCTGATATCCTCTCGGGATAGGTGTAAAAGACAATGAATCTAACTACATTAGAGACCCATGCGATGCTTGTTCTTGCCGATTTCAGCTCGGATGCACTGTGACGTCCAAGATAGCACAAGGAGATATGCCTGATTCCTTCCATTCCTACTAGGCAGCGCCACGTATGTAAGCAACTCAAGCGATTTCCCTGATAATACCCGCCAGTTATACCCTAAAAAATTGTGGATGTGTGCTCCATCATCTGGCAATCCATTTGTGGTTTCTAACTGCTACTTATCTAATTACAGTATCTGTGTCTCATTGTGAGGCTCATAGCTTACACCAAAGGATGATGTCAACACAGAGAGCTGCATCAAATGCATTCACTCCTCTGCGATTCATGAAAAGCACAATGCATGTAATATGCTGTCAACAGAACATGCATGCATTTGCTCTGCTTAAAGTTGTTTGGTCCAGTTTAACTCATTCACCAAGTTTGTGCGCATGAACTATACAGACATACAGTAAAAGATACTAAATTACTAATGGCAAGTCAACGGTTGAACTCGGTACTCACACCATGGAATATACGTCGTCTAGAGGATATTCCTTTAAAACAATAATTGACTAAATCATTTTTCTACAATTTCTTTCATCCTTGCCATCGTACATCAATATTCAATTTTAACTTGTGCTAGGAGTGCTCACAATAAATATTTGTTAAGTCCTTCACATCAACAGATTGGTAGGATTGCCAGTTTTTTAGACAGCTATTAATTACCATTGTCCATGTCATCGTAACATAGAAGAGCTAATAAATTTCGGAAAATATACAATTCGATCCGATCCGAATCTATCTGTAATGATGACATGTCAAGGGTTCATGGAAATTCAATGGATATGAACGTGTCATTCTCATCCAGCACAGATGCACTCATCAGGGCTGTCTCCAGGAATTTGCGGCCCCTGAAAGAAATACGCCCTAAATTTTGGAAATTTCATATAACTAATATAAACAAAGCATATTTTCAATCAACTATATAACTTTAATATGTTATTTTATACACATATTATTAATACTAAAGGAGAAAACATAGTACTACTAACCTCATGTTGTACTGAAAAGAATCATCCTTCTAGTGTTTCTTGAAGACGAGTATTTGATGCAATTGAGGAAATAAAGCCTTCCTGAGTTCCAGTTTTATAAACAAAATTAAGAAAAGAATCAGAGATGAGATGAAAGAGTAGTTCGTCAAATTACTTGACGTTCAAACATTCAGAGACAGAGTCAAGTGCGGAGATGCATAAATCAATGATCCAGGCCCCAGCGAGGCACGGACCCAGCCAGCAGCCGGCCAGCCAAGTGCCGGTCACCGCTCCCGCTCGATTGGCGATTGCTGCCTGCCTGCGCCTGCGCTGCCTCGCGTCTCCGCAGCCTCGGTCGCTCAGTCCGCGTCTCCACGGCCATCCAAACGTTGAACGCTCATGAGTTGGAGTCGGTGAATCGCGACGCCTCGACTGACGCAGCGCAGCTGACGCATGCGATATTGCGAAGCAATCACCGCTCGAGATGAAAACAATTAAACTGACGCTCGCGACGCCTCGGACTGCAGCAAGCTTCTGCCGTTCTGCGCTCTCGCCTCTCGCTCTCAGTAGCAGCTGCCAGGTATGTGGCCCACTCCTAGGTGGGGGCTCCAAATATTGAGGGGCCCTGTGCAATCGCCACCGTCGCACCCCTCTATCGACGGCCCTGGCCCGCATAATTCGCCCTCAGTGCAGCCCAGCTTAACTGTCCTCCAGCATTTCAACACAAAGTGGGCTATTTGTTATTTTTCCGTCAATGTCTCGGGTTGAAACCGGATATTGAAAAACACATTGCCACTGCAGCCCATCTTAACTGTCATCCAGCATTTCAACATAAAGTGTGCCATTTTTTTTCGTCTATGTGTCAGGTTGAAACCGGACGTTGAAAAACAAACTGCAAGTGGCAGATGCACAATAACAAGTAAATTATAATGTTTCAAATGCGGAATTCCACATTCGAAACAATATAATTTTCTTGTTATCAACATTTAATTTCATTCTCAAAAGTATTCAACTTCACTTAAATAAAACACCTTCAAATGCATCAAAAACATATTGTCTATGGTTTATTCAAAACTACAGACAGGGAACTCAATGAGATAAATGTTGGCGACTATCTTTGGAACTAGCCCAGTACCAACCCAGCAAGGCCTCGGATAATCTTTAGACCAAACATTCTAATAGCGTAATTTTAAGCTCTATCTTGGTGTACTCAAAATGCTACTCGACCTATAGCTTGTTCTGTAGCCCTCTCATGCAAAATGAACATAGCAGCTCTGTCCCTAGCTAACTTTAGAACACAATGGAGCTAACTACATGGATATCTTTCTACATGGAGCAAACCTAAAGGCAAAAAATATTATATCCATGTGTATCCACTAGTGGATCCACCGCCTAGTGGCCCTGGGCGGCCACCCGGGCTCGCCGGCTAATGATTTATTGAAATTCTTTGTAATTAAAAAAAATACAAAATTCAATGGAAATTTTAACTGCACATCGCATTATCCTTTACCATTCAAGATCATAATTTTCAGCCATAGGTTATTTAAAAAGAAAACAATTATTCTTAGCAGCATTGTACTCCTATCCAACCAATTGTGCCTTTTGAACAATGAATTGCGTGCAATCCAATCATGCTCTCCTCTAATTTTTAGATCTAATTCATCCAATTGGTGTGAGAAACCTAGAGCCCATAACAAAGATATTCCAACCACTCAAAATACAATGAATTATTTTTCCTATTATTACTCTAGCTCTAGCTCCTACAATTTATTGTGTGAATTCATTGTACTGAAATTGACAAAACGATTTCAATGTTTTGCTCCTCTTCGTCTAGTACTCTATTAGTCTATTAGAATAAAACAAACCAAAAACTAGATTAGCAAAATTGTAATCGACTCAATATTACACGATGCAAGGTGAAGATATGATCTAGATGTTGGTATTTGATACGATCATAGAAAATTGCAACAAAGCCAACATACTAAAATTTCTCGGAGAAACTTTGATATTTGGGGGCACTCCTTCCGGAGCTTCCCCTCACTCTCTACTAAGCCAACATACTAAAAATAAAACTACAAGTGAGTTGTACTCTAGGCTCAAGTTTGTGTGTGTTGAAGCTGGATGCATATATACCTCCTTTTAGCCAGGGCGATAACCGGGCGTAACAGCCATTGGGGAGTCATCTGGGACATCCATGTGGAAGGCCAGGATGCGAGGCACCAGAGGCGGTTCGGCCGAACCAGGGGTTTGGCCTAACCAGGGGTTCAGCCAACCCCTGACCCCACCTCCTGGCCTCTCCTTTAGTGAAATGAGTCAAGAAGCACCCATGAAAACGTGTTATTAGCTATCGGATAAACATTTCTTCAAGCAATGTATTCTCAATATAGAGATCAAGATTGGTGTTAGGAAATATTCAAAAAGTAAATTTCAAGTCTGCTCAAAGTGGTATGTGGGTTTGCAGCAAGTATCCATTTTACTCGAATTGGCACATAAGTAAACCATTAAGATGGGAGCTGATTGTAGTGAATCCAATGTTACATCCCATATTTTCCTCTGATTTTGGATCTCTCAATCACAAGTTGGTGTAAAGATATTAGACAATAAAAAGGGATTGTACAAATATGCAAATGGAAAAATAATGAATCATCTTGTTGGAAATATTCCATATTACGACCACTAGTCATGTCTTTTGACTATAACTTCAATACTTTTTTCATGCTTAATGTGACACTCATAATGACAGGGATGGAAATCTTGGGAAAATGGTCTAGTAGTCTCAAATATCCAATTGAAAAAGTTCAGAATCACATTACCAAGTAACTCAGTATGTGTTATATGTGAACACAATGCATGTAATATTGCAAAAAATAGTAGGATTACCAAGTACGATACAATAGTTTCTGGGACAAACCTAGGAATCTTGTGTCCATAACATAAGAGGTAAAATCATGTGGTACATAACACATAAAGTATAAAAAGGCATGATATATTTAAACAAATATGTTAATTCTGAAGTACAAAAAATTAAGTGACTAATGAAACAATTGTGGTATTATAATCAAATTTGTCATCAAAACTCAATGGAGGTTCAGCATGTAGCATAGAAAGAAAACACATGATGTGTATTGACATAAGTTTTTAATGATGTATCATAAATGTACATTCAACATTTTGTTTATGACAAGCTGATAGATTGTGCAAATGCACAAAGATACTATAAGAACATCTATCAACATTTCAACAACGGGACAAACACAATTTACCTTCCAAAGCTAGCGGATAACATAAATTCATGCTCTAAGCTATAGCAATTTGAAGATATTAAATTAGCAATGCCATTGATATCAACACCCATAGTTTGATGCAGATCTACGTAACTTTCACATAAGGTTGTTTCTATCTCATGGTTGCTTTCGGAACTAGCGCTGCCTGAACTCAAAACTTTGTTTCTTATAGACTGTAATGATATCTCCACTTGCTTCATTGTTGGCCTTTCTTCACCTCGGAGCCTCTCAAGCATGCCTGTGCAATTGAGGCAAAAATATTAATTTCATCCTCTATTGCTTCCTTAATAACTTCATGGGCAACTATCTCTGTAATAGGCTTTCCTTTTATCTCAGAAAGAAAATATATTGATAGATTTTTCTTTGTGCCAGTGCCATCGTCAAAAATAGGTTGCTTTCTTAGAAGCAGCTCTAAAAGAACTACACCAAAACTATACACATCACTTTTCTCATTGAGATGCCCAGTATGGTAGTACTCAGGATCTAAATATCCAAATGTCCCATGTATATTTGTGAAAACATGGGTTTGGTCATTCGGAATCAATCTTGAAGCTCCAAAATCTGAAACTTTAGCGGTGTAGTTTGAATCCAAGAGTATATTAGATGATTTCACATCACGATGTAGAACTGATACCGATGCTGCAGAGTGGAGGTAATATAAAGCACCTGCTGCTTCTGTAGCAATTCGCAAACAATCATCCCAGGACAATGAGAAACGTCTGTTACTTTTATCAGCATGAAGTGAACCATTAGGTACAAAATCATACACCAATAGAGGGACTTCAGTTTCAAGACAGCATCCAAAGAGTTTGACAATATGGCGATGATTTATTTGTGAGAGAATTACAACCTCATTGATAAACTGGCTAATCTCCTCTTCCCTGATGATGTTTGGTTTTTTTATCGCCACCACACGTTGATCAGATAAGATACCTTTGTAAACCATACCATGACCTCCACTACCGAGAACACGTGTTGGGTCAAAGTTATTAGTTGCCTCTTTAAGCTCTTCTAGGGAGAAAATTTTTGTGCTATCGCTAGCTCTTTCGTCAGAAGATATTAGTTGTTCTAGTAGAAGGCCTTTGTTTTTCTGAAAATATTTTTGCCGTAGTTGCCTTTGGATGTCGCTTCTCTGTTTACGGATAAGAAACACCACAGACAAGCTAAGTAGGAGAATTCCGAAACCAACACCCAAACCAATTGCAATACCTACAAATATAGACCAATATTAGTTTTGTCTATTGCCTCAATGAACATCCAATGGTAAGCTAAAGTATCAAGGATAAGTTGAATCAAATAATAGCTGTAACATTAGTTGATTCCTCTTTCACATGTCAAACTGATGAACTACAGGAACAGCCACTATAGATTATCTTCCAGTTTGCTGGATTAGAGAACAAATCTGATTTATGTGTTCTTCTATAATATTAGATTCTATGACACTTTCTACATAAGCAAACATTTTTAAGAACCTTTTAAAAGAAGGAGAAAGTCCAAATAACCCCATAAATTTTAGATGGAAGTTCCTCTAGTACTCTGAACTGTGAAACCAGGCATTGAACCACTTAAACTTTACAATACCATTTATATAGCCCCCTAAGGCAGTTTTGCATAGTGGTTTTTATCAGTTTTGTATATAAGTTGGATGAGTTTGTCACATGAAATAAACATTGGACATATATATAAAAAATTCGATTTAAATCTTTATTTTTACTCTTTGTTAGCTCTCACTTATAAACAAGTACCAACGTAATAATAGTATGACATCACTATATATGGATAAATTGTTGACTTAGAACTGATGATATGCAAATATGTCAGATTAGTTATTCAAAGTTGTTACTTGTTTGTTTAAGCTTTCAAAATATATTTAAAAAACACCGTCCAAAAATACCTTAGGGGACAATTTGGATGGTATGGCAAAGTTCAAAGGGTTGAATGTCTGGTTTTTATGTTTAGGGTCATAGATGGACTTCCATCCAAATATTAGGGGGATATTTGGACTTTGTCCTTAAAAGAATTTAAGGATGCCAAATACTTTTTATTTGAACATTAAAGTACATCTAATTTATACAAGAATTATGTAGTAGATTTGAATATTTACCAATTCCCAGTGGGAAATCTTTCCGGCATGGTCCAACAGATGCATTTCCTCTCATTCCCGCAGGGCAGAAACAATCAAATCCTCCAAGTTTGTTAATGCATTTACCATAGCAGGGGTACTTCTTAGGATCGTCACACTCATTAATATCTACATCCAGATTACAAATTTATGTCAATATATAATGTCAATTCTTAAGAAAAAAACATCATGATGCACTAAATGGCAATGCATTGGATTGCATATTCTTAATTTGGTTCATCCCAGTCAATTAGGATTTAGGGTGACAATTGCAATTTAACCCACAAGAAACTTGGTTCATGTCAAATATTAGCGGTTGTAAGCTATAGTTGATGAACTAAACAAACACAAAGCGTGCAGGTGGTTATAACTGGCACATGAGGCCTCATCATTTACACAACAACGTATCAACCATTGCCAAGGACACATATATAAATTTTTGGAGTTGATTTTGAATAGTTTCTGAATGTATAGTTTCTTTGTTATATTAGCTTTTAAGTTGCTATGGACACATATAATTTTTTTACCAACAAATTATTGGTCTCTAATATGCTATAACGGCTTATAATCATCACTAAAGATAAGTTGGAATATGCCAACCCACCCACATTAGCTTTTTCTTTGCCAATCCAACTAGTAAAACTAGTTGGGTGAATATATATACATACCTCTTAACCAGATAAAATTCTATTGCTTGATAGACGAACTCATTATCATGTTAACAAAAATGGAGTGGAACAAGTTACTAAGTTACCAAGTTGCCCATCACATGGACTCTCCAAGTTGATCCCTTTTTGTCAAGTTGTGCATCCAACCTTTTGCAGATGACTAAGTAAAGTCAATTATTTTCTGATTAGTCTTTACACTTCCAAGAATGAAGATATTTCATTCTCGATTGCGATCTAGAGTTAGTACTCCCTCCGTTTCAAAATATTTGACACCGTTGACTTTTTAATACGTGCTTGACCATTCGTCTTATTCAAAAAGTTTAAACAATTATTTATTCTTTTCATATCATTTGATTCATTATTAAATATATTTTCATGTACACATATAGCTTTACAAATTTCACAAATTTTTTTTAATAAAACGAACGGTCAAACATGTGCTAAAAAGTCAACAGTGTCAAATATTCTGTAACGGAGGGAGTATTTGGTATCCCTGGTCAGGGCCAAATCAAATGTGGAGGCAGTGCGCGTGGCCTCAAACCCAAGTCCTCCCTTCGGACCACGAGAGCCTGGTGTGCTTTTCTACTATCCCAAGTATGTTTCGTCCCCTCTATTACTGGATCTGTCCCTATCCATGTACAAGGTAGTATAAATTTGCACTAAGCTCAAATTAAATAAACCGATATGCAGACACGTATACTTCATTGCTAAATGTACCACGTATTATACTAGCTAGCACAAATTTGTAAGAAGTAAAAGCACTATGTACGTATTCTGGGAACAAAAGTTTTGGTTGTAAATAATCACCTTGGCAGCTGTCAAGACCTTTATTGTAAGGGTTACCCTGGAACCCCTTTCTGCAGTTGCAAATGTAACCCGGTCCATTCTGTGAGTCCAAACAAATGCTGTTGTTGCTGATGCATGTGTAGGTACCTAGATTTTTACGAGCTTCTTTGCATGATATATTTCCCATAACCTAGTCAACCACAAAGGGCAGTTGACTAGAGACGGTATCGCTGTTGAACTTCGATGATGAATCGTAAATCATGGCGAAATTGAAGCTGGACTCCTCCACAAGCGCTGCATAGGCACAACGGTTCCATGTGTACATAGAAGACATGTTGAAGTGGTCATCAAACCATGCCTTATAATACTTTATCCCCTTTGGGATAGCCGTCTGGCAGCAGCCTATCCCAGAGCATCTACCACCACCGATAGTGACAGGATCATCCTTGCCACAACTGGCCGCGCAACCAATTCTTAGGTTGCTTCCTATGTCCCTCTGTTCGCCCGCCCCAAGATATGCGAGAACTTGGCACCCGAAAGCCGTAAACTTGTTCACGCTGTCAGAGAATGTGAAGGGACTCCCCGTCAAGTCCATCCACCCATTGTCGATGCAGTCCATGACACGAGTGGTCATGTTGTAGCAGTGAGAGGACGTACGCATCCTCATCCAGAGCTGCCCTTTCGGCAGCGAGATGCCGAGCACCTCCACGCTCCGGTTAAGGGGTTTCACTTTGCGGAGAAGGGTCAGTACACCTTTCTCTGTGCTGTTGCTGCAGCTCAGCTCAAAGCCCGGCTTGGCACAGCCAGGCTGATCTCCGTCGATGCCGAATGGAAAAGGAACTTCGATGTCACCGCATTCTCTCTAGCAGGACATCGCTGTGACGGAGGAGAGACGCACCGCAGTTGCTACGGCGAGACATAGCAAAGCAGCTGCTCTGTGGATGAATGGTTTCATGAGCGATGCCTGGATAATCTTCGATTCTTTGCTGGTATTCTGTTGTGCGAAATGAGAAATACTGCGTCTCTACTAGCTGCAGCTACCATATAGCTTCTACTGTGGGCATTCATGCAGCACTGAACTTATAATCTAAGACTTTGCAATCGTAGATTGACTTGGACTAGTTCTAACTCTGAAGTCTTCATAACCTAACTATTGCAATTATTAGTGATGATGCCAGTGGTTTGGTAGCAGTGCGTGTGATTGAAACTAATATGCTAACTGCTGCATTTACTTCATTCCACTCTTTCCACACTTAACAACTGCATCGCTTACTTCTCGCGAACGCATCTCGCTCTCTTGTTGTCTCCTATCGCTGAGTGAGTTTTTTTTTCTTAATGTGAAATAACATTTTGGCTCAAACTAACAAATCTAGTTAGATTCTCGAGTGGTTGTGTTCCAAACCTCCAATTAAGTACTAGCTCTGTTATAAAATATAATAACTTAGGACCTGATATTCTACGAATCTAGACAGTGGTACGTCTAATCCTATCCTAAATTACTATATTTTGAGACGGACGGGGAGAGTATTACTCTTTCCAAACAGACGTCATTCAATAGATCACAAAGTACTACCTCCATATTTTAATGTATGACGCCGTTGATTTTTTGTCCAACGTTTCACCATTCGTCTTATTCAAAAAATTTATGTAATTATCATTTATTTTATTGTGACTTGATTCGTCATCCAATGTTCTTTAAGCATGACATAAATATTTTCATATTTGCACAAAAATTTTGAATAAAATGAATGGTCAAATGTTTGTCGAAAAGTTAACGGCATTATACATTAAAATATGGAGAAAGTACGTATTTTCCACGGAAGCTAGGGAAAACTTTCCCAATCCTTTATTTGGTTGGGTGGGGGCGATGGCGTTTCAGCCTTGACCGAGGGAACGGAGTTCTCTGCCACACTACAACTTGCAACAGCACAGAGCTCCAGTACGTAGAATGCATCTGAAGTCAACGGCCCAAGATCAAGAAGCATGTCCTCATCACAGCTTTTACCTACTTTATAATGCAAATAGATTTATATATTGTGTTCGTTGGGAATTCATCTCAGTGTTTTCTTTAAAAATGGTGTAAAGCTTGGAAAAATATAGTTTTCACATATATTGGAGTTTGCGAAAGTATGTGATAAATACATCGGGAATAGATAAAGAGAAAAATAATTGTATTGGGATTTTAATAAAGTTGGATATTCTTTTTTTATATTGCTATATACAGGACGGGGGAAAATCAACTTATTTGGTACGGAGCGAGTACTGAACAGCTTTCAGCTATACCCAACGCCCGCCGAGTGAAAGAGTTGGGTTCGATTCCTTTATACGAGATGTGAGGAAAAAGACTTGAGAAATACGCCATATCTGCAAGTACCCCAGGAGATGGAAAACCAGAAATGATAATCCTTTGTATGATCAACACTCTAGAAAGAGAGGATAAACTTTTGAATATTCGTGGCACGCTTTTTAAACTGCTAAACGGTGTGTTTCATACAAAAACTTTCTATATAAAAGTTGTTGTAAAATATCAGATTAATCTATTTTTCAAGTTTGTAATAATTAAAACTCAATTAATCATATGTTTTTATCACATCGTTTTGCGTAAAACACTTAATCTTCATCTTCAGCAGATTCAAACACCACCTAAATTACTGGAAATGAAGGGATGACATTAATTAGGGAGTACAGTACTACGATAGACACATACACCACCTAAATTACTGGAAATGAAGTAGATAAAAAAATTATTAAGTCTACTAGGTAACCACCAGTCCTATCAGAGCAAGGATAATAGTATAGCTCACTTCTTACTATTACCTCATCTTAAAGCCAACATATATAATAGATTAGCTATAAGATTAGCTACAATTTTCTTTTCCTCTCTCTATCTCTCACTTATGTATTTAATGTATTTGTCTTGGAGATTGTGTTAATTAAGCTAGCTCTTGCATGAGAGCCAACCCCTTTGATTTTTTCTACCTCTCTCCTTCACATAAGTTTATAGTAAGCTTAGGGCAGTCCTAACCCATAGTGTCCATAAGCAGTGTTTGTGGTGCCATGTCAATAAAACATCACAATAGAAACTAAACTCAACAACCCATGGTTTATTAAAGTGGGCTATTAATAAATATATCATCTCTCTTCTCTACCAATCATATTTATTCTTCATCTATTATGAAGACACTATTCTCTCCCAATGCAAAACTTGATAGTGTCTAGTGCATAGGTTCTCGTGTTGAAGCTGTGTCTTGCATGAGACCCAGTTTCTTCCTCTCTTCACTCTCTCTCTTAATTAATATAGTGCCATATAAGCTAAAAGTCCTACATGGCAATGCAGTTAATGCCATAGATACCATCCTAGGTGGAGAGTTGGGACTGCCCTTATAGCTCACTATTATACTTGCTCTCATAGTACTGTACTTGTAATTAATGTCTTTCAAATGATTCTCTGAACTTCTAAGTCCCTGTTTGGGAAACAGGAACTTATTTTAATTACCTGTCACATCGGATGTTTGGACACTGATTTAGAGTATTATAATATATAATAATTATAAAACCCATTCCATAACCTTGGACTAATTCGCGAGACGAATCTTTTGAGTCTAATTACGCCATGATTTAACAATGTGATGCTACAGTAAACTTTTCATAATTATGGATTAATTAGGCTTAAAAAATTCGTCTCGCAGATTAGCTCTTATTTATGAAATTAGTTTTTTATTAGTTTATGTTTAATACTCCAAATTAGCGTTCAAACATTCGATGTGACATGGACTAAAAAGTTTTAGCCCCATCTAAGGCCCTCTTTGTTTAGACTTATAAGCCAACTTATAAGTCAAAAAGTCTAAGCCTAAATAAACAAGCAGTTTTTCCGTTTAGCTTTTTTGAAGCCATAAGCCACTCTAACACTATTAAGCCAAAAGCTAGATTGGAGAAGCTTTTTTGGCTTATGTGAGGTAGATGTATGACTCAACCACTAAATTTAGGACATTAAATCCACCGGCTTATAAATCATATAAGCCAATAAGCTGACTTAAAAGTCTAGACCAATAAGCCCAAGCCTAAACAAAGAGGGCGTAAACACCCCCTAATGCTATCGTCATGCTGTACAAATGGTGTGAGCTTCCTCCTCGTTAATTATAGTATTGTAACCGTAAATCATATATACTTAGAAAAACATACTCTCTACGCTAAGTAGTATTGAATTAGACATATGCTTAGTGCTGCCTAGTCCAGTACTAATTATTATAATTTGAAACAAAGTGATTAGTATTTACTAAATATATGTAGATTTAAATCTAGATTTAATGGAGTAGATGGGAACTGTATCCCGGAGTACTGCTATGGCCGATCTGTCACCCATATAATAACAGGCTTTGTCTGTTATTGTTTTTTGTCAGAGTGGATTTGGACCGCCACTTCTCTGAAAGCATGGTTCTTGTCTCCCTCTCTCCCCCCTCCTTGGGGGTCGCCCATTCGTTCGGTGATCCCTTGCTCTCATGTTCGAGTGTTTGCTCGTCGTTTAGGCCGGTGAGTGACATCTCGAATATGCGCACCAAGAATAGATATATCAAACACGAGTGAAGTACCTAAAATTAAAACAAAATAAGCGAAATGGCTAAGTCACGCGAGATCAGCAAGTCGCGAGCGTTTTCAAGACGACAGTAGTTAAGCCTTACTAACTAAGTTAGTTTTAGGTAATGACACTAATTAAGATAAGATTTTCCTTTTTCTTGAAGATTTTTTTACTAGTAGATTGAAAAATTTCAAGTTAAATTTGAAAAACTTTCAACCTAAGATTTAAACTCAAACTTTGAAATATTTCAACTCGAAATTTAAATTTGCAAGATAAATTTTGAAAAAAAATTTCAACTCGAAATTTAAATTTGCAAGATAAATTTTGAAAACTTTCAACTCGAGATTTGAAAACTTTCAGCTCGTGATTTAAAAACTTTCAACTTAAGATTTGACAACTTTCTACTTAGATTTGAAAACTTTCAACTCGAGATTTTAAAACTTAGACTCAAACTTTGAAAATTTTCAACTCAAAATTTAAATTTGTAAGATAAATTTTGAAAACTTTCAGCTCAGATTTGAAATCTTTCAACTCGAGATTTGAAAACTTTCAACTCGAAATTTGAATTTTTTTGAAGTCAAATTTTGTAAACTTTCAACTTTTCATCTCAAATTTGAAAAACTTTCAACTCAAATTTAAAACATTGAATCCAGATTTGAAAACTTTCAACCCAAATTTGAAAACTTTCAAGTTAAACTTGTAAATTTTCAACTAAAAATTTAAAAACTTTCAACTTAAATTTAAAAATTTTCAAGTGAAAATTAAAAACTATCAATTATACATTTGTAAGGAGGTATGTGAAAGATTGAATAAAAAAATTGAGAAGAAATGGAAAAAAAGAAAGAAAACGCGTCGAAAAAAAGTGCAAAAAAAGATAAAAAAAAGAAAGGGGCATGCAGGGATAGGGCCCTGGCGCCAGCTAAATTATTTTCGCGTATGCACTCGCTAGGATCCCCCAAATTAAGGTCCCATATGAAGAATCTGGAGTAGTTGCATGAAACGTGTGTGGTACTGTGCATCCATGTAATTAATCAGGTTAATCAAATGACTTTGCCCATACCTAATACCTGCGTACAATCCAGTTGTACGCATCAATAGTCGAGGCTGTTAAATTAAAGCTGAAGGTCGTAGTCGCCATGGTAGCCAATACCAGATGTAGATCATACAGTGAATTAGCGGCGGAAATTTACTTCACAGTAACTTTATAGTTTGGCCATATGGGTTTAATAAACACATGCTTGTAAAAGTACATTCGAGGTATTCCGGACATCAACTAACTCTCAATTAAGAGATCCGCTTACAAAAATAAAGGTTTTTTTTTTTTTGCAAGTGGACCTCTTCAGTGGCTGCTGGCGGCTGTTAAGGGGTCAACTACAAAAAGACATATAGCTATATAAAAAATTTTGTCCATTTCATTCCAATCCAACACCACCACCACTACCAGTCCACTATTCCCATTCCACCGATTCCTTCCCACCCGCAATCATGGCGGAAACCCTATCGCCCCAAACCCTAACCGTCGTGGACCAAGTCCAAGACCTACCTCTACCTCCCTGATGGCCTCATCTCCTACCTCACCGATCCGACCCAACCCTCGCCGCGCCTCTGACGTCAGGCCCTTCGCCAACCCCGACGCCGACCTCATGGCTCGCACCACCACCGCCCGCAGCTTCGTCCCCGCCATCCACCATGCACAGACGCAGGCTGCTTCGCTCCTCCCGGGCAACCTTCGCTGCCCCTGAGCCTCCGTCCCGATGCACTGCCTCCTTCGGATCTGCCGTTGGAGGGGTGCAGGCCGTGGATCCGACCGTCAGAGGAGCGCGGCCAACAGCGTGTGGACAGCAGATTCGGCGTGGGGAGGGTGCGAGCAGTGATGGCAGCGGCTGTGGTGGTCGTTCACGTGGCTTCAGCTCAGGCTTGGGCTTCGGAGGGCGATGACAACGGCCACAATGAGGGCAGGACAGAGACGGCTAATGTGGCAAGGGTTTTGATCGAACTTGGGCGAGGTGGACCTTCCTTCAGCGGAGCTTAGGATGACGACGATGGCTTCGGCGAGTCTGTGACAACGACGATGGGCGGGGGACAACGATGATGACTTTTGTTATTTGGGATTGGGGATTTTTGTGTTTGTCTTTTTTTTTTGCAGGAATGTGGATTTGGAATTTTGGGGGAGATTATGAAATGGGAATATGAATTTGGACAGTTTTTGTGTAATTTTTTTCCCAAAAATCTTTATTACAGGCTATCAGCATAATTTCTCCACCAGTGAAGTTTCTTTTTCATTGATGGCCAATGTAAGCGGGCCACTTGTGAAAAGTGAATTTCACAGACGGGGAGGCACCCGACAGCGAAAAGTTTATATTTTCACTAACCTTTGGTTACTGGCAGTGGTGTCGGCCGTCAGAGAAAACCCATTATGTAGTAGTGCTACTCCATCTTCTCAATTTCTAGATGCAAGCGTGCTTCTCGAACTACTATTTTTTTCTGATAAAAGTATATAGAAAAGTTGCTATAGAAAATTATATTAATCCATTTTCAATTTTTTAATACTTAATTATTCATGCGGTAATCCACCGTTTCAATTTGCGTGCAATCGAGACAGGGTTTCCAACCCTTGATGGTGAACACAACCTTAATCCCCTTAATCCCGTAGTGAACCAGTCCATATCAATCCTCAAGCTGTTCATTTAGATCAGTATAGCTCCTCATGTGTAGTACATCAGAATTTATTTGCCACAATCCTGCATCCAATTGTTCAAGATCCACGGATTTATGAAGGCATTATTGAACTTCTAATTTTGGCCTTTGAGCAGTGCCTGATACCTTTCATCCCAAAGGGTCGTATATAGCCGACATTGTCGGCTAGTATGATCCGAAAGCAATATCTCTTGGGTTGTTCCGTCATTGTACGTACACTAGCAAGTTCTATGTGTGCGGTTGCTGCTTAGACTGATGTCTGAAACTCTCAATTGAGTTGCTGTCAGCTAAATATACGAAGAGGTCACCAGCCACCCATTAATTTGCTACGGATGTAAAATTAAACCTCGTCCCTCTTACACCTGTAATTTGCAACAGTACTAAGTACATAACAAAATCATGGAAATTTGTATTATTTCAGCTTATTTCGTTAAATTGCATAATTTCAATTGGAATCGGGCCAGAAGAGTTCAAGTTAACACTCGAAATATATTACAAATTGTTTCATTACTACCAACCACTGGTGGAGAAACCATCTTTGCTTAGTCGCCCAAAATCCACAATAGTCCCGGTTCGAATAGGAACCGGGACTAAAGATTTAGTTCTGGTTAAAAAATTTTTGATCTTTAGCACCGGTTGGTAACATAAAGATCATTTTTAGTCCTGGTTCAAAAAAGTTATCGGACCGAGTTAGACCCCAATTCTTTTTTAGTCCCGGTTGGTTTAAACAACCGGGAATAAAGATCCATCTTTAGTCCCGGTTGTTTATACCAACCGAGACAAAAAAAAATCAACCGAGCTGGCGCCACTGCCCCACCCGGCCGCCTCGGTCTCTCCCCCTTTCTTTCCCCTCCCCTCTCATTAATCCCTTCTCCATCGTTATCCATCCATTTTCCATCCTTATCCTCCTCCATCCCTTCTCCACTCCCATTCCTATACCTTCTCTTCTCTTCCTCCTCCTCCTCCTACCACGTGAGGCCGGGCGGCACGCGGCAGTACGGAGGGCGCGGAGCGGCGGGCGGCCGGGCAGGCGAGGCGGGCGGCCGGTGAGGCCGGCGGCGGGCGGCCGAGCAGGCGGCCAGCGAGGCGGCGGCGCTCCCCGGGCGGGCGGCGGAGCCCGAGGCGGCAGCGGGCAAGCACCGGTCGCCGAGGCGGCGGGCGGCGGGCGGCGACGCTTCCCAGGCGGCGGCGGAGCCCGAGGCGGCCGGGCCGGAGGCCGGCGAGGCGGCGGACGGCCGGCACCCGATCTCTGCGATGTGGTTTTTTCCTGATCTGTGCGATGTGTGCGGCCGATCTGTGCGATGTGGATTTCTTTTTCTGATATGTGCGGCCGATCTGTGCGATGTGATTTCTTTTTCTGATCTGTGTGATGTGTGATGTGTGAATGAATTTGTGGGGATGATTTGTGATTTTGTGAATGATTTGTGATGTATTTGGAGATAGAAAATGCAGCTTGATGTATTTGGGAATTTTGTGAATGATCTGTGGTGTTGGAATGATTTGCGGATAATATGAATGATTTGTGGGGCTCGAAATTATGCAAGCAGCAGTAAAAGAAAAAGAAGAAAAGAACATTAGTCCCGGTTGATAACTCTAATCGGGACTAGATCTTTAGTCCCGGTTAGTAACTCCAACCGGGACTAAAGATCCTTTTTTAGTCCCGGTTATTTCAACCGGGACTAAAAATGGGTATTTTTAGTCCCGGATTCGTAGTTCGGGTTGCATAACCGGGACTATAGGGGGGTTGTGAACCGGGACTAAAAAGGGTTTGTCTACCAGTGAACATATCAATTCGGAGTAAAGTATAACCAAACAATATTAACCTTTTCTCAAAAAAAAACATATTAAGCTAGGGTGCTGGTTTTCTATAATATAATCACAAGAAAAGCATGGAGATCTACATGAAGGGGATCCCTGGTCAATTGATCGGCTGTGTCAAGAGCTTCAGATCAACGAAGCCTTTTGAGTTCGCACTGTAGTCTGTGTTACGCCGTCTCATACTGTAGCTCCACTTGACAACAGCAATCCTACCAAGGTGATGCTGCGGAAGGGGCCTAAGGGTGTTCCAAGGCGCAACGTGCGAGTAACTGGAGCTGAGTGGGCTTAACTCTGAGTTGTACCGGTATATGCTATAAATACCACACGAGAGAAGGAGTGAGTATCAAATTGAATCATAAAACTCAAGTCTAATAAAACCCTCTTCTTGTTCTCTCCCAAGATACTATGTTCTTCCTCTGTTCTTCGTTCTGTTCTTCCTCTCGATATCTCAAATTCTCCAACAGAGTTTGTAACAGTCTGCGCTGAAAAATGCTAACAACCTAGCTAGCTTGGCTGTTACCCTACCTTCTTTCTTTATCCGGTCCACAAACTACACAATAGATCCTGGTAGGTTCCAATATCCAATTCATAGGTTAAAACTACACAAATTGCACTTGTCTTATCCTCTCGCAATTCCACCTCATCATCCTAATTTTCAGCACGCATGAAGCTTTTGCAATTGGATCGGCAGCTAGTGGAAGCTACTTGTCAAGCATAGTAGTTCCTAGTCCGCTTGTTCCGTTGGGATGCTTGATACCTTCCATTCCGAGAATACGTATGATATCCTACCTTGATCTCTTCCTCGAACTTGTTACGGCAGATTATCCGAGCTTGGTAGTTATTATACATGCTAGCTACTGCTAGCATATATATTCTCGCTGGCTAGCCAGCTCTGACAGAATTTTCATGATAGTTCTAACGGAATTTTCATGACAGTTTCAAAGTCAGGATGTATTTTCCTGACGTGATTATGCATTTCGCTGACGGTTTTTGGCTGTCAGGGCTAGGTTAGTTTCTAGTAGTGGCGCTGTTTCACTCGGCCATGAATAATGTACCAACAACATCAAAATTAAAGCCGAAATAAAAACAATGTTAGTCCTCATGTTGATGTCAATAGTCAGTCCACCCTTTTCACTTCTACCACGCATGTATGTGCTCTAGTCGTCACCGGGACAAGCTGGCTAATTTTCTAAGGACTCCAGAAAATTGCTATGCTAAGTTGGCCACCAGTTCAGATAACTGGCCTGCATTGTAAAACTTCTGCAGAGTGTAGCGACCAATTTTCATGTTGTTTTCACCACCATGTTGGCACGATTAGTTAAGCAGAGCAAGCACTAATCCAACTAAGAAAGAAATATTCATATTATATGTTGGCGGTATGGCATGAGGCCCTTCGACCAAACCTGCCGAAACCATGCAACCAGTGAGGGTTCAAGCCCGAGGCGTCAAGTTCGTTGGGGCGAAGCCCCCACGGCAAACTCTATGAGACGAAGACGGCGAAGGGCGGGGCGCGCTGGTACTTCGCAAGGACAGAGGCGTCTTGGGCGAACACTATAAGGTGAAGAGTGTATGACGAAGGAGGGTGGCTTCGCCATAGCAAGTTTGACCTCATGAAGACCGAGGAGGCCATCCTAGCCTCTCAAGCCCGGTTGCCATTGGGCCAGCGTTCGCCAGACGGCCCATTAAGAGCCCATATACCTCAATTACACTGTATACCCATGTAAATGTCCCTTTCATGAGGGCAACCATGTAAATTCCCCTGTATAATCTAAACCCTAGTAGTAAGGATCTATAATGGGGTTATAAATTGCCCCCTAGGGCCATGTAATAGGGGGATCCCGAGAAAAATTATCAATTTAATACACTTTACTTCTTTTCCAGCCACTATTGAGTAACCACGTCTTTCGACGTATGCAGTTGTCGTTTCGACAACATTATGTATGTGTATGTAGTATGTTTCTTTGGGGATAGTAAGGTCTAACCCAACCAAGAAAGAAATATTCGGTGCTATGAAAATTTTGATTGATCAAATATTTCCATTAAGCTAACAAAATTAAATTTTAGAAAACCAAACATTATCTGTTCATCTCTATTTTCATAAAAGATACTCTGTATCTCTAATCTTATCACATATATATAAGAAAAATATATGAAATCAGTGTAGCAAATATATATTATATATTAAATTACGAGGGATATATACGGTGACAACAAATTCACATTAACTATAAATTGGGTGCGGGCGTTGTCACTCCATTGTTATGAAAACCAAAAAAAGACGAAATTCCCCGTGCCCGTCTAGCCTCGATAGGATGCATGTCCACATCATGAAGCACATCAAAATCAGCTGGGTATCCAACTCCAGGACATACAACGCGCTTGGTCATGCTTTTCTACACTTTTCTCATAACTACCCCGCATAAAACCTGGGCCGGGTTAAGTTCGGGTTCTAATTGCTTGTAGAACAACTACCCAGGTAGAACAACCTGTGGATCAAATCTCTAGGGTAATGCAACTCAAATCACTGATATCTTCTACTCCTACTAGCTAGGCGTGTATGCAGCATCGTATAGTGCAGCACAGGAATATTCATTCGACCATGGCAACTAATTATGTGTGATTGGTGTCTAGTATGTGCTACATATGTGTGGTGTATACTAGAGGATCAAATAGGCACTTGCTATTTATAACTTGCATTGTTCAATACGGATTGAACATAGAAGGTGTTTACCAGCCAAACATCATACAGGACAGAATTTTAGTGAGCATATATAGCTGCATCATGTTAAATATACCTATTTCCTCACAAAAATAAAATGATGTCCATGTACTCCAGAAGTTTTAGGATGGGAACAGACCATACCTACTAATGCAAATCCAGGTATCAGAGTGTTATGTAACTTCACAACATTTCGTCGACCTCCTAGGCCAGCAAAACATTGCATGTTTGTGTTCGTATAAGCAGGTGGAACTGCCAGGTATAAAAAATGAGTGATTTTACATTTGATGAGCTATCAGGAGGGTGTCATATATTTCCTATTACAATGTTTAGTATCTCTCAGTACATCGGTGCCATAAAATTGACAATAAAGAAATTGGTACCTCCCATTACAACACATGGACTACAAAGTTTCTCATAAAAATATGCTAAAATTATTTGAATGCACTTCCCGAAAATATATATATATATATATATCCACCAAGTGTGGCGTGAGTTTTCTAAGTGTGTCCACATAAGCGAATTCGCTTAAGCCAAGATGAACCCATACAAGTCCCCCACCCCCCTAACAATACAAATATGTGATATTGCCAAACATAAATTTGTAGTTCTGCTTGAGATAGGTTGCAAGCCCCGCTTATGTGAGTTTTCACTTTGTGTTGTTTTTCATGTAAAGGCTAAGGTTTGTGTGTGGTTGAGTGAGGGTACGTGCACGCTGCTCCCATCCCCGTTCCTGTTTTTCACTCCCTTTATAACGAAATGATAAGCAATTCACTTGTGTATTCAAGAAAAAGAAAAAAGAGAGACAACACAAAAGAGCCATTTCAATGTTGACCGAAATTATAAATTATATATATACTATGTTGCCCGTTTTGAAATAAAACACCTTTGGTAGCGATTTTAAAAGCTTTGTTTTTCATAATTAAGTCAATGAAAGCATGAATAAAACTATCCGTTCCAATCTACTATATCTTGGACCGAAATCTGGGTCTAGCATATGTACATGGCAAACTAGTACCACCGCTGGGAATCAGCTCACACTACTACAGAACATCAAATAGGTGTCACCATTACTGGTGCCGGTAGTGCTAAAAAGGCACCTATAAGCCTTTTCTCACCTCCACGGGTTAAAATCATAAAAAACCGGCACCTTTAAGTAATTATAGGTGTTGGTTCTAAATAAAAACCGACACCTATTTTATTTTGTGACGGTTCTTTTAAAAAAACAGACACCTATAATATCTTATAGGTGCCGGTTAGTTAAAAACCGACACCTATAAGATATTATAGGTGAAGGTTTTTTTAAAAGAACCGACACCCACAGGAATCGAGCCGAGCCGGGGCTGAGCCAGCGGGCCCCACCATGACTCGCGACGCGAGGAGATAAGGTTTCTTCTCTCGCACTCCGCATCTCCGCCCGTCCTTATCCCCTCGCAACTCGATCTCTGTCGTCGTCTCCCTCTCACTCGCGCGACTCTCTCCCTCTTGTCCCCACTCGCGAGCGCGGTGTGCTCCACACCGCCACAAGCGCGGCGGCGTCACCCTTCCCATTGTTTTTTATTTCCTTTCCCTTCCTTCACTCCCTCTTCTCTCTCGATTTCGATGGGTCTGGATCTGTGCTGAATTGGTTTAGTTTTTGTTGGTTTGCTCGGATCTGTGATCCTGGAGTTTTTTTTTTCTCATGCTGTTCTGATTTCGTTGGTACCAGATCTGTGTCGATAGCTTGATTTGGTGGTTGTTTTGCGTGGAATTGACGGGGATTTATGTGTTTTTGTTTTGGTTCTATGTAGATCATCAACGACAGGGAGATGGGGAGGTCACGCAGATTCACTTCGTCACCTTCTCCTTCGAGCAGTCAATGCGTGACCTCACAGTGCCATGGTGGCCGGCGGCCTCCCATGGTGAGCGGCCTTGACGGTGGTGGTGGTGGGCGGCTAGATCGGGCTGGTGTGCATGGCGGTCGACGCACTGGTTGGAGGATTCACCATGATGTACTCTCTTTTCCTTGTTGATTTTTGGTTTTGTAATTTCGGCCTCTCTGTGTTGTTGTCGGATGCATGGTGATGAGATTGTGAGATATGTTCTTGATTCTTGGTATATGGATGATGATGAATGTATGTTCTTGGACTTGGGACGGATGGTGATGAGATTGTGAGAAATTAATTCTTGATTCTTGATTGTGAGAAATGTGAAATTTATTCTTGATTCTTGGTTGTGAGAAATGTGTTCTTGGATTTGGGTGATGGGGAGCTGCTCGATGCATCGGCGAATCGAGCTGATGCTTTGAGCCATTTTTTTTTGGTGCCGGTTGTGGGATTCTCATCTAGCACCTATATGTGTAATAGGTGTCGGTTTTAGAACCGACACCGACGACCAATGTCATCAGTGCCGCCTCCATGGTGCCGGTTGGGAAAACCGACACCTAAGGGGGTTTCCCAACCGGCACCAAAAGGCTGTTTTGCAGTAGTGTCATTGTGGTTTCCGTTGAAGGGGAGGGTGAGATCGATATACCTAACAATAGGGAAGATGAGGAGGTAGCAGTCGATCTAATGAGGACATCATTAACTCGGATATGACCATGGCTACCTGATGTATTTATCAAACGAAGATGCATGCTTTCTATTTTATGATTTACATGATATATATTTAATCAAACGTTACTGCACCTTTTGTTTTCTCTGTTCTTGTTCTCGTTTACAGAGGTAGTTACTTGGGTAAGGCAAAGAGACCAAGAACAAGGAATGTATGGAAGATCACATAAGTTGATTGGAAATGAGACATTCTCCAAGTCCACTTCTTCATCACAATGTCACTTTTGGTCCACAGAAAACAAGAGCGGAAGTTCTGCACGTTTTGGATTCAGGATTCCGGCCTCCTTATAGCATCAACTTCAAATGGATCTGGCTGTTGATTCAGAAGAACTCTCAGGGCCCATGGTACTTGTTAGAAAGCTTATGGAGTCTACATTTAAATGGTTCAGGTCCCATGTCAAAATTTTTCCAAAGCTACCGGGAATCTGCAAAATAAGTCACTTACATCTTCCAATCCGAGTCTGATTTGAGCTAATTGTGTCGTTGGATAATCTTGTGGAGGTGTGCACCCTACGGTTAACCCTAGAACGTCCTTAGCCATATTTATTTTGTAGCTGTCATCATTAGAGTAAGGTTTTATTAGATTAGGCTGCTGCCATATGCCATAGTTTTGCCATTGACAAGATCCATTTGTGGAACCTCGGTTTCGAGTGCTAATCATTTACCTACAATTCAGATCGTGTATTTTTCTTGTTCTTGTGAGTTTTTCCGATTGCTTGTAGGGATAAAACCTTTGTGGTTAGGTCAACTACATGAGAACATAGTTTACAACAATTAGACGTGTGGATGTAGCTGTTGCGAGGTGACGATCGTATATCGGAAGCCTCAAAACATGAACGTCGTCACGTCGCTATCCTACTTTGTACACATAGGCTCATCACTATCCTACTTTGTACATATGTGCCCATCTCTGATTGAGGACAAGCTATGCCACCGTCGCTGCCTATTGCCGCCCACCTCAGAAAGCCATGGTAGTCTAGCAACTTGACAGAATAGCAACAAGAACACACAGAGAATCGCTTGACTAGATGGGTATGGACTTATGGAAATTCTTCCTTGATTATATAGTCCTCACTATATATTATGGAAGTAATAGCTGATGTGTTCCTCAATGTTGCTTCATGCTGAAATGGACTGGCACATCTCACATGTGTCAATTCATCAAACATATGTAACATCATGCATTTAAGCGGATGTCAGAAGCCCTCTGGCACATCGGCCACTGGATGTCAACAGTGTTACAGCCAAACAACTTGCCAGGGACAACCATAGCTAGCTAGGTTAGGGTCACCTTCAAACACTATAGTTGTCATTGATTGTTGCCGTTTGACATGACCCATTGGGACCTGAACCACTCCACCTTCACCTGTCACATCTTGTTCTTTCCAATGTTGTCTTTGGCCATGGTGGTCCGTTGTTGAACCCCATGATCAGTTGATGCACTACGTGGCACGAACTAGTGGATGCAATTCGTCACTACAATTCATGATACCTCCCATTCCAAGAATATGTAAATATGACATACGTTACATAATTATCTGCACATGTGTTTGGCTCAATCAGTTTGGACCGTACCAGGCACTAATGGGCCTTCTCGGCTCAAAAAAGCTGGCTCATCGAGTTGATGCTTCAGGCATCCCAAACCCTCATCCACCCCCCCCCCCCAACTGTCACCCCACCTAATCAGCAACATTAGATGAAAGAATCCACATCCACTCCCCGACATCAGATCAAGAACATTAAAAATCAAGAATCCCCTTATTGCAATCATTTAGGTATCTTGTGGGATACTTCTCTCAATTTGGCCATTATGATCATTAAGGCTAAACATGATTACAATGTGCAATGCTTCATGGAAAAGTTCCTTTTAGGGGCTTGGAATATTTGGAAACAAAGGAATGGTTTCCTTTCTGAGAATAGATTACCTTTGTTTTCCTCTTGGAGGCAACTTCTTAAAGGGGACTTCCTTCTTTTGCTGTTTAGGTTGAAAGTGAGTGATCAAGATGTAGTCAGAGATTGGATCCTCTTGTTGTAATTTGTTGTTTTGTAACCTTATTTCTTTTTTAAATAATAATCTTTAACAGCGGGGGCCTCCCCTGCTGTGTTCCTTTCAAAAAAAATCAAGAATCCCCCCAATCCACATGTCAAGATCAACATCATAGTAATATCCTAATCACCATAGATCAAGAATGTCATACATCAAAAGAACATACAGTGCAGGGATGAAGGCACAGCAACCGACAGCCATGGTCTCCCATGCCATCTCCCATGCGCGCCTGGCTTCCTCCATCCCCACGCCCAAGGCCTTCACCGCCACCAACTCAGTGTCCTTCTCCATCACCACACTGCCTGGATTCTTGATCTACAACCTAGACACAAAACCAAATAATGTTGCTGACTCTGTTGGGTAAGAGAAGAGCGGTGAAGGTAGTGACTGCCTAGATGGATTCATCGGTAGGGATGCCGGGATTGTTGGATGATTCAGTGGCAGTAGTTGCACAGCGTGAGAAAGACGAGAAGTCGAGAAGAGACAGAGATTGAGTGAGAGAGAGAGAGAGGGAGGGAGAGAGAGAGTAAGGGGTTGTAGATGCTGGTAAATAAAATCGATTCATCTGCTCCTGGTCAGCTCTACTTGATGAAATAGCTGTCGGTACATTTAGAAACTTGCCTTTATATCCCACATGTAAGTGCCAGTTTATTAAAAAAAATTAAAATTGGATACTAATAACGTAGTTCTTTTTTTTGCGGGGAATAACGTAGTTCTTTTTAATTTTAGAACCGTGTGAGGGATCAGGAGAGTGGGAAAAGCCTTAGATAAATTGGACCATACGAGGGCATCCCCTATTAGGGGTTTCATAATAGTTATAGTGTGAGCTGGCTAGTGTTGACGATCATGTTGGTGCTTCTTCTCTCAGGCGCAAAATGTTGAGGCAAGTGTGTGATCCATTCAAAAACAATAACACAACATGGACCAAAATAGGTGCATCTGGTCTCTTGGTTGCTTTACATTTCTGTTAGCTACAATCTGTCTGACAATTTTCTACTCTTGTCTGAAAATTTCCTACTCTTGTCACAATCTTGTTCCTTCCTATATTGTCTTTGGCAGTGATGTCCATCGGTGAAGCCTATCAGTGGATGAACTACGCTGCAGATCATCGAGTGTGCAATGCGTGCCTAAAATCCCCCATACCTCCTATTCAAAAAATATGTGGATATAAGTAAATAACGTACGTTACATCATCATCTGTTCAAAGTGTTTGGATGAGGCAGTTTTCCTTCATTGGCAGACAAATCTCGTTGTAGAATCTAGATAGCAAACTCTGGTGGATGCTCGTATATATATATGCCGTGCTTTTCCTTTAGCTACCAACCCTATCTGCGCCTCAATAGGTTCTTAATGATGTGGCAACCCTTTTATCAACACCAATGTCTGTATTTTGCATTGAAGATGGCATTATAGTCAATTCACCAACCAGACATTATCCGAGCAAATAATTAACAGGAAAATCTGTTTCTGTGATGCTTGGCAGAAGGATGACATGATCAGTTCAAACAAATAGGAATAAATTTGTGACCGAACTATGGTCCCATGTCATGATGCGAACTTTGATGGACAAATCCATAAAAAATATTAAAAATTTCTCAATCAAATTAATGCAAGAAATCATCATCAAAAAGGGCAGTGGTGTGAGCTAGGTAGTGTTGATGGTTATGTAGGTGCTTCTTCTTTGCTCCGTAAAATGTTCAGGCAAGTGTAAGGTAATTGCAAAAGCAGTTACACAACATGGTCTCTCCAATACCTTTTCCGTTCTTGTTAACTATGATCATCTATGTGGACATGTTCGAAAGCTTGCTAATAAAGGAACATGTTATACCTCAGTTGCAGTTAACTCATCTTTGTCGTAAAGGGCTTATTACCAGGTAGATACTCCCTAACCAACAGCGGTAGTGTGACATGCAATAGAGGCCATTAATTTTAAGTATGGGAAAGAGCATATGCATAGCCATGCTGCCATCTACTCAATATTTCACTCTTCCGATCATTAAAATTTTAAAACGAGGATGTTCATCAAATACGAGTACTCCAACCAGCTTGTCACAACACCAAACTCGCTTAATTAAGCCGGAACTGCATGCACATCTTTTAGCTGTTCTGCTAGACATCCTTGGAGCACACATGTTCTACGTAATCTCTTTAGTACTTTGGAGATGCCTCCAACTTCACATGCTCCTCGAACCTTTTTTACACTGGGTGATGTTGTTTGTTGTGGTGTCTTTTCATATATGATTGCGACACAATGGCTGAAGTCCCGTAGAACCATGAAGAGGGATAGTGTGACTACAATTCCCAACGCCTTCTATTCCGAAAATATATCTGTATATTGCTTAAGTAGCTTCATCATAACAGATCAAGCAATATTTTTGGGCTCTTTCCTTCTCAATAGCTAAATCATATGGACATTCGCACATGTATATGTTGTGCATTACCTTCTATGTCAAATGGTTGCCTTCTATATATTGAGAAGAGGTATCAAATGATTGCAGCTGTACTCTTCATGTCCTTCCCTAAAATACCAATGCATTGAATAAATGATTTGGCATAGTTTATTTATAACAATTTTATTCAAGTACTCATAAACATTCGAAAAAGTTGACATTAATGTGTGGTCAAAAAATGATTGTATGTGGTGCCGTAAATTTTGAAGGATAAATCCATCAAACAACAAAAATTAAAGTTGTAAAATTCAAGGCTTTTGATGGATAAATCTGAAATTTTTAGCTAGGCAAGAAATGCATACTTGATTAAAAGCAATGAGAAACAAAAGACAAAGGAAACTAAGGAGAGGCTGACACAGGGAAACATGTGAACTAGGCCTTAACGATATTGTTCGTTAATTGGTCCTTTCAATTGATCACAGATGTTAAAGCCTCAAGAATGAGTGCAGGGGAAGGAAAAGGGCAGGGAACTTGTTTGTCCATGTAGCGGCATGTGGGAACGAAATGGCACAACTCTTGTGTGGCATTTCATCAAGCACGTAGAGCACAGGTCACCAAAGCGTAGTCCACAGGGAAGTTACAACTCTCAGCCATTTTGGTGGGCATTGCAGATGCCTCGTGTGGTAGATTCGATGGTCGTCTGCCCTAGTTGGCTGATGCATCGCTTTCGAATGTCACCGGCAATTTTAGGAGCCATATATATACCCTGGCCATGGAAAGTTTTGTAGTCAGCGATGTTTTTTTTTTATTCCAATTATGGTAGTTCCCCCTTATTGCCGCCGCTTCATTATTCTTCAATAGAGATGCACCCAGCACGTACTTGTGTCTCCACCGTCCTTCTTGATCTATCCAATGTTGTAAGTGACACTAATGGCTCAAGTGTGTGCACTTCCTGGTTATGGAAGAGATGCAGAACCAAGAAGATCCTATGCATCGTGATTATCCCCGATACCTTCCATTCTGACAAAGCATACAGCATCCATAACATTATATTAGTTATTTTCACAATTTGTTTTACATCAAAGAGTTATCTCTATGTTAGCAAATGTACCATGTTCTAGACAGCAAAGCAAACTCCTACGGATTGGATGCTGGTATGTATATAGCATGCTCTACATTCAACTGCATGCGAACCCTATCTTCTGCAGTAGGTTTCATGACATGGCTAACTGTTTCATTTTTCCCTCAGCACCCATCTAAGCTTCTTTTATATTGAGAATGTCCTTATAAACAATTCACCAACTAGACATTACCAGGACAGATAATTAACAGGAGAACTAGCATATTTGATGGTGGCCGTAGTACTCTGTTCTAACATCCTGGGACAAATATACCCTGCATTGCATTCACCAACCCGAGTCCATGAACAAATTAGTTAGTTTTGGGCCATTTGTCACAAATTAACTCAATTTGTAAAGTGCGGAAAAAGAGAGAGAATGTATTGCTAAGCAAAGGCTACAAGTTATGATGAGAATTTTGATGGATAACTCCAAAAAAAAAGAACAATTAATTGTCAAATTCAAGAAACTGTAATCAAGAAACTGTCAACAAACAGACATACGCATTCACTATGAAAGATCCGCCATCTATGACACCTATCTGATGGGCCAAACAAATCGATCACGGATGACCACATCTCTAACGAGCCTGTTGTAGATGGGCCTCAGGGGAATGGCCTGTAGACCCCCGATTTTGGAAATCGGAAATCTTCTGTGTTTATCCGTACCAATCCCTGGATCAGTAGTTGGTACACACATACATAGTTGGATCACAACATATCACGAATGAATTCAGGCTAAAAGAGTTAAATACTTACATTAGGGCCAGGTAGGCCAACAACTATCAGAGAACAACAGCGGAAGACAAAATAGTATAAGGGCCCGGTTATCATGCCACAGGCAGTCAACTGGGGAACGAGACCTAGAACAAAACCGCACTCCGATCATCTTGTTGGATACGCAAGCGTACCGACAAGGGCTTCTCTTCAACACTCTCCTAAAAGATATGTAAATAGCAAGGGTGAGTACCAACCGTACTCAGCAAGCCACCACAACAGCAATGCATATGATAGAGGGTATTCAAGGAATGGCTTCAGGTTCTTTTGCGTAAGGCTGCATTTTGCAAATATTTTCACAAGCCTAAGACCTAGCATAGACTGACCAAATTTTAGTTCCAGTGTTCACATTAACAACGACGGTTCTGTCCACCATCCATTGTGATCCCAAGGATAGCTTCCCGCCATTGAATCGTCATGGTTTTCTGAGGACGTCCACCTTCCCTCCTCTCAGGAAGTGGCTCCAACAGCATAAAAATCATCATGCAATATCCCATCCCACACAAGTTAAGAATTTTGAGTCTAGCCAAGTGTAATACACGTCCCGGTGCTCAATAACCGCGAGCACGGCTATTCGAATAGATTTGGTTTACTCACACTGCAGTGGATGTACACTTTACCCGCACTCCGTGACTGCCCAACACATGAGCCTCGTCCCAACACATGAGACATGTCACGGCAAAGCTTTTCGATAACCTCGCATTGGCAGTACCCGCTCCATGAACTTTACATCCTCATGCACTCTAGGCGTACACAGTTTCTAGCAGTGAGAGGAGTTCTGGCGCACCCGGGAAGGAAAGACTCACACATGCATTAAGTTATAATTATGTTTAAATTCTCACATGGCAGTCCTACCGATGGCGACACCACTGTAGACACCCGCCTCGCGGTTCTACCAATGGCTGCCCCACCGTAGAGCCCCTGCCCCACACATCGAGAAACCACTATGCATGGATACTGCCTCCGCTCAACTATCTATTCCGCTAGGTCTATACCCATACGAGAAGTGCGGTTGTACGGGGGTCGTTTCATGCTTAACTTCATGGCTCGGTCCTTAATTGACCGGGGACGGTACTTGCCTTTTCCCGGATACCACCCAAATCCTCCGTCCGCCCCAGTCGAAAACAGTTGTTTACTTTCATTTCTCTTTTCATAAATCATGTCATCAACATCATGGCAATGTGGCGCTCATGACTCCACATGCCGCATCTCAATTACCTTCCCAAAGGCAATTGCCCAAGCATACAGCATTTTGATAAATATGAGTATGCATGATTCTAGAATAGCGTTGCTAAGCAATTGTCATAGTTGACTAGGGACTCATACGTAAACATGGTTACGAAGGAATATGGGGTAAACAATAATCAAGGCATGGCATAATCACAAGTAGGATGTTTATCATTGCATGCAATTTTATTTGTAAACAAAATAATTTCGCAATTGGGATCAACATGTTCAAGGAATAGTGATGACTTGCCTGCTCAGGATAGTCCTTATTCTCGATATAATCTTGATCAACCTTCACCTCCTGGAAGTTGCAGACGTTGCCTCACGACTAACCGATACACAAAGTCTATAATATGCGAGAAAAACCAATATTCAAACAACAATCAAATATGCACAACAAAGTGTACTTGTTAGGGTCGTACCTAGGGTTGCTCATACTATTATTGCTTGCTAGGGGATTCCAATTATGCTAAGGGCTAAAGTTTCTTAATCTTTCTGTTGTCATGGCGGTCTATATAGGAGCTAACCAATGTAGTATGAATGAGATACGTATCTGGCTACTATGTGGTTTAGTCTAGCAAATGGCTATACATGCATCTATCTAAATAGAACGGTTATACACTAGTGGACACTAGTGGTTCTGTTGTCGGATGGATTTGGATCGGTCAAATAATTACTGTGAATCATTTGTATTATTATTTTATTGATGGAGGCTTTATTTTAATTATGTACATATTTTACTTGTCAAAATAAATTATGAAAGGTTAACAATTACCCATGCTTTGTATGTTAGAACTGTTTAGGTTAGCCATATTATGGTTACGGACTATCCCAGCACATAATTTTATAATGAATAATCCTAATTTACGATTATATTGGGTCAAGATTTATAACTAGTATTTTATCCACTATAGATGTTTGTCATAGACTCATTAGTTTACTATACACAAAAGGGTAGGTTTTTGATATACCGTACATCTATTTGGGATGTACAATGTACGTGTGTGCACAATATTTAATCATTGGATCATTTACTGAATGGTTGCTATTTACTAGAAGCTATACGATACATGTGATTAAGATGGCTCTGATTTGTTAACTAATGGATGTCAACCGAACTATATTTATTCCACTTCACATGACATTATACTGACTAACTTTTAAGTGATCCAATTACAACTAGCTCAGTTATTATTCTCCTTTAGACAAGTTGAAGGTTCATCTAAGTGTGTTTCTCTTTGAGTTACAAAGTATGAGGCTAAACTTATGTAAATAATTTATAAGTCATAGAATTAGTTATATTTGGACATAGGCTAGTAAATGGCACTAATATTTTCCTTTACACCCATTAATTTGAAGGATTGATTATAACTAATTTATTTGGTTGCTACAGTGATAAGACATATTAAAGATAATTATGCTACTGTACAATATCCATTTTTTTTTTATTTATTGGCACACTATTTAGGTTAACTATTATCTAATCATTTGATATTAATTAATTTATAATTATAAATATATTTTATTGAATAGTGAATTATATATCATTGGAAAGCTTATGAATTTAGATGAATTTAGGTTCAAGTTTCACTCAAATCCGAGTTAAAATGAATAAGTTATGCTAGTGTAAAGATTCGAATTTGAATTAATCCGAGAAATTGCGAAAAGCTACTGTTTATAAACGATTTATTTTTAATCCAAGACATATCCATTGACAAGTGGGACCCCGGGTTTATTCCTTTTTCCTACCGAATTATTTCCTAAAGGGAAATAGGAAGAGCTAATGACAAGTGGGGCCCACATGTCATAAACTCGAGACCATAACTTCTATAATTAGATTTTTAACCACCCGGACCCACATGTAATAGACTCAACTAATAAAGATTAAGAAGGGGATTACTATTCACTAAACACGTGGGGCCCACTCTAATCTCTCCTCTCCTTTCTCTTTTCTTTCCTTTTTCTTTCTCTCTCTTTTCTTTTCTTCTCCTTTCTCTCTCTCTTTTCTTTTCCTTTCTCTCTCTTTTCTTTTCTTCTCCTTTCTCTCTCTCTCTTTTCCGGTTTCTCTCCTCCTTCCCCCTTTTTTTTTCTCTCCCTCGGCTTCTCCCTTCCTCTCTCTTTCTCGGCTCCCTCTCTACCCGGTGGCACGGCGACAAATAGGGGGGGGGGGGGGGCAGCGGCTCACCGACGGCGGCGGTGGCGACGACGGCGGCGGCGACGACGGTGCACGGCGCGGCACACTGAGGCGGCGGCGCGGCGGTCACGAATGCGGCGGCACGACAGCACGAGGGCGGCGGCGCGGCGGCTCGAAGGCGGCGACGCGGCGGCGCGTGGAGAGGGGGAAGAGGGAGAGGAGGGGAAGATGGAGTGAGGAGAGGGGAGAACGGTGGCTCTTATAGGGGAGAGAGGGAATAAGGGGAAGAGGGAAGAGAATGGAGGGGGTGACGCGACGGCGGCGCGGGGCTCGGGGCGGCGCGGGGCTCGGCGCGCGGTGAGGGCGACGGGCGACGCGACGACGACGGCGGAGCGTCGATGGGACGGCGACGCGGCGACGGAACGGCGCGGCGCGGCACGGGGCTCGGCGCGCGGCGATGGCGGCACGACGGCGACGGGCGACGTGATGGCGACGGGGCGTGACGCACGAAGGGGTGGGGCTCGAGGCGATGCGACCGGAGACAGCGACGGCGCGTGGCACGACGGGACTCAAGGCGGCGACGGCGACGGCTCGACGGCGACGGCGATGGCGCGTGGCGCGGGGCGCGAGCTGGCGCGCGGCAGCGGCGCGGGCGACACGACGGCGACGGGAGAGGGGAGGCGGAGCGGCACGCGGCGCGCGGGGCGCGAGGCGACGGCGGCGCACGCGGCACGGGGCGCGAGGTGGCGGCACGGGGCTCGGGATGACGCGACAGGCGGCAGCGGCGATGCGACGGCGGGCAGCGGCGGCGTGGCGCGGCAGCGGCGGCGCGGCGCGGCAGGGGCGGCACGGGTTAGGGCTAGGGGACCTCGTCGAACACCTTGCGGGCAATGAACAGTGCTATTTCCTATTTTTCTTCTTTTAGGGTTTTGGTTGATTTATAAATTGAGAAAAGTTGCAAATTAAATTTGTATTTTACTCCTAAGCATTTAGGTGACCGTATTAAGTGTTCAAATGTGAATTTGCCCAAAATTTAATATTGTCCAATGTTAAGGCCTATTAGAGATTCTATAATTTTCTAATGAGACCGTTATTAACACAATAGCACATTAGCTCAATTTATTTATATGTTAGTTTATTTTATATGGAGGGGTTTAATATATCAAATTTCAATCCCTAAATGCAATTAGGAACTTAGTGCAATTTCGATCTACATATCGAATTATATACTCCCGTAATTCTATTATATCTACAGAGAGCTCAGTTCATTTGAATGATCATCATTTCATGTGTACACATATTATGGCACCCACCTACATTATTCAAATAATTTAATATTTGATAAAATAGGTTAATAATAACTTCTCTTTATTTGATTTTAATATCTTGTGCATAATTATTTGTAGGATTAAATATATTCCCGCAAATCATATCTATTTCTTAAATGTAGTTCTTTTCTTTACTTTCTTGGTGATCATTTACGGTTTGGCAAGCAATAGCAATCATAACAACCAGCATGATGCAAAAGTTTTAAAAAGTTCGAAATTTTCATGATTTTCATTGTCTTGAATTTTCAGGATGTTACATGGCCCATCACTGGTAAAAACTCATATGTGGGCCCAACAGAGAACACCTTTGACTCACTCACATATATACCCGTTACATGTGACCTCTTTTTTGTGATGGGCTCACATATAGGCCTATCACAGGTAAGATCTCCCCTCCCCGTCCTTCTTTCTCAAGTCTCTCTCTCCCCCACTCTCCGGTACCTCTTGGTTTCTCGAGATGACCCTCGAGCCAAGTGCCAGTCGCCACCTTCTCGTCTCCCTCTTGGCATCCCAAGCACTCTGCCGGCGTCTCCGACCATGAGTATCATGAGTGTTGGCCGTGTTGTGATCTCCACTTCCACCTAACAAACGCTAACCGGTGTCACCTCTGCTCTCAAGCACCCTGCCAATGTTGCCTCCTCCCTCTATTACCTCGAATGCCGTCGCCCTGTCGTCTACACCTCCGCCTCCTAAGCACCGGTCGGCACCTCCTCCCGAGGTGGGGGGATGCCGGATATGACTGCTCCTGTCTGTCAATGTCTCGATCCAGCACTGTTCGCACCTTCGCCTCGAGATCCGGCCTCCACGTGGTCGGTGGTCACTCGATCTGACCACTCCTGACCTTGTGGTGGTTGGATCCGGTGGGGGAATATGGTGGCGCTCAGAAGGTGGAGGTGGATGTGGCCGTGGTGCTCGAGCAGTCAAATCTTACCGGAAATGGTTAGTCTTTCTGTCCTAATTTGCTTGATTCCTCTTTTCTGATGCGCTACATCGATATATCCGTGCGCTTGCGGATTTCTATCTATGACCATAAGAATTACCAACACTCATCAAAACTACCTCAAGCTTAAAATGCCTGGCCCAGTCGGAGTGACCGTAGTCAAGGGGTTACAGTCTTTGACCGCGCCAAGGGACGAAACATTGATGATATGCAGAGATGTACAAAATGTGCATGCCAAAGATACTGAGCGAGAAATAATCGTGCCGAAGCCGTCCCCACACGGCAAAGTGGTCAAGGTCCAAGTGGACGAGGCCGAACCAACAAAGGTGGTTTCCCTAGGCGGCGATCTCAGTGAAGAAGAAGCAAGTAACATCTTGACTGTGCTCAAGAAAAACATTGACATCTTCGCCTAGGGACCAGATGAGGTTAGGGGCATTTCGCCCGACCTCATCATGCACCATCTGGCAGTAAAACCAGACGTCAAGCCGAAGAAGCAGAAGCTACGCAAAATGTCAATAGATCGCCAAGAGGCGACGAAGGCAGAAGTCCAGAAGCTGCTCAAGGCTGGCGTAATTCGGTAAATTGACCACCCGGAATGGCTGGCAAACCCGGTGCTGGTCAAGAAGTCTAACGGCAAGTGGTGAATGTGTGTAGACTTCACAGATCTGAACAAGGCTTGCCCAAAGGACGACTTCCCCCTCCCAACGATCGACTTGTTAGTTGATTCGACAGCAGGCTGCGAGCTCATGAGTTTCCTACATGCATACTCCGGATATCATCAGATCTTCATGTACCTAGGGGATGTGCCGAAGACAGCCTTCATCACGCCCTTCGGCACCTTCTGTCACATCAGGATGCCATTCGGGTTGAGTAATGCCGGAGCTACCTCCACCAGGCTCGTGTGCAAAGTTCTCTGCTCACAATTGGGGCGAAACGTCGAAGCATACGTTGATGACATTGTCGTACAATGCCGCAAGGCTTTCGACCATGCGTCTGATTTGCATGAGACATTCGACAATTTTCGGTCTGTGGGAATGATGTTGAACCTGAAGAAGTGTGTCTTTGGTGTTCGTGCAATGGTAAGTTGCTGGGATTTTTGGTGTTTCAAAGAGGCATTGAGGCAAACCCGAAAAAAATTGATGCCATTAAGCAAATGAAGCCACCAATGACCGTACGTGAAGTACAAAAGCTCATGGGGCGAATTGCGGCACTCAGCAGATTTTCGTCAAAGTGGCCGAAAGAGGTCTGCCATTTTTCAAAACCCTTCAGGGGGGCTGGCAAGTTCAGTTGGACACTTGAGTGTCAAAAATCCTTCGATGAGCTCAAGCAATACATCCAAAGCCTGCCAGCGTTGGTCAGCTCGGCGGCAGATAGCGAACTGCTGCTATATCTAGCAGTTTCGCCCTCGCCGTCAGCGCGGCTTTAGTACAAGAAACCGAAGTGGGACAGAAACCAGTATACTTCGTGTCCGAAGCACTGTAAGGGGCGAAGACCAGTATACTTGAAAAGCTGGCTTATGCCTTGGTGATGGCTTCGAGAAAGTTAAAGCACTATTTCCAAGCCCACAAGATTACAGTGCCTTCACAGTACCCCACTGACGAAGTACTAAGGGGCAAAGAAATCACTGGGCGCCTGAGCAAATGTATATTTTTTAATCTATTTTACTAAGTTTCTAAATTTCACTATTGCATTTTTAATAACAGTATATAATTAGTTAACACTAAGTTTCTAATTTAATAAGTTTTCACTATATAATTTTACTAATTAAAATTATTTAAAAATTTATGAATTAATTTAATAAGTTTTCACTATATAATTTTACTAACTAAAATTATTTAAAAGTTTTTGAATTAATTTAATAAGTTTTCACTATAGAAGTTTACTAACTAAAGATATTTAAAAGTTTTGGTGAATGGGAAGCCAGATTCTGTACTATTATTTCTAACACCACGATTTCACATTTTTGGTGCTTGCTTTCATGTTCTTCCCTCTCGTTGGCGTTCAGCGTTGAGTGGCGAAAGAGTGCCGATGCCTGTAAGTGCAACTCGAGTGCATGCGCAGCGAAATTAATGAATTGGGAAGTGGTTAGTACTAAATTGTAAGCTTACGAGACATAATCGGGTGATGAGGGCTGTGTACATCCATTATGGATGTAGAGGCCGGATTTTAATCCATTTTCTAAAAAAAAAAAGATCGGGTAACGAAAGCTGGCTTGCGCAGTAATATTCCCATCCTCTTTTACTCCACACCAGTTCTGGACAGTAGACACTCATGAACCCACATCAGGCCACATGAAGCAGCAGATTCGGTTCAAACACAAACAAAACGACCATAAAATGAATAAGATCACTTTGACTCCCTCAACTGGCCACCCAATCTAAATCGTATCCCTCAACCTCAATACCAAAAATCTTAACCACCGAACTGTCAAAACCGGTACAATTTGACTCCCTTAGTGGTTTTGGAGTGCGGTTTCACTGACATGGCGCACACCTTATAATGTTGACTTGGTCTTTGTCCTACATGGCATTAACATGACGCTTATATGGCTTTAAAATTCACACACACAATTGTGGGCCCCACATGTCATCCTCTCTTTATCCCTTCTTCCTCCCTCTCCTCCCTTCTCTATCTCTCCCTCTTTCTCTTCGTCCGTGGGGAATAGCGTCCGGATCGGCGGCGACGACGGCGGACGGGGGCCGGAGCGGCGGTAGCGGGTGATGGACGGAGCGGCGGCGGTGGGCGGGAGGGCGGGCGGGTGGCCACTGGAGTTGTGTACCCGGAGGCCAGATCTGCCCCTCACTCCCGATAGACCACGCCATGGCCGCCGCCACTGAGCCGCTGACCGTCACCGATGACCTCTTCGCCCGTGTGCGGCAAGCGGGTGTAGGAGCGGCGGCAACGGTGGCTTGTTGCGGTGGACCACGATGGTGGTGGCGTCGCGCAGCCATGCACAAGGAGATCAGAAGGGCAAGGCGACTCCGCGGCATTGGCCTTCGTCGTCGGTGGAAGGCGTCGCCGGAGACCACTCCTCGCTTTGCGCCGCCGCCTTGAGGCCGAGACGCGCCCATCGCCGTCTCCACTCCGGCACCCGCAAGGAGGATCTGCTCCCGCACCTGTCGCCCGAGGTCCACTACCCACCACTGCCACCACTCCGGCACCCACCCGCCGCCGCCTCCACTCGAGCCCCCGCCTGCCGCCGGCTCATCTCAAGGGGAGAGAGAGAGAGAGAGAGAGAAATAAGGGAGACAGGAGGAAGAAGGGTAATGAGAGAGAGGATGACATGTGGGACCCACAATTTTTTTTTGTGTGTGAATGACAAATGGGACCGCATATTTTTTTAATTTTAATACCACATAAGCGCCACGTCAATGATACGTGGGACGGAGACCAAGTTAACACTGCCACATGTGTGCCACGTCAGTGAAACCACCTTCCGAAACCATCAAGGGAGTCAAATTGTACCGGTTTTGACAGTTCGGGTGTCAAGATTTCTATTATTGTGGTCGAGGGAGACGATTTAGATTTGTTGGTCCGTTGAGGGAGTCAAAGTGATCTTATTCCACCATGAAAATGGACCGGCATCATGAAAATGGGCCGACTGGAGGAGCCCAAGAAGTCGAGCAAGTGTCCTCTCAAAGGAAACGAGTGCTCCTTTTCAGCCAAGCCCATCGTATTCCTTAGTATTATATTACGAAATAATAGGATGTGTTATATCTGATCTTAGATTATATTTTAGGTCAAAAGAGGATGTAATATTCAGCTTAATTTTTCTAGGATTATATGCGAAAGAACTGTACTGGTTTTTCACTGGTGTTCGCTTTGTAAACATATGATGTCAGCGTTCGTCCAATTAACCAAGTGACGATGTACTTGCGGTCCTTGGTGCAGGTGGTGCCGAGGCCGAGCGTGTCCCAAACGTCCGGGGACACGGCAATGGCATTGGGGCCACGCATGGCAGCAGGTAGCCGGTCCCTACATTCCAGTCGTTCCGAGAGTCGCACTAGTCGATATATGGCTCGGGTGGCCACAATGCTATCGTTGGTATGGTGTAGATCGATCTGAATATACTTGTGGCAGCGCTATGGGTGATCAAACCACTCCGTGGAGAGCGCCACCACGAAACCTCTCGGGATATTGAATCTGTCGTTGGACTCTCCCGTGTCCACCGTACTTGTGGCGCTAGGCGGTCGAAGTCGCCCAACGTCATCACCGCCTTGGTCCTGGAGGCCGACGACGGTGGCGAGCAATCGTACATTGGGTGGGTATCAAGGTATGGTTGCGCAGGCAGCTGCCCTTGCACCCGGGGTTACGATTCGGCTTGACAGCTAGCTCCACCGTGGCGGTCGGTGTGCACTTGTTGGCTGCCAGGTGCCAGCTCGCGCCCGCGGCAAGGGTCGACGACATCATCGTTGTCGTCGCAGTGCGAGAGGCTAGGGAGGGAGTCAAGCACGAGGCCTACGATTGCATCCGCAAGGAGGTAATTCATCCTCGCCATCTTGTAGCGCTCTGAAATTTCTATAAATAAATGGAGACCCGAAATTGTGTACTTTAAAAATCTTTTTAATAAATTGCGTCGTGCCGCAATGTTGGTGGCTTTCCTTGTTGCAAATATCTTTTTATCAAGTAAAATTAATTGTCACAAAAAAAATGTTAGAGAACAAATAAATATCAAAACCCTACAATTAGGAAATTATAAAATCTATTTATACTACCTATTAATCATAATATTGGCCACTATTGATTTTGGGAAAAATTCACATTTTGAAATACCTAGCATTATCGAAAAATACCAACTTGAATGTACAATTTAAATTATTCCTTTTTCTCAATTGTTAAAGTCAACCAAAACCTCCTAAATTTCTCTGTCGGGTACTGTCCATTGGCGCCGGGTGTTCGACCCTTGCTAACCTGGTTAAACATCCAGCGCCGCACCGCACCATGTCGTGTATCATGAAAAGGTTTTATTCGTAGAATAAGTTTTCTCAAGAGTTTATTTGTAAGATAAACTTTTAAGAAAGACCTCAAATGTAAAAAAGAAAAAAAAAAGGAAATCCAGTACTCTGAAGGCTGAAATGTGTGGACAACCTAGTGCACGGTGATTCTGAGAAGTCGTCGGTAGGGCTCTTTTGCAGCAATGCCCATGTCCTTTATTACATGTTTTAATATTTATTCCTTCCGGATGTGACCGTACTCGTTATTAAGACTTGAATCCACCAGAGTACGCTTGACATGATGAAAAAGTTTGGATTTGGAGCAGTATATATCACGGGCCAGTAGTCGATCGATCTCTCATGCGTCCGACCAAGTGATATCGTACTCGCCGACGTCCTCGCCGGAGATGCCGAGCGCGTCCCACACGGCCTGCGACGCGTCGACGATGTTGGGGCGGCACGGCGGCTGGTAGCCGTGCTCCTCGTCGCAGCCGTGCAGGGAGTCGCACTCGTCGACCACCTTGGCGAGCACGGACCTGCCGTTGGCGTTGATCCGGACGCTCTTGCCGCAGCGGCTGCCGCCGGCGTACCACCCCGTGGACAGCGCCACCACCAGCTCCGTGTTGCTGTGGTACATCTCGTCGCACTCCGACGGGCTGCCGCCGTCGCCGCCGGCGTCGAAGTCGTTCAGCGTCATCACCGCGTCGGTGCTGCTCCCGGTGGTCGGTGGCGAGCAAGTGTACGTCGGATAGGATTGGCCGGCCTTGCAGCAGTCGTCGCACGGGTAGGTCGTGCTCGACCGGATCGCGTCGCTCGGGTTGCACCCGCCGTCGCCGCGCGAGAGTCCAGGGAGGGAGACAACAAGCACGAGGCCCGCGATAGCGAGCGTGAGGAGGCAATTGGTCATCGCCATCGATCTGGCTCGCGATGTTGTTGTTGTTGTGTGTGTAAGCCAGCGGAGAGACGTCGTGTATTTATAGGCCCGTTTTTTGCTGACTGTAGTACGTACTGTTTGATCTTGTTGACGGCCGTGGCATGGAAAGTCGTCGTGCGAAGCATAGTTACCTCTTACCTGTGTCCTTGTCCTTGTGAACGCAAAGAAAACGGCACATAGTAATCCCCCATCCTAAAATATAACAATATTTAGATTTAAGGATTTGTCCCAAAATATAACAACTTCTGCACTAACATTTTCTTATCAACCAATTTTAACTCTCCTCTGTTCACTTTTCTCACCTACATGCACTACCTATCCAATTATAACCCTCCACCATTTACTTCTACATATTTATTTAATAACCGTGTCTAACTCTAAAACTTCTTATATTCTAGTATTGAGGGAGTATTAAATTAGGAGAAGAAGTCAAAGAATGAACGAAGAGAGGCATACGTGTTCACATGGTGACATTGTAATGACTGGATTGATCTTAGTGTAGGCGATTCGCGACAGAGATGGACCGCGAAGACTAGCGATTAGAGCGAGTAAGAGCAGGTTTAGGTGGTGTTTGTATCTAGGTAGTTTAGTACCTTTCACATCATATGTTTGGACACTAATTTAGAATATTAAACATAGACTACTTACAAAACTATACAAAACTAGTTACGTTAATTCGTGTGATAAATTTTTTAAGCCTAATTATCCATAATTAACGCGTGTTTACTGTAGCATCATATAGGCTAATCATGGATTAATTAGGCTCAATAGATTCGTCTTGTGAATTAATCCAGGGTTATGGAATGGGTTTTGTCAATAGTCCACCTTTAATACTTCTAATTAGTATCCAAACATCCAATGTAACAGGAACTAAAAATTTAGTCCCATCCAAACACCCTTAGGTGGTGTGGACTAAACTTTAGTCCTGTCACATTGGATGTTTGGATATTAATTTGGAGTATTAAACATATACTACTTATAGAAAACTAATTACGTAAATGAGAGCTAATTCGCGTGATAATTTTTTTAAGCCTAATTAATTCATAATTAGCACATGTTTACTATAGCATCACATAGAGGCTAATCATGATGGGTCTGGTCAATAGTCTATCTTTGATACTTCTAATTAATATGCAAATATTCAATGTGACAGGGACGTCCCATCCAGAGTTCCAAACACCCCCTTAATAATATCGCCCGTTATAGGTTATAAATATGTACCATGTCTTATAGCTAGGCAGTACAATAGTAGGCTGTTGACACGTTTAACAAGCAAAATCTTTATTAATGTTTTGATCACATCAATCTCTTTCTTCTTTGCCCTTCACTCTCTCACTCGGCAGCAACACTGACAAAAATAATTCACAAGGTTTCTTGGAGTTCGAGTGCGCTAGCGACTAATCTACCATCCGTTTGCACCCTCTTTCCTCCCTTCTCTTATCCATATCATCATCCAGTCCGACGTGTAGTTCATTTCGATCACCAGCTCAATCCATCTTATGAAAGCTGCTCTAACCGTGCACGCAGGGCATCGATGACAATAACAGTGATCCACTTGATCCAGTGGTGAGTGATGTGATCCACTTGATCCAGGGTGGCAAATGTTTGATGAAGATTTCTGCCTGTTGGAACGCGGCAATTCCAGTTCAGCCTCAAACTATTCATGCCTTGTTGAAACGGGAAAGTACACGCACTACTGGAGAAACCCTCTTCTCTCCCGGTTCGCAACCCCATTTACTCCCGGGTAATGAACCGGGAGAAAAAATCCGGGACTAAAGATGGCAGTCCTTAGTCCCGGTTCAAATATCCGAGACTTAAGATAGCCGAACCATGTGGCCGGCTCAGCCATCTTTAGTCCCTACCAACCGGGACTACAGATATTTTTTTTATTTTTTTATTTTGGTTGTGAGGTGTTGGTGGTGGAAGCAACATAAGCTTGGACGGAGGTGGCCGAGGGTAGAGTATCTGCCGAGAAGGGGTACAGGTCACCGGAACTCACTACAAGAAATATGACCTTCTGTGACGAATTCCTCGTGACATCGGAGCTATTCGTCATTAGCACATTCCATTTTATGACGATTAGTATGAGATGGGGTGGCTTAGTGACGAAAAAAAGGTGTTCGTCATTAATACCAATTAGAAATCGTCATAAAGTATTTCAATAGGACATCGTGACGAATATTAATTTGTCATAAGGGGCATAAAGCAAACGTCATAGATATATATAATGCATTTCTAGAAAAATATACTCCCTCTATCCTAATATAAAGCGCGGTCAAAGTTGGCACGGTCTCCAAAACTAATCTTTAGCTTATAATTTCTCATATACTATAAGATTTGTAGCAATAAAATTATAACCATATGAAAGTAAATTTAAATGTCAATCTGATGATATAATTTTTAACAAATAAAATTTATTTCATATTTTACTAAATGTTGGTAAAATGCTTAAAAGTTGAATCCTGGAATGCGTGCACGCCTTATATTATGGGATGGAGGGAGTATTGAAAGTTAAAGCAATTTAATCAAGTGAATTAATGTGGTAACTAAAATTTTCCTTTAAAAATCATGTCTGAAAATACTTTTTTAATATTCTACATTGTCCAAATTATTCATTGAAATTTTCCGTGAATTTTCAGAGCTCAGTAACTAATTTTTATACCACAAAGTTTATTTAACCTATTAAAATAAATGGAAAACAAATTAAAATTCCTCTCTCTGTCCTTAGGCCTTTTTTGGCCCAAGGATTATTACTCTCTCCCTCCCTCAGCCCGCAGCCTCTCTCTCCCTCCTCATCCCTTTTCGGGCCGCCGGCACTGCCCTTTTGTCCTCCCTCACCCACAAGTTCACTTTACCTCTCTCCACTCAATTCAAATAATTTTTTGGTAGTAAATGATTTCAAATGAAAAAGTTGTCAACAACAAAGTTGTATAACTTATCAATATCTACAACTTTTTTTGGTCATTTTGCTATATGACTTTATTTCAATAATTTGAATTTGAAATTCAAATTTTGACAACTTCAAACAACATTTGAAAATACTAAATAATTTCAAATGAAAAAGTCATCAACAACAAAGTTTTATAACCCATCAATATCTACAACTTTTGTTTTGGTTATTTTGTTATATGACTTTGTGTTCAATAATTTGAATTTGAATTTCAAATTATGACAACTTGAAACAATACTTTCAAATACTAAATGATTTCAACTGAAAAAGTCATCAATAACAAAGTTGTATAACTCATCCATATCTACAACTTTTATTTTGGTCATTTCTTTATCCGATAAAGTGATAGTAGCATTATTCACAAAATTTACGTCTCTCTCCTATAGTTTATAAACTATATAGGAGATATGTGCATTTTGTGAACAATGTTTAAATCACTTTGTCGGATGAAGAAATGACCCAAATAAAAGTTATAGAAATTGATGAGTTATACAACTGTGTTATTGATGACTTTTTCAATTGAAATCATTTAGTACGTGTAAATATTGTTTGAAGTTGTCATAATTTGAAATTTAAAATCAAACTATTGAAACAAAGACATATAGAAAAATGACCAAAACAAAAATTGTATATCTTGATTAGTTGTACAACTTTGTTATTGATAACTTTCCCATTTGATATCATTTACAACCTAAAAAATTATTTGAATTTCTTATATTTTAAAATTTAAATTTTACTTAGTTCAATCAAACCCGGATCGAGAAATAACCAAAATAAAATTGGTAGATCTCAATGAGTTATACAACTTTGTTTTTGAAAACATTTTCACTTGAGTTATACAATATTAGGTTTGTCCAGCCTATACTCTTTTTACACAAGGAGCCTAGTAAGCCAGCTATATGAATTCTTTATTATATAACCTATATCATTATGCTTATTTCTTGAAACTATGTGCATTTGAAGGTGAATTTGGCTTATTATATGTGCTACCAAATTTGATGTGCTATAGTACCTTTTATAGTGTGAAGGTCCAATGGAAATGGACAAATTGATTGATGTGTATTTCTGAACCCAGTTTGTTCATGGGTCCATAGCTTTATTTTTCTGAACCCAGTTTCTAATTGTTTAGTTACACTTCAAGTTTTGAGAAGTCTTATACTTTTCGAACCACGTCAGTTTTGACTGGCTGCTACATTTCCTCACCATTCACTGATATGAATAGTTATAAATAACATAAGTTATTCTCACTATTTGATATTTATGGGCTTATCAATCTTTATTTCTATTTTTGCAGGTGACGATGATTAGTATTTGACTTTGTTTGTCAGCAACATGTCTTTTTCTAGTTTGCTACGGTAGGATGTGTGAAATCTATTGTATTATGGTCTTTGGGAGCTCATATTTTTGTGTAGGAAATTATTTTGCTTCTTGGGAATTGTCCGAGCAATGTAAAATATTGTATTTCTGATATCACCACTATCGTAACTTCAAGGCTTTTTTGCATGTTGTGTTTTTATGACATAGTTAGTGCATTTATATGGACTATTTATTGGCCTAATAAAAGTTTGGTAGCTGATTGGGCTAAATTTGGAAACTAAAATGGGCTAAATTTACTAAAACATATGAAATATGCATTAATTTAGGCCCAAACTGTGCAAAGCCCAATATGATTTGAGCAATTAAATAGACCGAGACATATTGTGCTGAAAATGTTAACGGATATAATATTATTGGGCTGAAAATAATTGTCTTAAATGGGTTGGGCCTAAATCTAACCAGGCTTATAATTGGGCTAAGCCCATAAATAGGTTGCTTACTATAAGGCCCTTGATGCGTCATGATGTATTTAATGACGTTTTCTAGACTTGATAATGACGAAAATGAGTGTCATAAATTTATGACGACATAAGGATCGTCACTAAATTAATGAGAAAAAAAATAAGGTTTCGTCATAGAACGCCATTAGAGACGCATGATAGGTGACAAATGAATTTTCGTCACGCGAGCGTCACAGATTATGAAACGTGACGAAATTTTATGTTTTTGTGACGTAAATGAAGCGTCACCTATCATAAGATTTCTTGTAGTGACTATTGCACCTGGCGATCTCAATCCGGGTTTGGTAATTCTTCACAGAGAGGCCAAAAGGGTCAAGACAAATAGAACACCAATTATCACAAGCAAACCGGCGTGCAGATATTAGGTCTTTAATAATGGAAGGAGACACTAGAATATCATTAAGCACAAACGAGCAATACAGGGAATGTAAATAAGTTGTGCCGGTGAAGGTGATAGGAATTAGTGAGTGTTGCCAACAACAATGTGAGAAGGAAAATTGTGAGGGGGTGGATGAGATGCACTAAGGATACCGGTATTAGAAATCATGTGGGAAGATGCACCTGAATCCATGTACCACTCATTGGTTGTCGGTGGCATTAGCATGGAGGTGCTGAAGGAGCTCGCGAGTGCCTGCGGGTCCCACTGAGATGCAGCCGGCCCAAGCATGCGGTGATGGCGCAGCTGTCGGTGAGGGAGGCACCATAGACTGCTGAAACGTAGCCTGCGTCGGGAGCTGGAGCGGGGCGAGCCCAACTTGTGATGGAGCTCCGTGGGCCGCGTGCGGGAGATAGATGGGCGGCCCAGCAACACCTGCAAAATGAGGCCGGCCAAATGTCCCTGGTCCGTGGGCCTAGCCAGGCCACATCTGTATTGTGCCGGCCCACGGATTATAGGGCGTTGGCCAGTGCTGGGCCACACGCGCGGGAGGCGCGGACTGTGCCGGCTGCGTGCCGTGCTGGCCGCCGCCGCCCTGAGAGTTGCTGCCGCTGTTGCTGACGCCGTTGTTGCCGCCGCCGCCGCGGCCGCGTCGGCGATTGCGGGAATTCCCACCATTGCCGCCACCGCCTTGGGAGTTGTTAGTAGTGGTGGAGCCGGATGGTGCCGTGGATGATGCGACGAACGCGGTGGCTGCGTCGGTAGTCGGCCGATGTCCCTTGGTGATCTCCTCCAACAGCAGCTGCGATCTAGCTTGGATGAAGCTGGGGAAGGGATGCTGCATAGGAAGAAGAGATTGCATATGATCATATTTAGGGCTGAGGCCGTTGATGAGCGTGAGGACGAGCGTACGGTCGGTCTGAGGTTCGCCGAGATCGGCGAGGTTGTCCACCATGGTGTTGAGACGGCGACAGTACTCGGAGACGGAGAGGTCACCTTGCGTGAAGCCATGGAACTCGGCGGAGAGGTTGACGGCGCGGAGCTCGCAATTCCCGAGGAATTGGAACACCAGATCGCGCCAAACGGAGCGAGCGGTGGCCGTCGGCGACATCACTTCCTGGAGCAGGTCCTGAGAGACGGAACTGTAGAGCCATCCGAGGATGACACAATCCATCTGAGCCCAATCGGCGTGATCGGGAAGAGGAGCATCGCACGGCACGTGGTCCGTCAAGGCATATTTGCCGAGAACCACGAGGAAGAGACCACGCCATCGAGCATAGTTGCCGGCGACGAGGTCTAACGTCACGGGGACGAGAGCCTTGACATTGAGCACAGCAACTGCTTGGGCATTGCGCATCTCGGCGTCCAGAGGAGGCGGTGGTGTGGCGCCGGAGGAGGAGGGCGCGGTGGACGCGCCAGTCACACCAGAGGCCGTGATGGCGAGCCGGGCGAACAGAGCCATCAACTCCGGCGGCAGGGGGCCGATCGGCGCGGTCGAGATCAGCGGGATCGTCGGCGGCGTGAACGTCGGTGGCGTGGATGCCGGCGGCATGGACGGGCGTTCCCAATGATCTGCTGCATGAGAGAGGGTGAGGTCAAAATTTACCTTCGGTATGATGAGATGAATAAGGAACGTGGAAGATATGACGACGAGCACAGCTCAACGACGAACGGCAACGCGTCCTTCCCGGTGGCCGACGACGGAGAGGAAGGCGAGGAGGACGAGATGGAGCTCTCAGCTTTGGTTCCTTGGCAGTGGAGTGGAGAGTGATGGGAGACGGCGATGCTGGGAAAGGAGTAGGCGAGCTCGGCATCACCACGTTTGGGACATGCATCGGTGCTGTCCAGACCACGGTCTCTCTCTCGGCTGGCTGGAGCGGTAGGGCATCATGTACTCAGGTGGAGTGAGCTTGTGAGGCTGAAGGTGGGTCCAGAGCGAAGGGAACAAGTCTGGACCGAGAGAGGTGGGTAGGAGATTGGGTGTTATCGATTTTGGACGATTTTCAGGATTTAAATCTCTCCCCTCTCCTTGTTGATCTATAGTTTAATTTGTGAGCATGATAAATTCATGTGTATTTTTCTGGAGGTAAATGAAGATACCTAGTTTCCTTTTTTTTTGTTTATCTTAAAAATTTTATGTGGTTTGCTCTCAGAAAATTAGAGAAGATAGGCTCGGTAGAACTTTGTTTGAATTTTTAGGAGATTTAAACAGAGTAGATAAATTCTGGAAAAATTCTATTTATTCATGATAAATAACCTAGTATTGGAATAAATTATTTCCCCTATACACTTCTATGCAGTTTAATGCACATTATGGTGAGGGTATGTTTTACCCGATTAAGGATTATAATTAGTCTATCATTTAATTGGTTTGACTGATTTATTTGAGATATCATCCTAAGTGTTAAAATTTGAATAAAATTATTAAAATTTGAATAAAATTACAGTGAATTGTATGTGTTGAGTAGAAGACTACATGAATTTTCCCATAATTTTACCTTGCACAAATTATTATCAATAATTCGCAAGGCGTTTATTTATATAAGTGTTCTCATTATATAAATGCATCTAAATGTTTGTAAAGACTTATATTAGGACTTGACTTGAACTGAGTTGTTATTATTTGACTTCACTTTCATGTACTTATAATTACGTCACAAGAATGACCATGAGTTTGTCTAGTGAAGTTGTCCTTTTATTCATGTTCATGAACCTAACATGATATACAAACCAAAATCCAAATGCACATAAAAGATTCAAATCAAACTAATGCTAAATGCATATGCATGTACACATTTTTGTTTGCATTTTTATCCTAGGCTGAAAATGAAAAGGTTTAAATTTGTTCTCAAATTTTTATTTAAGTAGTTAGTTTCTAACTGTTTTGATAAGGGCGATTGGACTTGCTCGGCCGGCGGCGGCAGATGCTTGACGACAGCGTCACAGATGGCGGAGGACGCCTTGGTGGCCGCGGACTCGGCAACAGTCTGGACCGTGGCGGGATCAATCTGGAGACCTGGCAGCGCCTGGTAATTGGCACGCACGGCGTCGGCAACCGCATTGACGACAGTGTTGATGAGGTCGTCATGCGCGGAGGAGGATGTCATCGACATGGCAGCGAGGTGCAGCGCAGAGATCGATTAGGTTAGATAGCGGAAGCAGGAAAATAAGGAATCTGATACCATGAGAGTGTGATAGACTCAACGCAGTAGATTGGATTGATATTGGGTGCGGAGTACATAGAGGCACAAGGCCTTCCTTATCTACTCAACCGACTTATAAAAACAGAATCAGGAGAGATATAAGGAAGGATCGGCACACAAAGGAAACAAACATGCACAAGAGATATATATCTATCTAACACTCTCGGTGTCATTGTTTTGTATGTCACTAAGGGTGTGTTTAGATCCAGGGGTAAAAATTTTTGGCGTGTCACATCGGATATACGGACACACATTTAAAGTATTAAACGTAGTCTAATAATAAAACAAATTATATAATCCGCATGTAAACTGCGAGATGAATTTATTAAGCTTAATTAATCCGTCATTAGCAAATGTTTATTGTAGCACCACATTGTCAAATCATGGCGCAATTAGACTTAAAAGATTTGTCTCGCAATTTACACGCAAACTATATAATTGGTTTTTTTGTCCATATTTACTACTCCATGCATGCGTCCAACTGTTCGATGTGACATAGTGAAAATTTTTAGGGTTTGGATTTAAACAGGGCCTAATTTAACGAAGCTACCAACGAAACCTAAAAGTGGATAAATATGAGATAAAAGTGGATAAATATGAGAGACAAGATTTATACACAGGTTCATGCCCTCAATCTGAGTTAATTCCCTGCATTATTTTGGTGGATTGTGTTCTACGAGATTATTGATGTTGTTGTAGGATCGTAAAGGGTATTCTTCATATTGTTCATGTTGTTGTAGAATCGTAAAGGGTCTTTTCTACCTCAAAAGTTAGCCAATGAGCTGAGAGACTCTCCACTTGTATTTTCTTTTATTTTTTTAGATAAGGATAATTTTTTACTCCCTTTTATTTTCTAGATAAGGGTAATTTTTTACCCGGCCTAAGGTTTTATTATTTAGATAAGGGTAATTTTTTACCCGGCCTCTACATCCTACCAAGTAAAGGTCTTTTCTACCCCAAAAGTTAACCAATAAGCTGAGAGATTCTCCATTTGTATTTTCTTTTATTTTTTAGATAAGGATTTTTTTACCCGCTTTTATTTTCTAGATAAGGGTAATTTTTTACCCGGCCTTCGGTTTTATTTTTTGGATAAGGGTGATTTTTAGCTGGCCTCTACAACCTACCAGAGAATTGGGAACTTAAGTAAAAAAACAACCCAATTGGAAATTTATCCTATGGAGATTTGAATTCAGAACCTTGGGGTGCTAGTTAGGTCATTGCAACCACTAAACTACATGCTCTTTCGCTCCCCCACTTGTATATTAGGTCTATTGCCTTTCCACAATTAATATGGAACTATTTAACAATTTTCCCTTCACACATTGGTGTCCATGAGCCGTTCATCACTTCTTTACCATACACCGACGATCCCTCATGTATATAGGCCCCCATAGGCACCCACGGATTTATCATGCCTTCACATATTTTGTCCTTCTGACCATAGATATTGGATTAGCTAGGCTCTGGTACCAATTAGAGATACCTAAATGGTCTTCCCACTCCAAAAAAACTAGCTAATGTGGTGAGGGCTTCCCCACTTATGCATTAGTTCCTTTACCCTCCCACAACTAATATGGTACTATTCAACAGTTTTGTCGATCTTTTTTTTTTTTTCGCGCGCGCGTTGATGCACTCAATGGGGCTCCCCTGCCACTTGAGTGTCTTTGCCTAAGTACCATGATCTCGAGTAGTGTCATACAAGTCGCATATCTTCTCTACTAAAAAATATCCATAGCAGCTCGAAGCCCAATGCACCTCAAATATCTCCATCCCGAAGTTTATACCTGAGGAGCTAGCGGTTCCCTTTTTAGAGCATTTTGTTGATACCCAAGAAAACTATGAGTTTCAGCTATTCTATAGCACTATGAGGAGCATCATAATTTTTGTATTTGTAGGTTTCCAAGAAAACAACACCTGCATTACGATTTTGGGGGTGTTTAAATCCAGGGTGTAAAGTTTTGGTGTGTCATATCGGATATGCGGACACACATTTAAAATATTAAACGTAGACTAATAACAAAACAAATTATAGATTCCACCTGTAAACCGTGAGACGAATTTATTAAGCCTAATTAATCCATCATTAGCAAATATTTACTGTAGCACCACATTATCAAATCATGGACTAATTAGGTTTAAAAAATTTATCTCGTAATTTACACGTAAACTGTGTAAGTAGTTATTTTTTGTCTATGTTTAATACTCTATACATATATCAAACATTCGATATGACAAATACCTGGGAACTAAACAGGGCTTTAACGTAACCAGCAGTCAACCCAATGGGCAAGCCAACTATAGCCACACCCTATTTTAGTTCAGCGAGGCCCTAGGCTGTGTTCGGAAGTCCCTCTTCCCAACCTATCTCCCTTATTTTCCACGAGCACGTTTTGCAAACTACTAAACTGTGTGTTTTTTTAAAAAGTTTCTATACGAAAATTGCTTAAAAAATCAAATTAATCCATTTTTAAAAAAATATTAGCAAATACTTAATTAATCATCCGCTAATCGCTGCTCCGTTTTCCGTGTGGGTACTTAGTGTTGGGAACAAGGGTTCCGAACACACCCTAAGCCCATTACGCACAACACAACATTTTATAAATCTTCCAATATTCTGCTCCCAAGTGACATATCTATTGAGTGATGTGAACTGAGTGTATCTCATCCGAGTAACTTCTGATTCGAGTGATTTATCCCTTATGGGACGTACTAATCTATCTATCTATTATATACTAAAAGTCCATTAAACTTCCTACAAACACTCTCAAACCGAAACGTCGCGTTCCTACGAACGCTCATACGCCGCCACGTGGCACTGCGATAAATTATAGAAATTATAAGAAAAAAGAAAAACATCTAGCCGTTGATTTTTATTTAATCTGGTGGTCCCAGTATTTTCAGCCATTAGATCAATCTTAAAAAAAGCCCACCTATATTTTCAATCATTTCCAATCATTGGTACGTGCGTATCTAAGGACGTAGGAATTTCTAAATCTAAAACAAAAGTATGTACGTACGTACACATGCTGGGCCCCACGCCTTTCTATTTTTCTTTTTCTTTCGTTATCGCTTAGATAAAAACCAAGCTAATAATTTAAGCCTATATATACTATGCTTTAATTTGTAAAAAAAAACATGTTATTTTGATTTTCTAACTAGGCGCATGTCATCAAAACATCCATGAAAAATATAAATATATCTCTGCTATTATAAAAATTGAAGATATCTTTGCCGGTACTTTGGTACATCATCCGTGTATGAGTCGATTTTTTAACTCCGTTCACTTCTGCAAATAAATATACGTATTTGAGTAAGTTTTTAAGTTTGTGCGCTTTTGCAAATACATGAGAATTTATATAAGAAATCTCTTTTAAAAAAACTCGCATGTTAATTTGAGACGATCGGAATACCAATAAGTGGTTAAATTAGACTTGGGTTTCAAAAAATAAAAAAAACCCTGTTTGTGCATAGCATTCTCAAACTTACTCACTCCCTACTGAAAAATGTACTTAAAAAAAACCCTATTAGTGAGTAGTTAAATTAGATATGCCAAAATGACATTACTAAATTTTTCACAAACATACTTTTCATGTATTATGTGCTTCTCTACTTATATATTATTAGAAAATAAAGATAAAATATATTCTTTTGACATTGACGTCGATGTTCTTTATCTCCTACTTAGGCTTCGTTCGCTACTTAGGCTTTCGTTCAATCTAGCTCATTGGATAAGCTTATCAAGGGCACGCAAAACGATATAGATCATTAGACGAGATTAATTAAGTATTAAATCATACAAACTTAAAAATGGATTTCATTGATTTTTTTAAACATTTATATATAAATATTTGTAAAAATACACACCAACCATTTAGCAGTTCAGGAAATACGCTCATGATAAATAAAGGAGCAGTCGATTTGAAAACCACTTTAGAACTTATCCTTAAATTCATTACTTATATACTAAAATTCTTAATACTTAGTATATAATGTACATTATCAATCAGAAGTAGCCTAATATATCAATTGTATATCCCCACTACTCCCTATGTATATAATTTCTATATACAAACTACTATCCACCAATCACCAAGTCATACTACGCATCTATGCACACTGCACCTATTAATTAGCTGACGTACAACGAGCATGTGTATCATCAAGCAACAAAGATAAAATACGATACTAAGTGATGAGCAACCATTAGGTAAGTAGAGGGTGCCGCCAAGCCACAACAAACTATAATTGACTACTAGCAGATTGTGAGTATAAATAAAAGTGTTTTTATACTCTAAGCACTTCTAAGATGTCACGTGATGCTCTCATATATCTTTAATATCTCAAAATTATAAGTAAAAAAGCAAAACATCTAGCCATCGATTTACACTTAAATCGGGAAATCCATTATTTTCAGCCATATATTAGATCTATTCAAGTAATCCTCTTCTCCTAGAAACCAATGAATCCCTTCCTATGTATGTACATACACGACAGATGTAAAAAAAAAAGAGTGCATATTCAATTCTCTCACGTAGTTTTTCTATTTTTTTTCTTTGTAGTACGAAGGTTTTTCTCAAATCGTACATATATGTAGTGACCATTCATGGCAATGTATTCCAAGGAGCCATGTCACCATGGCACCGCTTCACGTACGCCATCCTTCCAATTTTTTTGAAAGTAAATATTTTACTAGCGATATAAAAGGTAATAGTAGGCACTCATATAAACATATGGATGCCTACCCTATAAATTCACATACCTACCTTTATGAGATAAAAATATTAGCTCAAATAAACATGAAAAAGTAAGTACATACGAGAGACTACTATTCACCTGAAAAATATATATATGTACCATAAAAAGTTGTCACGTGGAACCACACTATATCCTTTTTACATTATTATGAAATTGTGTTAACAAAATTAGCACAAATAATTTTGGCAATATAGATTATTGCTTGGTATATTACCCATGAACTAGATGTATAATAAAATAAAAGAAATCAAAACCCATATTAACTCATATGTTTGTGGAGAAAGGTGATAGGCGAGTTTAAATATAACAGATAAAGTGATGGTTATACGAATATGATAGACATTATCATTTAGAGTATCATTTACTATTATAAGATAAACTATGGTTCTTGAATATGGTGAGATATGACTTCTTTTAGTATTATTGTTATACACAATAAATAAATAGCCCGCGCATCTGCGCGGGCTTCCTTCCCTAGTTAAAGTAAAGATGGTATCATAAGTCCAGAGTAACGTAAGCATTCAGCTGGCAACCCTCATGTGGTATACCAACAGCTGATCCACACCTCGAGCGTAGGAGTTAGGCTCATGCCAATGTATCCCTATTACGCGTATGCAAATCTGAACCCTGCAATATAAACAAATAGCATGAGGATGAGTAGTATCTGATCAATTACTCGAGTAAAACCTAAATAAATATGTGTTCCTCCTTATTATGAATTTAATTCCCCCGTGCAGTTTACTCCTTACGTTTAAACACTATTCCCATGTAATCATAGCCCCTGAGCACCGTAAGTCTGTTCCACTTCCCAGACACATGTTTGTGTAACTTGGATTCATGTAGCAAAGCTTCACGGATCAATTCATATCACTTGGATACTTTTGTGATCAGTAAGAGTAGAAGACAAACTATGCAGCATGCTTTTGGATTTTTCTAAGTAGTACCTAGCACCTTGCGTTATACCATATATCCGATTAGCCCCCAAGTGCTAGGAATTGGCTCAAAAAAATTTTCATATGCGCACGTAGAAATCGGTACGCATGGATAGACAGAGCTTTACTATCTGACACCTTTTCTACTCGGATCCATTCGCAAGCAATCAGAATAAACATGAATTATAAAAAGTTTGCAAAAACATGACATAACATGTGTAGCCCATGACTCATAGAAAAAGAGAATATTACTTAAGATAACAATATGATATAAAGTCACCTAAAAAAGTCACTTAGCTGTTTGATATTCCGCGGGTTAGAAAAGTGGTGCTATCCCTGCATTTGAGCTTTTGAGCCCCCCTACGTACTCTAGCCGCTCGGCCAGGTTCTTTGAAAAGATTGGCGTACGGTCTGAGCTGAACAAGCTCAGTAGCCTTCGAATACTAGAAGAATCTGGCGCTCTCTGTGAATCTCCTTTGGCTGAAGGACCGGCTTCAGATAAGCAAACTGGCTCTTTCTGTTCGTGACACGGAATGTTCATACATGTGCACCATCCTTGCAAAAGCAGGTATACCCGGAATATCACTCCAACTGCAACCGGTCTCTCGGATACCTCCCATTCCAATTAGCTACAATAATCATCCATCTGACCTTTTTTTTTTCCTGGCATTGACTATGCGGTTTGTGATGTTTCTGCCAACTTTATAGATTGCTCAAACAGGTCCGGGCTAGGCTGCTAGTTACCGACGACGGTAGTTCCTCCGTTTTATAAAGATCGAGTTCACTAACCACACATTAATCCATGCATGCATGCAGCTCGATCTCTGCTAGGCTGCCAGATGTCATGTGAAATTTTTTGATAAAACTGAAAGTTTTTCCAATAAACATATCCTATAGTACAAATCAATCTAAATCATTAATCGCATTTGATCAAATAGTTCAATTCTATTTATACTAATAACCCAGTTAGCAGTGGTAGAAACATAGATCGGGGGCATTATTGTCAGAAAAAATAGGTGCAGAGGGTATAGTCATCATTTAGCAATGACTAAACCTTTTTTTTTTGTCTTTTCCAATGAAATATCAACGATGGCAGTGTAATAGATGATCACATATCGATTTAGCAGGGAAAAAACATAAATGACAAAATAACACATGATCGTTATATTAATAACTTAATTTACACTTAATAATAGTGGAAGTTTAATTCTAACAGTAGAAAAGCGCTAGAGCATCGCTCGTTTTTTTTAACGGATAGAACTTACAAATTTGACATTATTATTCTAACGGTAAGCTTTTACGTAGAGATACATATCTGTCATCTTCGAACTCTTGTTTTCAGTTTTTTTTAATTATGAGTGTTAACTTTTTTTAAGCGTCCAAGTAAGAAAATATTATTATATGAGACGACTATGCAATATTTGAAGAACTTGACTCCAGTTATCAAATTGGTTTTACGCCATTTATTTATCAAAAATTAACTCCAGTACTCATAAACAGCAATGGTCGTATGCAGCGATCGATGTAAAATTTCGATAGATAAATCCATACAGAAATAAATAAATTAATAGGTGGTGTTCTTTTCTACTGAAGATAAAGATTAAGTTTTTTTTATGTAAAACGATGAGATATTAATGTATGATTGATTGAGTTTTAATTATTACAAACTTGAAAAATAGATTAATATGGTATTTTAGAGCAACTTTTGTATAGAAATTTTTCGCACAAAACGTACCGTTTAGCAGTTTCAAAAGCGTACAACGAAAATCTTAATATTCATCCAACTCTTATTGGAGAAAAAAACAGTACCTATGGAATGAAGCAATGGTGACGAAAACAAATAGTTGTTAGAAAGGCATACGCAACATTGGCAAGTACATCAGAGAAGGAAAATAAAATTGATGCTATAGCATAGTTGGACAAAAAGCATGGGATGGCCTTTTTGTTGGCGATATGCCCTAGAGGCGATCATAGAGATGATTATATCGTATACTATATTTACATATTTATCTGACATTGTTTCTTGAAATAAATAACTCATTATTGGTTAATGAATATGTGATTCTTTCATGAGACTGTTTATATTGTATGTTATTATTTCTAAAGGATCCCTAATCAAATATCATATGTGAAACAAATATGTTTAAATGATTAGTACAGGTATTAATTAATGATCATGTCTCATGGATCATGACATAGAGGTACCAAATTAATAATGTGGACACATGTTGAGGAACATGTTGTTGGATAGACCCAACATGATTCACTGCAAGAGCCATATATGTTGTGTCATCAGTGATCTCATTTAGTGTTGATGTTGAACTCTTAGACTTGAGATTATCATGGTTCCCAACAAGTGTAGTAGGACTGTTAAACTCTACTTCGTACTTGGGTAGTTATAAAAGTAGTTTTCGCGTATCATATGAAACATGTAGTTGGATATGAATAATCAAGATATATAGGATTTGCCCCTCCTATGGAGAGATATCTCTGGGCCCCTCGATGTTATAGATTATGAAAATGCATGGCCATGCTAAAGGTGATTGAGGAGTCAATCACAAGTTATATAATCTATCACAAGTTCAAGTGAATGATTGAGCTATTAGAGGATGGCACATATCTAGCCTCCAGCTTAATCAATATCGTGAGGCAAAGGGTTCATACAATTGTACACTAGAGGTTTAACCGATATGATCTTTGTGTATGCCCGGTCGGTAAATACGTTCTGCTAAGGGCTGCTGTTGACACGTGGACCGAAAAAGAGTTTTCGGGTTACAACCGAGTGTATATGAATCTACAGGGTCGCATGCTTAATGGGATGGAATAAGGGGATTGGATGGAGATCCAATATGAGCTTAATTCAGAGAGGGATCCGAATAAGAGTCCTATGGGCCTTGGAGGCCCGAGTCATGGATCCTATATATCCATGAGAGGTGTGACCGGTGGAGGCATTATTGCATCACGTGAGAAACCCTAGACGCGCACGGGTGTTAGCACATCTGCGCGTGGCATTCCGTCTATGTACGTGTGGATACCGGTAGAGGCGCCGCTGCTTTGCGGTGCTGATCGGCGTGGGAGCATGGTGAAGAGAACGCATGAGGAGGGGAAGGTCGAGTCGGTGCGATCGAGTAGTTCCTCTAGATCGACTCGCGCTACATCGTGAGGGTTCCTTCGCCTTCTTAGCGCTTTCTTCCGCTGCGCAGCGCGTTGAGTGGTAACGATCTATGATCTAATACTTATATGGTTCCTGGTTTACGCGGTAGAAAATTTTGATTTATGCTATCGTAGCCTACTCGTACCTGGTATTGCCTTGAAGCGGCACCCTTTTTTTTTTCTAAAACAGATTTTGCACCTCTTTAATACATTTCTCTAAATACAAATGACTTGTTCTTTTACTACTAGTAAAACGGTAAAGTTTCAAATACATTCTCGGACTTACGGTATAATTTGGTTTATAGTACTGAAAATTTTCTTCCAAATGCATCAAATTAAGTAGTTTGACTCTCTAGGTCTTCATTTACAAATATCACTGTGATTGCTGAAATTCAGCCTGTTCTAATAATAACCTCATAATGTCAAAATCCAGACCCTAATTCTTTTACAAAATAACTGAATTGCTGCACCCTCCATTACTATCTGTCAACCTCAAAGAGAAGATTGGCTTGCTACTCCAGCTGAACACACTGAATAAGGCTGTGTTTTCACATCAAAATTGAAATTGAAAGTTTAGTTGAAATTGAAACGATGTGACGGAAAAGTTAGAAGTTTATGTGTGTAGAAAAGTTTTGATGTGATGAAAAAGTTGAAAGTTTGAAGAATTATTTTTGGAAGAACTAAACACGTCCTAAATGCTTTGAAATTCTGGGATTTGCTGCAACTTTCTGCTCTGGCGCATGATGGGCTGGCTGTGGAACTGTGGATGAACTACTGCGCATGATGTGTTGCTTTTGACACAGAATGTTCAGACAACTGAGTCACCATGGAAAAACAGGAAATAACATTATACTCCTTCCATCCCAAAAACAAGACAAACCCTGAGTTTACGTGTCTAACGTTTGACTGTCCGTCTTATATGAAATTTTTTATAATTAATATTTTCATTGTTGTTAGATAATAAAACATGATTATACTTTATATGTGACTTGTCTTTTTAATCTTTTCATAATTTTTTCAAATAAAACGGACGGTCAAACGTTGGACATGGAAATATAGGACTTGTTTTATTTGACAAATGGAGTAGGTGCAAGCAGACAGTCGAATGCCATCCATTCCAATAAGCTGCAATCATCCATGTCACCAATTTCTCTCGTGGCATAGTCTCACAGCTGTATGTTGGTGTGGCCGTGTGGGGTTGCATTGGCCATTGGCTATGCGCTCTGCGACCTTTGTGTGATCCTGCCTGCGAGACTGCTATAGCGCTGTACGGTTACCGGCCCAACTGCTATGGAAGTACTTATTTTATACTTAGAAGAAAAAAGTATCTGATCTCGTTTACAAGGGAAATCAGGCTTTAAAATCTTACCACTGTACGGCTAATAAAACAAAAACCGTAAAAAACCCACACAAAGAGTCAAAACAAAAAAAATCGCTAGTGACTATACTCTGAATCCCAACAGGAGTTATCGTTCTCAAGCTAATTACAAACGAAGAAGCAGCTCTAACTTCCTATGGAAGGAAACAGGCTTACGGGCATAATCACCGCATAACTCAAACGAATAGCGAGACCTTGTTCTTTAAGCCTCCAAGGTGATTACAGCATCAAAATGCTGCTAACACCCTTCTAGGAAACACTAGAGTTGTTTTTTCATTAGAAGAAAAAGAGAATCGCCGCAGACGCACATAGGGTATATCGATACACTAGTTAGAGATCGGGGAAGGCTTTCGTCTAAAACTCTCTCAACTACCAACCATATCTGTGATGCCAAAAAGAAAGTGTTACAGATTATTATTGTACTACAAATTTTGGCAATTTGACCCTTTGCAAAAAAACAATTTTTACAAATAAACCGCCATCAAAACTTATTTTAAAAATGACCCTTTTGTTCAGCGCCAAATCGTGTGGCGCTAAACTTAGACACCTCAGCGCCAAATAGCGTGGCGCTGAATGTGCGTTGGCACGCTGACTTAGCCTCCCATCCGCGATGGCACGGTATTTAGCGCCAGTTGACGTGGCGCTGAGGTGTTTATGTTCAACGCCAGGTGATTTGGCGCTGAAAAAAGGGTCATTTTTGAAATCAGTTTTGGCGGCGGTTTATTTGTAAAATTAGTCTTTTTAAAGGTTCAAATTGTCAAAATTTGTGTCATTGTACAGCTGGTCACACCCAGCACGACAGCTCCGACTTAGCCACCAACCATCAGCCACTGCTCCGCAGAAGCCATCACAGAATTCCACCTCCAACCCACATCGTGCTACCAGAACATGGGTGTTATCGTTGGCATACCCAACCAACCAACTCCGACTCCACCCCAACAAATAGATGAAGGTATGCCACCTCTCTACCTCCCTTCTTCCTTCGCTAGCAAATCTAGTTGGAGCCGCGCCTCATCCTCCCTATCTCTCCTCCTTCGCCCGCTTTGCCTGCGGCTGCTGTGAACTCCGGATGAGGCCGGGAGCTCGACCCAAAACGGCGGTTGTGATTTGCCGTGAGAAGAGGAACACCAAAATTGGCATTCCTCTCTCCTGTTTTAGCGATCTACTACTTTTGGTGAAGCCGATGGCATATCCGCTAGATGCCGGTTTTTCACTCCCATCCACTATATATTTCTCAGATGGAGGATTGGATGGAGCATCTGTTGGGGATGCTCTAAACAAATCGATAACTAACTTATAAATATGAAGTAATCAGTACTACTTATTCAATTCCAAGTAAAATAACTACCAGAAAATAAATTTTTTTCTGTTTTGGCACTGAGCGAAATTTAAATCTGAAATAAAAAAAAGTCCCAGCAAAATAACGAATGACCAAATATCCGAGATTTCTTCTCTCCCCTCTCCAGTCTCTCTTCCGCCCGGCGGCTTCTGCTCGACTCCACCGAGCCGGAGGCGTTGCCTCGTAGGTCGTGTCTCCTGGCACGCGCCGCCGGCGACAAGCCCGGCAACCTCCTCCTCCTCCTCCTCCTCCTCCTCCGCTGCGGCTGTGCTTCCTTTCCTGCTCGCGCGCACGTGGCGGCGGCGGCGAGACGGTTCGGAGGGCGACGCGGCCGATCCCCTTTTCAGCGTCCTCATTGCGGTTCGAATCGAAGGTATCCCCCCATTCTTCTCTTACATCCCTTCCTCCTCCGCAGCGTCGGCGTCCCGTAGATTGGAAATCCATCCGGACTTGGGATCGATTTCATCCCCTCCGGTTAACCCATCCAGTTTCTTCTCGATTTTCTTGATATCTATGGAGTTGGTAGGGACTTTCATAGAGGGCGAAGTATACGGAACAGTGTGAAGTTCCCTGTTCGTTCAGCCATTCATACTTGCATTTCTCAAGTCCTCAACAAGATTTCACAGCTGTGTGACCTGTTTTGTGTATTTAGGTTTATAATGATGAGTGCGAAATTGCTCCGGAGCATGAGCGTGAGGAGGCTCCTAGGACAGCAAAGAAACCCAGTTGGTGGGCACTTAGTTTTAGCCTTTCTAATGTTTGGTGTAAGGTGCTCATCTTGTGTATATAATTATAACTGAGTGTTTGGTGTCTGTTGCTCTTAGAGTTTTACAGAAAATTGCAAGCATGGAACTCGACTGCGTCTTTTTCTGATGTCGATGAGAAGAATGGCAAGGGTCGTGACGCCAAAGATGATTTCACACATTCCAGGCCAGATCACGTTTTCCGTGGTGTGCACAGGGTATTTGATGCACACACTATGTGAATATGCACTTTGTTTCTTAAGAAAAGAATTGTGACCCTTGTTTGTTTTGAAGGAACAACATTTGACCCTTGTTTAATTATCTCATACTTGATAGGCAATTATTTGTGGAAAAGTTGGACAAGTGCCAGTACAGAAAATACTAAGAAACGGGCATACAGTAACTGTGTTTACTGTTGGAACAGGTGGCATGTTTGACCAGAGGACAGTAGGTGCTGAAAACTTGCCAATGCCAGCTCAGTGGCATCGAATATCTGTTCACAATGAACAGCTTGGTGCATACGCTGTTCAGAAGCTGGTCAAGAAGTAGGGCTCAAAGCATAAGATTTACTTCGTCCGTTTCGTATTATAAGACTTTCTAGCATTGCTTACATTCATGTATATGTTAATGAATCTAGACATATATGTGTGCCTAGATTCATTAACATCTATATGAATGTGAGCAATGCTAGAAAGTCTTATAACCTGAAACGGAGGTAGTATTTTTCTTGTATGATATAGCATCTAAACTTTAGTTCAGAGTGTTAGTGTTACTAAAGGTACATGGTCATCGTGCCTTGTTTCAGTTCTGCAGTCTACGTTGAGGGTGATATTGAGACGAGAGTCTACAATGACAGAATTAATGATCAAGTGAAAAGTATACCAGAAATCTGTGTGCGGCGTGATGGTATGTATGCTATTCTGAAATCTTAAATGAATGCTCTCTTTTGGTCAAATCATTTTCCTGTAGCAACACTCAATAGTTGTTTTGGCTCATAAGCCATGAGTCGCGACTGAAGCAACTGAAAATATTTTTAGGATAGGACTGGTCTACCCAAATTCTGTATATATGTAATATGTTTGTCTCGCCTTGTACTGAGGTCATATAATTTCCTAGTTCTTGTCATTGTCACTCTCTATAGATGTTATAATGTTCTGCTCCTTTTAATCTGTGTATAAGCTTTCGTATTTGTTCTTTTAATCTGTGCAGGCAAGATTCAGTTGATGCAATCTGGTGATAGCGATGTTAGCAAATCATTGGAGGAGTTAAGTAAGTTCGATTGTTATATTTTCGCAAGTCTGCATTTCAATTTTGTAGATGTTTTTCTGTGCCACCTTTACTATCACATTAGTGATTATATCAATGAATTGATGTGTACAAATGTATGGATGTAAGACGTGTTCGTCATTAAAGATCATCGTAATTTTGGTGGCAGGGGAAGGATTATTCTAGTTGTGAAGCAAAGGGTCATCAGCAAAAGTAGGCAGAGCCGGGGAAATGGAATGTTATGTTCGCTCCTCTCGCGCAAAGATCTGCGGGTAATTTTGTTAGTTTGAGCAGTAGTGAGTTTACATGAAGGTCCACATGCACTTCTGTATCCAAATAATGTGCTTCATGTTCTTTTATGTCAGTTTAGCAGATGATGATACTCTTCTAATTTATGGAGTAAATCATTCTGTTTCGCTTTTTTGCTTGGAAGAGGACAGAACTGGACGTATCACCATGTTCCAACTTTCCGGCGTTTGTGCTTGATAGTCACATGAAAGATCAGTTATGTTTGCTATTAATATGGTAGTTGTATCATCTCTGAGATTGGTTATAATTTTGTTTTCATAGTTACTACTAGTTCTTAAAAGTTGATGATACTCTTCTAATTTAGATTATGGAGCAAATCATTCTGTATGTTTTTTTTTCCTTTCCCTTGTCGCTTGGAAGAGGACAGAACTGGTGGTATCACCATGGTCCAACTTTCCTGCGTTTGTGTTTGTGCGTGAAAGTCACATGAAAGATCAGTTATGTTTGCTGTTAATATGGTAACTGTATCATCTCTGAGATTGGTTATAATTTTGTTTCATGGTTACTACTTACTACTAGTTCTTAAAAGTTGATGCAGAAAAGCATCTGCCCGGGCAATAGCAGCGAGCAGGGTGAGGCTGCCCTTTGTGTTACTCCTTTTCTTTGCGAAGTATGCAAAATAGAGCAAGCGAAGAAGAGGGTTTCAGCAGGCTGGCGCAAGAAGAATTACTCGATTTCTGCGTGTTTTTCAGAAATATCAAGCCCCTTATCTTGTGAACCTACTCAACTTAATAACTCCTCCAAAATCCTAAAAGATTGCCATGCTGACAACGCTGCTTTTGGTGTTGTCCATTATTTTTCTGTGATGTTTGATGACTTATTTTCTAAATAAAATGCCAAATCTGGGTGTCCAAGCGGAAGGCAGCATTTGAATGATTAACTATTTAGACGGCACATATTTTGAGGGAAGTCATTAGTGTATGATTAATTGAGTATTAATCATTATAAATTTAAAAAAAGAGTATTAATTATTATAAATTTAAAAAATGGATTTATTTGATTAATGGTGTCAAATTGTGCTCCGTTCTAACGATGGACTTCAATCGAATTGTTAAGCCTATCATTGGCATAATTTAATTTGTCCTACCTTAAGATTCAGTTGTTGCAACGTAGGCCCAGCGAAAAAAAGTTGTTGCAACGTAGAACTAACTACGTTTAGGGAAGGTTTATATCATGGACTAATGGTCCCGTGCAAGAGATGCTTTGAGGCTGCAAAAGAATGTGCTAGAACCCTTTACGTTGACAGTGCACCCTTACGTTGCAGCTTTGGCTGTTCATTCTCGAGCTAGCAGTACTATCATTTGGTAAGACCCAGTTAGTAAGACCCAGTAAACTGGGGTATTGTACCAATCAGTGACGAATCCAGAACAAAGGCCCTGTTCACGCTGATGCTAAAAAAAACCTTATCAAATTTTAGCAATGCCAAAATTTTGGTATAGTTACCAAAATTTTGGTAGGATTTCTTATGTAGTTATCAAAATTTGGCAGCAAACTAAATGTAGCCACTTTTTTTTGGCAATTTTACCAAAATTTGGTAAGGTTGAAAATGGCATTGAAGTGAATAGGTCCAAAGGGTTTGTTTATTTTGCTACTATTTTTAATCTTACCAAGTTTTGGTATTGCCAAATTTTGGTAAGGTTACTAAAATTTTGGCCAGGTTACCAAATTTTGGCAAGATTTCATATGTACTTACTAAAATTTGGTAACAAAATAAATTTAGCCATTTTTTTTTAAACTTTGCCCAGAAGATAAGGTTGAAAATGGTAGTAAAGTGAACCAGCCCGAAAATAATCCGGGATCCTATGAGTATCACAGTTCTATGCACCAAGCAACATTAATATCTAACATGCCATGTAATAATAATTATTACGATATACCAATGAAATGTTTATCAAAATATCAATCGACTATAAAAAAATTGGGACTAACTGTCGACAGCTCATTAGCAAATCCAAAAAAAATTAAGCAAGAAAGACCAAAACCTCCAAAACCATATCTGGCCTCAACTGATTTTCTTAGAAAAGAGAGCAAATCACTTAGTAAAAAAGGTCACGTAAATATGTATCTACAATAACATTATGAAAATTTACATTTCAAAAATGGTCTTTAAGGTCTCTAACTGACAAATTACTGCATTATTGGTAACTTTCATCAATTTCTGTTTCTCAAATATAGCAAATAACAAGATCCCTCAAGTGTATCACCAGTCCAATTGCGTAAATATGTCTTCACAATTTTCATGGCCAAAAATCATCTTTCAATAGTACTTAGCGGAATGCAATATACTCCCTCCGTTTCAAAATGTTTGACACCGTTGACTTTTTAGCACATGTTTGACCGTTCGTCTTATTAAAAAAAATTATGAAATATGTAAAACTATATGTGTACATGAAAATATATTTAACAATAAATCAAATGATATGAAAAGAAGAAATAATTACTTAAATTTTTTTAATAAAATGAATGGTCAAACACGTACTAAAAAGTCAACGGTGTGAAACGGAGGGAGTATAATTTTACACAGCGCAAGACGCTCACTGAACTACCAGGAAAACGGACAGATTGATAAAGGACTTGGGAATTAAAAAAAAAATCTTTATGTTGGAGTACACTACTCAGCTGGTCTCAACTAATCCCTTTCTGGTGCAAACGTAATTATATATACTAAGAGTTTTAGGTGAAAAATCTAATCTAAACTATTTAGGGTAACAGAAGATTTTGTAAGAAGCTGCAATTTCATATGACTTGAAATTTCATAAAATTATAATTTCATATAATTATACACTACAATTTCATATGCAATTTCAAACATAAAGGACTTGGGGAGTGAAAAACACCTTGCTGCAGAAGAGCAGAGTGCAGACTTTTAGACCTGGCCAAGTGTGTAATGTTGAACGAACTGCTTCTCTGGCCCTTGTCACGTCTTCTTGTTCAGCATTGGATTGGGCTTGGCGTCAGGACCAGGGGTCCAGTACAATTTCCTTGGGGTGTCCTACGTTGTATACATACACAGGCTATAACTTGAGGCAAACAAAAATACCAGGTGTCGAGTGTCCCCTGTTTGGTTTTACTGGGTTCGCCCCTGGTACCGGTAGGTATGTTTCTTCGACTAGGATCATCACCGATACCTTCCATTCCTACTGGGAACTTCGATCGCAATAATTTTGCTACCATCTCAAGCATTTTCACTCGTATCGATCGACTTGACAGCACGATCGACCTTTTGGTTGTTCTTGTGACTACTGATACTATTTTGTCCTCCCTCGATCTGCATCTTGCAGCTGATCGATGAACTAGGCTGTGGCTAAAGTAGGTGCCTTGTTACAATCTTCGGAGTGTGTTTTGCTAGGTGTGCTTTCTTCCATAAAACTACATGCCAAGACTTGCTGACTGAAATGGGCTGCTACTTATTGAACGGGTGGTGTTGCCTGCTGACAAAATAAAGCCATGTCATTTCCCTTCTTAATTTGACATGTCAGATGGTGCTTTGATACTTCACATCGACCTGATATTTCTATCCCACACAAATAGTTTTCCCTTTTCATTATGTACATCTGATCAATGAAATTCAGGACATCCGGTCCACATATGGTAATTGCAGCACGCATATCAATTTGAGTCACGGATCAAAAGTTGCCAGTGTTTTACAATCAGGTTATTGGTGGAAGCTTTCAGGCTGATGGTAATACATACCCCGACGATTGAACTGCGGTCAGACCATAAGCCCAGTCGGAGCATCCGTACAAGGTTTTTACCGCGATACACATGTATTTTCTTTAGAAAATGTTGTTTGAGTTTTTATACTTAATATTCGAATTTTTTTCTTTATTGTGTTTTCAGTCTCTACAATTCTGACTTTTGAAGTGGCCGGCCGAATATATTGCAGTTAAACCATGCATGTAACAAGCCCTTCGTCCAAGTATAGTACTGATCTACAGAGGAGGGTTCTCTGTTGTGAACCTAGACAAACTTTGCAACAAGGTACCATTAGCTAAACTGTACATGGTGATGTGTTCTCTTGGAGGAAACAGCCTAATTCAAACTGAAATCCTGATACATGGGAACATAAATCTAATTAATTATTGAAGCCGTTAGGCTGGCAAATATCCTAAAGGAAGGCCGTGCTGACAGAGCAAATTGGACTCTCTCATGTTTTATGTGATAGTATTTGTTGCTAATAATCATGAACTTGGGTGCCCTCTAGCAAAGCCACCATTTTATGACGTAGAACATGCCCCAAAATTGCAGTGTGTACACTAATTTTTCTATATGAACTTGGTTGAAAGTCGAAATTGTTTGCTCTACATTACTATAAGCCGATCTCCAGATTGTGACAAAATAAATAAGCTACGATTCCAATGGACTCAACTTTGCCCTGAATGAGTAGAGGAATTGGACTCAAGCCTTACAGGCTCTCTCCTCCTGTCCCAGTGGTGACACGGATGGTGAAAACAACCTCGCCGCCGCCCGAGAGGCTCGTCGGTAAAGCCGGACAACCGCAAGGACAGCGGCGGCGGGGCACTCTCCCCATGAGGAAGCCTAGTAGAGGGACACTGGGGGTGGCAAGAAGCAGGAGGTGGCGGTAGGTGCAGTGGATCTGACCATGGCGGGGACAGATCCGCCCCGCCTGGCGACAGACCTAGCTTCCCCGGCCTCGGCTGCCGGAGGAGGCACAGGGCGGCGCGACTGCTCGGTGAGGAAGGAGACGGCGGGGACTATGGCGGCGCGCCCCGGCAAGGGCGGCCGTGGATCCACCCCAAGTGGCAGGATCCGGCCGGATCTGGTCAGGGCGCTGTCGGGCTGGTGGCGACGGGTGCTGAGTGGAGGCCGGCATCAGCGCGTGTGTTGGGGTGAGCAGCGGCGGCAGGAGGATGTCCGGCGCGGCGCAGAGCAGAGAGGGGCGTCCGGCGATACGGAGAGGTGTGGCCAGAGATGGCGACGGTGGGCGGCCGGCTCTGTACGGCGCAGAGAGGTGCGTCCAGCGGCCAGCGGAGGCGCGACTAGTGGCCGGTGCACAGTGGAGGTCCGGCGGGGGCCTTGTGGTGTCGCGACAGTGATTTGGACGGACGACCTGAGTTGGCGGTGATGTGGGCAGTCTGCCCGAGGCGACGACGATGGTGGAGCCGTGAGGTGGGTGTAGCAGACCTGCGATGCGCTCCGATCTAGATGAAAGTCCTCTTGTGGCGGCGCCTAGCCGCCACATGATGCCCATGTTGGGCGGGGCTAGTGTGGGGGAGAGGGTATCCATTCTCTCTCACCCACTCTGTCGTCAACCCAACTGCTTGGATGGATTGGAAGCACTTCGGATGTCGAGCTCCTACTTGATGGCCGGCCGGTGGTGAGGCGCTGGAGCGGTGGACATGAATTGAAGGTGTGCCATTGGTGGTGGCCACTGATTTGCAAACAATCTCAATGCGGGAGGACAAGTTTACGGGCGAAAGCCTAGGCCTTCAGGCCAGCAACGGCGATGCCTACTGGTGCTGCTCTCCCCACGGGGCGTTGTTTGAGTGAACTTTCTACCGACGGAGTTCTTCGGGTGAAAACCACGTCCTAGCTCCCCAGGGCGGGCGGGCGGCGGCACCCGGTGTTGTATCCTTCTTGAAGGCGTCGTCTAGAAGTTTCTCTCTCTCGGATCGTGTTCTGATTGATTGTTCTTCTGTGGAGGTTTCGGTCATAGATACACGGTGTGGCTCTTGTTTTTTTCTTTTCCTGACTATAGCCTCTAGGGCTATAGACTTGTAATTTTTTCTTACTCTATTAGTACGAAACATCGCACTGTCTTGTGCGTGTTGTTTAAAAAAAACTTTGCCCTGAAGCATTTCAATTGGAATCCATTGTCATAACACATCAATTTGACATCGTTCAATTCCCCGAAAAATGTCCACTAGCAAGAGAAAACAGGATTAGTAGTAGCCATAGCCAAAATAAACCGAAGAAGAGGATGTCCTTGTTTTCTAGACCTGTTCACTAGTAAGCGACGACTCAAATGCATGAAACCTAGTCTGATCTGAATCCAAAACAATCTATGCATGTCTCTCATGGCTATATCCTTTAGCTAGCTTTTCCCTATTTCCCTTTTCATCTTGTTCTTTACAAGGTAGGGACTTCCAAGCGTGCAATAGAAAGTAAGAATACTACATTAGTCTAGCTTTTAGCCTTTGATGTCTAACAGATCCACCAATTGTTATTATTGCGTGCCTATGCATAATTTACATCGCAGGATGTTCTCTGACCATGAGCTACATCAGGCCAGCACATCTCCTTCAGCTCAAGTAAGAGCTAGTTACATAGTTGGATTGGGATACCCGATGCCTTCCATTCCAACTACGTATGTAGTGTAATATTGCTCAGCTCCTGCGATTCACCCCGTGTGCTATTCCAATTCGTAGAATTACTCTTACTATGTGGTGTGCTATCATCTCTGCCTCGCTGCTGATCAACTATATATCTAGCTAAGCAGCAGCATGGGTATAAATAAGACACAGCCAACCTGCAAGGCACCAATTTGTTGTGCAACCTGTGAGCTATTCTGGTTTGAAAATTATTTGAAAATACCTATGTTGATGTTGCATAATACCTCAGTTGATGTTGCATATTATTCTCTCCGTCCCAAAATAGATGTCACTTTAGAATTCAAAAATTTGTCCTAAAATTTTGTCACTTTGAAGTACATTTTGCAACATCAATCATGATGTGGACTAGGGTTCCCGATCTTCCGAAAGGTTCTGATAACCAACTGATGAGGGATATAAGGTTCCGATCTTCCGATAGGTATTGATAAACAGTCGATTAGGGCGGAGTCACGACACAACTCGATCCAGCTTCTGAACGAACACGCTACTGAGCCTCGCAATTGCAGCACCACGTCTCTTCTGGCTATCAACCGTGCCGAAACCCGGTTGACCTCGCCGAGAAGGCTAATCCCTGCATGCGAATCGAAGAACACAAGCAAGAATAAGATAGATTGCAACAATTGCATATGAATGATTAAGTACTCGAATTTGGGGTTCCACAAACCGATCTAGCGGCGAAACTAATCTTGACAGAATAATCTAAGCAAAATCCAAACCCTAAAGGTGACTGCGGGTACTGATATATTGAGTTTAGGGTCGTGCAACCAATCTTTGATGCAACCCTAATGGGTTCCAACACAGTACACGACCCAAAGGCCGAAATACGGTGACGCAGTACCGGGACAGATTCTAAATGTCAATTTGTTCGGTCGATTCCTGTTGACTCGGAAAGAATTTGGACGTGGGACCAAGACCATTGGAAAGGTTATCTTCTTAGCTTTCCATCCATATAAAGAACGCCCCTATCCAAACACGTTTGCGACCTGGGCGCTCGTTGTAGTGCAGACTGGTCCTGGACTCCGAATTGCACTCGAAGTCGACTTGGTTTCTTTTCTTACGCCTAAGCAAGTATCTCTGCAAATGAAAATATACAAAACTCATTATGTAACAACGTTTATTCGAATATATAATAAGTAAATCTAATGTTGAACATATGCACTTTTGGTTGAAAAATACATAAGGTAGTCATAGTTATATCTGAGCTAGTTGTGTCATCATCAAATCACATCCAACTCAAAATTTTCACCATTCTAACCTGCTACCTATGAACTAAAGGGTATTATATTCATTTTTCCTAAATCTTAATTTTTGCTATTGGGACGACAGAGGTACTATTCATTTAGGTCGGTGTCTAAATTATGACTGACAACAGTTTAAATTGGCCATTGAAAAAAAAAATTCTATGTGGAAAGTTTCAGATTCTTTGGACTTCAAGAATCTGCAGAGGCCACAAATTTGATCAACTAGCAGCCTACTACCATCACAAGGAGGAATAGATGATACCACGCAACATTTCTGCACGAATTCTAAGTGATTAATGTGAAAAATCAAGAATTCAATTTTCGCATGATATACAAACAGTGCAGAGTTGAGAGGAAGGTTGTACGTGATCATATGTATTTTCTGACAGTACCGCAGCCATCCTGAAGAGAAATTTTTTACCACGGTAAAACCTTTTATTCTGACGGTTTCGCACCCACGGACTTGCACTAGTACAGATCCTTCTATCTATGACGGCCCATAACAAGACTGGAATTTACGGGCCGTCACAAGAAAGTAATCTCAATCGGACGAAACTAAAGCCCGATTGAGATATCGTCGCACAGCCATGGTATATCGGCATAAAACTAAAGCCCGTCACGGATGACACTTATCTGTGACGGGCTATAGTTGAGGCCCGATTGAGATGAGGGTTCCATATCTCAATCGGGCCCTAAAAGAAGCCCGTCACAGATGAGGATCATCTGTGACGGGCTCCAACTAGAGGCCCGATTGAGATAAGTTTAGTGTCCGTCACAGATGACACTCTTTTTTTAACGGGCTTTTATTAAGGCTCGATAGAGATTACTTGTATGCCCGTCACGGTTGATTGTTTTAGGGCCGTAGTGTAACTGTATCCCGGTGTTCACTATTTTGGTGGGAGGTTGTAGGGGGCGATTTTTTGTCCTTTTTCCAAGGAAAACATAAATTAAATTCCCAAAAGTGATCAAAATGGATCAATCAAGTGAGTAATATTAATCATTAATTGAGCAATTTCATCACGTCTTACTTTTGCAATACTGATCTTATAATATGTGCCTCTAATTTATTTTTTTATTTTGTAGCAACTGATCGAAGTTGGATGTATGCGAAAAATTTGAAACGTCATTCTACGGAGTACAGAAAGGGCGTAATAAATTTTATGAACGCCGCGGAAGAGGATCGGATAAGAAGAAACAGTGATTACATGTGTTGTCCATGTGCAGATTGCAAGAATGAAAATATGTTTGACAGCGGAGAGGACGTACACGGTTATCTGATACAACGAGGATTCATGGGGGCTATACATGTTGAGTGAAGCATGGAGAGCAAGAATCAGGAAGTAGAGCAGCAGCAGACAGAAATAGTGCGCATAATCAGGAAGATGAAGATGAGCATGACATGTTTATACCTTCTCCATTGGGCGGTAAAATGGTTGATGTGGATCACGATCTATTGCAAGACATGTTACGTGACGTTGAGGACCCAGCCCAGAATGAGAGAGATGGAATGAAGTTCAGCAGGTTGGTCAGTGATTCCGAGACGCCGCTGTACGCTGGATGCAAAGCAAAACATACTAAGTTGTTAGTTACATTGGACCTAATGAAGCTGAAGGCAAGTAGTGGATGGACAGACAAGAGTTTCACAGATCTTTTAGGAATTTTGAAGGCTATGTTTCCTGTTGAGAACACATTGCCCGAGACGACATACGAAGCAAAGCAGGTTCTGTGTCCACTTGGGTTAGAGATCCATAGAATTCACGCTTGTCCCAACGACTGCATATTGTACCACAAGCAATATGCGGACTTGGATGCTTGACCTGTCTGCAAGGCTTCTCGATACAAGCGAAAGAAAAGTGCCAACGAAGGAAATAAGTCAAAGAGGGGTGGTCAGACAAAGGTTGTGTGGTATCTACCTATCATTGAACGTTTCAAGGGAATCTTTGCCAACCCGAACGAAGCGAAGTTAGTACAATGGCACGGCACGGTGAGAAGGAATGACGGTATGCTTAGACACCCAGCGGATTCGATTGAATGGAGGAATATCGATCGAAAACACAAAGACTTTGCTGCCGACCCTAAAAACATGAGGATATATCTGTATACTGATGGCATGAATCCTTTCGGTGACATGAGTAGTACTCACAACACTTGGCCAGTTCTTATTGCGGATTATAACCTCCCGCCATGGTTATGCTTTAAACGGAAATATATTATGTTGTGCTTGTTAATCCACGGTCCGAGGCAACCCGGCAATGATATCGATGTATTCCTGGAGCCTGTTATAGACGATCTGGAGATTCTTTGGAAAGAAGGTATGGAAACTTGGGATGCATATGGTCAGGAGAACTTCAAGCTAAGAGTTCTATTGTTCTGCACCATTAATGACTACCCTACACTCGGTAATCTTTCCGGACAAACTATAAAAGGAAAGAAGGCATGCTCCGATTGCAAGAAACATACACCAAGCCGGTGGCTAAAGAAATCACGAAAGATGGTATACATGGGTCACCGGAGGTGGCTCCCGCTACGTCACGCATTTAGAAGAAAGAAGAAAATTTTTAACGGTAAGAGAGAACTTCAGCCTGCTCCCAAAGATTTGTCCGGAGATGAGGTCCACAAAATGGTTAAGGACATAAGCAATGAGTTTGGGAAGAAAAGAAAACGTAGCAAGACAAAGGAGAAGGGTATGTGGAAGAAAAAATCCATATTTTGGTGGCTACCTTACTGGAAAGATCTTGATGTTCGTCATTGCATTGATCTCATGCATGTAGAAAAGAATGTGTGTGAGAGTTTGGTTGGCTTGATGTTGAATATTCCCGGGAAGACAAAGGACGGGTTGAACGCGCGCCTTGATCTACAGGACATGAATATTCGCAGTGGACTCCAGCCCATACAAGATGCAGAGACAGGTAGAGTGTATCTCCCTCTAACCTGCCACACACTGTCGAAGGATGAGAAGATCGCAATGTTATCATGCTTGAAGGATATTAAAGTTCCATCAGGCTATTTAGCGAGGACAAGTAAGTATGTTAAATTGGACGATCTAAAACTTGTTGGAATGAAGTCTCACGATTGCCACGTGCTAATCACACAAATCTTGCCAGTTGCTATCAGAGGCATTCTACCACCGAAAGTGCGTCACACGATCCAACGTCTGTGTGCCTTCTTCATATGCAATTGGACAAAAGGTTATAGATCCAAAAGATCTAGATGGGTTGCAGACCGATATTGTGAATACCCTCTGTCACCTGGAGATGTTTTTCCCACAGTCTTTCTTTGATATAATGGTTCATCTCCCTGTTCATCTGGTGAAGCAAACAAAACTATGTGGCCCGGCTTTTCTAAGGAAAATGTGACCATTTGAAAGGTACATGGGAGTTCTGAAGTTGTATGTTTGTAACAGAGCTAAACCCGAGGGGAGCATCATTGAAGGTTACACGACCGAGGAGGCTATTGAGTTCTGTGTCAATTACATGTCCGATGCCGATCCTATCGGAGTTCCTGCGTCTCGTCACGAGGAAAGGTCGTCAGGTGTTGGCACAATCGGAAGGAAAAGAATTAGGCCCGATCAAGCGTCGTACGCGCAGGCTCATTACGCTGTGCTCTAACATATGGCAGAAGTTGGCCCATACGTTGAGGAGCACTTAGCGAAAATCCGAGATGAGAACTTGGGGCGATCTGATGCATGGATTAACATAGAACATAATTCTCGGTTCAACGAATGGTTCAAGAATCGTGTGACAATGTCCACGTATGTCCCAAATGAGACAGTACAGTTGTTGGGGATGGGACCGTCTTGGACCGTAGACACATGGCAAGGATACGATATAAATGGATACACATTTTACACCGTCAAACAAGATGACAAAAGCATAGTGCAAAACAGCGGCGTCCGTATAGATGCATTCCAGGATCAAGTTGGGTCAAACACATACTACGGCCGCATTGAGGAGACCTGGGAGCTAAACTACGTCAAGTTCAAGGTTCCTTTATTCCACTGCCGTTGGGTGAATCTACGCACTGGTGTCAAAGCCGGCAAGGAAGGTTTCACTTTAGTAGATCTATCTAAGGTGGGATACGCCGATGAACCATTTGTACTTGTGAAATAGGTTGAGCAGATATTCTACATAAAAGACCTTTCAAACAAGAAGATGCACATCGTGAGGGATGGAAAGCGCCGAATTGTAGGAGTTGACAACGTCGTCGATGAAGAAGAATACAACCATAATCTTCATGTAAGAACTCACATTGACCTTGACGATGATCCCCAAGAGCCTGTGGCATATGCTCGTTCAGATCATACGGAAGGCATAACCTTGTGACTGATGCATTTGTACTTATCTATTGTAATGCATTTGTACCTTGTGATATGTGTAGTCATTAATATGGCTAATTTTGTTTTATTACAAGTGACCAAAATAAAAGTTGTAGATCCTGATGAGAGGATCAACTTTGCTATTAATTAGATTTGTCATATTGTCAAAATCAATTTCAAGCTGTTGGGAAAAAAATTATATAGAAAAATGACCAAAATAAAACTAGTAGATCTTGAAAGGCTCTACAACTTTGTTGTTGACCATATTTCCATTTGAAATCATTTACTATTCGAAAATGTATTATAGCTAATAAAATGAATTATTACACAGCAGCTATATATTTTGCACTCACAACAAATGAATGATGGAAAATGAGTCATCGGTGATGGGCCTTAGTTTACAGCCGATAGAGATTAATCTATCTCAATCGGGATTTGCGGTAGGGCCCGTCACAGATGACTCATCGGTGACGGGCTCCATACTAATGCCCGATTGAGATGATATTCAGGCCCGTCACGGATGACTCATCTGTGACGGGCCCTAAGATAATGCCCGGTAGAGATAGATTAATCTCTATCGGGCTTGAACTAAGGCCCGTCACCGATGACTATTTTTCTATTTTTCCTGACAAATCTTTATATTTGTGAGTACAACCAATATAGCTGGCGTATAATAATTTATTTTATTAGTCATAATACATTTTCGGTTATTAAATGATTTCAAATGGAAATATGGTCAACAACAAAGTTGATCCTCTCATCAAGATCTACAACTTTTATTTTGTTCATTTGTCTATATAACTTTGTTTCTAACAGTTTGAAATTGATTTTGACAATATGACAAATCTAAACATCATTTGTAAATACTAAATGATTACAAATGGGAAAGCCATAAACAGCTAACTTGTACAACTTATCAAGATCTACAACTTTTATTTTGGTCACTTCTTCATCCGACAAAGTGATAGTACCAATGTTTATAAAATTGACATATCTGTGTTGATATTTATAAACCAGATGAGAGAAATGTGATTTTTGTGAATAGTATAACAATCACTTTGTCGGATGAAGAAGTGACCAAAATAAAAGTTGTAGATCCTGATGAGAGGATCAACTTTGTTTTTAACCATATTTCCATTTGAAATCATTTAGTATTTACAAATGCTGTTTAGATTTGTCATATTGTCAAAATCAATTTCAAGCTGTTGGAAACAAAATTATATAGACAAATGACCAAAATAAAAGTTGTAGATCCTGATGAGAGGATCAACTTTGTTTTTGACCATATTTCCATTTGAAATCATTTATTATTTACAAATGCTGTTTAGATTTATCATTTTGTCAAAATCAATTTCAAGCTGTTGGAAACAATGTTATATAGACAAATGACCAAAATAAAAGTTGTAGATCTTGATAGCCTCTACAATTTTGTTGTTGACCATATTTTGATTTGAAATCATTTACTATCCGAAAATGTATTATGACTAATGAAATGAATTATTATACAACAGTTATATATTTTGTACTCACAAATATAAAGACTTGTCTGGATAAATAGAAAAATAGTCATCGGTGACGGGCCTTAGTTAAAGCCCGATAGATATTAATCTATCTCTATCGGGCATTATCTTAGGGCCCATCACAGATGAGTCATCCGTGACGGACCTGAATGTCATCTCAATCGAGCATTAGTATGGAGCCCGTCACCGATGAGTCATCTGTGACGGGCCCTACCGCAAAGCCCGATTGAGATGACTCATCACTCTACTATAACTAGGGTTTCTCAGATCGGATCGAAAATTTTTCTAAGTCCCGCTACAGTTTCCCGCCTCCTTAGAACCCTAGTGCCGCCGTCATCCTTCCTCGCTGAGCCCGCCGCCGTTGCCACCGAGCCCGCCGCCACCGCCGTCGTCCTCCCTCGCCGAGCCTGCCGCCGTCGCCACCGACCGGCGCCGACCTGCCCGACCGGCGTCTCCACCGACCGGCGCCGCCCTCCACCAATCCCGGCGCCACCGCCGCGAACTCCTCCTTAGCCGAGCCCGCCGTCGCCACCACCGAGATCGCTGCCTTGACCGAGCCCAGCGCCGCCTCCACCGACCGGCGACGCCCTCCACCGAGCCCGGCGCCGTCGCCACCGAGCCCCACCGGCCATCCTCAGGTGAGTCCTCCATCGCGCCGCTCTCTGCTAACTGTGAATGACATGTCATTGAAATGTGGATGTGGATGATATGTGATTGAATGTGAGTGAGACATGTCGATGTTGGGATGAAATGTAGTGCATTTATGAATTTTGTGATAGATGATTGTAGTGATTGATGAAATGTGGTTCATTTAACTTTATTTATATGCAATGCGGTTCATGTTGGGATGAAATGTGGTTTTTTTATGTTGGGATGAAATGTGGTTTATTTATGTTGGGATGAATTGTGGTGCATTAATGAAATTATTGTGAAATGTGGTTAATTTTATTACTGTGGGATGTGCAATTTCGTTTATTTATACGTGGTGCATTAATGAATTTAGTAAATAGATGAAATGTGGTTCGTTTTATTACTGTGAGATGCGCAATTTAGTTTATTTATATGTTTCATTTATTTTTATAAGTGACATTCAATTCATTGTAATAGATTGTAGCACTCAATTGTGTATTTTTGTTATTTTGAAAAAAAGTAGACAATGTCTCAGCAAGGCGAACCAATGTCGATGACAACTAGTAGGTCCTCAAGGGCACGCACTCCTAGGACATGGAACAAAATCCCTAAGGAACAGTTACGCATAACAGCGGTGGACGCCGTAGGATTGCCGACATCTCTAAGGAAAATATTAAGCCGATTTACGTCTATCTGCGGGGTCATAGGGAGGCAGAAATTCAGTATTCTGCAAGATGACATCAAGCTCGTGCCGGCCGCAGATAAGGACATTGCTTGGCTAACGTTCAAGGAGAGCTTCGATTATCCTGCGGAGCATGAGCACCGTGTCAGGCGGGCTGCTTTCAAGGTTATGGGCAATTGTTGGAAGAACTTCAAGACTAAGCTAGTCGGCGAGTTCGTCTACAACCCGGCGAATCCAGATCCAAGAGAGAAATTTCCTTGGATCACGGAACAGGTCTGGGAGGAATTCCATGTGAAGAAGTCGACCCCCGAGTCCAGAGCTAGAAGCGAGGCATATCGCTTGCTCCAGACCAGGAACCAGCATCCGCACCGGCTTGGCACCGCCGGATATGCCGGTAAGGAAGAGGAATGGCAGCGTGAGGAAGAAGAAGCGGAGGAATCGAACACGCCGCTCGTGTTTGGCGATATCCCACACCCTCGGGCTAGGAACTGGGCCAAGGCCAGGTACCAAAGGAATGATGATGGCACAATCTTCATGCCAAATGCAGAAGATCAACGAGTGTACGAAGCTATAGTAAGTGTCTAGTCAAACTAGATGTTCGCATTGCTTCCCATCGTGCAGTTTATTTAACCCCACTAAATTGTAATGCAGAAGGAGTTGGTTGCCGAGCAACAAGCCTCGCAAGAGGCCTGCTCTCAAAGACGCGAGGACGACCTCCTCACGAAAGCGTTGGGCAACAAGGAACACCGTGGATGGACACAGGGCGTTGGGTCTTCTGTTCCCTGGAAGTATGGATTTCCAGACTACGCGTGGCAGTACAAGAAGCGGACTTCCAACAAGGTGGAGAAAGATGCACGCCTTGAAGCCAAGATCTGGGCATCGATAAGAGCTAAGCTGACATCTGAATTCGACGAAAAGCTCGAGTCGATGAGGGCCAAGATTAGGCAAGAGATCCGAGAAGAGCAACAGAACCCCCAGGTCGCTGCTGCTGCTGCGCACGAAGAGTTAGGAAGTCCCACCCAAAAACGTAGCAGTTGCGCATCAACTGAGTTGGCGGAAAATCCAACATCGGTCGACAGCGCCGTCGACCACATAACGGTAAAAGTGAACTTACTCAATACATGAAAGACTTAACGAATCCATATGATATATAATATTCTAAAAAAATTGAGTAATCTATCGCAGGAACCAACGAGCTGCACCCTCACAGTTAGGGTGATGCCGACCTTCACGGTTCCAACAGCCGAGGAACTTGCGTACAAGCCAACCCCAGAGACAAAAGTGCATGGAGCGCAACTCAGGGCCGACTGTGCAAAAGTTCAAGTCGACTCGGTGAAGCCCGAATACGAGCTGTTTCCTCTGAAGTATCCACCGAACGACGAGGTCCTCTCACTAGGAAATGCCTGTGGTATCTTCATCCAATGGCCCAAGGACCTTATTGAGATCAAGGTTACAACGAGGCCAACCACTGAACTAGACGGTCGTCCACCAAAGAGACCCGCCTCTGCTCCTTTAGCCCCTCCTGCTCAAGATCGTCATGCACAATCTTACGATGTGCAGTTGCAGTACGACACGGATTTTGGGGAGGACCGAACGAAGGCCGACAGTGTGGACCCCCGTTTTTATAACAGGAATCAATCGTGTAAACAGTACCATTTCCCTGGATCAAGTAGTCTGGTACACACGAATTCATAGCTGAAATAACCAGTGCGCATACACGAGTGTCTAGTACGAATTATTACATCAATAGCCCGCAGGCATAGTCTTAAGTCATCGGACCGAGAGGTCCGGAATACATCCAAAAATAGAAATAGATAAGGCAGCGGAGTTAAGGCAGCGGCACGCCATTGCCACAGGCAACGACCGTAACTAAGACCTATTGAGCGCCGTCGTCTTCATCACCCTCCTGGTAATAGGCGTAGGGATCCTCCGAAGCTTCATCTCCGGCCTCTGATTAAGTTTATATTTGCAAGGGTGAGTACCAACCGTACTCAACAAGTCACCACAGCAACAATGCACATGATAAAGGGGTATTCAAGGAATGGCTATGGTTCTTTTGCACAAAGCAAGTTTTGTAATTCTTTTCACAAGCCTAAGACCTAGCATAGACTGATCAAATTTTAATACCAGTGTTCATATTAAACAATGACGGTTCTGTCCACCATCCATTGTGATCCCAAGGATAGCTTCCCACCATCGAGTCGTCATGGTTTTCTGAGGACGTCCACCTTCCCTCTTCTCAGGTAGTGGCTCCATCAGCATAGAAATCATCATGCACATCCCATCCCACACAAGTTAAGAATTTAGAGTCTAGCCAAGTGTAATACACGTCCCGATGCTCAATAACCGCGAGCACGGCTATTCGAATAGATTGGGTTTACTCACACTGCAGTGGATGTACACTTTACCCGCACTCCGCGACTGCCCAACACATGAGCCTTGTCCCAACACATGAGACATGTCACGGCAAAGCTTTTCGATAACCTCGCATTGGCAGTACCCGCTCCATGAACCTTACATCCTCATGCACTCTAGGCGTACACAGTTTCTAGCAGTGAGAGGAGTTCTGGCGCACCCGGGAAGGAAAGACTCACACAGGCATTAAGTTATAGTTATATTTAAATTCTCACATGGCAGTCCTACCGATGGCGACACCACTGTAGACACCCGCCTCGCGGTTCTACCAATGGCTGCCCCACCGTAGAGCCCCTGCCTCACATCTCAAGAAACCACTATGCATGGATACTGCCTCTGCTCAGCTATCTATTCTGCTAGGTCTATACCCATACGAGAAGTGCGGTTGTACGGGGGTCGTTTCATGCTTAACTTCATGGCTCGGTCCTTAATTGACCGGGGACGGTAGTTGCCTTTACCCGGATACCACCCAAATCCTCCGTCCGCCCCAGTCGAAAACAGTTGTTTAATTTTATTTCTCTTTTCATAAATCATGTCATCAACCTCATGGCAATGTGGCGCTCATGTCTCCACATGCCGCATCTCAATTACCTTCCCAAAGGTAATTGCCCAAGCATAGAGCATTTTGATAATTATGAGTATGCATGATTCTAGAATAGCGTTACTAAGCAATTGTCATAGTTGACTAGGGACTCATACGTAAACATGGTTACGAAGGAATATGGGGTAAACAATAATCAAGGCATGGCATAATCACAAGTAGGATGTTTATCATTGCATGCAATTTTATTTGTAAACAAAACAATTTCGCAAGTGGGATCAACATGTTCGAAGAATAGTGATGACTTGCCTTGCTCAAAGTCCTGCGGTTCTTGACCTTCGCTTGGATCAGCAGCTTCCTCGGGCTCTATAGTTACGTGCGAAATTGGATTTGAATTCGGTTAGAATTCAAATAAAAATCCAAGTAAATCCAAATGAGAAATCGGGTGCGAAAGTCGGTATTAATTTTACTATTCGCGAACTATGGCAAACCTATTTTTGGTGTGAATTATTTATGAGTATAATTATCTTATTGTCCTAAGTTTTTAATTTAATATTCTCGAGTATTATATCCATGTAATAGGTTAACAATTTTTATCGCGAGCTAAATATCGGACGAAATCCTAAAAACTATTATACGATTTAATTTAGTCTATGACCACCCGATTAAGTATAATATGCGTCTAAAATTCCTAGTGAGTAAATCCGAACTTCTACCGTGAATCAACTACTATAGGGATTACCCGAACTAATCTATAATATTCTATAAGAATTCGTTCATTTGTTTTAATTATTGATTATATTTAAATCACTACAGTGAATTGATTATTTATAGAGATTATTAAAAATTAATCTACAATAATCTATAAAATTTACCTAATTGTTTAATTTCTAAATGCCTTATGGTTATAGCATTATTTTTACGAATACTAGATTTTAGTTAACCACAATTAAATTCTAATATTATATTTTTTTTGTTTAATATTTTAAATCTCCCCCTAATTTTTTCCGATTTATTTTTCCCCTAATTTTTCCCATTTTTTTCTTTCCTTTTCTCCCTCTCTCTTTTTCTTTTCTTTTTCTTTTCTTCCTTTTCTTTCCTTTTCTCCCTCTCTCTCTTTTTCTTTTCCTTTTTTTTTCTTTTCTTCCTTTCTCTTTTCCTCTCTCCTTCCTCCCGGCCTCTCTTCTTCTCCCTTCTCTCTCGGCCGGCTCTCTCTCTCTCTCTCTCTCTCACCCGAGCGGCGGCGGCGGTGGATGCGAGGGGAGGAGGGGTGGCTCACCGGCGACGGCAGCGGCGACGGCGGCGGCGGCGGCGGCGGCGCACGGCGACGCGGGAGCGGCGGCACAGCGGCACGGGAACGGCGGCGCGACGGCACGGGAGGGGGGGGCGGCGGCGCGGTGGCACGAGAGCGGCGGTGCGGTGGAGGGGATGGAGGGGATGAGGATGGAGGCAAGGACGGAGCGAGGGGGGAATTTATAGGAGGTGGGGGGAGAAGAAGAGGGGAAGGGGCGGCGGTTATGGCGTCGGCGGGGTGGCGCGGCGCGGGGCTCGAGGGCGCGGCAGCGGCGCGGCAGTAGCGGCGGCACGGGGCTCGGGGGCGCGGCGCGGTCGCGGCGATGGAGCGGCGATGCGACGCGCGATGGCGATGGCAGCGGCGACGCGACGGCCGAACGGCGACGGCGCGCGGCGATGGAACGGGCGGCGCGGCGCGGTAGCGGCGATGCGACGCGCACGGCGACGGAGCGGCGATGCGACGACGACGCGGCGCGGCAGGGCGTGGGGCGCGAGGCGGCGACGTGACGGGCGAGCGGCGCGTGGGTGCGGGGCGCGAGGCGGCGACGCGACGGGCGAGCGGCGCGCGGGCGCGGGGCGCGAGGCGGCGAGGGCGACGGCCGAGTGGCGACGGGACGGCGGCGCGGCGGCGAGCGGCACGGCGGGGATGGCGACGGTGCGCGGCGGCTCGGGGCTCGGGGCGGCGTCGGCGCGGCAGCGGTAGGGTTAGGGTTAGGGCTAGGAACCGCGTCGAACACTTGGCGGCAAATAAACAGTGCCGTTTCCTGATTTTTCCTTTTTTTATTTATTTTTATATATTTTTTTATTATTTATTTTTATTTTTATTTTTATTTATTTATTATATAAATTTGATTCTAAAATTCCTAATATTTGCATATATAATTCTTACCCAATATTCGTGTTATTCCCACTAATAAATTCATCCTAAATTGATATTGCTCACATTTTTATATAATTTATTTAAATCTTAATTTAGTGTTAATTCCATTCCATCGTATTTAAATTTAATTGATACGAGTAGGTTTGCGATAATATCGGTCTAAATTGATTGATTTAGTTATTTTATTCGAAATCTCCAAACTCCGAAATCGAAATTCAATGGAACGGCAATAAAATCGACATGATGCAATTTATTTTAAAAAGTTTTTTTGAAAATCCGAATTTTTAGAGTTTTGATTTGTAGGTCGAATTTTCAGGGTGTTACAGACAGCAAGGCGATTCATGAACCCCCACCGATGAAGAAGAGTAGGAAGGCACACTCTTCCCCTCAGAGAATTACTCTGGATAAACCCGAAGCAAAGGGGAGAGGAAGGGGAGGAAAGGTGCAGGCTTCACTTCTAGCTCTAAGGAAGCTAGATCTGGGCAAGGGCCAGAAAGAGACTAAGGCAAAGAGGTCAAGAAGAAATACGTCGCTCCACAGGAGTTCCAACTAGGCATGCCATTGGTTGGAGATGACGTGCTTGCCGCAATGGGCACCGCTTGCAAGGACCTTCACTTATACTACATGGAGAAATCTAATGCCAGGAAGCCGAATAAAGCTACCGATATCCTTGGAGAGCACGATGGAAAGCCATTCCTTGGTCCAACAAATTATATCGTGGTCGACTTCAAGGATCTTTTCGACCTCTACAGGCTCCGAGCGGTGGACACAAGCCTCCTTAAGTGCTACTCCTTGTAAGTATTGTCGCCCAACTCAATCTGGTAATAACAATCGGTTTAACTTGCTTACAAGATCGTTTATCCTGTGTGTAGGTTAAGTTGGCAATGGTGTCAGAAGCATGCACTGGAAGTTGCCTTCCTTGATCCACAAGTGGTCACTGTCACAAATCTCCAGAATGACCGTCAAGGAATGGTCAACTACATCTACGACACCTTGTGGTCCCGCTGAGACAAGGAGTACATTATGTGCGCCTATAATCAATAGTAAGTGTGTTATCTAAATATATACAACAGCATGACACATTCCTTGAGTAATTAACTTTCACTATATTAATGCCGCAGTGCCCATTGGATCCTTCTGGTCATAACACCTAAGTGGAGTACATGTCACTACCTGAACTCCAGAATTGATAAGAACGTATATGATTGGACCCCAATTCAACTAGCGATAGATGAAGCGTGGGCCCAATACATGCAAAGAGGAGGCCTCAGGAAGACAGGACATGACACCCTCATCCACAAAAAAGACTTCCCGGTGAAGCAACAAATAGGTGACCAGTGCGGATTTCATGTGTGCCACAACATGCGCCTTCTGTATAGAGAAAAGGTGAAGACCTTGGCTGAGTTTGAGGTCGGTGGTCTCAATTGTGATAGAGTAACTACATTTTAGTACTTATATATGATCGATCAACTAATCTGGAATTATGACAATGTAGGGCACAATAACCAAGTCTCTGCCTACTAGCTTTGAGGAGGTTCGCGAGGAGATAGCCAGCTTCATCCTTCGCGAAATAATTAACCCCAAAGGAATGTTTAGGCTTAAACTAAAATGATGAACAATGTTGAACTTCTATGTTTAGGCAATGATGAACACTTATTATGCAATTATGATGATGTAACTGTGATGCTTATATTTATGTATATATTTCATATGTTTATGTTAAGACTTGCTAAATAAATATTTGATCCAATTAACTCGGTTTTGCAGGTGAAATATGATAAATATTTGAATGGATGTGAAATATGTGAATGGATGTGAAATATGTGATGGCTGTGAATGTGTGGTTGTGTGAAATATGTTGATGTTTGTGTATGTGAATGCATATGTATATGAATGGGTGATGCTGGGGAGCTGGGGATATTGGATATCTGTGTTTGTTTCTGTCATTTTTGCAGCGGGCATGGCTAGCAAAGAAGGCCTGAGGCTAGCCAAAAAACAAAATTTATTTTTTTTTTGGATTATAGTCATCTGTGACGGGCCATAACTAAATGCCCGATTGAGATGAGGTTATCTGTGACGGGCTCTAGTTTAGGCCCGATTGAGGTCAGTAGTCATCTGTGATGGGCTCTAGTTTAGGCCCGATTGAGGTCAGTAGTCATCTGTGACGGGCTCTATTTTAGGCCCGATTGAGGTCATCAGTCATCTGTGACGGGCTATAGTTTAGGCCCGATTGAGATGAGTATCATCTGTGACGGGCTCTAGTTTAGGCCCGATAAAGGTTAGTAGTCATCTGTGACGGGCGCTAGTTGTGGCCCGATAGAGATAGGTCATCTGTAACGGGCTATAGTTTGACTGGTCGTCTGGGTCAAAGCTATCGGTGACGGGCTTTACTTAGGGCCCGATTGAGATAGATTCATTCGTGACGGCCGTTTGCCCGATTGAGATAACTCTTCACATCAGTGACTTCTAGCGTGTGACGGACGCTGTGCCCGATTGAGATAGGATTTACCGCCCGATTGAGATGAGGGTATCCATTCTAGTGTTGCTCTCAAGTCTGATAGTGAAATGCAATTTGGGGAGTTGTTACACAATTTGACTCTCGCAACGCCTATCGATGAATCGATCATATAACACTTACTTAAATTAGCTTCACTACCAATATTGCCATTTATATATCAACGGTGCCAAATAAATGTAACAACTTTAATCGGTTGAACAGAAAAATTAATTAAGCTTTTTAATTTTCTGTGATTCACTCGCTACTACAGATTATAGTTATCTATGATGGGCTAGCAGCGATGGGTTGATCAACACTACTCGTCACAACTCAAGTAGTATAGACTAGAATTCTTTTACACCGATGAGCAATCTATGTAACTCAAGATTGCTGAATTCTTTTACTTAGGATTGAGCTCACGTCAAAGGGCATATAGCCTAGAAGTTACATACCAAGCAGTATATCTAGTTCTTGGGTTTGACTCCGCAAGCACTAATACAAAAATGCAAAAAAGAAGCATTGTAGGTAACAGAAATACTAGAACTGGCACCTACAGTGCTTTTTCCATCGGAGCACAGACCTATGGGGCGTTATTTTCATGAACCGGCACCTATGTAACCTCAAAGGTAGGTGTTGGTCGCTATTGAAAAAGGGCACTTATGTGGCCTGTCCCATCGCACTTATAGGTGTATTTTTATGAAAAAAACCATTACAAATAATATATATACTGGTTTTTCAATATTGGCACCTATTATATATTATAGTAGTTGGTTTTTTAAATAATCCGACACTGACAACCGAGCGGAACCAAACCACTGGCTCTACCTCTCTCTCTCCCTAATCCTCTCCGCCACACACATTCTCCCCTCTCTCTCTCCCCTCTGGCATGGCTGGTTGGCGAGCAGCGGCGCTCGTCAGGCAACCACCCCGCGGCAACGGTGATGGTGACGCATGGCGAGCGGCGGGCAGTGACGACTCTCCTTGCACGGTGTCCCCTCTTCTCAGACTCCCCCCTCACTTCCTTCCCTCTTCCTCTTCCCTGGCCTCCCACTGGCAGCCGCGCGGCAGTATCCTTCCTTCCATCCATCACCATGGGGCGGCCGTAAGCTCAAGGCGGCTAAATCCGAGGTAGGGTGTCGAAGTGGTGGGGAACGTCGGGCGGGAGGACCGCCATGTTTTGTGATTTTGTTGTGATTTATTATGCCAGTTGCTGCTGGCGATGTTCTTGGATTTGGGCTCTATGTCCTTGATGTCAATCGATCTGTACGATGAGCCGATGCTTCTAATGGTCCTTTTTTTTGTTGTCGTACTCTTCGAAGGTGTCAATTATGGAACTGGCACTAATGAGCATGTGTCATCTGTGTCGATTTTGAATCCGACACCAATAGCCAGTTCCCAGTCAGCAGCCTAATGATGTTCGGTAGTAGTGATGGGAGAGAATTTTATGCCTAGTGAAAAAAATGTCACTCGTTGCCCCCTTGTCAAAACACGTGTTAAGAATCAACCTAAGGAGGACGGGCCCTTGTGTATGGGGCAGGGGCTTCATAGCACAGGTTAAGGACCAATCCATTGGGTGTGAGTCAGCAAGTGGAGGGCTTGGGTTTGTGGCTTTTCTCGTCCGATTTGGTTGAGATTTCTCATTCTTTGTGAAAAACCGTGGGGGTAGTCATTCCTCCACTGATCTAATTTTTTTTAGATTGGGCTCATATGCACCTCGTGTCTCACCACTATACTAAATATGCATAAATGTGCCTGATGTTCTTTGTTTCGATTTCCTTCCCTCCAAATTGTATGGTTTGGATGTCTAAAAAATTCACAATCCAGTCATGTTGTACAAAAGCATTTTAGATAAAGCGGAGTAATTAATGATATTCCAGTGCAACTAATGGATTTGTATATTGCCGGTGCTCAAACATCTTGTGCACTTGAATGATGGACTAGTACACAATATACATATACTAGTGCACATCTTACTGCTTACCACAGAAAATGCAATAGCTTGCCAGGTCCAATCAAGAATACATGGGCCTGCCATAATGGTATGGAAGCAGATGAAAACAGAACGGGTCATAAACCCTAGAAAAGGGCTATCCGATTGTTTCATCTCTGGAACCTACAGCCATACTTGAGCACCAGTGGGTTGTGTAACTAACCATGTTCCTGAGTCGCACTTCCTTGGCATAATTTGATTCCTCATGTCTCTCCATCCTAAAATTGTAGCTATGGAGACCTCATGTCTCTCCATCCTAAAACTGCATGTAGCTATGGAGAAAAGGCTCTGCATGTGCTGGTGAAGAAGACGACATATTGCTGGGTGCGTCAAACTAGACTGAAAACCTGCTAAGTATATATGCATGTTTATGTACCGGCTTCTTCGAGTACGTTGATGCAACCAGGAAAACAATGTATGCCTATCTCTCTCATGCTACCGAATTGTCATCTTTAATTGAATTTCATGGTGACTACTGGACATATATAAGAGAGAAGCAATATATTACATCCACTACTAACCTAACCATGGGCTGAGCAAGCCGACATTCCAACCGTCACGGTTCGAAAACAAACAAGATAAGCCTAATTGGCCCGTTTTTCTTAGGCCTCTTGAGACTGAATTTTTGTTTATATGGCCTCACCAATCACAATTTCTTGTACACTCCCAATGCATGACCTACAGATGAATTAAGAGAAAATAAAACAAGACAGGCCTATCATGGGCTGTTCACCGAAAACCTCTCCAGCTCGAAATTTTCCATGGACAGCCTTGCCACCGGCTTTTACTGCTGCATCTCATCAGTGGTGGATTCGGACAGCGGTGGATCGTCTCTTGTGCATAGCCTTTTGGTTAGTCGAGCCGCCGGCAGCACCGACATGTCAAGAAAGAGTATCTTAACCTCGCTGGGCTCACCATCTTAAGTCACCACACCATGCAAGCATTTCACGGTGGAATTATCTCTAGATCAAGTTTGAAGCCCCAGGAATATCCCCTAACTAGCCAAGAGATGATGCGAGCGACAGTTCTGACCGATTTCCCCATGCCTCTTATCCCTACGCAGCTATGCTACTTGGGCTACCAACAATGAATGAGCTAGCCCCAATAGCGCGCTCTGAAACCATCTTCACTCTTCCTCTCTCGATGCGTTCTCAGTTGGATCTCTTAGTATATATTACACGCCCGTCCCTACATCCTGAGTATGGGCATGTGCTACATTTCAAGGAGTGGCTTCCTTGGTTCATGTATTTAATTAGTGAGAGCCATAATTAAATTATCTCCGTGTAACGGATTGAGATCAGGTGCACTATGAACTACTAGGAGTGCAAGATAAGATCAGAAGAGGGAGAACCATCTCCAGCCAGCATTATAGATCATAGGGAAGGACAGAGTAGACAATAGTATTTTCTAGGCTCCTCTTGTTAAAAAATGAAGTTAAGAAAATTTAAGGTTATCTCACTGACTAAGTGGATCAATCTAATATTCCTGTAGATTATCTTCCACACAAGAAGCACTCAACTAGTTATTTTCCCTTCGTGAACTTGTATCCCTTCGCGAACAATCGTTACACACCCTTTCTCTCACTATCCATATGAAAGTATATGTATAGAAATTTCACTTTTGGTTATTTCCTTGTAACCAGGTGTGAAGTTGTAAGGTTTTGAGTTGCTACGAGTGACAGCGTTCCAAATCAAAGGGTAAAATATAACATTTTGATTCTAATGATCCTGAATCTGTACTTTGCAGAGCAGTGCGATATGATGTGGATTGCTGTTAGTTTATGATGGCGTACGTGCAATATATGTGCAACTGTAACCAACGCTAATTAAGTATCTACTGGTCTTGCATGTCAGGAATTCACATTCAGACCTGTAAAATGTGATCAGTCAGATATAGAATCGATTTGTTTGTCACAAAAAGAAGAAGATAGAATCGATTTTGCGGTTCCTATTCACCAAATGTTATGAGGAGCCCGTTCTAGAGAAGCCAATGTTTCTATGACAGATTCATGTATCTAAAACTACCATAGTTGCAGATATGTGCATTAATAATTTTTAACTGGCACCATAAAGCGTACTGGCCATCACCTGTGTTGTCCTAGCTTTCTACGAAGATCAGTATACAGTTGTTTATTTGAAAATAATATCTATTACACTATATTTGTCACTTTAATTACCTGACCTATAAGAAAAAACACAATTGTCGTATTACCATCTAAGAGCAGGTACAATAGCAAATTATAAGCAAGCTATACAAATATTTCGATGAGATAAAAGAGGAGAGAGAATAGTAGCGGGGTATAGATTTATAGCCAGCTGCAGCATGGACCGTATACAAAACGCAATGTGTGTATGACAGGTGGAACCTATCAATAGTAAGTATATGTTTATAGCCAAGTATAAACATAAATGATTTAGAGCCAGTACTTTGCTATACTATTAAACTTGCTCTAAGTCAGAACCAGATATTTCACGTGATTAATGCTGAGTGGCAAACTGTCATGCTATTGGCTTTGGCTGTACGGTTTGGATTTTAGGTATTATTACTTCCAGGAGCAAATTGAGAAGTCAGTCCTCAACAAGGACATCAGTTACATGTGAAGTATGTCCATCGGAAGTGCTATACTTAACAACTAGAACACACACAATAGAGCAGAGATACAAGTTGAGCCTAATTAACCTGCTCACTTATGACGCGTGCAAGCCCCTTGCAGAGTGCTACCCTTGCAAAGCTAATTCCTAATGACTCCCATACCTACAGAGATCTTGCCGTTACTATCGACGAACATATAGCATTACATTGTTGGGTTGTTTCGATGAGCAACATATCTGTTTGTTTGGTCAGATCACTCGTAGATACAGGGAGATGGAATATATAGGTACACACCGCAGTTACATGGAACACAAATCACCAAATGAATACACGGCTGATCATCAACCGCTGATGATCATCCTCTTTAAATTTATAAAACTTGGGTTATATTGGTTAGTAATGCTCTCATGTTATATATGTTTCTTTTCCCTTGAACCAAATGCCTTTTCCAATGGGGAGGTGACCGTTTTCAATTGGCTATAGGGTTGAAATTGGTACCGACTACTTGCACCCTCTTTTCCTCCAGTTGCCACTACTACACAAATGATTTTCCTATACAAGTAACTTATTGCAGACGGATCAAAAGTATCCGCGTCTAGAAAAATTGACCCCCTATTTTCACATACGACTTCTTAAGAGATCTTCATGTGAAAATCTATTTTTGCAGACGGCCCTATTAGGGAGCCGTATGCAAAAATAGAGCTTTTTTTTTTCTAGACGGGCTTCTTAAGCGGCTGCATGGAAAAATATATTTTTGCAAACGGCCCTCTTAAAGGTCAGCCCAGAAGTTTGAGTTACCTCCTCATTTTCCCTCTTTAGCACTTCAAGTTTTTTTCAAGTCATGGCCCTCTATCTCTCCTTACCGCCCCTTATCTCCTCTATTCCTCAAAGTCCCCCTCCCCCCTCTCTCTCTCTCAAACTCTCTCCTCTCTCTCTACCTGGGCGGCAGCGGCTAGCGGGCGCCACGCGCCTCGAGGCGGTGAGGGGCGAAGGCAGCAGCGGTGGCCCACCTGCGCCTAGATCCACACGGATCCGGCGGGGGTGACAGGAGGAGCACGGCGGTGGCGGCGGGTACGCGGTGGCAGGCGGGCGACAGCGGATCCATCGTGGGGCAGTGGGAGTCGAAGGCGGCGAGGTGCATGCGATATTGTCCGGCTGGAAGAACAAGGCGGCTGTAGCGGCGGCCGTCCCCTGCTCGGCCGCGGCGGCAAGAGGAGCCCAGTGGTGGTGGAAGGAGCATGGCGATGGTGGCAGAAGGAGCACGATGGAGGCAGCGGTGGGAGGAACCCGATGGCGGTGGGGGCAACGAACATCCCTCACCCTATCCGTGCAGATCCGGCAACGATGGCCGTCCCCCGCACGGCCATGGTGGTGGGAGGAGCACGGTGGCGATTTTGAATCCGGCACCAAAAGCCAGTTCCTAGCCAGCACCCTAATGATGTTCTGTAGTAGTGATGGGAGAGAATTTATGGCTAGTTAAAAAATATCACTCATTGCCCTCTTGTCAAAAAACGTGTTAAGAATCAACCTACGGAGGACGGGTCCTTGTGTATGGGGCAGGGGCTTCACAGCTCGGGTTAATGACCGATCCATAGTGTGCGAAGCCGCATGTGGATGGCCTAGGTTCATGGCTTTTCTCGTCCAATTTGGTTGAGATTTATCATTCTTCATGAAAAAACCGTGGGGTGGTCATTCCCCCACCGATCGAGTTTTTTTTTATATATTGAGCTCACAAGCACCTCGTGTATTACCACAATACTAAATATGCACAAATGTACTGAAGTTCTTTGTTTCGATTTCCTTCCCTCCAATTGTACGGTTTGGATGTGTAAAAAATTCACAATCCAGTCATGTTGTAAAAAGACATTTTATGTTCGTAATAATTGTATTACCGCAACTTATTATTAGTCCCTAAATGTAAATATAGTGGTGGGTTGGTCAACAAAATCAAAATCAAAGATCAACGATGCGTCAGATTATGTGACTGTAGGAGATGGCGTAGCCACTGGTCTGCGACTGCGCCGCCAGCGAGACGAACAGCAAGCGGAGGTCGTCCATCTTCTGTCTCGAGAATGCCCTGCGCGAGAGCGAGTCAGATCGCAAAAGTGGCTGCTGCGAGGGGAATCGGGGGGGGGGGGGGGTGCCTGGATGTCATGGCAAAGCGAGGGGAGGTGGGGAGGAGGCGGAAGCCTGTGCGTTCCATGCGCCCAGCCTCCTCCACCACCACCGCCGTATCTGGCCGCCCCGTGCGCCGGTGGCCTTCCCATGCTACTGACCTGCGCCCAACAACCGCCGAGGTCAGCCGCCTCCCCTCCAGCTAGATCTGGTGGAGGGGAGGGTGCGGTCGCCACCCTACTGCCGCCGCCTGGCCACCGCCGCCACCACTCTACTGGGCCACTGCCCGGCAGCCGCCGAGGTCTGCTGCGGGCCACCACTCTGCCGGGTCGCTGCCCTGCCGCCCCGGGGCCAGACGCTCGCTGTCTCCCCTCACATCGGATGTGGCGGAGCGGAGGGCGTGGCCGTCACTGCCGCCCCTGCCGGCCAGCCGCCGGCAGCGGGAGAGAAGGGAGGGAGACAGAGAGAAGAGATCGAGACAGACATGAAGAGACGAGAGAGAGAGACGACACGAGAGAGACGGGAGGAGACATCGAACCTTATCTCCTCTCGTGGTGGGGCTCACCGGCTCGGCTCATCCAATTGCTGGCTTAGCTCGATTTTTGTGGGTGTCGGTTTTTTAAAAAACTAGCACCTATAGAATAGGTGTCAGTTCTTATTTAGAACCGGCTCCTATATTTGCTTAAAGGTGCAAGTTTTTTACAATTTCAATCGACATAAATGAGAAAAGGCCTATGGGTGTCGGTTTTAGCACTTCGCGCACCTATAGCGCGGACTTCTATTTGATGTTTTGTAGTAGTGTCTTATGTTGTCTACCTTTCTTACACATTATTTTTACTTATTGTTGTCATACTAAACTCCCACTTCAACATGCAGGGTTTCATCTAGTTAAGGATATTCCAATGCAACTAATGTATTCTTATATTGCCGGACCTCAAACATTTTGTGCACCAGAGTGATGGACTAGTAGATAATACACATATACTAGTGCACGGCTTACCACAGAAAATACAATAGCTTCCCAGCTCCGATCACCTATACATGCACTGCATTTGCTGGCGAAGAAGACAACATATTGCTGGGTGAAACTATACTGAAAACCTGCTAAGTATATATGCATGTTTATGTACCGTCTTCTGTGCGAGTTGATGCAACCAGGAAAAAAATGAAAGCCTATCTCTCTCATTCCACCGAATTGTCGTCTTAAATTGAATGAGAGAAAAGCAATATACAACATCCATTTCTAACCTAACCGTGGGCTGAGCAAGCCAACATTCCAACCATCACGGTTCGAAAACAAACAAGATAAGCCTAATTACCCCTTTTTCTTAGGCCTCTTGAGACTGAATCTTTGTTTAGATGGCTTCACCATCGGCATTTCTTGTACACTCCCAATGCATGGCCTATAAACTAAATAAGGACAAAAGATTTCGATGACAGTGAATTGATCATCTCCTGTGCATAGCCTTTTGGTTACTTGGGCCGCTGCCAACAACGACACGCCAAGCAGGAGCGTCTTAAGGCTTACCATCATAAGTCGCCACACAATTGCTATTGTCTCACAGTGGAACTACCTCTGGATCATGTCTTAGCCCCAGACAAATGACCTAACCAGCCAAGAGACGGTTCGTGAGCTGTTGTTCCAACTGATTTCCACATGCCTCCTTTCCCTATGCTACTTGGGCTACCAACAATGGACGAGCCAGCCCCAATATAGCTCTGAAGCCATCTTTCACTCTTCCTCTCTGGATGCGTTCTCAGTTGGATCTCTCGGTATATATGCATCCTCGGTGTATCGCGTCTACCACACAGGCATGTGCTACATTTCAAGGAGAGGCCTCCTTGGTACTTGTATTTAGTTTGAGCCATAGGTAGATTATCTCTATGTAACGTATTGAGATTAGGTGCACTGTGTACTAGGAGTGAAAGATAAGAACTATATACGATCCTGGCCATCTAATTTCATCTCCAGCCAACATTATAGATCATAGTGAAGGACAGAGCAGAACATGCATGCTTATAGAGAAAATTCCATGTATATCCCTAAAAATTCACCTAAACCCTTTCACGCCCTTAAATTTTGCTTATTCCTTTACATACCCATGAATTTTACTTTGGATCTGTTCCATACCCTTTCCGCTAGTGACCGCCAGTTGACTGCTAAATTCTTATGGAAAAGCCCATTTTGCCTTTTGCTAGGAAGCATATAAATTAATAGTGTATATCATATCATTTGCTGCTAGATAGGACTACTATATTTATGAGTTATTAGTTATGCACCATATTATTGACGATAAATACACTTTTAGATATAACATAAAAAATTAATACTTATTTGTTAGTTATTAAAAGTCTTTTATTAACTAATAAATAAATATTATCTTTCTATATCATATCTAAAAGTAAATTTGTCAGAAATAATATGGTGCATAACAAACTCATAAATATAATAGTCTCGTCCAACAAATTTCTACACTCTAACAATGTAGTCTATTAATTTATTATGTTTCCTCGTAGCAAAGGGCAAAATGGATTTTTTTATAAGAATTTAACGGTCAACATACGGTTAGTTAGCAAAAAGGGCGTGGAAGGGATCCAAACTAAAATTCAAGGGTACGTAAAGGAATGAGCAAAATTCATGGGCATATAAAGGATTAGGTGAACTTTTATGGGTACATAGGGAACTTTTATGGGTAAAGCAGAAAATAGTATTTTATAGGCTCCTAAAAAGATGAAGTTAAAAGATGCCTTTGGCCCTGTTCAATCTCCCGTTTGGGAGATGGATTTTTGTTGCACGTAAAACAAGAATTGTCTTTTGCACATGATTAATTAAGTATAAACTATTATAAATTTAAAAAATGGATTTATTTGTTTTTTTAAAACAACCTATATGTAAAAATATTTTTTTAAAAAAATGCACTATTAAACAGTTTGAAATGCATGCTAACGGAAAATGAGGAAGTTGACGTTTCAAGTTGAGGAATAGACTTAGGCCTAAGTGGATCAGTCTAATATTCCTGTAGATCATCTTCCACGCAAGAAGCACTCAACTAGTTATCTTCTCTTCGTGAACCTCTATCCCTTCGCATAGACTTTTCACTTTTATTTATTGCCTTGTAAACATGTGTGAAATTGTAAAGTTTTGAGTTGCTACCTGTGACAGTGTTCCAAATCAGAGGGTAAAATATAACGTCTTAATTCTAGTGATCCTGAATAACTGCATTTTACTCTGTCATTTCCGTCCAGAATCTCTTGTTTCATGCTCTCCAATGCAGTCCCTGCACTGGCAGGCAGACAGCACCTCGACATGACTTCTACCACTTCCTGGTGATCTCAATTACGTATTGCCGCAATAGTCATGCCGATGTATCATGCATTAGAATGAATTTTACATCACAAATTCAGTCTGTACTTTGCAGAGCAGTGCGATGGGGATTGCTCTTAGTTTCTGTTGGCATACGTGCAATATATGTGCAATTCTAACCAATGCTAAGTATCTAGTGGTCTTGCAAGTCAGGAATTCACATTCTGAAATGTAAAATGGGAGTCAGCTGATAGAATTGATTTTGTGTCTCCTATTCACCAAATGTTATGAGGAGCCCGTTCTAGAGAAGCCGATGTTTCTATGACAGATTCCTGTCTGTAAAACTACCATAGTTGCAGATATGTGCGTTAATAATTCTCTACTGGCACCTTATAGTGTACTGCCCATCACCTGTATTGTCCTAGCTTTCTACGAAGATCAGTATACAATTGTGTATTTGAAAAAAAATATCTATTACACTATCAATTTGTCACATTAATTACCTGACCTACCAAGAAAAAAATAATAATTGTCATCTTACCATCTAGGTCAGAACCAGTACAAATAGTCTTGTACAATATATTTAACATGATTAATGCTAAGTAGCAAACTGTCATGCTATTGGCTTTGGCTCTACTGTTTGGATTTTAGGTATTATTACTTCCAGAACAAATTAAGCAGTTAAGGTCTTCAACACGAACATCAGTAATTACATGTGAAGTATGTCGATCAGAAGTGAACTAGTCACTTTTCTTGTAACATTTGAACAAGCTGGTATCTCGATCCATGCCTAAGGAAGTATTATACTTAATTAACAACAAGAACAAATGCTGTGCAACAGTGGAACAGGTTGAGCCTAATTAACCTGCTCACTTATGACGCATGCAAGCCCTTTACAGAGTGCTACCCTTGCAAAGCTAATTCCTAATGACTCCCATACCTACAGAAATTTTGCAGTTACTATTGATGAACATGTAGCATTACATTGTTGGGTTTCGATGAGCAACATCTGCTTGTTTAGTGAGATCACTCGTAGCTCCTAGGAGATGGTATATGTAGGGTACACACCGTAGTTACATGGGACACGTATCTTCAAATGAATACACGGCTGATCATCAGCCGCTGATGATCATCCTTAAAAGGTATAAAACTTGGGTTATATTGGTTAGTAATACTGCCATGTAATCATGGTGACCACAATGAATTGCAGCCACATTGGGCTCTCATTAGGTGCATCCTTCAAATGTGCATCAAGTGGGACTGTGGGAGTGGAACCTAAGCAAAAGAAGCAGCAGCAATCTCGGGGCCATGCGTCTAAATGTTAGTTATTAAGCAAAGTGGATAGCTCGGCAAGACATTGGTCTCGAGAGAAGTACAAGGTGGCTCGATAAACTTACGGTGCGGAGGCTCGTGTGCAAAATCATGCATGTGTACGTGGTGGTTTCAATTAGAGGATGATGAGCCAAAGTAGTCAGATCAGGTACGACTGGTTAGACTGAGGGGCAAAGTCAATCAGATTGAGACATAAGGTGAGTAGACTAGTGATGATAGGCTGGTCAGGTCACACATGGAATATATTATCTTGTAAATACATGATATATCTGAGATTCCATGAAGGGTTGAGATATATGGAATTAGAGCAGAGTTGAAGTGAAAGAGCAAACACTATCATAAGAGCTGTTGTTCCAACTGATTTCCCCATGCCTCCTATCCTTATGCTACTTGGGCTACCAACAATGGACGAGCTAGCCCCAATAGCTCTGAAGCCATCTTCACTCTTCCTCTCTGGATGCGATCTCAGTTGGATCTCTCAGTATATATGCATCCTCGATGTATATATACGAATCTACCACACAGTCATGTGCTACATTTCAAGGAGAGGCCTCCTTAGTTCTTGTATTTAGTTTGAACCATAAGTAGATTACCTCTGTGTAACGGATTGAGGTCAGGTGCACTGTATACTAGGAGCGTAAGATAAGAACTATACACGATCTTGGCCATCGAATTTCATCTCCAGCTAGCATTATAGATCATAGTGAAGCTAGGACACAGCAGAGCAAGCATTTTACTCCATTGTAAAGCAGATAATAGTATTTTTTAGCTCCTCGTGTATAAAGATTAAGTTAAGAAAATTTAAGGTTAGTCTAAGTGGATCAATCTAATATTTATTCTGGTAGATCATCTTCCACACAAGAAGCACTCAACTAGATATTTTCCCTTTGTGAACCTGTATCCCCTCGCGAACAATCGTTACATACTCTGTCTCACTATCCATATAAATGTGTATGCATAGGCTTTTCACTTTTGGTTATTGCCTTGAAACCTGGGATGAAATTGTGAAGCTTTGAGTTGCTACATTTTTCGCGAACGCGCAAAAAGATTGCACGTCAATAGATTAGAAGGAAAATGAGTTGCTACCAGTTACGATGTTCCAAATCAGACGATAAAATATAACATTTTGATTCTAGTGATCTTGAATAACTTCATTTTACTCCGTCTTTTCCATCCAGAATCCATTGTTTCATGATCTCTAATGCAATTCTGCACCGGCTAGTAGCCAGCACCTCGGCATAACTACCACCACTTCCTAGTGGTCTCAATCACGGATTGACTCAATAGTGATGCCTATGTATCATACATCAGAACGAATTTCACATCACAAACTCAGTCTGTACGTATTTTCTAGGGCAGTACCATGGGGATTGGTGTTAGTTTCTGATGGCGTGCGTTCAATTCTAATCAATGATAAGTATCTACTGGTCTTGCAAGTCAGGAATTCACATTCAGAACTGTAAAATGGGAGTCAGATGGAATTGATTTTGCGGTTCCTATTCACCAAATGTTATGAGGAACCCGTTCTAGAGAAGTCAATGTTTCTATGGCAGATTCCTATATGTAAAACTACCATATTAGTTGCAGATATGTGCGTTAATAATTTTCAACTGGCACCTTAAATCGTATTGGCCAAAGCCTGTGTTATCCTAGCTTTCTACGAAGATCAGTATACAGTTGTGTATTTGAAATAATATCTATTACACTATTAATTTGTCACTTTAATTAATTACCATCTAAGTCAGAAACAGTACAAACAGTCTGGTACAATATATTTAACGTGATTAATGCTGAGTAGCAAACTGTCATGCTATTGGCTTTGGCTCTATGCATGGTTTAGATTTTAGGTATTATTACATCCAGAACAAAATTAAGCAGTCAAGTTCTTCAACTAGCATATCGGTAATTACATGTGAAGTATATCCATCGAAAGTGCACTAATCACCTTTCTAGTAATACTTGAACAAACCGGTATCTCGATGCATGCCTAAGGAAGTGCTATACTTAACAACTAGAACAAACACTGTGCGGAGTGGAACAAGTTTGAGCCTAATTAACTTGCTCACATATGATGCGTACAAGCCCCTTACAGAGTGCTACCCTTACAAAGCTAATTCCTAATGACTTCCATACCTACAAAAAATTTGCAGTTACTATCGACGAACATATAGCATTACATTGTTGGGTTTCGATGAGCAACATCTGGTTGTTTAGTCGGATCACTCGTAGCTCAAAGGAGATGGTATATGTAGGTACACACCGTAGTTACATGGGAGACAAATCTCCAAATGAATTCACGGCTGATCATCCTTAAAATTTATAAAACTTGGGTTATATTGGTTAGTAATGCTCCCATGTAACCATGCTGACTACAATGATTTCACAGCCACGTCGGGCTATCATTAGGTGCATCCTTCAAATCTGCATCAAGTGGGAGTGGAACCTAAGCAAAAGAAGCAGCAGCAGTGTCAGGGGCCAGGCATCTAAATGTTAGTTATTAAGCAGAGTGGGCGGCTCGGCTGGACATTGATCGAGAGAATTACAAGGTGGTTCAATAGACATATGGTGCAGAGGCTCATGTGTAAAATGTCGCATGTGTACGCGGTGGTTTCAGTTAGAGGAGGATGGGCCAAGCAGTCAGATCAGGTATGATAGGATAGACTGAGGGGCAAAGACGGTTGGATTGAGACATAAGGTGAGTAGACTAGTGGTGACAGCTGGTCAAATCATATATGGAATTACCTGGTGAATACATGATATATCTGAGATTCCATGAGGAGTTGAAATGTATGGAGTTAGAGCAGAGCTAAAGTGGAAGAGTAAACACTATCAAAATAATTTCTTCTAGTGATTCGAGGTGATGGTGAACATTTCTAGTTATCATGAGCTCAGTCTAAGGATGCGGAAAACATGGATGCTGTAATTATTAGCTCAGTTCTCCTTATGTTTGGTGGGTTTGATTTGTCTTTTTGGTGATGATATCGGTTATCTTGCCATGGATTAGATAAGACCAAATTTAAGATAGAAAATGAAGGTGAACATGGTTTTCAAGAAGTCTGGCTTGTGTTGGTTAAGGAGAAGTCCAATTTCAGATGACAAGATGACTATCGGTGATAGTAGAGACTGTAGAGCACTGTTATAGGTGGAGTCCATATGAAGAAGTTACAGGGATAGCAAAGTCTCTTGTTGGACAACTTGCAATGAAGATGCAAAGAACACAACCCAAGTCTACAAGATAGGTGAATCGGCACGATGAATCTACTACTTATGTATTGTGTATTGAATGAAGGGTTTAGAATCCATATTGAAATAATATTTATAAATAACGGAACTTAGAAATTAGAAGAATACGGGATTTTGACACAGCAGTCCAGAGTTCATACTGAAATACAATATAGAAATAAATAAAATTCAAAACTAAAAAAATAATCGCTATCATGTATATGCAATACAATATAAATATTACACATTGGTTAGATTGGTTAAGTTTGTACAAAATTTTAAATTATGTTATCATTTTAATATATTTTAATAATAAAATGTGAGATATATATATATAATATTATATGAGAAAAAAATATGATGCTAGCCGCGGAATCTGCGTGGGCCGCCATGCTATTTTTTTTAAAAAAAGAAAAACCTTTCTTCCTATGTGTAACCATGCAAAGGCCCTCCTGCAATAGACATCCCATTCAATCCATGTTTTTTTAAATACCATGTGAAGGTGACGAAATTCCAATTTGTGTCCTGCTGCAAAACCTACAATTCTGAGGGTTCCTATGCAAAAGGGCAGACTTTACCATGGCGCTGCAATATTGGTAGTATAATATGTTTTTCTACTTAGGAGACAGCTCCGCTTTACTTTGTTTGATGTTCAGAGCACAGTATTGCGGTAATAAGATCTTATAGCTTTGCTGGGAACTATACGTATTACAATCACAATTCCAAAGCTCTCAATGCCTACCACCTGATCAATGACCAAAGGAGTAACATCATTCAAACTAAACATTGACACTCTAACCGCATAGTCCGTGGCATTAAATTGAACCATGCACCAGCTGCAAGAACCCTGCTCCACGGACAAGCGTGAATCTCTCGTTCGGTAGCACAAACATGGGATGGGCTAGGCTCGTAGCAAAGAGAAGGTCAGCCTAGTGTTGTGGAGGCAAACACATGCACGGCGCTGCCTCTAGCTGCCTTCTCTGAGGGTGCTTCTGTAGAGGGGTTCAGAGAACTCGCCCTGGTTCAAGCTCATAATCAGGCAGAGCGACCCCAAGATGCAGGGGAGGGACTGATCATGAGGCAGCTGAATAATTTCTGATGCATCACATGCCTAGAGCCCTAAACATAGTTCTTCTGTATATTAAAAAGATGGATTCTTCCGTATGGATGGTGCACGCACACAATCAATCGATCGCCTCTTGTACTTCTCTAATTCTGTACTATGTACATATAGAGCACAGATCTACGGATATACCCACCCTGGTTCTCTACCTCCCACTACCATTTCTGTGGTTGTCTTTTCTGGCCTGTCACTATACCTACATAACGTGCACCGGAGTCTAGGTTAACGTCATGCAACAACATTGAGTTCAAACAACCAGAAGGATATATTCCCTTGTCATATGTACTTGACATTTTCGATAAAATCCAATCAAACTTGTTAAACTTTCACCATCAGTTATATTTAATTATAGTGTGAGCATGGTTTTTATGGAGAACACATTGGTATCTGATAATATGATTAGATTTATAAACTAAAATGTATAGTCAAAGTCGAACCGCAAGGACAAATATTTATAGCACTAGGATGTATGACGCACAAGCAGTGGGCTCAAGTTGCCGGATGCCGGGAGCGAGGCTAAGCACTACACCATGTCCTAAAGTCCACAAAAGAACATCTAGCAACAAATGCCACGATCCGTGTCATCTGATCTGTCGGAAATCGTTGATGCAGTTTTGTCCCATCTCCCATACGCCTTCTATTCCTATTTGCTTAAACCATAGTGATTGGCGCATCTCGTCTGTCATTGGAAAGTTTTGCTCTCAATCCCCAAGAGACATCAGTGTGGGCAGTCATTATTCTCTGGTGTCACTGCTACCATGGTCTGGATTCCTTTTACAAGCATAGCACTATATTGGTTGCAATGGAAATGTAAAATCAAATGTGTTTTTATTATTATTCTGTGATGAACAATTGGCATTGGAGATTATTGGTTTTGATATTTGGAATTTATTTGTGAAGTGGTTTTGGAGATGATTGGATTTCACAGGTAATCTATAGGTACTGCTGGATATGTGGTCCGGTCAGACCTGGCAGGTGCTGCCGGTTAGACCGGCGCAGCCCGCGGTTTTACCGGCGGACACTGTGTCGGTTTCGGTTTCGGGTTGTTTGTTTGGATTTCCGTGATTGTTTCATGATTATGACAAGTTGTGGATAGCTTAGTTAAGTTGGGGATAGCTTGGTCTCGGAATATGATTTCTTTGTTTGTTCCATGTGTAGGTGACTCGATGTCGGGAGAGTATTCGCTGTGATGGACCGGGACTCGGCTTGGGGATAAGACGATGTCTGTGGTAGTCAGAGATCACGCGGGATACTAATGCTAGAGTTCAATGCACGTGGTTGGTGATGATTACATATGGCATACGATGGAGGTATTGTGTGCGTATGGGATGCGGAGTCGAATTTGGAAGGAGTCCAAATTTGATATGAGTGGTTTTGTAAAGTTTGTTTCTTGTACGAGAAGGTTTCCTAGGGGGATTAGGACTTTTAGTATGAGTTTGGCTCGTGGCTTTAGGCTGCCTACCTCATGTATAAACAGAGAGGGAGCGTGAGGCTTGTCGGTATCGCTTTTGAGAGCAATTGAGTTGATAGTTTAGTTAGGGTTTCAAGTTTAGTCGAGATTTTTGTAAGGAGTGGTGTTGGTGCACTTTGTAGACACAGAGATAATCAATAAAGTCGTCATCCACTCTAAGAGTTCTTCGATCTGTGTTTTCTCGGATGCGGCGGTCCAACCAGCAGGACACCGGCGGTCAGACCGGTGGCATCGCGGCGGTCAGACCGGCGGCGTAAGGGCGGTCAGACCAGCGGCAGCGATAGACAGTGGCAGGCGATCTCGGCGGTTCGAACAATCGATCTACATCGGTCAGACCGATGTTCATCAGGCGATCAGGCCGGTACTACTACTTCGGTCAGACCGCAATCCGTCGAATTTGAGGGTAAGTTTTATTTCCGCTAAAAGTTTTGATTTTTGGGTATACCATCCATTCACCCACTGGTTGGCTTAGTTCTGGTGTTTCGATCCTACAGGAAAAACATGTATATAATACATTTTTTTAGTAAAATGAAAGATAATTTCTATTACATTTGAAGTAACATGACACTAAATGAGCCAAAGTATGCTGGGATCTCTTAAACTTATTGTAGAGCTGCGACGTGACAACTGTTCAATGCTAAAAGGGTAATTTTACCGTCCTTAAGAAGGTATTGTGGGTATAATAATTTCTAGTGTAAAATGTGGTACCTCTAAATATTAAGTATCTTTAGATACTAAAATTTCTAGTATAAAATCATGGTACCTCCAGGTAATTAAGGGCTATAAAAATTCTCATGCTTAAAAGGTAACAAACTTATATTGTACACCCACCACCACAAAATAAGTTTTTGGGATTCAGATTAACATTGAGAGAAAAATATCAGTGTTCGATATTTATAGGAAAGTAGTATCGATCAGTTATTAGTAGGTTGGTAAGCTGTATTAAAGAGTTAAAATTTATCGATTTGTGGATCGAGGTACGTCACGAGATAGAAAAGGGGAAGTTATTCTGGGAAAAATATTAGAGGCTTGAACATGATTTTAGGGTGGAGGGGTACTACTTCTACTTCCTCCAGGCTAGATGCAAATTAATCCTGCAAAGAACTGTTCACATGTATGTTTATGACGGTAGGTTCTTCATTACGTGGTGCTTTCTTTTGCTTGCTTACTTCCTCTGTTTTACATTTATAATAAATTTTATGCTTTGAATAGATTCATGTATGGATCCATCTATTTGCTTCTGCTCGTCCTCTGCTGCTCTGAACAAATTACTCTGCTGCTCCTCCTCGATCTTTTGCTAACTGTCGTATCTGAGCTACATGATACAATTGGCCTGGGTTTGGAAGTTGAAACACGGTCCTTCTGTGATGTGGAAGCCAAGCTTCCCAATTTGTGCTATTGCTGGCCGAGGAGCAGAAAGGATGGCCATTTGCTTTGTCTGAAGAGAAGGCTACCCGCTTAGCTCTCAGTGGTGTGGTACATTGGCGGACAATGGGGATAAGAGACCTAGTTGTATCTATGCTTCCTTGCACTGATTTGCCTCCCAGATCAAGGTAATCACAAGAAGCATAGTGTAGTGATGCACCCGATGCCTCTCAAACCTACCACACATGGTGCACTATTGCCCATATTAGTTTGAGGTGCAAAACTAATTGTCGCAATGCCTCTGGTTGACAGGCTATTCCATTCCATATCTTTACTATCGATTCTAACCAAGTAGGGCAGACCCAAGATTAGATCATGACCAGGGCCTGCCTGTTATAACTTAGGCCGTGAACATTAAATTCATAATGGAGAAATAGACCTTGTAGTGGAGATTGTTTCTGGGTGACTCAAGGCCTAGCTCCATCCCTGTGTGACTCTCTTTTATGCTTTCATGTGGCACTTGACAATAGCGGAGTGGTTTTCTATTGATCTCCGAAGGTAGAACAGTACCACCATTATTATCACTAGGAAGGTAGCCCGCACATTCGCGCGGGTATGTGTTGTACGCTAAGTTTGAGATATTTATAAGAGTAAAATATTAAACGGAGAACATCTAGCACAATTTCTCCATAAATTGTTTTTATCGGCATTAATTGCTTTTATAATTTTATAACCTATTAGTTTTATATTGTATCATATTTAAATAATATCTATAAGAAATTATTTATAATCTTCTTTATCATTTGAAATTAAGGTAGATTTATTTTTTTAAGAAAACATGTTAATGAAAGTAAAAATATGGTGTTTTTGAAATTACATATCTATGGACCATAGTTCATTAAAGTATTAATTAGGTGGAAATGAAGCTCCACTAAATTTTTGGATTTATATAGTCTAATATGGTTGATGTAGTTTGAGAGGCAATCCATATATGAACATTTCATGTAGGGGGTGAGAGGCTCCATGCAGCCTAACATGAATACGATAACGACGAAATATAATTTAACATGAATACGATAACGACGAAATATAATTGCGCAGTAATATTTTGAAAATATCATGTACCATGAATACATTCTTTTTTTTATGTAAGATAGATTTAACGATTATAACTAATAGTTTACCGGTTTAAAAGGCACATGAGTATTGCAGAATGTAGCTTAAAAATTAGGGTTGTTTTAATATTCAATATTATTGCGAAGTGAGCGCACCTCAATTGGTTAGGTTTCTTATGGTGGAACTTACCTACCCGGGTTCAAGTTCTAGATTTGATATGGGTGTTGGCATTTACGACTAATTATTCTTTCAGTGGTAGGTGATGTATCCATCGACAGCGAGACGACATGGTAACTTCTTCAATCCTAAAATGTGTCGGCTCAGTATTTCGGAGGTACTAAAGGGGTAGGGTGCGTAAACGCTGTGTTTCTAAGAGATTTCCAATAGTATTGATTGTTTCTGTTTTAGTTTTATAGCTAAGAGAGAGAGAAGGAACGCCAAAATCTATTTATTTTTTTCTTAAAAGTGTATGGATTAGTGAAGAATAGCTAGTCCGTAGAATATATATCTGATCCAAAGTAATGAATTTTTTTAATAATATAGTTAACTTGGTTCTTTAGTTTTAAATTTTATAGTAAATAATCTAATTTATCTCCTACTTAGGCTACATTCGATCTCATTGGTTGAGCTTATTTAGGGCACACAAAATGATATAGGCCATTAACGCTTTATTAATTAAGTATTAAATATTACAAATATGAAAATAGTTTTTTTTAAAAAAAATGTATAGAATGTATTTGTACAACACGCGCAGATTAGTAGTTTAAATGAGGCATAATTTTTAGACAATACATTATTTATTTCTTTTTTTGACAATATGTCCTGAGTAATTTATTACTCATTATTTCATCTTGAACGATCAAGATACGTTTATTTGATATTTTATATTATATTATAGATCTACTTTTGGCTGTGCAAGTTTTTAAAGTAATATATTTTTCTTATACTACCACCTTCACTAAATATATGACGTTGGTCTACAAAGGAAGTACAAAAAGCGTTCTTTTCTTTCGGTAGTTTCACTAAATATTTAACGTTGGCCGTCATAAAAAAAATACAGAGAAGTGCAAATCCACGTTTAAAAAAAGCGATGTTTTTTTTTTAATTTCCAGTAGTACGTACGTATACAGTTTTTTTTTTTTGCTGTATATTATTTCTTCTTTTCTCGGCCGTGGTTGTTAATCCATACGTACGTATGCCTTCTCAGCTTTTTCTAGTCAATTTTTTTATGGAAAGTATTGCTCGGTAAATTAGAAGGGGTAGATTACTATTTATAACAGACCTAATCCAATGGTGTAAACTAATGGGTCTACCAACTTAAATGAAAATCGAGGGCTAGATTTTTTTCTTTTTTCTCAGAATTTCTAAGCTTTTTTCTATTTTATTATTGCGTCATGCGGCACCTTGAGAGCGTTTTTAGAGCACCATGTGGCGGTTATAGGAGGTTTAATGGACTTTTAGTATATAATAATAGATAGATAGATAGATAGATAATAGATAGATAGATTAGTAGAACTTATCACTGGTGGAGAAACGTTTTTTACTCCCGGTTTGCAACCCCCCTGTAGTCCTGGTTTTTCAACCGGGACTACGAATTCGGGACTAAAGATCACTATCTTTAGTCCCGGTTCAAATACCCGTGACTAAAAATCGATCTTTAGTCGCGGTTGGTAACATCAACCGGGACTAAAGATGGAGCCATTTTTAACCCCGGTTGGTGTTACCAATCGGGACTAAAAATGAAGCCAGATCCGGTTAGTATTTTCTTTTTTCTTTTACTTTGAATATTGATTTCACCATATCCCCAAATCATCCCCAAAATCACAGAACAAAAGATCATCTCTAAAATCCCCAAATCATCCCCAAAATCACAGTACAAAAGATCATCTCCAAATCCCAAATCGATCATCTACAAATCCACCATATCCAAATACATCACAGATAATCAAAACAAATACATCACAAATTGTAAAAAGATCATCTCTACAAATCCACAAATGCATCCGCCGCCGCGGCTGCATCCGCCGCCGCTGCTGCTTCTGCCGCACGCGCCGCCTGCGCCGCCGCCGCCCTCCGCCGGCCCGCCGCCCAGCCGCCGCCGCGGCTGCATCCGCCGCCGCTGCCGCTTCTGCCGCACGCGCGCGGCCGCGCCGCGCCACCGCGCGCCTCCACGCGCGCGGCCGCCTCCCCGCGCGCGGCAGCGCCGCCGCTGCCGCCCGCCGCCCGCCTCCACGCGCGCGGCCGCGCCGCGCCACCGCGCGCCTCCACGCGCGCGGCCGCCTCCCCTCGCGCGGCAGCGCCGCCGCCGCCGGCCTCCTGCCCGCCGCTGCCTCCCCCTTCGCGGCCACGCCGCCCGCCGCCGGCTGGCTGATGGAAGACGGAGTAGAGGAGAGGAGGAAGGAGAGGGAAGGAGAAGAAGAAGGGGAGGAGGGGAGGAAGAGAGGAGAAGGGAGAGGAATGGGAGAGAAGGGATGGAGGAGGGATGGATAAGGATGGAAAGGGATGGATAAGGATGGATAAGGATGCCAGGCAGGGCAGTGGCGCGGTTAATTTCTTTTTTGTCCCGGTTGGTATAAACAACCGGGTCTAAAGATCCATTTTTAGTCCCGGTTGTTTATACCAACCGGGACTAAAAAAGAATTAGGGTCTAACTCGGTCCAATAACTTTTTGAACCGGGACTAAAAATGATCTTTAGTCCCGGTTGGTGTTACCAACCGGGGCTAAAGATCAAAATTTTTTTAACCGGGACTAAAAATAATCTTTAGTCCCGGTTCCTATTTGAACCTTGACTATTGTGGATTTTAGGTGACCGAGCAAAGATGGTTTTTCCACCAGTGTATGGTATTAATTTTCATGTTCAACCACTATTAGGAACAAATATTTTCTTTCTCAATAGTTACAGCGGCAGTGTGAATACATACGGGCGATATAATAACAAACTTATGCAAAGTCCTGATTTATTCTACTAACAGGTAGAGTCAACCGCCATATAAAATAGTATTGTTACCATTCATTCACTTTTTTGCTTATATGTTTCTTTTAACGAGGGTCTATGCATACTAGTATTATATTTAAACGGTCTCGTGGTACTAATTAACCAAGATATATTTATCATATTCAAATTTATTCGTCGAGCAAAAGGTTAAGCTTCAGCTCATCCATGTAATTAACATCTACCATGAAACAAAACAACCTGGTAAAAAAAAAGAAAATCACAGAGCTGCACTGTGTGCTACGGAATAGTATGCAGCAACATGGTGAGTAGCAGAACACCGGACCGGCCACAGACAGGGCAACCGGGCCAGAACAACAGGCTGCAGCACGTCGTCGCTCGGTCGTGAGAGGGAAACCGCAACCGCAAGCCCCGGTTAGTCAACCGGGGAAGCACCTGGCCACGAATGCTTTGGATCCTACGCGGCCGATCGATTTCCAACTCCTCCCACGCCTAGGGACCTTTAAGGCCGAGTTCGTTTCTTCTTTATCCAACCTTCAGTGCCTCGTTTTTCACACGCACATTTTTCTCAAACTACTAAATAATATAGTTTTTATAAAAAAAATTTCTATAGAAAAGTGTTCGTCACGTCCACTTTTGGCAAAAAAGCGACAGCCGCTTCATGCGCCTAAGTTGCTTTACGTGTGCCCCACGATATTGTATTAGTCTTTTCCATTACTTTACTAAATTATTGCCACTCGATTATTATCATAGATTTTTTTCGCCACGTCATTAACCTTTTTTTTCTTGAAAGTACTTTTTTTACTGCAGCCTTTATAGGACTTGTTATAAGCTCCTCCCTCCATTCTATATAAAAATATTTTTTGAAGCTGAAAGCGGCATGAGCTCTGCCGATTATATTAGGAGTAAAACAAAGCAAATCCTCCCCAGAGGGAGGTTTGTTACAAGAAATTACATAGGTAGCTTACGGAGGTTTGAAAGCGAATTCTCTGGAATCCATGTCTTCAACAATTGGATTTGCTTCTTGATAGGGGTTTAGTGTTCTACTATTGAAAATTCTTGCATTCCTTTACAGCCAGATGTGCCACCAAGATGTGAGTGGCAAACCTAGGTTTCTCTTTTTCGTAGCTTTGTCTCCAAAAGCTTGCAAATGTTGGACCCTGTTAGAATAGGTGTCGAATATACTAGTCCTATTTAGTTACAGTTGGACTTGGAGTTGTAATAGGTGTTAGAGGGTGGAGTTAAAGTCGGACTCTGTAACCCGGCAACTCTCTTAAATAGAGAGGGGGGCACCACAATGTAACCATGGCGATTACAATGTAGCGTAGACACGCAGGGAGATTGATGGCGGCGTGGCCATGGACTCGTAGCGGCTAGGTGCTATGTTGGTTGGGGAGGAGCGCCCATAATCAGAGCCCCGGGGATATAGGCTTCGGCTAAACTTCGTTAACAAATATCGTGTGTTCCTGTGTCATCATCTGGCGTGTCTTAGGTGATCAATGACTGAAGCGATCGGGAAGGTTAGTCGTAGTTCCACTATATCGACTAACTTTTATAACAGACCCAGGCGGCTAGGTTATGTAAAGGGGGTTGCAAATCTGGTGCTCTAATATCCGCCACCCTTGTCGAGACCAATCTCGTGAAGGGGCAATCGCTGAAGAGGTGGTCAGCATCTTCAAACGCTTGCCTGCACAAAGAACAGACCTAGTCGCAGGGCCAATATCTTATAAGAAGGTTTTCAGCTGTGAGAGTTTTCTGGTGAAGAATTAACCATCCAAGGAAAATCTGCTTAGGTAGTGCTGATGATTTCCAAATGGCGCCAAATTCAAGCTTTGAGCAGGACCCCCAGTGTGCATTGTAGGCAGTTTTGGTGGTGAAGATGCCAGCTTCAGTTCTGGTCCAGATGATCTCATCAGGGGTGTCGGGACTTAAGTGAATTTGCTGCAGGGAACCTCCCAGTGTGACCAGCTCATGGATTTGTTGGACATATGTGATTTGTCTGAATCCAAGCGTTGTTTTGCAGTTCATCTGCTATTGTTTTGTTCTTTCTCATGGCCAGGTTAAACAGATTTGGGGCTAGATCTTTCGGACAAGAACCATTCAGCCAATTGTCCTTCCAAAAACCGGTTTTCTGCCCATTTTCAAGTGTGGTCTTGGTGCAGGCTTGGAAAAGCTGGATTCTATATAAAAAATATGATAATACTGTTTTGTCTATGTACGTATACAACGTTATGTCTAGATACATAGTTAAAAGTTATTATATTTGGGATAGAGATTGCATTTACTTTTTATTTTTTGAAGGATTTTTTAAAATATTTACTCTATCGCTAGTATAAAAAATAGTAATAATAATTGAGTTATACGCTGAATCCTGTGAGATCTCGACTTACGTGAAACAAGACCACGTCAAATTGAGTCCTCTTTTTTCATAAAAAAGAATGATATCCAAATAGGTTCTAGCCGTCTTCATAGGTCCAACGGGCAAGTGTTTGGGAGTGGCTTAGGATAGAGAATATGTTCAACTGGACGCCGACAAGTATTTTTCCACCACAAGAAGTTCTCCTGTACGCCTCCTATTCCATGTATTTACCTAGCATATGCTAGGGGTTGTCTGGTGCACTGGCCAATGCAAAGTTGATCAGCTGCTCACTGCAACCATGAACGGCATATATATATAATCATAAACAGATCAAGTCATGCAGTATGCACTGTATATACTAGCTAGGTATCTGGTGAAGGGTATGTTGTACAGTGTATATATGATGGGCCTCCTGTGGTTTGGTATGTGAGAGAAGATTGGAGATCAAAAGCACGTATGTCCATCGTTTGGTTGTGATCATTTTATTGATTATTATTGGCCATCGTAGTTATGGTTAAGAAAGAGTGAAGTTAGGTAGAGTGAATTAAACTAGCTATCATTTAATTAGTAGCTGGAGTGTGCAGAGCTTCTCATACGTACGGAGTACAAGCATGCATCTCAAGAAGTATGTCCACAAGGTGTATTTTAATCAAATTTCTTGTTTTAATCAAGAAATTTGATTAGTAGCTGGAGTGTGCAGAGCTTCTCATGTGTATTTTAATCAAATTTCTTGTTTTTTCTTCTGAATTTAATTATGAATTCCTTATAGTTGATCTGCCTGTTACCATGGGCCTCGCGGAGTATCTCATCGACCTCCTCATTAGTGAGCCTCTCCTGATGCATTGGACATGACGTGGCGCGGCACGTCGATAGAGATTAAATTGATTTCTAGTCCTTGTAGCAAATGCCTAACGTCTCCCTTTGCCCCTTCTTCTCAGTCCTTTGTCATTCACCTAATCATCTAATGTGCTATTAGGCTCAGGAAGTTATGGGAAGTCGATGTTGGCGCTTCCGTTGGTGTCCACCTCGCTAAGGCTATGTTCTTCCCCCTCCTATGTTCTAAAAGTTTTCTATAGAAAAATTGCATTAAAAAGTATATTAATCCATTTTATGAAAAAAATAACTAATACTTAATTAATCCATGAGTCGCTTCATTTTACGTGCGTGGGAGATTAGCACCCAAACCCATCTATTTAACACAACCTAATAATATCTTGCCGCTCGCCTCCATTGGGTTCAGGCCTAGGGTATGCATCATGGTTCCAAGCTCCTTGGTGGTGATTGAATCTGAACTTTAGACTCACATATTTGAATTCATTCATCTTTTCCACTGTAAATTTTGCTCAAATATTTATAGTCAGAACGGCTACATTATCTAAATTTTATATAGTAAATATGGGTCATATGGATCTTGAATTATGTATTTAATTATAAATAACACGACAAAATGCAAATAAATTGAGAAAAGTGCATGTTACTTGAGAGTTATGATCATTTAACTTTCTGATTATTATTATTTATATATTACGTGCTAGCTAAAAAACAGGTGGGGAGAGTGGGATCCTCGAGGAGAGTTGGAGGGTTGAGGGAGTACGTACGTATGTGTGTGCCCACATACGGACGGGTTGGGGGTACTTTTTTGAGAAATCTAATGGTTAAAATTAGTGGGTCTACCTAATTATAGGAACACCAGTGGTTAGATTCTTTTTCCTTTTTATCAAAAGTTTTAGGATTTTTTTCTAATTTATTAGATGGTGACATGGCATCTTATTAAGAACGTTTGTAGAATGCCACGTGACGGTTTGAGAGCGTATGTAGTGAGTTATGTGAACTTTTAGTATATAATAGATCTTTAATGGATTGTCAGTATATAATATATACATAGATGTGTAAAGAATATAATGCAGTAAACTTTATTTAAACACTACAGACGTATAGAATGATGCTGTGTAAGTTTGCAAAGTTATAGTTGTTTATTTCTGATAATGAATGTTATCTAAATTATCCTTAGAAATTATAAAAGGGAGAGGTGAGAAAAACGGACGTGATTGGGGTGAGCGGCTTCGCACGTAGGTACATACGTACTTCATATGTTCGGACCTATGAGACAGGTGTGGCCATTTTATGCGGTAAGATTAATCTAATCCAAGAGTTTATAATATCGGATCCACTAATTTAAGTGAATATTAAGTGTTAGATATTTTGTTTTTTAAAAAACATTTTCTATAATTTATTAGAGCGTCACATGGTGGTTTAGGATCGTTTGTAGGGGTGATTCGAGGATGTTAATCTCACATAAATTAAAATTTAAATTAGATTTACTTTAAGAAACACGACTAAATTATGTTGTTTGCATTTTTTACATATGTAGATTCAAATTAGTATTGTATATTTACTAAGTAATATTTGATACCATATAATATTATGGTGTGATATTAAAAATTGTTATGGAATTAATTAATACATGTCAATGTCATTTGTTGCAATATATTTTGCGCTAAAATATAGCCAACATAAGTCATCAATATAAAATCATAACAAAATAAATGATAATTATATTCCTTTTAGCGAAAAAAGTAGAGCTACTAAATATATTATGGGGGTATTCTAGGTAAAATTAATAAATAGAGATGAATGGTAAGGGAATAAAGAGATGGGGTATATGTACGTACTACCTGTACGGCTGTGCATACGTATTTGCGGGGAGGGAGACATACGTACGTGCAGAGGATAGGAGAGGGAGGGACTAACATATGCTTTTAATCTAATGGTGTAAAATAATAGACCCACCATTTTAAATGAAAATAGAGGGTTTGATGTTTCTAATCTATTAAAATGTCATGTGACGACTTAGAAGCGTTTGTAGAAGTGCCACGTGGCGATATGAGAGCGTTTGTAGGATGTTTAATGTTTAATGGACTTTTAGTAGATAATAGATAGATAGATTGTTCCAAATAACAACAAAATAAAATCCCAACCTTATTTCCTTGGACTCCCTGGCCTGTAAGCTAGGGACGATGACTACTTTGGTTGATCATCATTTCACACTTATTCCTTCTATGAAGCTGGCCGTGATTGTTCAAAATGTAATGTGCACGCTTTCTGTACATGCTGATTCTCATAAATGTGTTTTGCGGCATATTAAACGTGTAAGGCTGGCCTTCGTAGCTTACGGTTCAATCGGTTCATTGACAACAACTAATGTAACACGAGATGGCGTACTGACAAAGTGTATCGTGCCTCCTATTCCTGGTTTGTCTGGACACAACGCATGGTGTTTGGCCATTTCCTAGATATCCTAACTCGTCGGCTTGTTTACTCTACCTCTGATGGGTGGGACTAAACCCAACAATCTCCCCCGTCACATCAACCATGTGACTCCCAAGACTTGTTACCTGGGCATCGGGCGGCCTAGCAATCTTCCCCGTCACGTCAACTCATGTAACCTCGAAGACTTATTACCTGGCCTCCCCACCATGTGACCCATAGAAATTGTTTCGAGTTCTAAACCTTAGGCTCTGATGCCACTTGTTAGAGTGCCCAGCCCGGCCCAACAACCGTAGGCCACTCAGGTCACATTGGGTCTGCTCCACCACATGCCAAACCGGAGCCACAACTTTAGTTCCTAAGCCTACACAATCTAGAAATACTAGTGTGATGGGTGAGGACCGTCCCCACCTTTCAAGTCGTGCTCCCCCATCATCAATTACCGATGTGGGGCGCTATCGAGCTAGGAGATCAGGTGGCAGTTGCACACGCTAAGCAAGCAGCGAAAGAACAAGTGATGAGGAAGGTTTAGTTCCAAGGCGGCTGAATAATTCCGGATGCTTATCATAGATTCATATCTAGTTAGGAGCTTAGGTTTGAAGTGGATCGCTATCTTAAAACTTATATATAGATGATGGAACATTGTTGGGGCCCCTCCATGGGATGAATAACTGTCAGAAGGTCGTCATTTATACTCTCTCTGCCAAGAATATAAACTCCCGTGGCATTCATGGAGATCACATAAAGAGAGATGCGCATAGAAACAACTCTCTTAACTCAGTACTTGTCCAGTTGTCCTTACAAAGGAGCTAGTACTAGCTATTACATGAGACATCTCCCTATAGGCTAAACAAACAAACTACTACATTCATCCCGTTACAAGTGCAGTTGTGATTTTCCGTCTTAAACGTTTGATCGTCCTTTTTATTTGAAAAAAAATAATTAATATTTTTATTGTTATTAGATGATAAAGCATAAATAGTACTTTATGTATGTCTAATTTTTTTAAATTTTTTTATAAATTCTTCAAATAAGGTGTACGGTCAAACGTTGGATACGGAAACTCACAACCACACTTATATTGGAACCGATGTAGTAGTTACTTCCAACTTAACAGCACAAGTACGGAATAATATTAATTACGTACTAGGAGTACTTACGGACTGTCGAACCGCGTACTTCTACGGCATCTCCTGGTCAGAGCTCTCTGCTTGTCACAAAGCTTTGAACAATTCTGAGGCTCTTACTGCAATTGCCCTTACTGTAGCTCGGTAAAAAAGTCTCCAACAGAAACTGAAATTCTGAGGCGCATACCATGAGTCATGAGACATGCCATCAGGATAACCGAAGGCTGCATGGCTTTCTCAAGCTAACAGTTGTCCGTTTACCAACATGCCTTTCTCTCCATTTCGGCTAAAGCTACATTTCCAATACCTCCGGTTCCCATATGTTTGATGGATACGGATGAACATGCTTATTCTTCTGTGCTTGGTCTCTGCAGTTCACAGCCACACAACTTATTTCTCTACCTCTTGCTATCCCCCCTCTCTGTGGTTATCTTTATATGCCCTGTACGGCGGGCTAGCACTATGTACATATTTATGTGCCATTATGCAAACAAGTATAAATTAGTACAACTGCAATCTTATGCGGCTAGCTGAAACATTATTTTTGGAGTTATTTGTTGGCTATATTATTAAACTTGCTCTAAAAAAAATTTCATTTAAGAGAAAGGAACCACCAAAATATCATCCACGAAGCACATTAAAATAGGACTGTCTAATGGTTTAATATGTTTGCAGAACAAAGTAAGAGCAGTTCATTTCTGCATGTGAGATTTGGTATTCAGTGGTACAGAAAAGGAGAAAGCTCATTCACACATGATTAACTAGTTGGTATCCCGTACTTTCTTGTGCGATATATGTGGATGAATGCAAGTTATATATTATAGAAATGATAAATGTGTATGTTCAAATAATTTAAAAATTAATGATGCGGAGATAATGATTTGTTATCGTATGTGTATTGAGTTTGAAAAATAAATATAATTATAAACCATATGTCATGTTTGTATAATATTTAAAATATTCTAGAAAAAAATTACTAGTGGATGCTGATATTGTAAAATCAAAGGTATTTTTGATTATTATTCAATGCACGTGGTTGGTGAAGATTCTATATGGCATACGATAGAGGTATTGTGTGCGTATGGGGTGCAGAGTCAAATTTGGAAGGAGTCCAAATTTGGTATGATTGGTTACGTAAAGTTTGTTTCTTGTACGAGAAGGTTTCCTATGAGGATTAGGACTTCTAGTATGAGTTTGGTTCGTGGTTTTAGACTGCCTACCTCATGTATAAATAGAGAGGGAGCGTGAGGCTTCTCAGTATCGCTTTTGAGAGCAATTGAGCTATGAGTTTAGTTAGGATTTCGAGTTTAGTCGAGATTTTTGTAAAGAGTGTTGTTGATGCACTTTGTAAACACATAGAGAAGTAATAAAGTTGTCATCTACATCTTGAGTTCTTTGATTTGTGTTTCATCGGGTTCAGCGGTCAGACATACCGGCGGTCAGACCAGCGGCATCATGACGGTCAGACCGGCGGGGCAACGACGGTCAAACCGGCGGCGGCGACAGGAGCTGGCAACAGGATTTCGGGCGGTTGGACCGAGCAATCACCTTCGGTCAGACCAACGGCTTCTAGGCGGTTAGACCAGCAGGACTACTTCGGTCAGACCGCGATCCTTCGAATTTGAGGGTAACTTTTATTTCCGCTGAAAGTTTGGGTTTTTTGGTATACCAACCATTCACCCCCTCTGTTTGGCTTAGTTCTTACTGTTCGATCCTATAGATATTGGCACACTTCCATGTGACTAAAAATACTCTAGATAATAATTGCTAATAAGTTATGATGTGGCACTCTTCCATGTTGAGGTTTAGAGTTAGTAGGTATCAACTATACAGATATTATAGATTAAGTATTAAGTGATATAAGCTTAAACAATAAATTTATTTGACTTTTTAAGACACTTTTATATAGAAATTTTGTTCATAAGACACACCTTTAGTTGTTCAGGAAGTGTGCTAAACAGAACAATGTTGTTTTTGAGTTGTAGAAAGTAAAAATGACTTATATATGAAATGGAGGGAGTAGATAATGAGCTATGAGTCCATCCTAGTTTTTCAAAATATGTCGAAACAATTTATTTATTTATTTAATTTAGATATTGTTAATTATTACACGTAAAATAAATGGGAATATTTCTACGTGGGTAGATAAGTAATATCCAAGGATGGCCCTCATTTAATATTTCTTAATCTGTGGAGTGAGAGTAGGTGAAAATGTAAAATTCAACTAATTTTACAAGAAATTTTGGAAATAATCAACTCTGTTTCGAACTCGGGGAGTAACGATGGATGCCTTGTGGTGTGCTTGCCTTCGATGCCGGCTGAAATACGATGCACCCAGTATCAGCCTCTCAGGCTCGACACGCACTCCTGGCAGGCTGGCACTCGCTACATCATATCCAACTTGAGATGAAAGTTGGGACAACAACTTCCGTCATGCTACAACTGATGATTGGACACTGGGATACACTCTCTATGTGATCTGGAGGCATTAATTTTGATAATATGCTGGTCAAGGACAGAAATGAACGTCATTTCCCTGGCCTAAGGACAAGCTTAGGCAGCTAGCCCCTGGTTGTTTCCGTTGCTTTTCCAGCGCTCGCTTCTGTTATTTAGTCGACGAAACTAAGTAGGTCGTATCACGGACGACCCGATACCTCTCATGTCTAATATACGTGATCACTACTTAAAAAAGGGTCATAGAGTAGCCGGTTTCCAACCGGCACCTATTAGTCAACACTAATAATAATAACCGGCACCTTTAGCTTTGCTCGAGAAAAAAAAAAGAGCCGACTCGAATAGAGCCGAACTCACTGAGCACTGTCGCCATACGCCCAAATCAAATTGAAATCGTCAAATCTTCACAGAAATCGATTGACATTATAGATAATCATTCACAAATCGTCACCAAAATCAATTGACATCACAGAATGAACATACTCCAATAAAATCATCCACAGATCCATCAAAACTTCTAATAGAAAATCCACAAAGACACGAGGGAGGAAGAGGGGCTGGCCCCAGGGCTTCATCTGCTTCGTCGTCGGCGGGCCCCTCTTGTGCCACCGCCCACCGCCTCCCCTCCCGCCAGATCCGGTCGAGGGGAGGCCGCCGCCGCCTTCCCTCCCGCCGGATCTAGCGGATGGGAGGGCGCCGTCGCCGCCGTCTCCCCTCCCGCCTAGATTCGGCGGAGGGGAGGGCGCTGCCGCTGCCCGTCGCCTGCCGCCTCCCATCTTGCCGCTGCTGACACCTGTGCCAGGACGTCGCCCGACCGCTGCCGTGTGCGACACAAAGGGAAAACAAGAGAGAGAGATGAGAAGAAAGAGAAGACGAGAGAGGCGAGAGATAGAGATAGAGATAAAAACTCCGCGATAAGGTTAAGGCCGACTCATATAGGATAAGGCTGACATGTCGGCCTGGATCGGCTCGGCTCAGTTTGGATAGGTGCCTTTTTTTAATTATTGGAAGAACCGGCACCTATAGTATAGGTGTAGGTTTTTCTTTCAAAAACTAACACCTATATTATATTAAAGGTGTCGGGTTTTTTTAAAAACCAGTACCTATGCTATAGGTGTTGGTTTTTTTTAGAACTGACACCTATTGTTGTTTAAAGGTGTCAGTTTTATGTGTTTTCAGTCCACGGAGGAGGGAAAAAGGTATTCTAGGTACCGGTTTTAGCTGTTCCGGCACCCATAGTGCCGATCTCTATGAGCTTTTTTAGTAGTAGACGGTGTTGCTACCCAATGTTAGATTTTCACTTGTAGAGAACCAATTTTTAACCCCGGTTGCGAACACTTTTGAGTATGGGCTGTAGAACCGGTTATAGCAAATCGAGACTAAAGATACGAAGTCAAAAAAAATATGTGAGATATGGGATTTGAATTCAAGATCTCTTACCTCGACACTCACGAATGTTACCATATCCCTCCTGCACACATATGGCTTGGATACAGATGCTGTGTTCGTTGGCTATGGTTGGGATCCTTACCCTCCCGCACGGGAATCGGAACGATCCATTAACGCGTGATTAATTAAATATTAGTTATTTTTTAAAAAAATGGATTAATTTGATTTCTTTAAGCAACTTTCGTATAGAAACTTTTTACAAAAAAAATGTACCGTTTAGCAGTTTGAAAAGCATGCGTGTGCAAAACGAGGAAGAGCAGTTGTGAACAGGGGCATCCGAACACACCCAACGCTTCCCCCTTTTGATAGGAAATCCATAGTTGATGCAGCTTTGTCCCATACGCCTTCTATGCCTATTTGCGTAAACTAGAGCGATTGATGCATCTCAGCCATCATTTGAAACTTTTGCTCTCAACCCCCGAAAGACAGTGTTGGCTGTCGTTATTGCCTGGTCTCACTGCTACCTAAGTCTTGGATTCCTTTTATAATCTTAGCACTATATTGGTTGCAAAGGAAAAACTTATATATAGCTGTCAGGGTTATGGATACCACATACCTAATAGTAGTTGACTAAATCTCAGCAGGTCTCACCATATACCATGTCCTATACGAAAACAACCTGCGGATATAGGAGGAGTTCCGGATAAGAAAAGACAACCAGAGTTCTACATGGAAACGACAAAGACTACTCGTATTATATCCATATTGGTCTCTCTAGTTCTACTTGGACAAGGGGACACCTATGGGTATAAATACAAGGCCTCCTAGGAGGAGAGGGGCAATCAATGGACAGACAATCAACACACCCACCACAATCTACGGAACAATATACAAGCCAACATACGCCAAGACAAGACGACGGATATCGACTTTGGAGATAGGTATGGCTAGTCCCCTACGGTGTCTCTGGATACTGATAGGAGAGACACTACGCTGTCTCTGATCTTGCCGGGCACGAACTCGAGGAGGAAGACTACCCTGTTCTCGACTACGAGTCAAACCTTCAGACCGCCATATCGACAACAGTTAGATAGGCTATCCCAAATATTGTACTGGTGTGATTATGATGAATAAGATCAATACCGGCTTCGGCCAACAGGATGTAGGGTTATTACCTGACAATTCAGGGGCCCGAATTTGTATAAAAATCCTCATCTCCGTCTCTTTTACCTCAGTCTCGCGTATATCTTAGTACCAATGATCCCCATACTATGCAAATACCGGAATCGCGACATCAAATGTCGACAGTGGCGCACCAGGTAGGGGGATTTTGGTGCTTCAGGATTTCAACGAGATGGGTTTAAGAGATGGATTCTCCGACAACGAGCTACTCGACGACTTCAGCTGAGGGGGAGATCCAACCTAACCAGATCGGAACATTCATCGTCATCGACAACTTGGTCTATCGAGATCATCCAAGCCTCAAGCTTCGTGGCGTACCAAAAGATGTCAGATCGTATGATGTCGAACGAGTACGCAACAAGGTAATTGGTAGATTGATTTATTAAATTGATCTACTAATTTCGTAGATACATCCGGCATGTATATACAAAGGTACGCAATATTTTATATACAATTTACCGTACCTACTATTCAGATCATACAGCATTGTCGGATCCATGATTTGTTATGTTTACCTAGAGCATGTTTTTTATACAATATCAATTGTGCAAGTGTCCCCGATGTTAAATTGACTACGGTTTAATACTGGGGGACTCACCCTATTTTCTTCAATATAAATCATGCTTGTTTACGGTTTACATAATGCCTAATATTTACATCCTGATAATACAAGAAGATCCATACAGTTTTTCGAATACATACTCGATATTATCTGCTATATGTCTTGCTTTCTAGAAAATAATTTTCAGGAACAATTGAGCACTCAAGTAGGTTGTGGTCGAGTACACCGCATTATCGAGAACGATCTCGACAAATGTAGAGTCGTCGCGCCAACCTACCAACGAAGACCGACGACCTATCTCATAGCACCGGCCGTGGCTGGACTATTTAAGAAAAGGTTGTTAATGGATGATTCCTCGTGAACGTTGTTGGCTTGATCACCCAACATGATTGCGAACGGACATCCGGATATGCTACAAGTTGGGTGTGTGACTCATGCTGGCCACATGAGATGCATATGTAATAAACCAACTCTATCGCTTCCATTGGTGTTCGAGAGATGATTCTACTCGCTCGCTGGTTCTTGAACCAGTACGTAGCAATCTCCAGCACCGCAAACTTCTATTGGTGTTCGAGAGATGATTCTACTCGCTCGCTGGTTCTCGAACCAGTACGTAGCAATCTCCCGCATCGCAAACTTCCATTGGTGTTCGAGAGATGATTTTACTCGCTCGCTAGTTCTCGAACCAGTATATAGCAATCTCTCGCACCGCAAACTTCCAGGTTCTCGAACCAGTACGTAGCAATCTCCGGCACGGCAACTTCCATTGGTGTTCGAGTGATGATTCTACTCGCTCGCTGGTTCTCAAACCAGTATGTAGCAATCTCCCGCACCGCAACTTCCATTGGTGTTCGAGAGATGATTCTACTGGCTCGGTGGTTCTCGAACCAGTACGTAGCAATCTCCCGCACCGCAACTTCCATTGGTGTTCGAGAGATGATTCTACTCGCTCGCTGGTTCTCGAACCAGTACGTAGCAATCTCCCGCACCGCAACTTCCATTGGTGTTCGAGAGATGATTCTACTCGCTCGCTGGTTCTCGAAACAGTACGTAGCAATCTCCCGCACTGCAACTTCCATTGTTGTTCGGGAGATGATTCTACTCACTCGCTGGTTCTCGAACCAGTACGTAGCAATCTCCCGTACTGCAACTTCCATTGGTGTTCGAGAGATGATTCTACTCGCACGCTGGTTCTCGAACCAATACGTAGCAATCTCTCGCACCGCAAACTCCATTGGTGTTCGAGAAATGATTCTACTCGTTCGCTGGACCTCAAACCAGTACGTAGCAATCTCTCGCACCGCATCCTCGGATGGTCGAGGTATGACTACAGCAATAACGCAAACGCTCCTCGTACCACGACTTCAAATGATCGAGAGACACCTACTCACTGGTTCTCAACCAGTCAATCGTAGCGATCTCTCGTACATTTACTTCTAGTGGTTGAGTTACGACTACTACCTGGTTCTTGACCAGAGGTGTAGCGATTCTCCCATTACCTCTACATCAACAAAGTTGATATCAGGTACACAATATTGCCAAATGTTTTATCCAGAGATCCCTTACCACAAAAGACACACAGCGTTGAAACCTATGCTAATGTCCTTTTACGCCGTCTTGACAAGGCCTCTGAGGAACCTAAAGGAACTTCGGCCGGGGACACCCAGAGCGGATAAGGCCTTGTCGGATCCTTTAGAGACGAAAGACCATATAAGATCTGGTCGTGTAAGATTTCTCGCCGTGCGTATTAACCAAGCCGTGTAATCGGAAATGGATTTTCCAACTTCACGGCTAGGGGCTAGGATCAGTGCTTGTTCAACCGAGGCAGGTCAAAGTTCCAAGAACTTTATCCTCCGAGAAGAATTCTTCGACGACAAGGCTGGGGGCTAGGGAGAGTGTATAACTCAACAAACTGACTGATCGAAGTCGGTAAAAGAGTAGACGCTCATATACAAAACATTGGTATGTAAGTTTAATTCATTTTCAGTTTTCCATACATATTATAACATGTCGCTCGGGGGCTATTTCTATCTAATATGGTTCTACACCAAGATCGACTAAAGCGAGTACGACAAATGTTGACAAGGCTCCATCGCAGACTCTACGCCTACTCGATTACTCGAGAACGGTTGGTGGATCTCGACAAGGAATACGGAATGAAGAGATGGTGTACCCGCGGAGATAAAATTTGTTGACTTCAATCCAAATTCTCGATTACAGCAAGACGGGAGACTTAGTCGTATGTTCTGTGCTTTCTTGGTTGACGTCGGAGATTAACTCAGACAAACCCTTTAGGTGCCCGCATGAGGCTGATAAAGGAAGTCTAACGTTATCTCTCAACTCACCGAGAATGGTCACAGGAGCTCGATAACAGTTACTCCAAGGCTTGCGCGCTGTTGAGAATACGAATTCGTTCATTTGCATTGAAGTCGGGGTCTACTGTCAGGGTTATGGATACCACATACCTAATAGTAGTTGACTAAATCTCAGCAGGACTCACCACATACCATGTCCTATACAAAAACAACCTGCGGATATAGGAGGAGTTCCGGATAAGAAAAGACAACCAAAGTTCTACATGGAAACGACAAGGACTACTCGGATTGTATCCATATTAGTCTCCCTAGTTCTACTTGGACAAGGGGACACCTATGGGTATAAATACAAGGCCCCCTAGGATGAGAGGGGACAATCAATGGACAGACAATCAACACACCCACCACAATCTACGGAACAACATACAAGCCAACATACGCCAAGACAAGACGCAGGATATCGACTTCAGAGATAGGCACGGCTAGTCCCCTACAGTATCTCCGGATACTGATAGGAGAGACATTGCGCTGTCTCTGATCTCGCCGGGCACGAACTCGAGAAGGAAGACTACCCTTTTGTTGACTACGAGTCAGACCTTCAGACCGCCATATCGACAACAGTTAGATAGGCTATCCTAAATATTGTACTGGTGTGATTATGATGAATAAGATCAATACCGGCTTCGGCCAATAGGATGTAGCGTTATTACCTGACAATTCAGGGGCCCGAACCTGTATAAAAATCCTCGTCTCCGTCTCTTTTACCTCAGTCTCGCGTATATTCTAGTACCAACGATCCCCATATTATGCAAATACCGGAATCGCGACATCAAACGTCGACAATAGCACACTATTTTTTTAGTAAAATGATAGATAGTTTCAGATACATTTAAGTAACATGGCACTAAATGAACTAAGGTCTGCTGAGATTTCATTAATTTATTTTTTAGCTGAGAGGTGAAAATTGTTCAATGCTAATAAAGTATCACACATATATTGTACTCCCACCATGTCACAACAATAAGATGAGAGAAAAAGATCAAAGTGTTCCATGTTGATAGAGAAGTAGTATCGATTAGTTACGAGTAGGTTAGTTAGGGGTATTAAAGAGATAAACTTTATCAATTTGCAGATCGAGGTAGATTAGGAGATAGAAATGTTGAAGTTATTGTGCGAAAAACATTACAGGCTTAAAGTTAATATTATTTTGGGATGGAGGGAGTACTACTTCTACTTCCTCTAGGCTTGATGCAAATTAGTCCTGCAAAGATAAAACTGTTCACACATGTTTAGGACGGTAGGTTCTTCATTACATGGTGCTTTTTTTTTCTTAATTACTTTCTCTGTTTTACATTATAATATGTTTGGGATTTGAATATATTCATATATGGATCTATGCATTTGCTTCATATATGTGTCAAATTCACATGGATGTTAGTGAATCTGGACGAAAGTTGTACAGACCAAAACATCATCTAGTGTAAAACTGAGGCAATTGAGGAAGATACGTGCTGCTAGTCATAAATCTGTAATAAAAAAACTCTTATGAGACAAGTCTTGTTACAATACTCTGCTTTTGTTCCTCAATCTTTCGCCAACGCGAATGTCTATCTGCTACATATACAATTGTTCCTCAATCTTCTTTGATGTGGGAGCTGAGCTTCAATTTTTGCTATCGATAGCCGAGGAGCAAAAAGGATTGCCATTTGCTTGGTCTGAAAAGAAGGTTACCCGCTTAGCTCTCAGCGGTTTGGTACATTCGGGGACAATGGGGATGAGAGACCCGGTTAATCTATGCTTCCTGGCGCTGATTTGCGTCCCAGCTCAAGCTATTCACAAGAAGCACGGTGTAGTGGTGCACCTGATTCCTCTCAAACCTACCACACATGGTGCACTGTTACCCATGTTAATTCTGAGGCGCAAAACTAATCGTCGCAATGCCTCTGGTTGGCAGGCTATTCCATTCCATCTCTTTGTTATCAATTTTAACTGGCTAGCTAGCTAGATCTGATCAGCTCTTCTTGTGCGGGTGACTTAGGGGCAGACCCAAATTTAGATCATGATGACCTGGGTCTGCCGATTATAACTTAGGCCGTGAATATTAATTAAGTATATAGTGGGAAAATAGACCTTGTAGTGAAGATTGATTCTAGCTAGGTGACCCGAGGCCTAGGTCCATCCCTGGGTGACTCTCTTTTACGTTATAGTTCATGTTGCTCTTGACGATAGAAGAGTGGTTTTTCAATTATCATTTGTAGAATTGATGCTATTGATTTTCATGTTCTACCATTATTAGGAAAAAAATATTTTCTTTCTCAATAGTTACAGTGGCAGTGTGAATCCATACGGTCTATACAATAAAAAGAACTTATACAGAGTCTAGATTTATTCTACTCTCAGGCAGAGACTGCCATATAAAATAGTCTTGTTACCATTCATTCACTTGTTTGCTTATCTCTATTTCTTTGGTCTATGCGTATACTAGCATTATATTTAAACGGTCTCGTGGTACTAATTAACCGAGTTATATTTATCATATTCAAATTTGTTCATTGAGCAAAAGGTTAAGCTTGAACTCATCCGTGTAATTAAACTCTACGTACCATGAAACAAAACAACCTGGTCAAAAGAAAAAAAAATCGGCAATGGGCCAGAACAACAGGCTGCAGCACGTCGCAGCTCGCGTGCGTGAGACCAGGGAAACCGCAACCGCGAGAGCGCCCGGTTAGTCAAGGCTTGGATCCTACGCGGCCGACCGATTTCCAACTCCTCCCAAATTGGCTGAGTTCGTTTATTCTTTTATTCAACCTCACGCACATTTTTTAAACTACTAAATGATATAGTTTTTATAAAAATATTATGTAGAAAAGTTACTTAAAAGAATTATATTAATTTATTTTTATGTTTTTTAACTAGTACTAAATTAATCATGCAATAATGAGTCACCCTGTTCTGGTGTAAAAACGAGACACCACGTTTTCCGTGCATAAAAGATAAGTTTTCATCGTGGAGCAACCAAAAAGAGTTCGTCACGTCAATTTTTGGCTAAAAAGCGACAGCCGCTCTATACGCCTAAATTAAGTTTACGTGTGTCCCACAATATCGTAGTAGTCTTTTCTATTCTTTTACTATATTATTGGCACTCGATTATTATCATAGATTCTTTGCACCACATCTTTAATTTTTTCTTTTCTCGAACACAGAAGATTATATGTTCAACACAGATGATTATATGTATATAATTTATACATAGAACATTGTACGTATAAACTTTGGATATAAAAATATCCCTATATAGAAACATTTGTATCCATACCAGAATACGATTCCGAATCAAAATCCGACCTATATAATTTTTGGATGTATCAATAAAATATCCCTATAGAAACATTTGTAGCCATATCGGAATACGATTCCGAATCAAAATTTGGATGTATAAATATTCATTGTATCAGCATTCAGATGTAACAACGCAGGTGAAAAAGGGGTTGTGTGGGGCCCAATCGTTATCGCGTTAAGGAGGTAGCCCACTCTGCTCCGATCCCCAGCATGTAGCCCACAATCCCACATATGGAATTCAAATGAATTCAAAAATAATTTACAAAGATAAACAACTAAATGAAAGAAAAAAAAATCCCAAGCAATAATCATGTGAGATCACCCTCGGCACAAACCAGTGAGTTCTCTCAAATTCCATTTTTTAAAAAAACAAAGACAGGAGCTCTGTCTCCCAGATTCCAAGTTTTGCTTTATCCCGAACTCTAGTTGCATTTATAGCCGTGAGCTTTTTCATTATTACGATCCATAAAGTTTTTGAATGTACGTACTCAGCTTGAATCGCCATTTTAATTTGCTCTTAAAAACTCATTTCAGGTTCTGAGCTTGGGCTCAAAATGGACTTCCATCATTTGCAGTGAACAGCGTAATGACTGCGAGCCAACCAACCCAACTTCAACACCGATTATCTGTCCAAGAAGAAAAGGAGAGAAATGGAAAAAAAAATTGAATGTTGCACAAGTCCAGAAAATTATCTAGGAGGAATCAGGAACAAACTCAGATGCATCAATAGCAAGGGCACTGCAACAGTGCAACTCCACACACTGCTGGCGCTCGCTTAATGGAAAGTTGGAGGCTTCTGATCTTAGACTTAAAAGGAGTTCAAAACAATCATATAGTTCTTGCGGTTAGATCTTCTACACTCTCCAACTGATTACGGTTTATATATCCCCATGAAATTCTGGCCTGCGCTGCTTTCGGCTCAAATATAGCTCGAGGAGGAAAGCCGGTTCAGCATGAATGCATGGGCGTAGAGTCAGGCTGGTATGCCATTCAAATATACTCCCGTACGCCTCCTATTCCGAGTATTAATTCACTCTCGTATGCTAGGGGTTGTCTAGTGCACTGGCCAATGCAAAGTTGATCGACTGCTGAACAACTGCAACCATGAATGGCATACATACATATATATATATATATATATATATATAGGCTTGGTTTAGTTCCCAACTTTTTCTTCAAACTTCTAACTTTTCTATCACATCAAAATTTTTCTACACACACAAACATTCAACTTTTCCGTCACATCGTTCCAATTTCAATCAAACTTCCAATTTTGATGTGAACTAAACACACCCATAATCATAAACAGAAGTCATGCAGTATGCACTGTATATACTAACTAGGTATGTTTTTTTTTTGCGGGGAACTAACTAGGTATCTGGTGAAGGGTATGTTGTAAAGTGTATATATGATGGGCCTTCTGTGGTTTGGTATGTGAGAGAAGATTGGAGATCAAAAGCACGTATGTCCATCGTTTGGTTGTGATCATTTTATTGATTATTATTGGCCAATGGAGTACTGGTTAAGAAAGAGTGAAGTTAGGTAGAGTGAATTAAACTAGCTATCATTTAATTAGTAGCTGGAGTGTGCAGAGCTTCTCATACGTACGGAGTACAAGCATGCATCTCAAGAAGTATGTCCACAAGGGCAAAAAGCATGCCAGATCCCTGAAGCATGAAGCTTACCTGATCAATGTTGCCAAGCTGGTGGTGACGGACAATTTGTAGTTTATTCTCTAGCTGATTACGGGAATCTATTCTAAACTTTCGAGCGATGTTCTCTCATTTTTTTCATATCACTTAAATAGTTATTAAAAAATTGTTTCTCTGTGCGCATGATTCAATCACAAATTAAACATGCTCTTTATTGCTGCTATTTTATATCAGTTGTTTGTTCATGCAGTTGTTTATAAATCTGTCATACTTATTGTTTGCCAAAATTAGTCAACCATAATTTCATCTTACAGTACGTCCTGGACATGCTAAGAAGGACAAATTGTTTGCCATCAAATCATGCCTTCTGTTATACTTGATCCAAGCCACACACGCCATACATACGGATGCACAAACTTTTTAGTTGTTCCAAATAACAAGAAAATAAAATCCCAACCGTATTCCCTTGGTCTCCGTGGCTTGTGATGAGTTGGGGACGATGGCTTGGTAGATCATCATTTCTCACTTGTTCCTTGTAGAAAGCTGGCGTGATTGTTCCAGATATAATTAATATATTTGCACGTTTTCTGTACATGGTGATTCCCGTAAATGTGCTTTGCGACATATTAACCGTGTAAGGCTGGCCTTCGTTGCTCATGGTTCCATCGGTTCATTGCGAACAACTTATGCAACACGAGAAGGAGTAGATTATGAAAACATTGTAGTTCGTGTCAAATCCCCCGTGCCTCCTATTCCTAGTTTGTGCGCACGCAAAGCATGGTGTTTAGCCATTTTTCATTGATAACCCTCTCTTGTTCTTGCTGCCTAGCTAACTCCTAGCCTTGTTTACCTATGGGCAAGTTTTATAAGGGTAAGTACTATAAGGTTCTAAGCACAAACACCAAACTGCTATATATGCTTAAATGATGATGTGAATGAGAGAGGCGAAGAGAGAAAGATGAGCCACCTAGCATGCGTGATATATGACTCTCTAGCATCGTAACATTAATTGCTTCGCATTAGATGGATCTCATGGCTCAACTACAAAACCTCTAATAGATACTGTCTCAAACATATTGGTTCTTTGAAACCGATCCCTATTGATATTTCCCAGCTCTACGAGATGGAAAATATTTAATTAAACTGGCACATTTCAGCACTGTAGTGTTTTTTATAGTGAAAATCAGTTTCCAACACTATTCGTACCCATTTTGTAGAACGAGCACCCATAAAACCTAGCTGACTCGGCGGGGCACCGGTCCATATCCATCCACACACATGAGACCCACCCACCTATCCTTTTGAGGAGATACAATTTTTTTTTAGGGGAACCACCCACCCATCCTTACCCTAACTCCGCCCGCCCTGCTTCGCCCCACCTAGCCTAGGGCTCACCCTGCCGTCCTCCTCACCCTCGCTGAAGCCCATGCGCCCACGCCCAAGCCACCCTCTCTCTATGCCACTCTCCCATCTCTCCAAACCTTGCTCCACTCTCCGGCGCCCTATGGCTCCTTCACCACGATGAGCTCCCGCTCCGCCGCCCGTTTTCCTTTCCCCTATCTCCAACCTGAGATCCATCAATGGTGGCTGCCAGTAGCACCTTGACCTCCACCCAGTAAATGTACATGGAGGTCGTCGCTTCAGATCCAGCACTGTCGCACGAAGCTGCAGTCGATGAGCTCGGTGGTGCTGTGGTTGGCGTGGTGACGGTGTGAGACGGACAGCGGCAGCCAACGAGCTTGGTGATGGGCTTCAGTGGCGGAGCTCTCAACCGGTGAGGCGAGGAAGCCGATGGTGACGGCTCGATGGTGGCCTCGGCGAAGGTGTGTTCATGCTACTCGATGGCAGAAGCGTTATATCCCTGCCCGAGCTCCACACATGCAGTGGTGCCTCCCTGAGCTCCATGGCCTACATCGAAGGCAACTCGCCTTCTTCGGAACACGGATTGAAAGAAGAAGTCTCGGGGATTTTGGGTATATTGTTTTTTAAAGATTATAGATACTGGTTCTATAAACAGAATAGGTATCTATAATCTTCACATGTATCTGTTCTGGAACCGACATCAATACCATAGGTCATTGGTACCCACTGCTAGGTGGTGGTTGGGAAACCATACCTATGAGAGATCAGCCAGTACCTATGGGGTTCTCTGAAGTTGTGTATATGACGTACATACATATGTTATCATTTTCAATTGAAAATGAAGCTGAACCATCCGAATTAGTCGGCTTAATTAGAAATATGTAATTATAATCCTCCAGGCCTTTGTGGTTGACCGCTATTGATACTTGAGATTTGCTCCGGTCCAATAAAAAGTAGTACCATGAGGCACCAATATCTCATGGTACTACTTTTTATTGTACCGGAGCAAATCTCTTGATACTTTTGAGACTGAAAAGAGCTGGAGTGCAGCCCTAGAAGACGTTTGATTGCTCTGGTCTACTTAATTAAGGATTCCATATAGATGGACTGGTTGCTGGATAGGATTGTTGACGATGGCAGATTAAGACTTAAAAATTAGTTTACGTTTAGATCAAGGTGTCGGGAATGTTATAGTTTGTACGAGCATATTGCTTGTGTACGTTGGCTCCTGCCCTAGTTAATTAGTTTGTACGAGTATATTGCTTGTAATCAGGTAGTCAAACAAGTGAAATTTACTGAAAGTTGCTACTACTCTATCCATAAAATACCAATCCTAGCTACGACCCGGACAAGTAACAACAATTTGAATTATTTTGGGATGAAGTTTTTTTGTTTTATGTTACTGTAAGTGTGAATGTCAAGGATGAAGTGTGTACAAGTGTATGTGTGCTCATTTCTGATTGCCATGGTATTTCTGTCATATCAGAGCTGGTCCTACTTTTGTTTTCTTGGTTACTAATAGTTCTTAAACGCTAGTGCAGCATCTGATCCGGCAATAGGGGTGAGAATTACATAAGCTGTGGCCTGTATGGTTTATTGCATCATTGTATTATGTTATAACCTGGCAAACGAACGCTCTTGCCTTAAACACTTGGGTGCATCCATCTGACGATTGCTGCCTTAGCATCAGATGCTGCACTGTTTGAATCTCTCCTTTAGCAACCTGACCAAGAATGGAAAATGGAGCAAGCAAAGAGAAGATTTCAGTAGCGACTGCATGCAGAGACATGATTTTTCCTCTTTTTTTTTTTAGAAATGTCAAGTCCCTTATCCAAGGCATATCAGAGGGTCTCTGTTGTGGTTCTTTACAACTCAATAACACCGTCAAAATCCTCAAAGGAAAGGATGCTGATGATGCTGCTTTGTTGGTCTCAATTTTTTTTCTCAGTTTTTATGGCAAAAATAATTAGAAAAAAGCGAAATTTGGGTGCTACGGCACGTAACCACAATTTTGAATGTCCAAGAGTAAAGTAAGCGAATGATATGAAACTTCCCTGAACCTAGTCAACTCTACGCTACAATCAGTGGATCCCAAACTTGGATCAAAATGAAATTCACCACTTGTGATGATGGACTCAACTAAGCCCAGAAAAGTTCCAACTGGAATCATCTGTCAGAACAGAGTACAATTTGACACCATACATTTATCAGAACAGAGTACAAGTGTGCACGATATGCTTCGAGGTTGCAAAGCACTAGAACAACATGCTGAGAGGACACTGAGGACACATGGATATTTTACAGCTTGGGCTGTTCATTGTGGAGCTAGCAGTACAAGTGTACAACCTTTGGGCAGGGATCTGTAGATGGCTGTAGAACAGGCAAGCTTAGTTGTTCGACTAGGATACCGCATCATGGTTCCACTAGGATCTCTGATACCTTCCTTTCCTACAGGGAACATTGCACAATATTACTCGGCTCAAGCAATTCCCCTCGTGGCAACTTTTGCCATGACTCTTCTCTTATTCTGACTTTAACAACATTTTCTACTCCCTCCATGCCATAATCCCATAATGTAGTAATCCAGTATACCAGGCTAATCCAGTACTTACTCTGTCCATATACTTGGTTTCTATATTTTTGGAATGTAGATAGTACTTACTATCCTTGATTTATGCTGACTTTGCGATGTCCTCCTTCTGTTTATTGCTTTATGCTGCTGGTAAATTATGTTCTGGCTACAAAATAAGTGCATGGCACAGTGGCACTACCTCCACAACGGTGCGTTAGTGTTTCACCATGTTAGGTGGTATTTGGATCCAGAGACTTAACTTTAGTCCCTATATTTAGACACTAATTTAGAGTATTAAATATAGACTACTTACAAAACTAATTACATAAATGAAAGCTAATTCGTGAGACAAATTTTTTAAGCCTAATTAATCCATAATTAGAGAATGTTTACTGTATCATCACATAGGCTAATCATGGATTAATTAGACTCAATAGATTCGTCTCGCGAATTAGTCCAAGATTATAGGTGGGGTTTATTAATAGTCTATATTTAATATTTATTATTAGTGTCGAAACATTCGTTGTGATAGGGACTTAGTTTTAGTCCCATCTAAACAGGGCCTTAATCAGTTTAGGTTTTTTGATGTCAAAAGGGTTTTGACATCCTCATTCCTTCTCTCACCGCATAAATTGACCAAAGCCACCGTCTATTCTCTGCTGTACTGGCAAATGGCGGAATTGTAAGCTAGAACCAGCCCCCAGCCAAGAGATCTGTTTCCTGTTAGTTTTCTTAAATTCACGGGTACCATGGGTTTTGTCTTGAAAAAATGCCTTTTATCTAAAAGAAGTCATGATCTGAATGATTCTTGAACTGTAGCAAGGGTGCATGGCTCAGCTTTTGCAGCCTGAAGTTTTTATGCTTGCAAAGGACGATTACCCATGCAAAAAAAAAATCTATATCTCTGTTTTACTACACTGAAGAAAATCCATCGAATTGGTGCAGCCAAGAATTGTGAATATATATGTATATGTATATGTATATATGGCCCTTCTGTAGATATAGCTGCAACAGATATGGTAACTAAAACCTTGAGTAAAAACCAGAACATGTTTAATCGGTACCACACCATTCTGTTGTGGATGGAAACATTAAATCGAGGATGTCGATCTGAGCCCTTGCACGCAGCTCCATTACTGTGGTACGCTTTAACAACTTGCTCTCCCTATTAAGGTGTTATCTACTTGCAGCAGCAAACAATCTGAACCGTTCATCACATTAGATCGAAGGGGTTAGATCTATTTATACCACCACTCTAGCTAGCGGTAGTAGAAATGTGGATGCGCACTATGTATTAATAAAATAACTAATTTACCCTTTATTCTACTAGTAGTACTGCACTATCAGTAGGGAGCACCAGAGCATCGCTCTAATGACAAAGATATTGTATGACTGGCGCAGCACAACCCGTGTATATGACAGAATTTGGCTCTGTATGACTGGAATCACTGATACCTTCCATTCCATCTACGACTCTGGATGCGTTCCCTTTTCTAGTGAGGAAGTCCAACATTTTGGTGTTGTTTGTGGCTGTTTGGTAGCTCTGTCTTCATCCATTTTATATTGCATGCAGAGGCTGGGGGCTGAAATAGTTGCCCCTTAAACTTATAACATGTACGTTCCACACGCCAAGTTTCACTTGATTTACCTGGCAGACGTTAAATGGATCAGCATTTCTATGCAATGGGAAGAAGCATCTACCACATTATTGTTCACTTAATTAACCCAGTTGTTTCATTTTCTGTTTGTTTGAATCCTTGTAGATGCCAGCAAAGGCCCAACATACTGCAATTAAATCATTTTTAACAAGCCCCGCTCATCCTGTGGTATGCTGCATTTAAATTATTTTTGTTTGTTTGAACGTATATACAAGTTGCAATAAGCCAATAACACCCCGAATCACTTTAGCCACTTCACAACAAAAAACTGATGGAACCAGCATTTAATTTCTGTACAAGAAATTATTAGCCAAAGTGTACTGAATTGCGTGTTCAGTTGGCCAAGCGGCCCAACCAAAACTGAAATTCTAACATATGGCTACAGAGACTAGATGAATCCATAAATTGGCAATAAATGACTGATTCATGTGTAGAAGCGGTTAGGCTGAGAAAATATCCTAAAAGAACAGCCACTAACTTCGGTGTCCACCCGCTCACGTCTTTAAGATGTTTTATGAGCATGCATCAAAAAGGAAAAAATGTATATTTTTACCATAATATGAGCTCACATGAGAGTCAAATTTGTCTGCTCTGTGTTTACAACAAGCCAATATCTTCCCCAGCAAGACATGGGGATGGCTAGAGGAGGATAGAGATACATTTTCGTCGGTGTTTATTTCGGCCCATTAAAGATGACGACGGTGTGACGATCCATAAGCCCCTGACACAGAAAGGCCGTTACATATAAGAAGTTCAGTAGTAGTAGGACCACAAGTGATGGAACCTCAAATAAACCATAAATTGGGTACGATCACTGGTGGAGAAACCATCTTTGGTCGGTCGGCCGAATTTCACAATAGTCTCGGTTGCAATAAAAACCGGGACTAAAGATGATCTTTAGTCCCGGTTAAAAAGGGTAACGGGCATATTTGATCTTTAGTCCTGGTTCAAATGCTGTCAGGGCTTGTCAGGCCCCCCCGGGATCTTTAGTACCAGTTGGTGAGATCGTAACTTTAGTCCCAAAGATCCCGGTGATCTTTAGTACCGGTTGGTAACACCAACCGGGACTAAAGTCCCAACCCTTTATATATGTCTTCTTTTAGACAAGATGTTAGAGGATCACAGAACGTCGTTGTACCCAGGTTGCGAGCAGGGGCACAAAAAGTTGGATACCACTCTAGAGTTCTTGCAACGGAAGGCAAAAATGGTGTTAGTGACAAGGCATTTGGCGATTTATTGAAACTCGTCAAGAACATTCTTCCGGAGGGAAACAAATTGCCGGAGACAACGTACGAGGCTAAAAAGATAGTCTGCCCTCTAGGACTGGAAGTTCAGAAGATTCACGCATATCCGAATGATTGTATCCTATATCGCAGTGAGGAGTACGAGAACCTAGAAGCATGCCCCGTTTGCAAAGCACTACGATACAAGATTAGACGAGATGATCCAGGAGAAGTTGACGGGCAGCTAACGAAGAAGATAATTCCTGCTAAGGTGATGTGGTATTTCCCTATAATACCACGGTTAAGGCGTTTGTTCAGGAATAAGGGGAATGCTAGAATGATGCGATGTCACGCTGAAGAGCGTCAACAGGACGGGATGCTGAGACACCCCGCCGATGGTTCGCAGTGGCGAAACATCGACAGAAAATTTAAAGACATTGGAAAGGACGCACGAAACATATGGTTTGGTTTAAGTACGGATGGCATTAATCCTTTTAGAGAGATGAGCAGCGGCCATAGCACTTAGCTCGTTACGATGTGTATCTACAACCTCCCCCCTTGGCTATGCATGAAGAGGAAGTACATAATGATGCCGATTATTATTCAAGGCCACAAGCAACCTGGTAACGACATCGATGTGTACCTAAGATCACTGGTTAGCAACCTATCCGGGCAGTCAAATAAGGGGTACAAGGCTTGCACTCACTGTATGGATGAAATAGAAAGTACGTATCTTAAGCACTGTAGGAAGGTTGTGTATATGGGTCATCATCGATTTCTTGCTGCAAACCACCTAGTACGGAAAAAAGGCAAGCACTTTGAACATAAGGCGAACCACCGTACGAAGCCTAAACATCACAGCGGGAAAACAGTGTTTGCTATGGTGAAATATCTTAAAGTAGTGTTTGGGAAGGGGCCTGACAGCCAGCCTATAAAGTGCGAAGATGGTCACGTGGCGATGTGGAAAAAAAACTCCATATTTTGGGAGTTACCCTATTGGGAATTCTTAGACGTCCGCCACGCAATCGACGTGATGCACCTCACTAAGAACCTTTGCGTAAACCTTCTTGGCTTCCTAGGTGTATATGGAAAGTCGAAAGATACACTGGAAGCACGTAATGATCTGAAGCATATGGAACAACGCGGCGACCTTCACCCGGAACCAAAGGAGAAAGGCAGCCATTACTTGAGTCCAGCCAGCTACACTCTTAGCAAGGCAGAGAAGGAAAGTATGTTTCAATGCTTGGAGTGCATCAAGGTACCATCTGGATACTCTACGAATATAAAGCGAATAATAAGCACGAAGGAGAAGAAGTTCACAAACCTAAAGTCTCATGACTGTCACGTGTTGATGACACAGTTGCTACCAGTTATAATAAGCGGTATCCTCCCAGACAATGTCCGGGCAACAATTACAAAGCTATGTTTTTTCATGAACGCAATTTCGCAGAAGGTCATCGATCCGGATTGGTTAGAAGCCCTTCAGAATGATGTGGTGCAATGTCTTGTCAGCTTTGAGTTGATATTTCCACCTTCATTTTTCAATATAATGACGCATCTGCTTTATCACCTAGTGAAAGAGATCCGTATTCTCGGGCCTGTGTTTCTACACGACATGTTTCCATTCGAGAGGTACATGGGCGTTCTAAAGAAGTATGTTCGTAACTGTGCTCGTCCAGAGGCAAGCATCGCCAAGGGGTATGGAACAGAGGAGGCATCGAATTCTGCGTAGAATTTATTGAAGACCTTCGCCCAATCGGGGTACCTGAATCACGCCATGAAGGGAGACTACGGGGAAAGGGGACTCTCGGAAGGAAAGCAATAATGACGGTAGACAACAATTTATTCCGTAAAGCCCATTTCACGGTTTTACAACAATCTTCGTTGGTGGCTCCTTACATCGAGGAGCACTTGGCTCTAGTTCGCGCCAGAAACATCGGTAAGTCCGATGCATGGATTACACGGCATCACATTGATACTTTCCCCGCATGGCTGCGACAATATCTCATGGGTAACGAGACGATTAACCAGCAACTGGCCTTCCTGGCGAGGGGTCCATCTAGCTCGATCGCGACATTCCAGGGATATGAGATCAATGGGTACACATTCTACACAAGAGCCCAAGACATGAAGAGCACGAACCAGAACAGTACTGTTCGTATCGATGCCATGGGACACGATGGTACAACTGGCATGTATTACGGTGCCATCGAGGAGATATGGGAACTAGACTATGGACCTCTCAAGGTCCCTCTGTTCCGGTGCCAATGGGTTAGGTTGACTGGTGGAGGCGTAACGATTGATGACAGTGGGATGACAACGGTTGACCTTAACAAGGTTGGATACTCGGACGAACCTTTTGTCCTTGCCAATGATGTAACGCAAGTTTTTTACGTCAAGGACATGTCTAGCAAAGGAAAAAAGGGCAAAGGGCCTGACGAGCCGAAGCGCCACGTGGTTCTCCCAGGAAAAAGAAAAATCGTCGGAGTAGAGGACAAGACTGACGAGGATTACGATCAGTTTGATGGGCAACCCCCTTTCACGGTGACGATTAACCCTAGCATCCTCCTATCAAATGAAGAAACCCCTTACTCACGTAGCGATCACAAGGAAGGAACAATAGTAAGGAGAAAGTACGTGCGGACAACCGTCACCGCCGATGTATTGCCGTAATTGTTGTAAACTATTTTGGATGTATTGAATATGCTAGTTATATATGATGATTAACAAATTTAAATCATGCATATGCTAGGTATATATAATTATTAGAATTTTTAAAAGTTTTAAATCATGCATGTGGTATTTACATATGTTAATTACAATTTTTAACAATTTAATATCATGCATATGCTAATTATATATGATTATTAGAATTTTTAAAAGTTTTAAATCATGCATGTGGGATTTACATATGTTAATTACAATTTTAAACAATTTAATATCATGCATATGCTAAATAAATATGATTATTAGAATTTTTAAAAGTTTTATATTATGCATGTGGGATTTACATATGTTAATTAGAATTTTTAACAATTTAATATCATGCATATGCTAATTATATAGGATTATTAGAATTTTTAAAAGTTTTAAATCATGCAAGTGGGATTTACATATGTTAATTAGAATTTTTAACAATTTAATATCATGCATACGCTAATTATATATGCTTATTAGAATTTTTAGTAATTTTAAATCATGCATGTGGGATTTACATATGTTAATTAGAATTTTTAACAATTTAATATCATGCATATGCTAATGATATATGATTATTAGAATTTTTAAAAGTTTTAAATCATGCATGTGGGATTTACATATGTGAATTAGAATTTTTAACAATTTAATATCATGCATATGCTAATTATATATGATTATTAGAATTTTTAAAAGTTTTAAATCATGCATGTGGGATTTACATATGTTAATTAGAATTTTTAATGCATTATTTACTATTTTAGAAACACATATGCAACGAAATTCAGTATTCAGTGCTATTATCTTTAGTCCCGGTTCTTAACCCTAACCGGGTTTAAAAAAGAATTTGGAAATAGCGGGAAAATATCTTTACTCCCGGTTGGTGAGAACAACCACGAGTAAAGATATCTTTACTCCCGGTTCGTAACAACAACCGGGATTAAAGATATCTTTACTCCCGGTTGTTCTCACCAACCGGGACTAAAGATCCGGGGGTATATATTCCTGGTGCGCCCTCGTCTTCTCCACCAACACTTAGATGTTTTTCTATCGAGATCGAGTATCGGCTTCTCCTTCGCCGCCACTGCCTAGGGCAACCTCGCGCCGACGCCGCCGTCGTCTCTCACCATCGCCTGGCGGTCCTCGCCGCCTCCGCCGCAAACGCCGCCGCCGCCTCTCTTAGGTGAGAGCCCCCGCCCTCTCTCTCTCTCGATGTAGCTCTCTCTCTCTCCAAACTGCCGCCGCGTGCCTAGCTATAGCTCGTTGCCGACGCCACTACGCCACGCCGTGGTCAACCGCCACCGCCGACGAACGGCTTCGGCGTGGCCGCCACCGCCGATGACGCCGACGCCACTGCCACGCTGCCGCCCCCGTCTCGAGATCACGCCGCCGCTGCGCCACGTATGCCGCTGGGCCGCTCCGTTACGCCGCCGCCGCGCCCCCACGCCGCCGGGCCCCTATGCACGCCGCCGGACCGCGCCCCCACCGCCGCGAGACGCCGCCGCCGTGAACGAACGCTTAACGAACGTGAACGAACGCGAACGAACGCTTAACGAACCAACGCTTAACGAACGTGAACGAACGCGAACGAACGCGAACGAACGTGAACGAAACGTTAAAGAAACGTTAACGAACGCGAACGAAATGTTAACGAACGTGAACGAACGTGAACGAAACATTATGGAACGCGAACGAACGTGAACGAAACGCCTACGAAAGTGAATGCACTTGTACTAAAAGTGTGAGAACGAACGCGAGCAAAACGTGTACGAACGAGATAATTAAACGATTATTAAACTTAGCATACATATATGCATGATTATATATATATATAGGTTAAAACGTGAAATACAATATATGTACCTTGGCCCTGTTTAGACTAATACATTTTTCTGGTAATGTTGCAGAGAAGACGTCGTTGTCGTCCCTCAAGCCGAAGTGGTAGCTAGCCATCGAAGGAATTTGCGCAGGCAAGTGTTGTAAAGAAGTGATTGTTAGAGATTTAATATAAGATTATTAGAGTTCTAATATAAGATTATTAGATTATTAGAGTTTTAATATAAGATTATTATATTATTAGAGATTTAATATAAGATTGTTAGACTTAGCATATATGATTATTACAATTTTGATATAAGATTATTAGAGTTTGAATATAAGATTGTTAGACTTAGCATATATGATTATTACAATTTTAATCTAAGATTATTAGAGTTTGAATATAAGATTGTTAGACTTAGCATATATGATTATTACAATTTTAATATAAGATTAGTAGCATTTTAATATAAGATTGTTAGACTTAGCGTATATGATTATTACAATTTTAATATAAGATTATTAGAGATTTAATATAAGATTATTAGAGGTTTAATATACGGAACTTAATTAGACTTAGCATATGTGAGTGTCAGAGATTGTTAGAGATTTAATACAAGATTATTAGAGGTTTAATATACGGAACTTAATTAGACTTAGCATATTTGATTGTTAGAGATTTAATATAAGATTATTAGAGATGTAATATTCGAAACTTAATTAGACTTAGCATATATGATTATCTAGGGTTCTAATACACGACACTTAGACTTAGCATATATGATTATTTGAGTTTTAATCAGTAGAGTTTTAATATTACGCTTAGCAAATATTTCTTCTATGAACAGATGGCTGATCGCGATGAGGAACAGATACTGTACGATACAATCGCAGAGGGAAGCAGCCAGTACTGGAACGAAGAAGACGGGAACGAGGATCCAAACCAAAACTTGAATGAGGAGGGGAACGTGGAGAGGAATGCAGAGGGGAACGAGCAGGGGAACGTGGAGAGGGATGCAGAGGGGAACGAGGAGGGGAACATGGAGAGAGATACGGAGGGGAACGAGGAGGAGGCCAGTGGAAGTCATCCCTCCGCTGGACAGAAGATACTGGTTAATGATGCTAGTGCGCCCTTATTACAGAGCAACTATGGATGTCTTTCTTTTCAGTTACAAAATACTCCCTTCGTTTCAAATTTTAAATCGCTTTAAATTTTTCCTGGTCAAACATTATAAAGTTTGACCAAATTTATAGAAAAACATAGTGGTGGTTTAACATAAAACAAACATATTATCAAAATATGTTTAATGTTATATTTAATGAAACTATACTAGTATTACAATTGTTATTAAATTTTTCTACAAACTTGGTCAAATATAAAGCTGTTTGATTAGAAAAAAAAGTCAAAACAACTTATAATATGAAACGGAGCGAAATAGATATATACCTAGGAACATCCCTGATGTCCGATACTAAATTGTCTACAATTGGCCTTGTAAATGTTCCTATCATAAGAGCATCCATGTAAATTCCCCTTACTTATATGCCCTTGGGCGCAAGAGTTTTTACTGACACTATAAATAGACCCCAAGGGGCATATAATAGGGGATCGCAAAAATATCAATATTAATACTTACTGTTTTACTTTTGCACCAAGACTGAACCACGTTCTTCGACGAACGCAGTTATCATTCGACAACAGTTGGCACCGACCGTGGCCCTAATCATTCGTTGGGGGGATCTCCATCAAATGTAGAAGGCATAGCCAAGAAAAGCTTCGGTGCTAGTCTATTCCAAGATGCTTTTCATTCCGAGTTCATGTGAGTCTCTCCCATTCTTGCTAGGATGCTATACCCAGAGCAATACAATCTGCAAAACATCTATGGATTGTTCTATCTTTGGCTGCCAAGCTTGTCATATGGCTAGGTATATGGTACTTATACATGCAATGGTCTTTCTACTCAACCATAAATATCACCTATCAGCTGCCCATTTGAGATTGTTTTTGGTGCATATCAATAACTGCATATCGATTGGACGTTATGCCATTTTCAGTTCCTTAATTCAATCACAAGCCCAAGGAAAGTTATGACGACCAAATACACACACTGCATACTGCGTCGTGTGGTTTTTTGTGCACGCATGATTCCTGGTAAGTATTTGAACGTCTTTAACATTCACAGTGTTGTGCAATAGCAGAGACAAAGGTGCAATTCAAAGCATGGTGAGCACGACGAGTGGTGTGGTCAGAGGCATCGATGGCAAAGACATGAAGGCGCAGCTCCGTGTAAGGGATTTTGTGAGCCTCTGTATCATCTGACGACTGAAATATGAGGGATATTTTTTTCTTTTGATTGTCAGTTGTAGCTCTGTTCTATATACATGTGTAAATGCTATGAACAGGGGTAGAAACTAAGCTGATACTCCCTCTGTCTATAAATGTAATTAAGCATTCTTAGAGTTACTCCCTCTGTCTACAAATGTAATTAAGCATTCTTAGAGTGCTACGTGTTCGAGCAAGCACCTCTTGTTCCAGATTGTTTCCATACTACCCTCAAGCACCTTCCCACCTCTAATCACCTTACTTAATGAGTCCGGCCAAATTATTTTCTTACTAACCTCCATCTCTATTATACAGCACATAAATGTTCATATTTGTTGACAGTGGACATTGTTGGAATTAATAGAAGTGTCTTAGCCCATTCAAAGATCTATTTGGAAAATTACAAAAGTCCACCTCAAAGGATTACATGCATGAGTAGTTTAATACCACCTTACCTATTATAGGAGAGGGAAGCCTCCTTATAAGGGTGTATCCTCTCTTAGCCACTTGAGCCAAGCGAGGTGGAGAGAACAGGGGAACACGCGCGCGCTCTCGCTCGCCTGACCTGGCAGCCCGCATGCATGACGTACGTGTCCAATGTTACGCGCGAGTTATTTGGTTCGGGGTTACACAGAGTTTAGATCGTGCATGTGCCCCGATCATTTGAGCCGCAACCTCTATGCAACATGCGCGAAATCAGTATAGGGTTTGCCTCCTCCTCAATACTGCGCCATCGCTCATGGTCTAGTCCATCCCGCTCGTTGGCATGCACCGGCGATCGGGATAGTAGGTCTCCGGAACATTCGCCTTTAATGTTCTGCACCGGGAGAAGGTGGCAATGAGGTTTTTCGGAATCGCTTTGCACAACTGCTCCCTGTTCGTCTACAACGGCTCGTCTTCCAATTCGCTCGTGTGTTGCACACCGTCGTCAACGGACGGTACTGCGAGTCCTTTCTGCTGAGCAACCGGTATTCCAAAACCCTCGGTACGCATTCAACGTGTTTCACATATTCTATATGTTCATACTTTACTGCTAAGTCTACATGTGTAGATCATATAATGCAATTCGGCTAGTTTACATCTGCAATGTCATGATTTATTTATAGAATAAATTAAATAATTACATGCTTATCGTTTCAACACACTTGTTACCAATTTGTTTTTATTGTAGTACAATTACAACATATTGCTATAAAGCTGAGCTACGAAATATTTCCAATTTATATAATGTAGTATAATTAAAAATATAGAACTAATAGCTATTAGTAGCGCAGCCTAATATTCCAAGCGCCAAACATGCATCAGCCTAAGCCCACCCCACCTCACGTCCAGTCATCCTACTCCTACTGTTGTCGGAGTAAATGATTTACTCCTATCGCGCGCCTCTACCACCCACCTTTATTCGAGTAAACAATTTACTTCTATAATAAAAACAACTCCCCCGCTTCCGATCCTACCCCACGTCCCGCATCGTGCTCCCACTATTATTGGAGTAAATGATTTACTTCAATAAAAACAACTTCTCTGCTTCTAGATTATATTATATTTTTCCCGTACCCAACCAACCACTCTCGCCCCCCACTTCATTTTTTTTCATTTTTTTTTTGGATTTGAATCGATCCACCATCCCAGCCCATAGATCGGCGACACCGTGGCAGTTGATGCCGGTGGTCGGCGAGCGGTGGCTGGTGGCAGTTGATGGCGGTGGCCGGCGAGCGGTGGCTGGTGGTGGTTGAGCCGAAGGCACTGCTCCAGGCCTCGCCGCCGGACGCTGGGTAGCACCTTAACCATCAAGGAGGTGTTCACCTGGGCTAATAGCATCTACCAGCGGCTGCTCCATGTTGGCGATGTTGATAGAACAAGCAAGTAAGGAAATGACACTTTGATTTGCATCTGCATACTTTCCTTCGACTTCACACATGAAGCCCCAATTTTTTTTTTGCAAATCAAATTAACGTGCAATCTCCAATATTATCTAATCTCAATTAATGGGCTGCACAGGTCCTACATTTGCACATCGTGCTCCATGTGGCTTGCCGCAGACGATAGGGTGGAGTTCGTCGGTGATGGAGGTTGTTTGCTATTTTTCTTTTGCTCGTCATCTCTATTGACATTAACGAGAATATTTTTGTATTTTTTTCGTGCTTGCTAGATGATGGATGGCTGCTACTGCATAAAGTCGAGCTCATCTCTATACCACACCGCTACATCCTTCCATGATTCTATCGTCGACTACTGCTCGCCGCTCGGTTGCCCTCTCCACCACTAGTCACAAGACATAGACCATTCTCTTCATCCTTATAGCAAGATCCAGCAAAGCCACCAGATGGATTTGTGGCCGAATCATTTTTTTTCTAGTTTGATTCACCTCTGAGTAATTTTATCGCTTGTGTGTGATTGAGCCTGTAATTTTTTCATTCATACTACTCTTAGTATCAGTTTTTTACTTTTATACTATATATTGAACACATCAGTAAACATATTTCTACACGGTGGCTACGAGATCATGGCGATATTGAGAGGAAGGTGGTGATTGCTTTACTCGCAGAACACAAAATCTTAGTTTTTACTCTCATACTATGTATTGAACACATCAGTAAACAGATTAATACACGGTGGCTACAGACTCATGGGCTATATCGAGAGGAAGGTAATAATTATTTTACTCACAGACCACGAAATCTAAACAATATTTATAATATTGGTAAAAGAATTACTAGCGTTGTAAGCTGGTAGTAATTCTTTTACGACTATCTAGGTATGGCGTCTTACGATGTGGATGCATTCATGCGAGTAAATTTGTTACTTTTGAATGAGCAGATGTGGGAGGCTGGGAGTAAATAAAAAACTCTACGAAGTAAATTCATTACTTTTGAAACGTGCGGAGATACTAGAAAAAATAGAAAACTTGAAAAGAACAACTAGACGGTAAATATTTACTGGGACCATTGATGAAGCACGGATGAGATGGAAAAGATAAAAAAGAAACACGGAAGGTGGGGTGAAAAGAAAACGAAAAAATGGAAACAAGAAAAGGTGGGATGCGGGGGTGGTAAAAAAGGGAAAAAAGGAAGGAGAGGGCGTTGTGGCGCTTGAACTAATATTCGCGCTATAGAGCGCGGACTAGCGCTACCGTCAAAAATAACATATTTCTATGAACTGTAGCATCTTTTTTTCACATGCAAGGCTCTAATTTTCAAGCCTACAACCCCTGAACTCTATCGCATTGTGTTGAAATCCCGTTATTATTCTTAAAAAATGAAAATACAAAATGCATACAATCTAGCTAGGGTCTAGGCCACATCGATAACTCCTAGGATTTTGCGGTAGGGCCATGAGTGTCCCATGATATTCCATACTATCGACCTAACCCCGTTGTTGGATGATCACGACAATAATTGCCAATCTCGAGTTGTTTTTCTCCATGTAATTACAAGTGTTCTATGACCACTTGCCACTGTGTTATGCTGGCCATCGTAGCTTTCCGCCGCAACAGTTCATGGAGGATTGCTGCGACATGTAATCAAATTGCACGAGGAGAACGGATCTCATGATAGTCGAGGTGATTCCCAAATGCCTTTCATTCCGATCATGTTCATATGTATGCATATATATATCCTTGCAATTTCGCTGGTCGTGCCCTCTCTGTTGTTATGAGTAGCTAGTTATAACCAACTCCTAAGTTCATATGGGGTGGGCACTCCTCTGGCCGACGAGAATATCTGGTGACTAGACGCTGGCAACTATATATTGTAGTGTATCGGCCTACCATAATTAGTTCACATAGGATGCAGAATGTTTTTGGTGCAAATAGTTGCATCACATGAACGCCATCTGTATCTCTTCTTTCTATAAAGCTAATACCTACTCCCTCCATTTCGAAATGTTTGACGCCGTTGACTTTTTATCACATGTTTGACTGTTCGTCTTATTAAAAAATTAAGTAATTATTAATTCTTTTCCTATCATTTGATTCATTGTTAAATATATTTTTATGTAGGCATATAATTTTACATATCTCACAAAAGTTTTTGAATAAGACGAACTGTCAAACATGTGCTAAAAAGTCAACGGTGTCAAACATTTCGAAACGGAGGGAGTACTATAAACACTTAATGCTTAACATATAAACATAGTATTTATTAGTACTCCTCTACATGTAGCTTTTCGTTTTTTTTAAAAAAGAAAACCTACATGCAAGCATGCCGCATCAACCTATTCTCACACAAAGCTGTAATTATGTCTACAGTTTATTTCATTCTAAAGCTAAACAAACAAATCCTAAATCATCAGTCTCAAATCATTTTTATAATATTTTAATACAAATCATTTCAAGGTGTTCGTTTTCATGGGGCTGTGAGCCCCTGAACATCTGCAATAACACGCACGATATTCTGTAATAGCAGACGAACTCAGGTTGTCTGCGTGCATGACCATTGCACGGCCTCTCCATCGTTCGAACAGTTTGATGTAGTGTTTATGTATTAGATATATGTAGACGTAGTGAATAGTAGATAGATATATATAGGCACACATCACCAACTTGTTGATTAACCGTACGTTGTTATCAAGTAACAAAATTGGAAAAGAGAAACGAGACATTACACATTTCTTTTATTCGTTCTACCTGAGTTTGAATTTGGAACATGGTTTGCAAGAGAGAAGTAGCCATATTTTGGAAACGCTTGCATTATGGAGTACAGTATGGCTTTGACATACATAAACTGTGCACTCCTATAGATATTCATACTCGACAAATAAATGCTGCTTGGCTGAGGTAGGAACCAGCTTACTGACCTATCGGAACAACGGGCGAACTCACTGCAATTAAATGTATGTCAAGTGCAGCAGAACTGAGAGTATGGCCTCAACTACTGGTCAAGCTGCAGAGACCACGTACTAAACAACTGCTAGCGCGACAGATATCAGTTCTTAATTTTGGTGTAACTTCTATAAGATCTCTATTGCTACATTCTATTTGCAAATGACCACACAGACACATTCTCACACTTGATATTCCTAGTGTCTGCCATTCCAAATGAAACCTGTCATCCGATGCGACAGACAATTTCTTTGTTCGACATCCTTTTCTCCCATTTGTTTTCTCACAACGAGAAAGAAATCGAATGCATGCATGCGTGCCCTTGTTGGTGATTCTGGCTAGCTCAAAACGACATCTCCTATTTATGTTTGATGCTTCTTTAATCCATGGAAATACAACCAAATACACCCATTGTTATAACTTTGTCATACTTGAAGTTGAAATTAGAGTCACATGTGCTCAAGATATTTTTGCTTTAGGACTATAGGTGATGGTGCTTTACAAGGACCGACATATATAGTGCTTCTAGGGATGCGCTGGGGACCCCATAAGTTGTGGTTCTTTGTGAAGAACCGATACTTATAATACCAGGTTCTATGACTACAACCGACACATTTGAGGCTCTCAGCGCATCCTTGTTAGCCCCATAGTTAGTTATTCTTGCATAGAGTCGACACCTGTAATATCACAAAGGTGTCGATTCTCAAACCAGCACCAATATATAACTCGGGTCATTGGTTCCGAACTATTGATGCCGTTGGCGCAACCAGCACCTAGCCTCTCTGTGCCTATACTTATGGACTTTCTTGTTCTAGTGAATGTGTCTTAGCGAATGTGTCCATGCCTTCCCCCATGCTGGTTTGTTTTACTTAGCATCCTCCTACATCACATGCTTCGCAATAATCTCATGAGATCTGATTACCATGTCAGACAAGGGGGCAATCTTTAAAGATGCAAAAGTTTTTGATGTCGCTACATTTTTCTGACCAGTACTGATCTCCAAGCCTCCACATACTCTGTTCACCATCCAGCAATAGCAGAAGGTGCAGAGCTACGAACAAACAGATCAGTTCGAATGGGATACCAGATGCCTCCAATTCCAAGAATACGTGCATGGAACTGCACAGTCTTGATATCATTCCCGTCGAAACCACCAAAAGTCTCCTCCTTTCACAGCTATCACGCAAGGCTGTCCAGGACTGAAGCATGACACTTATCTATCATATACAAGTACTTCCTCCGACTAAAAATATAAAGGATTTTGGGTGGATGTAACAAATTCTAGTACTACGAATTTAAACAAATTTATGTGTTATATTCATCAAAAATCCCTTATAGTTTGGGACGAGTAGTGCCTATTCTTTTCCATGTTTTCTAACTATATGTCATGCATGGCTGCTGTTATTGAGTGGAGCTCCGGGATGTATCCAGATGACATGCGATTATAAGATATATGTAGACGTAGTGAATACTCCCCCCGTTTCAAACTAAACAGGTGCCGGCTGGAGGTGACCGACTTAGGACGCAGGTTCCGGTTTGGTGAATTTTAGTCTGGTATGGACACGTCTGGCCTACGATGGATGGAAGGTCAGCGCATATGATGGCATAAGATTATGAAGATAAATTTTGGTAGCTGATCTGTTTTGATTGAGTCATATTCGGCCTGAAAGTTGCATCGGATATCAGCGCACAGGTCGATTGCTATCCCAATATTTAGGTTTGTCCTATATATATCAGAGTATTAGAGGACAGTTGGGACCTGAACAATTTCAATCTACTATTCATCTCTTTTACTTTTTAGGTTATTTTCTCATTTATTTTCATGACTGAGTTCTAGCAACCCTAGAATTTACTTAATCTTTGCCCTTTTGCGCAAAGATTATCCTTTACTAGTTTGCTCGGAAACTAGTCGTTCGTCGTTACGTAAATACGATATTTATCTTCTTTGCTAATTTGCTTGTAAATTAGTCGCTTGATTCCGCGAAAGTGAATTAATCTTGAAATAGGTTCCGCTAGCTGGTTTGATCTATCGATTTTGGCAACTCTATTGTTTACACCGCAAATCGCTGTGATTCAATGTTGACTATGAAAAAGCGTCAATAGTCACTGCAATTAAATATATGTCAAGTGCAGCAGAACTGCGAGCATGGCGACTTCTGGTCAAGCTGCAGAGACCGATGTACTAAACAGCTGCTAGCGCGACAGATCGGTTTTTAATTTTAAAGTAGCTCCTACGAGATTTCTATTGCTACATTCTATTTGCAACTGAGCACACGGATACATTCTCACATTTGATTTTGCTAGCGTCTGCCATGCCAAGTGAAACCTGTCATCCGGAGCGGTAGACAATTTCTTTGTTCGACAGCCAGTCTCCATTATTGGTTTCCCACAAAGCGAAAGGAATTCAATATATGCATGTGTGCCCTTGTTGGTGAATCTGGCTAGCTCAAAGCGACATCTGCTATTTAATTGTGTTCGATGCTTCTTTAATCCATGCTTAATGAGAATGAGATACTTTTTTTCTCCAGGACTATAGGTACTGGTTCCTTACAAGGAACCACACATATAGGGCTTCTAGCGATGCACTGGAGACCTTATATGTTCTGGTTCTTTGTGAAGAACCGAGACATATAATACCGGATAGATATCGGTTCTATAACTACAGCCGGCAACTATGAGACTCTCAACACATCCTTATGAGCCCCATAGTTACCGGTTGTTGCATTGAACCGGCACCTGTAATAACACATAATCGGCACCAATATTTAACTTGGGTCATTGGTTTCGAATAATTGGTGCCGACGGTGCAACCAACAACTCTGAGCCTTTCCGAGCTGACACTTATGGTCTTTCCTGTCCCAGTGAATGTGTCTTAGCGAACGTGTCCCCATGTTGAGTTGTATTACTTTGCATCCTCCTAGATCGCATGTTTTGCGGCCATCTCCTGATACCTAATTACCATGACAGACAAGGAGGCAATCTTAAAGATGTAGAAGTTTCTGATATCGCTGCATTTTTCTGACCAGTGGTGATCTCCACGCCTCCACACACTCTATTCACCATCCAGCAATGGCAGTTTATCTGTGAACACTCCCTCTAGAAAAGAGAAGTTGTGGAGCTGTGAACAAGCCGATCAGTGCGAACGCGATCCCATATACCTCCAATTCCAAGAATATGTCCATGAAACTGCACACTCTTGATATCATTCCTGTCCAAACCAACAAACGCCTCCAGCTTCACAGGTACCACGCAAGGCTGTCCAGGCCTGAAGCACCACACTTAAAACCCCTATCGTTTCTCTTATTGGGGGAATGTGCCAAACGGCATATTTATAAAAAAATAATTTGGGAAATGAACTTCGATGCAAAAAAATCCTAAAATCATCTCCAAATTTAAGGTTGACAATTTCCAGTTTGAGTTTATGCCTTTTCAGCTGCAAGATCTTTTCCATGCAAATTAATCTCTTGCTAGTTTGGATCAGCCCTGTGGTATCTCTGAGTTAGACAAAATTATAAAGAATTTGCCTATAGACAGGGCTCCTGGGCCTGATGGGTTTAATGGGATGTTTGTGAAGAAATGTTGGCCAATCATTTGTCAGGATTACTACAGACTTGCAGCTGAATTCTACTCTGGTACTCTGGACCTGGATCCTTTAAACCATTATTTTATCATCTTGGTTCCAAAGAAATCTATGGCCGAAGGTATAAATGACTATAGGCCAATATCACTCATGGGAATCTCTCTTAAGATTCTAACAAAAATCCTAGCTGATAGACTACAAAAGGTGATATTGGAGTTAATCAGTCAGAATCAATATGGTTTCATAAAAGGGATAACTATACAAGACTATCTAGCACGGAACTTTGAATTCCTTCAGCAGTGCCATCACTCCAGAAGGGAAATAGTTCTTCTAAAATTGGACTTTGAGAAGGATTTTGACACTATTGAACATTAAGCTATTTTGCTAGTAATGGAAGCTATGGATTTTAGTGCTACATGGCTTGGATGGATAAGGAAGATATTTTCTTCTGCTTCTTCTTCAGTTCTGATCAATGGGGTACTTGGAAAAAATTTCCATTGCAAGAGGGGAGTAAGGCAAGGTGATCCTCTGTCACCTTTACTCTTTTGTTTTAGGAGCTAAACTTCTCCAAGTCATTATCAACAGAGCTTATATAATGGGACTTCTACCAAAGCCTTTTCCATCAGACTTTGACCTAAATTCCCTATTGTCCAATATGCTAATGACACCCTGCTCTATTTGAAAGCTAGTGGTAAAGAGCTCTTTACTCTAAAGGCTTTATTGCAAACCTTCCAGCTGGGAACTAGTCTGAAGGTAAATTTTAATAAATCTTGTCTCATTCCAATAAGTGTTAATGAAGGGAAAGCTCAGAACTTAACTGCAGTCTTTGGCTGTCAATTGGGATCTTTGCCATTTACATATTTGGGTTTACCCCTTGGTACCACTAAGCCAAAGGTAATAGATTTTGCATCGTTAGTGGATAGAACTGAAAGAAGGCTTACATCAAACGCTTACTTCCTGTCCTATGGAGATAGACTTACGCTGGTTAATTCAGTTTTCTCTTCACTACCTACTTATTACATGTGTACTCTAATGTTGCCAAAGATAGTAATTGATAGCATTGACAGAGCAAGAAGACATTGTCTTTGGAGAGGTTCTGAGGTCAAATCCAATAAAAAATCTTTGGCAGCCTGGGATAAGGTTTGTAAGCCCAAGAGAAAAGGTGGCTTGGGAGTGCTAAACCTTTCTATCCAAAATCAAGCTTTGCTCATCAAGTTTTTGGACAAGTTTTCCAAAAAGAAGGATTTGCCCTAGGTCAATCTTGTTTGGTCCTCCTATTATGGTAACTATGTCCCTCATCTGACAAACTTGAAGGGCACATTCTGGTGGAGAGACATTTGCAAATTAATGGATGTCTTTTGGTGTCATTTGAAAAGTGGAAATACCTGCTCCTTTTGGTATTATGTATGGGCTGATCAACCTCCTCTTTTTCACACTATGTCAAGGCTTTGTTCTTTAGCTCAAAACCAGAATGCATCTGTCTCTGATTTTCTATCCATTGAGACTGAAGGAAATTTTACACTACCTTTATCTGTTCAAGCTTTTCAGGAGTTTCAAGAGCTGACTTCTTCCCTTGTGGATATCGAGCTGGTTAATGAAAATGATGCTTGGTCTTACATTTGGGGGAATATGAAATATTCTTCACAAAAATTCTATGCACTGAATTTCAGAGCTATTAAGTAACCAGTCCACTTTCTATGGTTATGGAAGTGCAATGCAGTTTCAAAAGTAAAGGTTTTTGGGTGGCTGCTCATGGTGAATAGATTGAACACCAGGTTCATGCTAGATTATAAGAATTGTGCTCTTCCGGATTGTGATCTTTCTTGTGTTCTTTATCAATCGGCAGCTGTTGAAGACCTAATGCATCTGTTCTTTCTATGCCCGTTTGCCCAAAATTGTTGGAGTCTTTTAGGCATTACCTGGGATACTACTCTCCCATTGGAAGGAATGTTTATAAGGGCCAAATTGGATTATCAGTGGAGCTGTTTTATAGAGAAATTTCTTTATGCTGCTTGGCATATCTGGAAACAAAGGAATGGGTTCATCTTCGAGCAAAAGATCCCCTCTTTCATCACTTGGAGGCAACTCTTAAAGGGTTACCTCTTCCTTTTGTTGTTTAGAATTACTACGAGATATCACGATGTAATCATAAGTTAGATTAATCTGTTCTAACTTTGTTCTTGTTTTCTTTAATAAAATTATTCAAACAGCGGGGGCCTCCCCTGCTGTGTTCTCGTAAAAAAAAGAATAAGCGAATATACAAGGCTATTATATATGTAGGATACGAGTACTGTCCATTCTTTTCCATGTTTTCTAACCATATGTCGTGCATGCCTGCTGAATGTTGAGCGGAGCTCCGGGATATATCCAGATGACATGCGGTTCTTCTCCAGGTGATTGCTCCGGATACATCGACGTTGCAACACGGTCCATACGAGTGGCTGGTTTACACTGTTTTGAGGCCCTAATAGTCCCAGGAGGAAAGTTGCCTCAGCATGAGCAGGCTGACGGTGTGTGAGTTGACGCCCACACGCCTCCTATTCCGAGTACGCACTTGCATTCTTGTGGTTGTTTTATTGTCTAGCCAGCAGGCAACAACCTCCGAATTAAGCTTGTATCGTGTGCTTGGTGTTCTCTGCTTATATATAGCTACTGTGTCTTGCAAAATGCTACATATATATATGCTACTCTGAAAGCATCATACGGTCAGAGGCCACTCTAAAAATTGGTAATTTCCTAAAGGACACCATAATGCTAGATATATACAAGCCTTCTGATTTGATACCGACAGTGTAAAAACATGATAAGCTTTAAAGATACTTAAAAAATTGATAATTTTCCCGAAGATACTGTAACTACTATTTTATCATTTTTGAAACAAATAGAGGGAGAAACCATATGAAAAAGACAAGTTTAACCCTCGAGCTAGCCAGAATTTTCAATCTCTGGCTATCACTAGTCCAGAAAGAATCCTTTCAGATGATCCAAATTTACATTCGCAACCGGTTGGGTGGCTCCATCTCCCACAAGATGTTTGTAAAAATTGCCCTTTTTCAAGCGGACTGCACACTTGTGTGCGAAAGTCACTTTTCACAGACGGTCATTTATGCCGGCCCACCACATGCAAAAACAACGATTCATGAAAAATCTAAAAATCCTTAGAACCAAAACCCTAGCTCCCATCCGCCATCAGCGATGTCGGCGCCGCAAACAGCGCCTCTACTGGGGCCGTGGGTGATAGATCCACCTCTCTTTGGCCTGGGGCAACGTTTCCGCCGTCGCGCAGGTTGCCACTGTCGTCTCTTTCACCCTAGCCGGTGTTGCCATCATCGCCGAGGCACCGCTGCTCCCGAGGCTGGCGTAGGCGGATCCACCGCTCCCGAAGCTGGGGTGGCCGGATCCACCCTCATGCGGCTTGGTGTTGTCGGCACCCTAGCCGCCACAGTCTTCGACGACAACGTCGTCACAGCTGAGGCCTCGATTTTCCCATGTTCAGTGAAGGCGGATCCACTCCTCCCAGGGCTTGGGATGGAGCCACCATGATCGTCGCTGCCCCATCTATTGGCTCTAGGCTCGGTGTCATCGCGGCAGCTCCCTTCCCCACCTTAGTCGCTGCTGCAGCTATCGCTTTGGTGGACGGGAAGTGGAGGAGGGGTTGAGAAATGGGACCAACGTAGAGGAGAGGAGAGAGGAGAGAGGACAAGGAGAGTGTGGAGCGATGCGAGAGCTAGATTTTTTAAAGAGACGAGAGAAAAGAAGAGGGGGAGGGGGGCGCAGCCTCCTAACAAGCCCGCCTACGAAAATAAGATTGCCTACAAAAATAGGCTTATTTTCACAAATGGGCATGTTAAAAGGCTTGTCTGAAAAATTGATTTATTTTCACACATGGGCCTGTTAAGAGTCCACCTACAAAAATTGATTTTTATATATGCTTTGTCTCCCTCCCTGTACAACACTATCGGAGGCGGATGATGTCTTGCCGGTAGGTTTTAGACTAGGACTCGTCTGCGAAAATCGTTTATGCAGTAGTGTATAGTTGCCACTATCTCCGCTATAGCTGTTTCTTTCTCCAGTTGACACTAAAAAGATAAAATAAATGTTGCCGCCTGCTCTATGTAACTATAATTTTTTATATTTTGTCCTTGAGTTATGTCACGTTTTTTCCGATTTCCAGGAGCATAGATCACATACTTAATTTGAGTCCGGAATCAAATTTTGCCAAACAAAAATCATACATTTTCTGTTATGGTCAAAGTGGTTTTACGCAAGATGGCTATTTCGTGCACAGAAGCAGAAGCAGAAGGTGCGCACCTTGGCAAACGGAATTTCCAACGTATCCGAAATCAGCTCACTTATGTATATGCGGCACCAATGGTTCATATTGATCGACCATTTCCCGGAGAATGAAAGATGTACATACTTGATCTAATACTCTCGGCAGACTTAAGAACCTCCATGCATCGTCGACTGTTATAGGAGAACGGAAGAGGCTCGATGACAGAACACGCAGAGACTGTATCTGATGCCATCTGATCCAAAGGTAAATTCTCCTATGCCTTCCATTCCGTGTATATTGTACGCATGCATCCATACTATACTAGGCAATCTTCACCGGACGGTGTTGCCCTTTTTCATTATAGCCTACTCCGAATCTTGTATGGGGTACTGCATACTCAGCTTTTGGTTGTTCAGCTTGGGACTATGTGGCTAATAAGTCTCCGCTACTTATTAGGGTATGATGAATGTATATAGACTAATTAGTCCACACAAGTGGTAATTACTAGTCCCACAATATATATAACCTGATAATAGTACTATTTTATTCCTTACTACCCATTTTGAATGCACATTGTGGATTGGCAGACCTACGACTTTAAATTGGGTTGGAAGCTGCTAGGCCCCCTTTTTGTCCTTTTTGTTGTGCACTTGTGCTCTTTTCCTGAACCGACGGCCTCGTCATCGTCGATCTGGTATTCAGGTCACTCAGCAATCAGCATCGAGAAGAAGAAAAGGAACGGAGAGAAGACGAGACCAAATGGAGAGAATAAATGGTGTCACTTTATCTTTGACCAACAAATCCATTGGGGACCAAATGGAAAAAATAATTGGTCTTTTTTTTCCTTTTCTTTTGCTTTTCTTGAGCTGGGACAGTATAACGTTGTTGACCGTGGAATAGAAGGTCATGTTGATCAACTCATTTCTCCAGAGATAAATAGTACTAGTACCAAGCAAAGTGCAGATTGCAGAGCAGAGCCTGAAATCAAAATATATTCGCTGGTCGAGGCAACTGCTTCTTTGAAATGGTCTGCTACTTCTTCAGACGTCATCATATCCTCCTATTTCTGTGCTTGTTACACTCCATGCTGGGGATTTCTCGCGGCTGCATCCCAGAGGAGATGGCAGCGCTGATGGAGATCAGATCTTCCTTGACGAGCGCGCAGTCCGAGCCGCCCGTTTCGTGGTCGGGGCGCGGCGATTGCTGCTCGTGGGAGAGGATCAGATGCAACAACAGCACCCGGCGTATCTCGCACCTCGACCTTTTTGACATCCACCAACCTGTTCAGACCAGCGATGATGGTGGTGGCACGACATCCGTCTCTGTCTCTGAGAGTGGATCATGCTGGATTAATCTCAACCTGACGGTCCTCTCATCGTTTCGCGAGCTTCAGCTACTGGATTTCTCTTCGAATGATGCTTGCATACAGAATTTTGAGGGTAACTAACTATATTCCCACTCCCACACATGTTCTTTTCATGTAAGATTGATTGGAAAAGCCAGAAAAGAAAGAAACAATGCAGGTCTTGAAGGACTGAGTAAGCTCCAGTACCTCAACCTCAGTGGGAACAATTTATCAAGGAGTATACCAGGATCTATCAGCAAATTAGTTTCCCTGAAGGTGCTTAACCTTGATAGAAACAACATAAGTGGTGCTCTTCAGAATAAAGGTACTGTGACAAATAAATTTAACTTTTTTTCTTTTGATGATATTTATATTAACTATATGGCATATCTGTGTACATGGAAGATTTCATAAATCTCAGGAATCTGCAAGAATTGCATTTGGGGTCTAATCGATTGAGTGGAACCCTCCCGTCATCGTTATTTGCACTTCCACGTCTGCAATACTTGGATCTTTCAGAAAACCTCTTTCAAGGATTTATACCTGTCAATTCCTCTTGGAATTGTTCTTCATTTTTTCAAACTCTCAGGTTGTCCGGTAATGACCTGAGTGGTAAATTTGAGTTCTTCTGGCTAAGATACTGCGGCAAGCTTCAAAGGATAGACCTGTCAGGGAATGCCAATTTGGTTGTTCAGATGAAATTCCCTGGATGGGTACCTCAATTTCAATTGAAAACACTGAGGCTTTCTGGGTGTAAGCTTGACAAGAGCATCATTGCAGAACCACATTTCTTGCGAACACAGAGTCGTCTGGAATTCCTTGATCTGTCCAACAATAACTTGCCAGGAAGAATGCCCAATTGGCTGCTCACAGATGAAGCGACAATTGTGTACCTGGATATATCAAATAACATGCTAGATGGATCTTTGGATCTGATGTTGCAACAGCAATTTAATCTGCAGTTGTTAAACATTTCTATGAACAGTATCATTGGAGAACTGCCAGCCAACATCAGCTCAGTTTTTCCCAATCTACGGATTCTTGATGTTTCCCATAACATTATTTCAGGGGTTATACCATTGTCACTGTGCAGCATTCACAACATCGAATTGTTGGACTTATCAAATAACAAATTTACAGGAGAAGTTCCAGCTTGCTTGTTCACTGATTGTTCTGAGCTGAAAATTCTGAAAGTCTCAAACAACAATCTTGGGGGCATGATACTGAGTGGAGCTAGTAACTTGTCCTTCTTGTGGGCAATATACCTAGACAACAACAAATTTGAAGGCAGTCTCCCCATAAATCTTTCAGGCAATGTTTATATCATGGATTTACATGGTAACAACATTTCTGGCAGACTCGATATTTCATTTTGGAATCTTTCTTAACTCGAAGCTTTGAGTCTTGCTGGCAATAGTTTAACTTGTGAAATTCGCTATGAATTTTGTAACTTAACAAATGTTAAACTATTAGATCTTTCAGACAACAGCTTTGCTGGGCCGTTACCAAACTGCAGTACGACATTACCACTCAGTTTTCTGAACATGTCTGGCAATGCCCTGTCCGGCTCTCCGGATGCCATTTTCAATCCATCCTACATTGAAGCCTTGGATCTCAGTTATAACCAATTCACAGGAAACCTTAAATGGACACGAGAGCTGTCCCAAATCAGTCATCTTTTGCTACGAAGAAATAAGTTTGAGGGGCAGATCTCATCAGACCTATGCCATCTGAAGTACATGAGGATAGTTGACTTCTCACACAACATACTTTCAGGTTCAGTACCGCCATGTATTGGTCACATCCCGTTTGAGGTTCTTCCAGATTATCTAGACCTTCGGTCCACGACTGGTAGTAGTTTCTTTGGAGAGGCGTTTGAAACTATGGACTTGTATGATTCATCCTACATGTATACTAGTCACTATGATATGCAAGGCTTCACCTTCACTACTAAAGGGAACCCCTACACATATGGACAGAACATCTTCCTTTTTATGTCTGGCCTCGACTTCTCTGCAAACATGTTGTCAGGTGAGATTCCACAAGAGCTAGGAAATCTGAGTCATATTAAGTCCCTAAATTTGTCCTACAATTTTTTTACCGGCCAGATTCCTCCAACCTTTGCAAACATGAGCGAGATCGAGAGTTTGGACCTGTCCCATAACAGGCTGATTGGGCCAATACCATGGCAGTTAACCCGGTTATGGTCTTTAGAGGTGTTCTCAGTGGCATATAACAACTTGTCAGGGTGTGTGCCAAACACTGGTCAGTTTGGCTCATTTCAAATGGACAGCTATGAAGGAAACACCAACCTTCACAAGGCATCACAGGGAAGTAAGTCATGCACCTCCAATTCAAGTCCTGCAACATCTAGCAAAATGGAAGGGGAGGTATTAGAGGGTTTCGATCCAATCCTCTACTTGGTGACTGCCGTTTCATTTGTATTGGCATTCTGTGCTACTTTCTGGTTTTCATTGTGCCCTTTCATTGGACTCTGCGCGTAGTACTAAACAGTAACAGAAAACTAGGCACAAATAGCTTCCTGAATTTTCCTTCTCATTAAGCTTTTAAGGAAATAATGTAAAGGGAGAACCTACCAAAATCTTATACAAACTTGTTTCAAGAGACAAGAAAGTATACAGATTCTGTTTTGTTCTCAAGATTGATAACTTATCTGGCTCTCCAAGGAGGTTGAAGACCTGTCTCCCTGTGCCATTTCAATGCCACATGAGTACAGGTACAGATACCTTATTTTTTAGAGTAAATTTTACAAAACAACGCATTTTATGGTACAAGTTGTAGAAAACCACACACTTTGACACTTGGCACTTAAGTACATATATTTCGCTAGTGGGATTGCTATATAGCATTCGAATGAAATTTGGGGATGAAATCTTACAGATTTTGGACCATTGGCTCCATGCCAAAATTCGTGCATTGACTTCTCTCCTCCAACTCCGGCGGGCTCCCCTTCTTCTCCGGCGCCGGCGACACCACAACTCCGGCGGGTTAGGGTTTGTGGTTGGGGTGAGGGTGGGGGAAGAGGGGGGTTTCCTCGGGGCTTAGAGGGATGGCCGTGGGCGGTGGACTCCGGCGGGCGGCGAGGCGGCGATGGCGCCGCCGAAGCAGCGGGGATGGAGGCGGTGGCCGGCGTCGGCGGCGGGGGCAAAGCAAGCACGAGATTATGTGGTGGCGGCCGGTGGTGGCGGATCCGGCGGCGAGGAGCCACCGGAGACGGGGAAGACGGCGGGGCGGGGGCACCTCGTCGTCACCGCCATGACGAGAAAGAGAGGGGAAGGGGGCTCGCCCAGGGGGTGGGGGGGCCTCGCCGGCGCCGTTGACTCTTTCTGGCCAGCCGGCGAGGCGGGCGGCGGCGCGGTGGGGCGGCGGCGGCGCGAGGGGACGGGAGGAGGAGTTGAAGCGGCGACTGAATGGGGAGGAGGAGGAGTTAGGGTTAGGGGGTTGCACGAATCTTAAAACATATTCAATGGTCCAAAATTTGAATGATAGGAGGTGGGATTTTCTGTGACATGATATATAGACAGCCCTTTTTGTTAGTGTAGTTTCACAAACTACACTATCAATGAATGGATTCACCCGCAAGATGACGCGGTTGTTTCACCAGGACGAGAATGTGGCATCATATTACCAGCCATCGCACGAAATTAATAGGATGCCACGTCTTCATCCTAAATGGAACAACCACATCATCTCACGGGTGAATCCATTCATTGATAATGTGGTTTTGAAACTACACTACTAAAATATATGTAATTAAGTGCCAAGTGTCAAAATGTGTATGGTTTTCTGCAACTTGGACCATAAAACATGTAGTTTTATAAAATTTACTCTATTTTTTTGTTTAACGATGATACGAACACATAAATCTGTACATGCATTCTCGGTTTATAAAGCGTAGTGCAAAAGCATAAAAACATATCATGTCCTGAGAACCGTTGAAGATGAATCATACGCCCAGAGATTTTTCATATTTTCACTTGGGCATTTTGGTTGTCTGTTGATTCCTAGGTTCTTGTACAATTGATCAAGTGGTGAATTTACAACCACTGAACCACAGAAAAAAAAAAGAAGTTAATAAACATCTAACGTCCTTGTAGTGTGGTAATACTCATGATGTTCACATACTTGTTGGCATCCTCTCTTGCCCCGTCAGCCATGTAATTCCTTGGCACAAAATATGCAGGTTGCTTAGGAGTAGGAATTGCTGTGACCTCATTCTCTAAAATGGCCACAACTGATGACATGGATGGTCTAGCATTTGGATCTTCCTGAACACATAATAGTCCTACATGGATACAGAGCAAAAACTCACTAAGTGAATAGCTCTCTAGAATAATCGAGTCCATGAAGTCCTCAGCCTTTCCGTCTTTCCACAAAATCCATGCCTGAACCAACGGAACAAAGTTCCTAATTAGTCCAAAATTCTTGTTGTTAAAACTTTATGCAATTCGATATTTCAGACAGGCTAGAACACCAAAGCTGTAGGTGTCAGACTTGACAGAGAAAATACCTTCCATCGCATATTCAGGAGACATGTAACCACTATTTGCATTGAATCATGTCACCAACAACAAGTAGTCTGGTTAATTTGAATGTCCAAGTATATAAAAGTTAGTATTTTAAGAATAAGTAGTGCAAGTGTTACTATGTCCCGACTACGTGCTTAGTGTTTGCTTGATACTGGTTACCACCAAAGATCCTTGCCATACCAAAATCTGATATTTTGGGGCTCATCTTCTGATCCAGTAAAATGTTGCTGGCTTTGAGATCTCTGTGAATTATTGTCATCCTTGAATCTTGGTGGAGATAAACAAGTCCTCTAGCTACTCCTTTGATTATGTTGTTTGCCAATCAAGTATAGACTTCTTTGAATCATCTACAATGAACAGCATGAAATGAAACATGGTTATTCAGGTACGACCCCTTGGTTACCCTCTCCCACGAAAAGTGGAAAAGGAATAATATAATATGATTAGGTCATACCAAAAAGGAAGTAATCCAAGCTTTTGTTGGGTAAGTATTCATAAATAAGAAGCTTTTCATCTTCGTGAATGCAGCAACCAAGAAGCCGTACTAGATTTTTGTGCTGCAATTTGGCAATAAGAACCACTTCATTTGTAAAATGCTCTATCCCCTGTGTGGAACCTGTGCTGTCTTTTAACAGCAACTTCTTTGCTACCTTCCAACTTACCCTGTGTAATAGCATCATTTTAACAGGATAAAATAAAAATTTTAATTTTTCCATTGCTGTGATTGTCCATGCAAATTGTTGTTACCTTATAAACCTTACCGAAACCTCCTTTTCCAAGCACGTTGGAATCACTGAAATTGTCTGTCGCAGTGGTGATGTCTTCAAAATTAATATATGGAAATTCAAGGTTCTGCTCAAATAGTTCATGAGAATCTGTAAAGTTTCCTAGCACTGCTCTCCGATTTTTGTTATTTCTTTGTTTCCCTAATAAGAATGACAGTATTTTCAGTACAATTGACAGGAAACACAGCATATTACGAGTTTGTGTTGAGTACTTGAGTATTGACTCTTTTTTACCTTTTGGTAGCCATTTCCTGACAAGGTATATGCATATGAGTATCATCAAGGATGTTATAATTGGGACAACAACCTTCAGTACATATCTGTTCCTTTTGTTGGCACCAGAATTTTGTCCTATCAACGAAATTGAATAAAAAATTCAGGACTTATATATTCTAAACCATATATAGCTTGCAAAATGTTTGCATGGATGTTGTCTTTTAATTCGATGTGCTTCTAACACCTCTACTGTCATTGCAGGGGAAACAATGGTGGGCATACCAGTAGAGTCCGCCAAACGGAGGTACAGGTTCTCTCCAATGATTTTCCTTCCCGTGTCGACAAGCTCCCCCGTCCAAAGCAAGCAGTTCGCCCGGTCAGCCATGGAGCCTTCCGCGGTCAAGTTGGCGTACGCGTAGGCCGTGCACGAGCAGTTCCGGCTGCACTCGGCCGCGCACTCCTCGAAGTTTCTGTCCCGGACATGCAAGAACTTGTCGGGGACCTTCATCCCGGGCATGGTCACAAAATAGTCCCCATCTCCACATCTCAGCTGTTGCTTTCTCCAGCATCCTCTCTAAGAATTAGAGCTGTCAGCTGGCTCGAACCCATCGAGGCACTGGCATCTCGGGATGGCCAACGTGACGTCGCAGTAGCCGAATGGGCCACACGACGCGTAGAGATCGCAGTCGTTGGCGACGGCCATCGGTTTATGAGGGAAGAATGCCCATGACGACGAGCTGCTGTTCCAACTCAGTGACTTCATGTCACCGTTGTAGTCAAGCGTGATGCGCGCGTACGGTGAGGCATCTGATGAACTGTGTGGTACAGGAAAGAGGTGGTGTTGCTCCCGTACGCTCTCCCAGACACCGATATGCTGCCAAGTACAATGATTCTTCGGTAAGGTTTGGCACTAGCACAGATCCTTCTATCTGTGACGGCCTCTAATATGCGTAAAAATAGCGGACTGTCACAAGGAAGTCATCTTAATCGGGCTAAAAGTACCCGATTGAAATATGGTCGCACAGACATATTAGATGGGCATAAAACTTAAGCCCATCACGGATGACACCTATCAGTGACGGGCCGTAGTTTAGTCCCGATTGAGATAACATTCCATGTCTCAAACGGGCCTAAAGTTACAGCCCGTCACAGTGTTACTATCATTTTGTGAACAATGTTACTATCATTTTGTCGTATGAAGAAATGACCAAAATAAAAGTTTTAGATCTTGATGAGTTATTCAATTTTTTTGTTTATGACTTTTTCAGTTAATATCATTTAGTATTTGAAAATATTGTTTGAAGTTGTCATATTTTCAAATTTAAATTCAAACAGTTCAAAAAATATTATATAGAAATATGACCAAAATAAAAGTTATAGATCTTGATGAGTTATACAACTTTGTTATTGATGACTTTTTCAGCTGAAGTCGTTCACTGATTTAAAATTCTATTTGAATTTTTCAAACTTTGAATTTCAAATTTCAAATTGTTTAAATAGAGTCAGATGGAGAAACGACCAAAATAAAAATTTTGCACCTCGATGAGTTCTACAACTTTTGTTTTGGTGACTTTTCTATTTGAAATCATTTTATAACCCCAAATTTATTTCGAAGTTGTCAAATTTTGAAAATTCAAAATTTGAATTGTTCAAATGAATTTATTTGTACAAAGGACCGATACAATATTTGTAGATCTCGATGAGTTATACAGTTGTGTTGTTTATGATTTTTTCATTTGACACACAAAAATCGGCCTAAAATTAAATTTAAAGTTCTCATCTATGACGGGCTTTATTTTTTATAGATCTCAATGAGTTCTACAACTTTGGTTTTGATAGCTTTTTCATATGAGTTTATTTAGTATTATAAAATTCAATTCAAAATTCATTTTTCCTAGAAGTCTGATTTGCTTCCTCTTCATGATAATACTTGCTAAATATATATTTTATCCAATTAACTCAGTTTTGCTAGTGAAATATGTGATCAAAATGGATGTTATGTGAATGTGGTTGTGTTAAATATATTGATGGTTGTGTATGTGAATGAATGTATATGAATGGGGGATGTTGGGGTGTGACATCCTGGCCTAGGACTTAATTGGATTAATAGAATACTCAAACCAACAAGTTATAACTACTTTTCCGGAAGCCAATCTCCAAAGAACTTTGATGTTAAGCGTGCTAGGCCTGGAGCAATTTCGGGATGGGTAACCAACTGAGAAGTTCTTCCCTCACTCACACGAGTGAGGACAAAAAAGACCCGCCTGGGAGAGGCAAGACCGGGAAGAACTTCCCGGGTGCACACGAGTGAGGACAAAAAAGACTAGCCTGGGAGAGGCGATCATCTGTGACAGGCATTAACTTAGGCCCGATTGAGATGAGTTACGGGCGCTAGTTTTGGCCCGATTGAGATAGGTCATCTGTGACGGGCTATAGTTTGACTGGTCGTCTGGGTCAACGCTATCTGTGACGGGCTTTAATTAGGGCCCGATTGAGATAGATTCATTCGTGACGGTCGTTTGCCCGGGCTTTAATTAGGGCCCGATTGAGATAGATTCATTCGTGACGGTCGTTTGCCCGATTGAGATAACTCTAGCCTGTGACGGACACCATGCCCGATTAAGATGGGGCTTACCGCCTAATTGAGATGATGGTATCCGTTCAAGTGTGGTCCCGTTGCTGATGAAAACTTGAAAGTTCAAGTTGGGGTCGCCCCAGCAGGAGAAGTCACCCATGGATGGATCATCCGGGCCTTTCCAAGCGACGAGCCGCATTTGGACTTGTGTCTTCTGGCTCACTAGGAACTTTATGTTTGGAAGAACGGTGTCCGTTGGGTGATCGAAGCTTTGCCATATGGTTGTATTATCCGGCAGCTGGAGAACCAAGTTTCCTGAATCTAGCAAAACTGCATAAGCTCCCTAGCTTTCGGTGACTATCGTCATCATCTAGAGTGTGGCCTCTAGAATCTGACAAGACAAGGTTGGAGCTGCTGCTTATGGCGAGCATCGTGGATGAAGGGGTGGTGATTGGGTTGTCGCGGTTGGCAACCCAAACATAGGTGCGCTCCGGGATGTTGTGGTACCATATGCCGAGGAATAAACTCGTATTGGAGCTTCCCGTGGAGAAGAAGCCGAGCGCGAAGATCCCGCCTTTGGAGACAAGCACATCACTGGGGGAGATCAGTGGCTTTCCCTGTGTGAGCTGGTCATCGCGTCTGCAGAACGATATGAGCAGCAAGAAGATGAAAACGGGGACGCAAGCCATATTTGATAGTACTTTTCGGTATGTTTTTCGTTTGCCTGTGGAGCGTTCAGAAATATAAGCTTTACCTGGTCATCGCGTTTACTTAGCCTGTATTTTTATTACTGATGGTATGGTTCCCTGACTTTTGTGCATAGTTGGACCGAAGGAAGCAACATAGCCGAGACTTTTCTGCTGTGCAAATTAAGGAAATATTGTTGCTAGTAAATCAGACCTCACATCATCAAGATATTGCGCATGGGACGCAAGGTTTCGCATCATATTCTATAGATAGCTTGGACCATTCTCAGCCATTCTCACCACACACAGTTGACACTGAACGTTGATGTTCGGATGAGTGGGTGAAATTGCGAGGTTGTTTCAGTGCCAGGCACAACCGCACAAGTTAGGCATCTCGGTTCATCCACAATTTCAGTACAACCATGAAAAAGAGAGACACGCACATGCCGAGAGGTTTCACTACACACGACTTTTCTCATCATCCTATCCAAAAATGAGCGATGCTTTGGTACTTTTTACTTGTAGTTTTATATCTAGTAGAATTGATCTGAATTGATTCATAAAGACATTTTAGTACTTTATGAAGTTTGTTTTGGGGAATTTTTCAGGGGTTTCCCACACACTGCACACCCGCTGTCTCTTCTATTCTTCTCTTCACACTTTACATATAGGTCCTAGGAAGAACACATATTTACACCAACACTCCCCCTCAAGATGGGGCAAAAGATATCAATCATACACATCTTGTTACATATAGATTGAACTTCACTAGGGCCTAATCCCTTTGTTAGACAATCAACTAGTTGATCACATGACTTAATATATTCTAGCCTAAGCATCCTACTATCAATCTTCTCTTTGATGAAGAACCTATCAATCTCCACATGCTTAGTGCGATCATGTTGAACGAGGTTGTTTGCAATATTGATGGCTGATTTATTGTCACAATGAAGCATCACGGTATCACTTCTCAACACTTGAAGTTCAGCCAACAAACTCCTCATCCACAACATCTCATTCAAGCCTAAAGCCATAGCTCTGTATACTGCTTCTGAAGTAGACCGAGCCACCACCACTTGCTTCTTGTTTCGCCAAGAGACAAGGTTACCACCAACAAACACACAATACTCCGATGTCGACCTTCTATAGTCCATACTACTCACCCAATCAGCATCACAATATCCTTCCATGTTTAGATGTCCATTCTTCCTGAACCACAACCCCTTTCCAGGAGTCCCTTATCAACAGGATCACCTGATTGAGCATACAATTGGTGATTCCTATCAATAGGTGTAGTACTTGGACGACACCCCAGCATTCCTGTATCTGGCAATAGGTCCAACACATACTTCATCTGAGACAGAACAATCCCCTTTAATGAGCGAGCAATCTCAATCCCAAGGAGGTAGCGAAGGGGACCAAGGTCCTTCACCTCAAACACTTTTCCTAGCTTTTCCTTCAGGCACCTGATTTCTTCTACATCATCACCAGTTATCACTATATCATCAACATACATAGCCAAGATGGTGATGTATGCTCCCCTATGTTTATAGAAGATAGTATGATCTCCATTACACTGAGAATACCCCATATCACACACCACTCGCCTGAACCTATCAAACCATGCGCGTGGAGACTGCTTCAACCCATTCAAAGATTTCTTGAGTTTGCATATCTTTCCAACTGTCTGGCTATTCCCAAATCCTAGAGGGATCTCCATGTAGACCTCCTCATGTAAATCACCATGAAGAAATGCATTTTTCACATCAAGTTGACGAAGAGTCCACCCAAACTTTACTGCACAAGCTACCAAAGTCCTCACTATGCCCATTTTTGCCACCGGTGCAAATGTCTCATCATAGTCGATTCCATATGTTTGACTACAGCCTTTTACGACTAATCTTGCCTTATACCTATCCACCTTTCCCTCAGGAGTTTGTTTCACTGTAAAACCCACTTACATCCCACTGCCTTTTTACCTGGTGAAAGTCTCACAAGTTCCCAAGTTTGGTTTTTCATAAGGGCATTCAGCTCTTCTTTCATTGCATCTTTCCACCTTGGATCTTGCTTTGCACACTTCCAATCCTTTGGTATGGGCACTGTCTGTAATGATGCAATGAATGTTTTGTATGCTGGTGAAACATGGGAATATGAGACATAGTTTGCAATGTCATGCATACAACTAAGATGCTCAAAACCAAGACGTATAGGAGGTCTACCAGCATTGGATCTAGTCCCTCTATAATGTGCAAGAGGTAATTCTACTTGTTCAAGAGATGGAGAAGTGTTACCAATTATCTCTAGAGGAGCCAAGGAGGCTGGAGGAGAGAGGCTCTGAGAGGACTCTGGGACTGGGCATTCTGGGTGTGGCAACTCTTCAACTTGATCTTGTACTGATTTCTTTCTTTTCTCCCCCTAATTATAAAACCTCCTCTTTTGGTAAACTAGCACATCCTTTTGTTTCACCTTTTCGGTTTGCTCCATAGGACATGGAATTGTCCCAACAACCACTTCTCCATCCCCCTCATGAAGAACCAATTCTCTATCTTTGTCTTGTGTAGTTCCAACAATTCTTTTCACCTCTTTACTCACACCATCAATCGAGCATGGTATTGATCCAACTACCACTGCCTCTCCATTCTTGTCACCAACATTTTTTTATGTGTGTCACCTCCGTCTATGTCCCCCTCTCAGCTATCATCCTCCATGATAGTCGAGAATTTCTCAAGAAATTGGTCAAGATCTCCTTTACTCTTATAATAGGGCCCAAACTCACGGAATGTCACATCCATACTCACAAACAGTCTCCTCCCAATGGGATCCCAACATTTATACCCCTTCTGAGTCGAAGCATAGCCAACAAACACACATTTTACTACATGAGGATCCAACTTGCCAACAGAGGGTCGATGATCTCGCACAAAGCATACACAACCAAACACTTTTGGGGGAACCTTGTACTCTCGCTTTCCCAATAAAAGTTCAACAGGTGACTTCATACCATGTATCCTAGACGGCATCCAATTGATAAGGTATGCACCTGTCATCACAGCCTCACTCCATAAATATTTTGGCACATTCATCTGCAATATTAGAGATCTTGCCACTTCTAGCAAATGCCGATTTTTCCTCTCAAACCCACATATTTTGGAAACTCTCTATTAAGGGAATTTGGTTTATTTTTTGTTCCACCAAAAATATTTCACTATGTATAGATCTAATGCTGCAGTGAACTGAAACATTCTTTCGCTATTTGCTGAAACATTGTTTTTATATGAGGTGAAACAACACCCGATTTAATCGAGTGAAACATTTTTGATCTACTTAGTGAGACAATTCCAATATATCTGGTGGAACATCGTGCAACATATAAAAATAATTCAATAATAAGCTATTTTTTTCGTCGGAATATATCCATGTGTGGTCTTGTTTTGAAGATTTAATTGCAATGAATTTAATGGTGCAATCGGATCATGATTTGGATAAGTAATTTAAGAGAATAATCAGTTTAAAATAGTTTTACACGTAAATCGGACGCTGACGTCATGTTGACATCAGCGCCCGATTTTAACATCCTCCCATCGGACGCCCGAGAGGGAGTCATGTCCTCTTGATATTCTAATATTCACGTGTATAAAATCGGAATTAATTTTAAGGTAGGCTGCTGGGGCCCACATTCTAAAAAATCACAATACAATTGTTGTGGTTCTCTTAGGGAGAGAGAAGGAAGAGGAAAGAGATAGTGTACTTTAATCTATATGGAAGTCTTTATAGTTATGGGTAGCTCATCTGATATCTCGTTCTAATGCCCCCTCTCTCACAATGGCAAAGATATAGTGACCGGCCCCTCTCTCACAATGTAATTTAATCAGGTGCAGTCAGTACTGCAACTTTGGCAGTAGCCACTGATCCAACCATCCATCTCATAACGAACGTTTAGGATTCAATTGTGTATTCTTCCTCCTTTAGAAATTTGAACATGAAATACTTGCATGCTTATTTTTCATTTGAGAAGAAGCTTAATACTATTTATTTAGATGTTTAAAAGAAGTTTGTGATCTATTTGAAGGGTTTTTAAGTAGAGCTCATATTTTGATGTTTAAAAGAAGGGCTTTTAACTCATGCTCTATTCAATTAAGAAACTCTAAACGTATTGATTTCCTTTACATGTTATCAATAGAAGTATGGGTGCATTTTCTATATAAACTACATTTTTTATTTCTCTTAAACTTTAGGAAGTTTTGAGATAAAAAAAAGAGAGAACATTTCATGTTCAAACAGCTAAAAAGGAGGGAGGAGAGACAATTAATCCTGGACGTTTATTGCCAACTGGATGGTGGATCAGTGGCTACTGCCAAAGTTGCAGTCACTATAGTGGCTGCAGGATTTGTATCAGGTGCAGTTGGTACTATCACTACAACTTATACAGTCCACTGCCACATGTTAGATCCGAATATAACGGTTCACATGCACCCGGATACTGTAGAACACTGTAGCAAGAAATATTCAGTATTTTTTGCGTCAGTACTGTAGCTGAACTGGTCCATTCATCACCAAAATGAACGGTTGTAATCGCATGCAGTAGTTTAACTTGCAGTCGCTATTCCTACTGCAGGTGATCCCAATCCCATATAGAGAGGTATGAGGACTACTTTGGATCACATCCTGGATGCCCTTATCAATTATTCGTGGTTTGGTTGGCCATAAACAGCTCACCCTAGAGGGCAGCGTCAACAACTGATGGGAGTATTTGCATGGGTGCATGAAATATAAGTGCTAGTGCAGACTGCAGCAACGTGTGGTCTTTGTCTTCGTACTGAATTGTTTTACATGTGTCAATACTAAAAAAACGTAAAATAGGAACGGCACTAGTGCCGAAAAATCTACAACTGGCACCATAGTAATTTTCTGGTCCAAAAACGCGGACCTATTTAACGGTTCTTAATAAAAACCGGTTTATATAAGGTTACCATGTTATATGTACCGGTAATAAAAAACCCGACACATATAATATATTATAGGTGCCGGTTTTTAAAAAAAATTAAAACTCGCTCATAATTAAGTATCGAGCCGACTGAGTCAAGCCACTCAACCCTGTCCTTATCCACTCCATCCGTCCCTCGACCTTATTCGACTCATACCCCCTCCCCCCTCTCCCTCTCGCTTTCTACCTCCATCCCACACTGTAACACTGAAATTTCGCCCAAAAAAACTCGAAACCCAAAATTGTGTAGTTTTAAAAACTTTTGAATAAATTGCATCATGCCTGTGTCATTTGTTTCTTTGCTGCCCATATATTGTTTCAAACTAAATATGGGGCAAACTCAAATGTGTGGTTATGGAAAAATAAGGACTAAAATCTTGAATATTGGAAATATAAGAAACATAGATTGAGGGTTATAATATTAATTATTAATTATGGATGGTAGTGTTGTGACGTAGGTAAATATACTAGAGAAATATAGGAGATGCTCTATTTAAAAATTATACACAAAATACCTATGGGAAGCAATAATTGTGAATTTCTCAGGTCACTACTGTTCATTGTGTGCCAGGTGCTCGATCCGGGTCTAAACCGATCGAACACCCGACACCGTCCCCTCCGGTCGCTTCTGTGCCGTGCGCCTACCTTCCCGACTCATGCGCCGCACCGCGTCGTGGCACACCGCGTGGGCCCGCCACCGACCGAGCCACCGAAATCCCGCGCAAAGGCTACCGCCATGAGCGCCCGCGTCATTCCGTCCCATCGTGAGTCCCCATCGAGGATGAGGGTTCATGGCCACCATGTTGCCCCGCGTCACCCTAGGGCATAGCACTGCACCCCCTATTGGCGGCCATTACCACTACCCGTCGCCGCCAATCATGTCGTCATCGTGTTGCCATCCCGTCGCCCATAGCCGAGACCGCTGGATAATGGGGCATTCCTTCCCCAGTTAATACTCCCTCTTCTAAAACCCTACAGCATAGGCAATCATGCCGAGCCAGTACATTGAACCGAAACCTAGGAGAGATCAAAACATTAGCCGTGTCATCAGTTGCCCTTATCCATTAAGGAATCGCTCTCCATCTCGCTTATATAAACTCATTCCTAGCTCGTTCTCATCCCAATCCAACCTCCCATTTGCTCTTCCTCTCACTAAAACTCTTGCTCCACAGAAGATGAACAAAATCACGTCGCCCGCCGGGTGTCGAACACCTGGTGAGCGAGGGTTGTGCCACCGCCGCAGGGCTTCTCGGCCGATGTGGGTGGCGGGGTGTGGAGAGGAGGTGCTCGTGTTGCTGTTACTGCTGTTGGGGAGAGCCGGGAGCCGCTGGATGAGGAGTGCCGGACGTCGAACACCTGCGAGCGTCGCCAACCGCTAGTCGCCCCTGTTTCGGCCGCACCGCGCCGCGCACCACCGAACTCCGCCGTCTCGCCATCTCGTGGTAAGTCCTCGCGCCTAGAGCAGTGCCTAGTCACCCAGAAGCCAACGGCCCCCTCGATTTGGGGTGTGCGCCGCCGTAGCCGTGCCGACTCCGGTCGCCACCGCGCCACGGCCGAGCTCGCCGTGGAGAGATCTTGTTCCAATGTAGCATCGGCTAGATTTTTGCTTTTCTATACTCCGTGAGAACCCTAGATGGTTAACTCGAGGTCGTCTGCGCTTGAATCGACACCCATTGCGCCGCCGCTGTTCTCGCGATCTCGGTGCTGCCGCACGCTGTCACGCCGCGCGTCGGGTGGCCGCCGTTCCTCTGTTCGTCCGTGAGCGAGAGGTAGAAGATGACGGGGAAAAAGAAAGGAACGAGAGAGAGAGAGAGATTATGACATGTGGACCCCACTTCTTTAGTGCACAGTAATCCCCAACTTAATGACATTATTATGAACATATGACATGTGGGCCCGGATGCTTGGAAATCTAATTAAATGAGGTTTTAAGTAAATGTCTTAATGAATTGTGGACCCCACCGGTGATTAAATGGCCGGCTTGACCTCAGTCAACAAGGGGTCGGACCCACCTGCCAGTGGCAAATCGCATTACCTTTAGGAAAATAAAACTGAGAAAATAAATAGGAGGATGGGCCCATCTGTCGACCTCTGATGGTTAGGGATAAGGTTAGATTAAGAATAAACCATATGCAAATCAAGATCTATCTGATGAGACCACTTTCTCAATTTACTTTGTGGAGATATGAGCGCCATATTGCCATGACATTGGTGACAGGATTTGTGAAAGGAAAAAAAATAAAACTAAACAACTAGGGCGGCTGTGTGACTTGGGTGGAGTCCGGAAAAGGCTAGTGCCGTCCCTGGTCAATTAAGGACCGAGCCATAAAGTTAAGCATGTAACGACCCCCGTATAACCGTACTTCTCCAGTGGGTATAGACCTAGCGGAGTAAATACCCGAGCGGAGGCAGTATCCCCGCATAGTGGTTTTCTTGATGTGTGTGAGGCTAACGATGGGGCAGCCATTGGTAGGACTCCGAGCAGCGGCTGCCTACAGTGGTGTCGCCATCGGTAGGACTTCCATGTGTAAATCTAAACTTAACTATAACTTAATGCAGGTGTGACTCTTCCCTTCCGGGGAGCGCCAGAAACTCCTCTCACTGCTAGAAACTTATGACGCCTAGAGTGCATGAGGATGTAAGTTCATGGAGCGGGTACTGCCAATGTGAGGTTATTGAAAGGCTTTGTAGTGACGCGTCTCATGTGTTAGGCAGTTGCGGAGTACGGGTAAAGTGTACATTCACTACAGTGTGAGTAAACCAAATCTATTCGAACAACCGTGCTCGTGGTTATTGAGCACTGGGACATGTATTACACTTTGCTAGACTCTAATTTCTTAATCTGATTAGGATGGGGTATGCATGATGATTTTGTGCTGGTGGATCAACTTCTCGAGAGGCGAGAAGGGGTAGACCCTAGAAAACCATGACGGCCAGTGGCGGGAAGTCTTCCTTGGGAAAACAATGGATGGTGAACAGAACCGTCGCTGTGTAATAAACACTGGAATTAAAACTTGATTAGTCTATGCTAGGTCTTAGCCTTGTGAAAAGAATTGTAAAACTTGTTTTACGCAAATAAACCCATAACCATTCTTTGAATACCCCTACCATATGCATTGTTGTTGTGGTGGCTTGCTGAGTACGGTTGGTACTCACTTTTGCTATTACAAAATGTAATCAGAGGTTGGCAATGGAGCCGAGGAAGATCCCTATGCTTATCTTCACGAGGATGCTGATGATGACGGCGCTCCGTAGGTCTTAATTATGGCTGTTGCTTGTGTCAATGGCGTGGCTGCTACCTAAATTCCGCTGCCTTATCTATTTCTGCTTTTGAATGTATTCCGGACCGTTCAGTCCTATGTTCTAAGACTATGCCTGTGGGCCTATGATGTAATAATTCGCGCTAGACAATCATTGTATGCACACTTGATATTTCAGCAATGTAATCTTCAGCAATGTAATCGTGAGTACCAGACTACTTCATCCAGGGAAATGGTACTATTAATACGAGTGATTCTTGTTATAAAAACGGGGGTCGACACGCACCCCTCTCTCTTTCTCTTGCTTTCTTCTTCTTTCATCCCCTATATATGTCGGCATCGACGGCGCCGAGCGCGCGTGCATATGGCGGCGGATACTCCATCCTACTGACGTGATGGAATCGACATCTGCTCCCTCCATCCTGATGTGTCGTCTGCTGCTCCCCCCGCGGCGACGTCTACTCCCCCCCTCCCCGGCGTGGCGGCAGCGGCAACGTTTGCTCCACCCTCCCTAGCGGCTGTCCCTGCCTCCACCACTACACCTTCTCCCCTCATCCTCCCCGGTGGTGAAGGCAGCGACGGCCTTATCACCTCCCTCGGCAGAGGGCTCCCCTCACCTCGAGGGCTGCAGCGAGAAAGGCGGTGTGGGCGGAGTGCGGCCTATGATGGTTCGGTTGTGTGTGTTCTTGGCTTCTTTTTGAGTTGTGCATATTCTTAATTCAGGAGAGCGGCTGATGACGTTGTTTCTACGACGTTCTTCACCTATGGAATTGTTGATTCTGAGATTCAGTTCTTGGCTCCAAACATCGGATCTAATGATTCGAGCTGATGCAGTCGAGCCAACCTTCTTTTTCATTACTGGAATCTCAGAGGTACAAGTGATTTTCCACATCAGTACCTTCTGTGAGACTTAAGGGTGTTTCCTAACCAGCACCAAACAGGTTTTAGTAGTGTGTAAGCTTAATAGATAGTAAACTGCCATTGTTCGATTGGGTCTGAGCGTAAATGCCATTGTTTCAAGGACCTTTCAGGGCATGTATAACTAGTACAACATTAATCAATCGAGCTTTGCTCAATGTGGTTCAACAATATTTATTTTCACTGACGTTGAGAAGAGAGGAGGAAGAGAGACCCATTGAGGTTCGTGCAGGGCCGATGGTCAATTTCTCTAAATTGTTTTTAGCATGGTCCATTCTTGAAATACATTTTCCAAAAGTGTCAAATTGTTAAAATTTTGATCTTTTGTGTATGTCATTATTTGTGCATATAATTTTTATATTATTTATATCTAGTTAATGTAGAGACCAACTGAGAACAGTATCCATCTCAATTATTGTATATGCCTTAATTTATGCAGATTGATCCCAAACTCTAGTCGGAAAAAAAAAGTCTGTATCACCTTGGCTAGCCAGCCCATGATTAAGCCTGGCATTGGAAAGCTGCAAAAGCCGGTCGCTGATAACAAACATAAATTCTTCTCGGAGTGATTCCTTATGTTCAATGAGAGCGGCGATATATTCATCGGATCTATTTTGCTACAGTATTTCGTGGCTGTAATCATTCGCAAGGGGCTGCCTCCGATGAAGGCATAGAGCGAATGCAATCCATAGTGCTATTCTAATCCCTGATGCTTTCCATTCCAAATTCTTGCTATCTTCGAAGCTATCTCCAATGCAAAAGTATCTCCAGAGCATCTATTGTGTGTTCAAACTTTGGCTGCTATGGCTGTCATATGGCTAGGTGTGTGGGACTTATACACGGGTGGTTCCATTCAACCATAAATAATTCACCTATGAGCTTCCCATTCAATATTGTTTCTAGTACATATTAATAACCGCATATCGAATGGACGGTACACCTTTTTCACTTCCTTAATTCAGTGAATTGTTTGTGGTCGAGTATATCCACTAGTGAATAAGTCGCCAGTGGACGCACCCTATATAAGCTTAGGACTTGGCTATAATTAACTAGCTACTCGTAACAACAGAGAGTGTTGTTTTGTGTGCATGATTCATGGTAAGGATTTGAGCATCTGTAACATACACATTGCTGTTCAATAGCAGAAGCATGGTCCAATTCAAAGCATGGCAAGCATGATGACGGGTGCTGTCAAAGGCATCGATGGCAATTGGCAAGGACCTGAAGCCATAGCTCCCCGGAAAGGGATATTGTGGCCGCTCAATCATCTGAAGATTGAAATCCGAGGGATTTTTTTTTTCTTTCGATTGTCAGTTGTAGTTCTCTTGTATATACATGGGTAGTAAAAGCCATGTACAAGGCTAGAAACTAAGCAGATTATCTCTGTCCACAAGTGTAAGCATCCTAAGAGTTTAAAATTTATGCACAAGTCTAAGAATTCTTAGAGTGCTACATACTGTACAAGTTTCTTTTCATATTACCTCTAATCACTCTTATTTAATGAATGAGAGCAAATTCTCATCTCTTCCTAACCATTATCTCTGCTAAACAACGTAGAAATGTTTATATTTATTGATAGTGGGAGTACATCGTACATGAAAATTCCTCCATTATATATGTTTGATTGATTTTTCTTCGTTTCATCGTCAGACAGAGAATGTTGGAGAAAAGAGGCATACATGTTTGTCTGTTTTATTTCTTTTTTTAGTATGAATTTGAAACATGGATAGGAAAACATACCCGTGTAAGTGTTGTTTGAAGGGTTTGGATGCCTGTCTTCTGGTCTGGCTTTGACATGCAAATTTACATAGTGCAATTCACACCGCTTCGGTCCACACACTTGTCAAGTGCTTGGCTTAGTGGTTGCTCATAGTAACTCTCTCTTTTAATTAATTTGGGGATCCAAACAATGTTGACACATACTCATATGAGAACCAGTGAACTGACCAACACAAGATGCATATACAACTAAAATTCCCGCCACCTTTGATTTATTCCAAGCAGTTACCACAAAGTAAAAGAAGAAAGCTCGAGTAGCATGGCCCTTGGCCGGCCCCCTTACTATATCTCAGCCATTAAACACATGGCATTCTCTATGCGGCCTTTAAATGGCTCTGGGCAGTGTCAATAATGCAAATCAAGATGCCATCTATCCCACACGATGTCCATCCACCATATGCCATCTAATATCCAACTTCGTCACCTGGCATCATTGATCATCTAGACCTCAACTCGTCCCTTAGTCTAGTCCCGATCTTATCGTTGACCGAAGTTAACCTCCAAGAATTCTTACTCTAGTCACATTCTTACATGGTATCTTGAGTGCACTAGACCGTATCTCTGCTCCTGATCCCTGAGTATGAAGTTGATCTCCAAGAATTCTAACTCTAATCACCTTCTCATATGGTATCCTGACTGCATAGACATCTGCTCTTCTCTGAGTATAGTCCCAGTACTCAGCATTGACCAAGGCTAACCTCAAGTCACCTACACACAATAAGACAAAACATCCGTTTATAGACACATATTTTACAACCTGACCCACATTAGTCACACGCACTCACACCAACATTCACACATATTCTCAAACCAATTCATTGATTAAATCATTTGCAAAACCAATTTGTTCATCACAAAATATTAATCATAACAATGATTTCACACTAATGAGTCCAATGATAATCCATAAGGTCTGCCTTGCCCTGTAGTTGCATGATCACGACGAAAATCGCCACTCTCAAGCAGTTCTTCTCGAGGTGATTGATCATGGTCCATGTGTTCTGAGACCACCGGCCTGCCGCCGGAATGCTATCCATCATATAGCTTGCTGCCCCCAACAGTTCGATCATGGACGAGATCTGCAACATGAAAATTGCATGTGGAGACCGGATCTGAGCATGCATGTTCACGTCTACGCATGTATGCTCTCAATCTTTTGAACGATTTAAGTTTTCGCGCGTCCCCTCTTTGTTAGTTTTACAGTAGTGTTGTATATATAAATAAGAGATCTTTTACACTGCTTGAAAGGAACCTCAGGTACCTTCTAAATAAATTAGTATCCACCGTTAATTTTTAGAGGGTAAATTAGGAATAGGAAATAATATTAACAAGGGTGGTTTAGTACTAATGTTCTGTACCCCCATCTTCTTCCTTGCCGGGCGCCCTGGCAATGCGCGCGACGTCATTCTATTTCCATCAACTCATTAAAAAAAAGTAAGGAAAGAAATATAACATTAATATAAGAGTAAAGTCCATCACCGGTCTCTAAACTTGTATCGCTGTGTCATTCCGGTCTCTAAACTTGCAAATCGACCGTTCACGTCCTCAAACTTGTTCGACTGTGTCATCCCGGTCCCTAAACTTGTAGATCACTCGTTTAGGTCCTCCAACTTGTTCAGTTGTGTCACCCCGGTCCCTAAACAGGACGGTCTAAAAACTTTATATCAAAAAATAATTCATAACTTTTTCATGTGAACTCTAATGAAGACAAACTTTATATCAAAATTGTAGCCCTCGACACGACCTACAACTTTGTAGTTCAAAAATTTTTGAATGAAAACTGTTTAGGGTCCCAAAATATTGTTGCATGTTTATAGATTTTGAAATTTTAATTTTAAAATTACATTTTGGGACAAAAAATGACTACAAATAAAAAAAATCAACTACAAAGTTGTAGATCGCGTCGAGGGCTACAAGTTTGATATAAAGTTTGTCTTCATTAGAGTTCACATGAAAAAGTTATGAATTATTTTTAAATATAAAGTCTTTAGACCATTCTATTTGACCCAGATGATATTCAAATCCAAGTTTAAAGACCGGGGTGACACAACTGAACAAGTTGGAGGAGCTAAACGAGTGATCTGCAAGTTTAGGGACCAGGATAACACAGTCGAACAAGTTTAAGAACTTGAACGGTCAATTTGTGAGTTTAGGGACCGAGATGACACAGCGGTACAAGTTTAGGGACCGGTGATGGACTTTACTCTTAATATAATCTGCTCTAGCCGGTAGAACTGTTCATGCAGAACACTAGTGTCAGAAACTTTTTTTTCCTTTTCAGTTGCAAAGGATGTAACATGCAAATCATGGGCACCTCAACTGCAACAACATTTTGCAGAAGGATGTGTTCAACATAACTCGATCAAACCAATGAATAGATGATTAGAAGCACAGCCATAACCCATTGGTGCTAAGAACTGCATGCCTAATCAACTAATATACTCGACTTCTTGCTTCCGCAGACTGCAGTCCTTCTCCTTCCAGGAGAGGAACTGCACCTTCACATCGCACAACTTGAAGACGACGACAACCCTGGCGTTAACGGCCGAAATGCAGGCGCACCGGCCGGCACCTTGATGTCCACATCTAACGGCATCGACCGGAGCCACGCCGCTGCGGCGATCTCCTTGAGCAAACGCTTTCCAACGACGACGCCGAGGCCAGACATGTCGTCGAACTGGAGCGCGCGTGCATGCGTAGTCTGCTACTCTGCTGCACGCCTAGGCTTGAACATGAGGTAAGTGACGGCAACCAAGACCACGAGCACGACGGCGAGCGCCAGTAACCACGAGCAGATGCGAACGTAGAAACGAGACGCGAGTAGATCGAGAAAATATTTGAAAGAGTTTGGATACAACGCACACACTGGTGGAAAAACCATCTTTGCTCGGTCAACTAAAATCCACAATAGTCCCGGTTCGAATAGGAACCGGGACTAAAGATTATTTTTAGTCCCGGTTAAAAAAATTTTGATCTTTAGTCCCCACCAACCGGGACTAAAGATCATTTTTAGTCCCGGTTCAAAAAGTTATTGGACCGAGTTAGACCCTAATTCTTTTTTAGTCCCGGTTGGTATAAACAACCGGGACTAAAAATGGATCTTTAGTCCCGGTTGTTTATACTAACCGGGACAAAAAAGAATTAGGCCGAGCTGGCGCCACTAAAGATGCCTGGCCGCCTCGGTCTCTCCCCCTTTCCATCCTTATCCATCCCTCCTCCATCCCTTCTCCTCTCCCATTCCTCTCCCTTCTTCTCTCTTCCTCCCTCTCCTCCCCTTCTTCTCCCTTCCCTCTCCTTCCTCCTCCTCTCCTCTACTCCGTCTTCCATCAGCCGGCCGGCGGCGGGCGGCGTGGCCGCGAAGGGGGAGGCGGCGGCGGGCAGGAGGCCAGCGGCGGCGGCGCTGCCGCGAGGTGGCGCGGCGCGGCCACGCGCGTGGAGGCGGGCGGAGGCGGGAGGCGGCGAGCGCGCGGGGAGGCGGCGGGCGCGGATGCGTGGAGGCGCTCGGAGGAGGCGGCGCGGCCGCGCGAGGGGAGGCCGGCCGCGCGAGGAGGCGGCCGAGCGGGAGGGGGGGGGGGGGGGGGCGGATGAAGCGAGCCGGCCGCACGGCGGCCGTGTGGCAGCGACGGAGCGAGGCAGCCGCGCGGTCGGGCGGCAGCGGCGGAGCGAGGCCGCCGTGCGGCGGACGGGTGGCGGTGGCGGCCGGTGGGGCCGCGCCCGGCGGCGGCGGAGCGAGGCGGGCGCGCGGCCGTGCGGCGGTGGCCGGTGGGGCTGTGCCCGGCGGTGGCTGGCAGGTGGCCGGCGGCCGGCGGCAGCAGCAACCCATTTGCACATTTGTGTGGATAGTTTTGTGATTCATTGCACTTTGTATGGATCTGTGATGTATGTGATATGTTTGTAATTTTTTAGGATTTGTGATGTATTTGATTTGTGTGTATAAGTACTTTAAGATTTGGAATGTTACTTTGATTTGGGGTTTGGGTTTGATTTGGGATATATATCCCACTCGATTCGGGAGAAAAAAAAAGAAAAGGGGACCATCTCACTGCCGCTTCCCCTCTTTTTAGTCCCGGTTGGTGTTATCAACCGGGACTAAAGATCCCCTCTCTTTAGTCCCGGTTGATAACACCAACCGGGACTAAAGATCGATCTTTAGTCCCGGGTATTTGAACCGGGACTAAAGATAGCGATCTTTAGTCCCGGATTCGTAGTCCCGGTTGGAAAACCGGGACTACAGGGGGGTTGCAAACCGGGAGTAAAAAACGTTTCTCCACCAGTGACAGGTGTATTGATCTCATCCAGTATACATATATACATGCCGGTACAGCTGAAGAGTGCCAACGGAATCCTGATAAAATGGATCGTAGACTGAGCACGGCGGAAGAATAGGTCAGAAAGAAACTGTAATCTAGTCTATCCTTATCTACATGATCAGCCATCTTGACACCCCCCCACAGTTGGTGCGTCGTCGACGATGCACAAACTGGATCGGAAATCTTCAAACAGCGCTGTGGGCAATCCCTTCGTCATGATATCGGCGAGTTGTTGTCGAGTCGGAATGTGCGCGACGCGTATGTCCCCAACGGCCACCTTTTCCCGGACGAAGTGGACATCCAGCTCCACATGTTTAGCACGACCATGATGAACTGGATTCTTGGACAGGTAAACGGTGGAGATGTTGTCGCAGTACACAAGCGTGGCTTTGTCGAGCTTGACGTGAAGTTCGCCGAGAAGGTGACGGAGCCAACAACATTCAGCAGCCGCGTTCGCCACACCACGGTACTCAGCCTCGGCACTGGAGCGAGACACGACGGACTGTCGTTTGGAGGACCATGACACCAAAGAATCGCCGAAGAAGACGCAGAAGCCGGACGTCGAGCGGCGTGTGTCGGGGCAGCCGGCCCAGTCCGCATCGGAGTACGCGGTGAGCGACGGTGTAGAAGAACGCCGGAGTTGTAGACCTTTGTGCGTCGTGCCACGAACATAACGGAGGATCCGCTTTACAAGTGTCCAGTGCACGTCCCGCGGCGAGTGCATGTGAAGGCAAACCTGTTGCACAGCATAAGACAAATCCGGCCGTGTGAGCGTGAGCTACTGGAGTGCCCCGACGATGCTACGATAGAACGTCGGATCACTGTAGGGCTGCCCTGTCGTACTGGAGACCTTAGCCTTCGTGTCGATAGGTGTCGGCGCCGGCTTACAGTCTGCCAGGCCAGCACGATCAAGTACGTCGCCGGCGTACTGCTCCTGTGAAAGGAAGAAGCCGTCGGCCGTGCAGCGCACTTGGATGCCGAGAAAGAAGTGTACCGGGCCTAAGTCCTTCATCGCGAACTCAACTCGGAGCTGGTTGATGATGTGCTGGAGAAGACGTTGTGATGAGGCGGCGAGAACGATGTCGTCGCCGTATAACAGAAGATGCGCCTCGTCCGTGCCGCGGCGTAGCACGAACAGGGAGTTGTCGGACTTGGAGGAGACGAACCCAAGATGATGAAGATGCGTGCCGAAACGCTGGAACCATGCCCGTGGAGCCTGTTTTAAGCCATACAGGGACTTGCGCAGAAGACATACAGCGTCCGGCTGCGATGGGTCGACGAATCCAGCCGGCTGGTGACAGTAGACGTGCTCCGTCAGGTCTCCATGAAGGAAGGCGTTGTTGACGTCGAGCTGATGCACCGGCCAGTCGCGCATGGCAGCCAGATGGAGCACCGTGCGGATGGTAGCCGGTTTGACAACCGGGGAGATGGTTTGATCGAAATCCAGTCCGGGTCGCTGTGTGAACCCGCGAGCGACCCAGCGCGCCTTGCGTCTCTCCAGTGTGCCATCTGCATGAAACTTGTTTTTGAAAATCCATTTGCCGGTGATGACATGGGCACCGCGTGGTCGAGGAACAAGTGCCCAGGTGCCGTTATCCTGCAGCGCACGGTACTCGTCTTGCATGGCCGCAAACCACGCCGGATCACGAAGCGCGGCGCGCACCGTAGTGGGCACGTCGTTGGCCGTGGCGAGGTGCGCGTACCGAGGGTTGGGCTGGACAATGCCGGCCTTCCATCGTGTCACCATGGGGTGGCCCACGGGAGGATTGGGAGCGTGTTGGGGAAGCTCATGTGCGGAAGATCCGGGCGGAATCGATGGTGATGCCGGCGGTGTCGCGCCGTGGGCAGATGAAGTCGTGGCCGCGGGTGGCACAGCACCCGACGGAGCAGACGACGCAGAAGGCGCCGCATCGGTGGGAGCACCACATGGAGTCGTCGGTGAGGAAGAGCCCGTTGGTCGCAGTCGCGCTGCAGGGGGCACCCGTCTCGGAGGTGATCGTGGCCGTGCCACGACAGGGATTTGCTCGACGTGAGGTGGTGACGCTGGTGATGCCGGCGGCGACGAGGAGGGTACCTGACGAAAAGGAAACACGAGCTCGTCGAAAATAACATGCCGTGATGTTAGTATCCGTCGGGTGACAGGATCATAGCACCGGTAGCCCTTGATGTTGTCCGGATAGCCAAGAAAGACACATGGAGCAGAGCGTGGTGCGAGCTTATGTGGCGCGGTGGAAGTGGTATTTGGAAAACACAAGCACCCAAAGACACGAAGGTGAGAGTAGTCAGGCTTGGAGCCGAAAAGGAGAAAGAAAGGTGTGGCATGGCTACGCGGTGTGCATGGTCGGTGGTTGAGCAGGTAAGTAGCGGTGTGCAGGGTGTCAGGCCAAAACGAGAGTGGCAGGGCGGCGTGCAGAAGCATGGTGCGTACGCTGTCGTTGAGAGTGCGGAGGATGCGTTCGGCTCGGCCATTTTGCTGTGAGGTGTAGGGGCAGGTGAGGCGGAAGACGATGCCATGTGCGGCGAGGAACGAGCGAAAAATGGTGTTGTCGAACTCGCGTCCGTTGTCCGTCTGAAACGCCAAGATCGGCCGTCCAAACTGCGCCTGAACGAATGCATGGAAGGTGAGGAGCGTGGGCACGACGTCGGACTTGCGACGCAGTGGGAACGTCCATACGTAGTGAGAGTAGTCATCAAGTATAACAAGATAGTACTGAAAACCAGAACAGCTCAACACAGGCGAAGTCCATATATCACAGTGCAAAAGGGAGAAGGGAAAAGGAGAAACAGTCGAGGATGCAGTGAACGGGAGGCGAACATGTTTTCCAAGACGACAGGAGTTGCAAGTGTGAGGAGAACTCGGTTTACAACTGAAATTAAAATTATTCAAAATGCGAGAGAGCGCCGGCCGGCCAGGATGCCCCAAGCGATCGTGCCAGAGGTCGACGGAGGCATGGAAGCCAGAAACAAGTGGCGAGGCAGCGGAACGCAGCGGATAGAGATCGCCAGGGCTGTCACTGCGGAGGAGAACCGTCTTGCTGCGAAGATCCTTGATGGAGAAACCGAGAGGGTCAAATTCAACAGAGACAGAATTATCGCGAGTAAGACGACGAACAGAAATCAAATTTTTAATCAAAGATGGAGAAAAAAGAACATCGCGAAGATAGAGAGGGGATGAAGAAGAAGTGGGGACGGTGGCATTGCCTTAATCAAATGAATTGGTAATTACTATTCTAACCTTCCACCTAATACTAAGTTAATACCTGGCCCTTTTAAGTACCTTCTTATCAGTACCTTCTATCGTAGTGCCTTAGATTATAAGCGATCAAGGGTCCAGATAAATCCCAAGCACAGTAGAAAATCTCTATAAATATATAATATGGATAAACATAGTGAAGGGTAGGCAGGTACAGTCACACATCACCGATGTGTTTGGTTAACCATAGTTATAGAGTAGAAAAAAAATGAAAAAGAAGGCATTGCAATTTTGTTTTCTTTTCTTTCTACCCGAGTTTCAATTTTGAATATGGGTGAGCCAAGAACCAAGCTTATTGACCTCGAGCTCCAACCTGAACATCCAGAAAACTCACTGCAATTAAATGTATGCCAAGCGGAGCTGAACTGTGAGCATTTGCCTCAGGTACTGGTCAAGCCGTAGAGACCGACGTACTTGACAGCTGCAAGCTTGACAAATTGGTTCTTCGTTTTGACTTCGTCTGATGTAGCTTCTACGAGATTTCCATTGCTTTATTGTATTACAGCTTAGTCCAGTGACACATTCTCACACAATTGATGTTCCTAGTGTCTGCCATTCCAAATGAAACCTGTCATCCGAAGCGATTGACACTTTCTGTGGTTGACAGCCTCTCTCCTATCATCGGCTTCTTGCAAAGAGAAAAAAAAATCGATCGAATGCATGCGTGTGTGTGCGTGTGCGCCATTGTTGGTGAATCTGGCTAGCTCGAAGCGACATCTGCTATTTATGTTCCAAGCTTCTTTAATCCATGCAAACACAACCAAATACACCCTTGGTTATAACTGTCATACATGAATATATATCTCAATCAACACAGGTTTAAAACCCCCTTTATTTCTTGTTGTAGCAGTCAAGATTAGTAAAGCGAGAATAAAGATCTCGATCTTTAGTACCGGTTGAAAGTACCGGTACTAAAGATGCATACTTAATAAAAAATGATGTGTGGGATATGGGATTCGAACTTAAGATCTCTCACCTCAGCCCTCACGCATGTTATTATCCACCTACTGCACACATCTGATTTGAATGGAAATGTTTTATTTTTGAACTAATATTGGAGACCTCTTTAGGATCGGTTGGTTACCACTTAAAATATCTTTGATCTAGGTTGGTGTTACCAACCAGTACTAATAATGTATCGTTACTACCGGTCGCTAACCCCAACCGACATGCTTTTAGTACCGATAATGCTCATACCATATTTATATACTACAAAAAATGCCCGTGGTAAAAATATGTTTTTATCCTATACATTATTATATACCCATTCCTTCCTTCCTTTTCAGATCCAGTCTTAACCCAGTCCACTACATCCATCTCCTTGGCTTGCCTCTCTTCGGCTCAGCTCGCTGTCCAATTCGCACAATTCGATCTCCTCTTTCCGTTTTCTATCTCCTCTTTCCGTTTTCTAATCAAAATCGAGCTCAAATTTGTTAATCAAAATCGAGCTCAAATTTGTTGAGAGCTTTTGATCCACTCGATCTCCTCTTTCCGTTTTCTATCTCCTCTTTCTGTTTTCTAATCAAAATCGAGCTCAAATTCGATAATCAAAATCGAGCTCAAATTTGTTGAGAGCTTTTGATCCACTCGATCTTCTCTTTCCGTTTTCTAATCAAAATGTTTTCTAATCAAAATCGAGCTCAAATTTGTTGAGAGCTTTTGATCCACTCGATTTCCTCTTTCCGTTTTCTAATCAAAATCGAAGCAACTAGGGATCAAAACAACGACGTTAAATGGTGAAGGTTGGCAATAAAGAAAACCAGAACAGCAGGAATAGGCTGGGCAACGACGTATTCCCGATAGAGAGAAACAACAACAACGAGCTCTGGTCGTGAAAAGGACCAGATGAGTGCATCAAAACACAATCCCGGACAAAAGGATTCCGTTTTCTTGAACGCACATGAATAACAAAAGATGAAGAAAAACGAATAATATTGTTCATCGTCTTCCGTAGCCAACACAACAAACAGAAGGAGGGAAGATGGCCAACGGTGCTCCAGCGACCAAACAGGGGTGAGTAAGGTGGTCGGACGTGTCCCACGATGTGACTCGTCATAGATGGTGGTGGTTAGACAAAAAAAACCATAATAATGGGAACGCGGCTGACAACAACATGGTCTCGATAGAGAGAGAAACTACAACGGGGAGTTCTAGTGGTGAACATGGCCATGTGAGTACGTCAAAAACGTGTTCCCGAATGAGGAGGTTCCGTTTTTCTTGAACGCGCGAGAGGGAGGGGACACAAGGGAGAGGAGGGATGCCAAGGAGAAAAGATATCGCGGGATAGAGGGAGAATGTGTGGCGATAGAGAGATGTGGGGTGCGTGAGGGGGTGGGAGAGGAGGGGCGCCAGGGGAGAGTGAGGGAGGGAGGGAGGCAGGAGAGGATGGACCTCAGGAGAATAGAGCCATGGGTAGGGGAAGCCTGTGGAGATCGGGACACCGGGAGAGGGGGGGGGGGAGAGAGAGAGAGGGGTGGAAACGGATGGGGAGGCGGAGGGGAGGGGGGTGGGTGACAGACAAAGGAGGGAGCGAAACCCTACGTATTTTTTAATTAGGTATATATATATATATATATAGATATATTTCGATACGAAAACGAATACTGAAATAAGTACGTTTATTTCGTATATGAATAAGTACTAGTATCGAATATAACCGAACACGTATAAGGAAACAAATTCTTCTAATACCAAACACGAAAACCACCTAAACTTGTAATTGAAACAAATATCATCATATATAATTTATATAAAATATAGTGTAATTTATCAACGTATTTAAAAGTTTAAATAATATTAAGGACCCCTTCGAATCAAAGGATTTCTATAGAAATTTCATATGATTTAAATCATATGGGAAATTTTCCTACTTTCTGTTTGATTCATGGGATTGAAACTTTCCAAATCCGATGAAATTTCTATACTCATTGTATGTAAATTTTGAAGGAAACTTAGCAAGAGCTCCAACCTCTTGAAAAATTTCCTTTGAGTCTATCTCACTAATCCGATTCTGTGTTTTTTCTGTGGTGCAATCAAACGATTATTTATGTGTTTTCCCTATGTTTCGCAATACTTTGTTTTACACTTGCATTTCTATCGGTTTTATTTTTTTCCTTTTCCTTCTTTTTTCAACCCTACGATTAAAAGTGGCTCTGATAGCGTGAACTAGTGTTGAGATCTAACTGGTAGATTGAAGATCATAGAGTTATCAAAAATAGAGTGTATTTCAACAATGTACGTATATATTCAGTAAACATGTACTCCCTCCGTTTCATACACTACGCCAGATCCTCACACCTCTGACGGGATACCTGTGACAAGCAAACGATTTGGTCACTGGTGACCATCACTTTTGACGGGTCATACGGGATGCCGTCATCGGTGAGGCATCCGGCCGCGGCAAGTCACAGGTATCCCCTCACCTGTGACAGGCCGAAAGGAAAACCCGTCACAGGTGAGTCAGTGACGAGTTTTGCTTCCAACCCGTCACTGGTATCCCCTCACTTGTGACGGGCCGAGGCATTATAAGCCGTCACAGGTGATGGGCCGCCACCTGTGACGGCTTTCTTTTCTGGCCCGTCACAGGTGAGGGGATACCAGTGACGGGCAACTCAATTGAAGCCCGTCAAAGGTATGACCAACACCTTTGACGGGCTTTTTTAATCTAACCCGTTTGAGGTGTGTTGGGTCTATAAATACCCCCAAACCGCCAACTGCTTTCCATCCCGACCAGTTCACTGTTCACAAATCGGTTGGGAGGGCAAGGGGGGCGATTTTTTGCTAAAATTCAAGGTAAAAAACACATTGTTATCCATTCCTTCTCAATATATCGATCATCATATATTTTTCTTCGTATGTTGTTGATTTCAGATGGATCGTAGATGGATGTACTATGCGCATCGTTCGTCTACCGAGTATAGAGAGGGGGTCACTGAATTTGTCACATTTGCGGATAATGACAGAAAAAGTATGATGAGCATGCACATGTTGTGTCCATGTAGGGACTGCAAGAATGAACAGATGATCGAAGATAGCGATGAAGTGCATGCTCATTTGATAACGAATGGATTCATGTAGAAATATACCTGTTGGACTAAGCATGGAGAGCAAGAGGCGCCTGATGTCGCAGCGGAAGAAGTGTTGGATCAGGATGTAGAGAACACCGCCGGCGCCATAGCTCGAGAAGGCATGTTCGTACCTTCTCCTTTAGGTGGAGAGACCACAGATTTGGACACTCAATGTCTATCTACAATGTTGCATGACATTGAAGACGCAGAGGACAACGACAGAGATTTTGAGAAGTTTAGTAAGTTGGTGGAAGATTGTCAGATGCCCTTGTATGATGGATGCAAGTCGAAGCACAGCAAGTTGTCATGCGTGTTGGAACTCATGAAGCTTAAGGCTAGTAATGGCTGGTCAGACAAGAGTTTTACAGAACTTCTTGAGCTGTTAAAAGACCTGTTGCCAGAGGGGAACAATTTACCGCAGACGACATATGAAGCGAAGTAAGTATTATGTCTGTTGGGCCTGGAGGTCAAAAGAATTCATGCATGTCCGAACGACTGCATATTGTATTACAAGGAATACGCTGACTTGGATGTCTGCCCTGTCTGTGGGGCATCAAGATATAAACGAGCAAAGAGTGAAGGTGAAGGAAGTAAGTCAAAGAGGGGAGGCCTAGCAAAGGTGGTGTGGTATCTCCCAATTGCGGAGCGCATGAAGAGAATGTTTGCGAATAAGGAATAAGCTAAGCTAGTGCGCTGGCATGCCGAAGAACGGAAAGTCGATAGTATGCTGAGGCACCCAGCAGATTCAGTACAGTGGAGGACAATCGAGAGGATTTACCAGGAATTCTCAAATGACCCAAGAAACATGCGTTTCGCAATGTGTACGGACGACATTAATCCATTTGGTGATTTTAGTAGTCGTCACAGTACATGGCCAGTTCTGCTTGTTAACTATAACCTTCCTCCCTGGTTGTGTTTCAAAAGAAAGTATATTATGCTTGCCATGCTCATTCAAGGACCGAGACAACCTGGAATGAGGGCACACGAACATGGGACGCATATGCACAAGAGTATTTCAACCTCCATGCGATGCTGTTTTGTACCATCAACGATTATCCGGCCCTTGGCAACCTTTCTGGCCAAACTGTGAAAGGGAAATGGGCGTGTTCAGAGTGTATGGAGGAAACAAGAAGCAAATGGTTGAAGCATTCACACAAGACGGTCTACATGGGTCACATCGAAGGAAAAAACAGAGGAGCATGTGGAAAAACAAAAGACAAAAGAGAGGAGCACGTGGAAAAAAAAGTCAATATTTTGGAGACTACCATACTGGATGGATTTTGAAGTTCGCCACTGCATAGATTTGATGCATGTCGAGAAGAATGTATGTGAGAGTTTAATGGGATTACTGCTTAACCCAGGTACTACAAAGGATGGTCTCAACGCCCGACGAGATTTGGAAGAAATGGGTGTTCGCTCGGCACTACATCCCATAACCACGGAATCCGGCAGGGTTTACCTTCCTCCAGCCTGCTACACTCTCTCGAAAGAAGAGAAGATTGATTTGCTAATATGTTTGAGTGGTATAAAGGTTCCATCTGGTTACTCATCGAGAATCAGTAGGCTCGTTTCACTGCAAGATCTTAAGTTGGTAGGAATGAAGTCGCATGATTGCCACGTTCTCTAATATGTTCGCAATGATCAATAGTATATTGCTGATGAAATAGTCAAATAAAAAAATTAAGTGAAGCACCCACTAGAAGTGAAATAAAATAATTAAATTAGTATAACCATTGGAAATAAAATAAAAAATTAGTAAAATAATGAAGTGCAATTACTACTGTTAGTGAAATAAAATAATTAAGTATAACAAAAATATATAGTGTATGTGGAAATATGTTAAGGAAAATAAAAGAACTAAGTGAAATAAAATAAAATAAAATTGCTGTAGGCAAACTTACCTATGACGGGCTCTAACTGTGGGGCCGTCACAGGTGAACTCACCTGTGACGGCCCAGAGTGTTGGGCCCGTCACAGGTGGCCTTACCTGTGACGGCTCCACAGTTGGCGCCCGTCACAGGTGAGGCCACCTGTGGCCACCTGTGACGGGCCCATAGTTGGCGCCCGTCACAGGTGAGTTTGACTAGGGTTGACCTAGGGTTGGACATCTTCTAGATATCGATCCAGATCCGGCACCCACTCTCACTCACTCTCTCAACCGCCGCCTCGCCTCTCTCTCTCTCTCAATCCAGATCCGCCGACCTCCCCTCCACCACCGCCTCGACTTATTCACCGCCGCCCTCTCCGCCATCTCCGCCGCCCTCCCCACCGCCGCCTCGAACTCTCCACCGTCCTCCTCGCCGCCGCCCTCTCCACCGCCGCCTCGACCTCTCCACCGCCGTCGTCCATCTCCGCCACCCTTTCTGCCGCCATCTCCGTCCTCTCCACCGCCGCCGCCCTCTCTCTACGGCCGCCGGGACCTCCTCTCAGTCGCCACGCCAGGACCGTCATCGCCGCCACCGGGATCTCCTCTCCGTCTCCTCCTCAGCGCCGCCGTGCCAAGAAGCCGCCGCCGCGCCGCCGTGCCGAGAAGCCGTGCGCCGTGCTTCTCCACTGATCGTCGTCTCCTCTCCAGGTACCGCTCTCTCTCTGATGCCGATGAATGAATAAATGATGCAATGGAATGGATGAATGAATGATGAACTTTGGATGAATGATGAACTTTGGATGAACGATGAACGATGACTTTTGGATGAATAGATTGTTGCAATTGTTAGTTATAACTTGAATGTGTAGCTAGTTTGCAACTTGAATGTGGATTTAAGTGCCATTTTGACATGTAACCATTCATGGAGTGTGTACTGCTATATATGTTGTTTTGTTCCCTTTTGCTAGACCTATTAAATTTTGTGGATCATGTTTACATTTAGCTGAAAAAGGATGGATTGATAGATTGGCAACAGTGTTTCTAGCTAGGTAGGGTAGCTAGCTAGAAATAGTTTGTCTAGCTAGCTACTTAGGGTAGCTAGCTAGAAATAGTTTGTCTAGCTAGCTAGTTAGGGCTAATGTAGTTCCGAGGTTATCAAACCATCACAAAATACAAAATGCATGGGGAATTTTGGTGGATTGGTCAATGTAGTCCATGGAAGGAACCGACCTAGACACCAAAATTCTCCATGCATTTTGTTTTCTGTCATTCTTTGATGATTAAGGAACTTTGCAGATTATCTAAACTTGTTGATTTATATACCCTTTTGTTGAATGCATTTTGTAGATGAATACCCTCATATACAAAATGCATTTTGTAGTTCCTTTGTTGATTTATGTTCCTCTTTTTATCCCTTCATGCAAATGATTGTAATTGATGCATATTTCTGAGCAAAACTGAGGCCATATCTTTCATAGTATACACCGTATTACATTGGATCTAATGCTATTTAGTATAATGGTAGGAAATTTATAAGCTTTTTCGCGAAAATTAGACCATGACAACGCCCGGCGCAAACTTGCCCTCCCCAACACCTGCGAGGATCCAGGAAGAAGCAAACCCAGCCACGGAGATAGTTGCCGAAGGTCATCCCTCGACAACGGTAGTCGAACAACCCGAAATTCATGGTAATTTATAGGACAAATTTTCACCACATGACCACATAAATTTTAGCTAGCACCCCTTAGCAAATGTTGCCTTCTGTTTGTGCTGCAGAATTGCCACAAGAACAACATAAATCGATGTCGGGCGGGACAAGTGCAAGTAGGTCGAGTAGAAATCCCCGATCACAAAATATATGGCCGACCACAGTGCAAGTTATAAGAGAGGTTGACGCTAGTGGTAGGCCCACGGCGCCCAGGACTGTCATTGGAAGATGGTCTAACTGCTGCGGGCTGGCGGCACGTGAGAACTTTGGGATCCTCCATAAAGATATCGGCAAGGTCACAAAAGCTGAGAAAGAGCGAGCTTGGACGGCAATGGAGAAATGGTTCACATTTCCGGCTGAAGCAAAGGATAGGCTCAAGTGGAAGGCATTCCATAAGATGGGTAAAGCTTGGAAGAATTAGAGGTCGAAGCTCTTCACCGAGTTTGTCAACCCGCCCGGCAATCATACGCCGTTCGATGAATACCCTCAAATAACCGAGGCGGTGTGGGAGGAATTCTGCTCTCTCAAGAACACCCAAGAGTTTAGGGAATCAAGCGAGGCACATCGCCAACTGCAACAATGGAATGAGCACCTACATCGGCTGGGCACCACAGGGTACATCGGCAAGGAGGCAATATGGGCCCAAGAAGATGCAGCCGCTGCAGCAGCGAATGTCCCTGCCCCGTTTTCAGACATCCCTGAACAAGGAGCTCGCAACTGGGCGCGGGCAAGGGGTAAGGTCAACCCGGACGGCTCTGTCACATTTGAGAACAAAAGTGATGCCATCGTCTATCAGGAACTAGTGAGTTCACTACTTAACCTAACTAATTTCCATTCGTATAAAGTAGAAGTTTATATAAACGACTCCTTTTTTTCTAGTTGGGCTTGGTTGCTGAACAAGCTTCACAAAGCGAGGTTGAGTCCGCGCCGAAGAGGCGCGAAGATGACATCCTCACAAAGGCGCTCGGAACCAAAGAACATCCTGGCCGGACTAGGGGAATTGGTAGCGATGTGCCCTGGAAGCATAGACTCCCGCAGTACAGCTCCCAATACAGGAAACGGAAAGTCTCCAAGGAAGAGAGGGGCGCTCGTTTGAAGGCCGAACTTAAGGTTGAGGTCATCCAAGAACTAGAAGCTAGCATGAACGCTAGGGTGGAAGAAAGGGTTAACAAGGTCCTCGCCGACATGAATATACCCCGAGGCACAACACCTGCTGTGCATCCAACTCCTTGTGCACAACACGACGCGAGTCCGTCACAACATAGGAGTAGTTGTGCATCCACAGAGGTGCCGGCCCCTAGTCTCCCGGTCGCACCACTAGCTGCAGTGGACCACATAGAGGTAATTGATGTTATCCAATCCATATCTAATAAAAATACCTTTACACGTTCCAATATTAAATTCAGACTTTCACATATGCAGGGCATAGCACAGTGTGTCCTACTAGCGAGGGTCCACCCAACTTTCGCTCCCGAAGTCGCTGAGGGCATGGCTTTCAAGCCCTCGGTTACAGACAAGGTCCACGGCGCAGACCTGCTAGCTGGGTATGCCAAGGTGTCCATCGATACAGTAAAGGACACCTGGTCAGGCTATCCGCTGCCCGTGCCCCCCAATGATGAAATCATGACTTTGGGCGATGCGCGCAAGACGTTCATACAATGGCCCAAAGAAGACATAGTTGTGAAGATGACTCCTCGTCCAAGTCGACCGACGGAGCTTACACCTCCCAAGTCTAAGCTACCAATTGAGGCTCCCCGTGGACCGGCATTGTCAGTACCTCATTCTCCTGGTGGAGCTGATGTGGACTTGGCAAATATAGCTCAAAGCTTGGCTCCAATAAAGACCACAAGAAAGGCCGATAGCTCCCCACCACTTATCAAAGGCAAGAAGCGTGAACGCGGCAAGGGGAAGGTCGGGGAGTTGGCGCCGGAGCCAAAAAGGGGCAAGGCTGCAACGTCGATGCCGCTGAGCAAAGCGGGGAAGGTCGTGAGGGCGCCAGCCCAATTTGAGCTAGGCATGCCATTGGTGGAGGACAATGTGTTAGCCATGATGGGTATTGCTTGCCGAGAGCTACATAAGCAATACATGGAGCTAAGCAATGCCAAGCGGAAAATGAGGGAGTCATCCATAGTTGGACATCACGACCACCAGCCGTTCCTATCGTCGCCTGCCTATATAACTATAGGCTTTGATGACCTCTTCGACCTTTTCAGGATCCGAAAGTTGGACACTGGTCTTCTAAAATGCTACAGCTTGTAAGTGCATACCTTCTATACTTGTGATATGATTGGACTATATCTCCTAATTAAATTAGTTCTAATACGTAAATGTTTTAAGGTTGTGTTGGATCGAGAGTCGTCGCCTTGGTAATCAGGTTGGATTCCTTGATCCATCCATGGTGAACGAGGTTAATTTACAACAGAGCTTCACTGAGGTGGTTGACTATGTCAACCGGTGTTTATGGGCCCATCAAGACAAGGAGTACATCATGTGCGCACACAACCAAGAGTAAGAGGCCAATACCCTTCGTGTATACTATTTTTGAAGTTAAGGTTCTTAGTACTAACGCTACATAACCACTGCGCAGGCGACATTGGATTCTCCTAGTCATCGTACCTAAGTGGAGTAGGGTTACCTACCTTAACTCCAATAAGTCCAAAGATTATGATTTCACTGAAATCACCAAGGCCTTAAATATGGCTTGAGGCCCATATGTGGAAAAGGGTGGTAGGCACAAGGAGGGCAAGGACGAACTTTACCATGACACCAAGTTCGCATGCGCACAACAGATCGGAGACCAATGTGGTTTCCACGTGTGCCACAGCATGTCAACACTTCTAAGAGAGGTGAAAGATTTTGACCCTGAGGTTGTTGCTAATGGCGAATAAGCTCATTTCAATACCAACATTGCTATTCAAAACGTGCTAACATCTTGTTTATTAAACAGAAAGGTAGAGCTGGCCTCAAGATCTCGCCCATCAACCCCCCCGCTATCAGAGGCGAAGTGTGCGCCTTCATTCTGGCAGAAATAATGAACAAGAAAGGACGTTTTCACCTCAAATAGACTCATGAACTTGGCTAGATAATTTATTGTGATGTAAAAAAGATGTTTTCATAATTTCTTGTGATGTAAAAAAAATATGTTTTTATGGAGTGCAATGTAATTTACTTTCATATGTGCAATATTTATGGTAGTTTACTAAAGTGTCATCAAATTTGATCAACTACTATTTACGTTGTACTATTCATCTGTTTTCTCCTTTTTTTTTCCTTATTGACAGGTTGTGGAGGTTCACAACGAACATAATACAAGAAATTTTGGTAATCATTTGAGGACTTTCATGGGGTATGAATTGTTTCAAGGGGTATGAATTGTGTGCTATAATAAATTAAATTGTTGCATATGTGATGATGTAAATTGTTGCTTTGTGATGGATCTGTAATATGTGATGCATCTGTGATGTTGGGCAGTTGGGGAATATGTGATATGGAGGGGGAGGGGTGACTGGCACCTGTGATGTTTCTGTTTTTCAGAGGGCATGGCTAGCAATTCCTGAGGCTAGCCAATATTTAGCATTTATTTTTTTTCTGAAATTAACTCATCAGTGATGGTTTGGAAGAAAAATCCATTACAGGTAACCTCACCTGTGATAGAGTCGCAAACGTCGGACCGTCACAGGTGACCCACCTATGACGGGCCTTTACTTTCAGGCCCGTCACAGGTGGGTCACCCTTTGATGGCTACTATATACCGGAGATCATCACCTCTGACGGGCCTTTATTTAGGGGCTCGTCAGAGATGGGACACCTATGATGACTCCTAACTGGCCCTAGGCTAGCTGAGACCAACACCTCTGACGGCCTTCTATTAACTTGCCCGTCAGAGGTGGATGTCACCACTGACGGCCAGCCACCCGTCAAAGGTGACTGGGCTCACCAGTGACCACTGATCACTGACCAAGCCCAAAGCCGTCAAAGGTGAGGGTTTGGGCCCGTCACAGGTGACCTTGACCAGTGTAGTGATATTATAAGAGCATTCCTCATATTCATACATACAGATGTTAATGAATCTAGACTTTCTAGCGATATGTGTTTAGATTCATTAACATCTATATGAAAGTGGGCAATGCTAAAGTCTTATAATATGATTCGAACGAAGTACGCACGTGGTAAAAAAGGTAAATCCACATTTTACTGAGATTCTAATCAAAACAGTTTTTGCTAGTTGCTCTACATTTAGTTCGGCGTAGATTTTGCTCCTTAATTCCAAACTAAGCACCTTAATGTCAACGCACTATTTATACAATTATTTATACAATTGTCTATGAGTAAGACTACAGACTATAACATAAGAAAACACAATGTTCAAAACATAATTCATTTACATAATATGATAATCCAGCCTACCTCCTATTTTCAGTAGGATAAGCTATTCGTGTCGGTATATAGTACACGTAATCTTTATATCAGCCCCTGAGATCATTATAGTCGAAAAGATAATCTTCTTCCGAACGCTTCACAAAAAGCCGAGTGCTCCAGGCCGAGTTTAGTTCCAAACTTTTTCTTCAAACTTCTAACATTTCCATCACATCAAAACTTTCCTACGCATACAAACTTCCAACTTTTCCGTCACATCATTCCAATTTCAATCACACCCTCAATTTTGACGTGAACTAAACACACCCTCAATATATATGACATAGTGCTTTTGTCGACTAGATGCACCTAATTGGGTGTAGCCCCTAACTACGTGGTTAGTTAAAAAAACTAAACATATAATCAAAGAGTAAATAATTCAACCAACCGAGTGGATTTAATGACATATAATCAAGAGATATTAAAAAAAATACCATTGACAATCGTCCAAGTCCCAGAAATACCATCGACAAATGTGAGTTCCAAGAAATGCCAGACAAGTGTGAGTTCCAACAAATGCCAGACAAGTGTGAGTTCCAAGAAATGCCATCGTACAAACGATTTTGTCCCAAAAATACCATCGCTGTTAGGGTTTCGTCCATTTTGCGCCATTAAAACACACTGTTCATCATATAGAACTTAACGGCACGAAATGGACGGAAACCTAACGGCGATGGTATTTTTGGGACAAAGTCGTTTGTACGATGGCATTTCTTGGAACTCACACTTGTCGATGGCATTTCTGGGATTTGAACGCTTGTCAATGATATTTCTTGGATTATCTCTATAATCAAAGAGTAAATAATTCAACCAACCAAGTGGATTTAATGAAAAATAATGGCATATGTGGTGCATAATCCTAGTTGATAATACACAAAACAAATTTAAAACGCTTGAAAACGACAAAAAAAAAACCATAAACAGCATGAAGCCAAAGGTATTGCTCATAAGAAAAGAGCACACATATGTGGCTATTATAAAAACAATGGCAGCCAACTGCATTATAAAATATATGCTAAACAGTTCTTAATCTCTACTATTATAAAATTTGAAGATGTTTTTGCCGGTAGTTTGGTACATCATCCGTGTATGAGTCAGTTTTTAAGTTTGTTCGCTTTTGAAAATACATATCTATATTTGAGTTGGATTATAAGTTTGTTCGCTTTTGGAAATACTTTTTAAGAAATCTTTTTAAAAAAACTCGCATGCTAACTTGACATGATTTTCTAGAAAAATATATATTCAAGCGAATTCTCACAGTGAATTTCACAGTGAGTAATAATAAGATTAAATAGCATTCACCCGTTGTAACACACGGACACTTTTTTCTAGTTAACTTCAATATAGAAAAGTTATAGTATAAGCTGTAAAGTTCACTGTTTGCCTCCTCTTTGAAGTGCATTATACCAACCTTTATAAAAAAAATTGTGTAATTACTAAAAAGAGGATTTGAAAGGTATTGGACACGTATCCACTCACATAGTGCAAAAACTAATATGCTTAAACCCTAAAGGACACGTAGTAGGCCACACCTGGAAAATGGGTTTTAAATTGCCAATGGGCCTCAACCCAAAGATAGCCATTTAACGATAGCCTTAAAATAATCGCAGTGCCGCCCGTCGTCGTCCTCGCCAGTTCATCTTCTAAAATTTCCCCTTTCGCACTCATATTAACCGCCGCCGCCGCCGCCATCCTCAAATCCAGAGCAAGAAAAGAAACCTAATCCAAGTTCCCACTCATTTCACCTTTGACAGAGGAGAGAGAAATCACTTTCGATCATAGGGTAGTTTCATATGTCAATGAGATTACCTTGAAGGAAGTGGTGAAAGAAGGCGTGATCCCGGCAAAAGAAATCATCGGATGGCGTCCAGCCCATGGTGAGGAGTTCCCGACTCCAAACATTATCGAGATTGTGGTATGTACCCCTTTGTTCTCTAGTAGCTTCTGTCTTCCGACATCTAAATTCTTCCGTGGTCTTGTTTACTTTTATGGGAGTAAGATATATCATCTTAACCCTAATTTTATCAATCACTTTGCCATCTTTGTTCGTCTCTGCGAAGTATTTCTTGGAATCCATCCTCATTTCATCCTCTTCCGTGGAATGTTTTACCTGAAAGCCCAGTCGACTAAAGAAAACCCTTGCATCATCGGCAGCTCTTGTTATCAACTACGTGGAGCTCTCCGCAAACGCAAAGACTATTTTTCCCTTCTTCGAGAACTTGCAAGAAAGGCTGGCATTCCTGTATGGCTACCTTAACCACCGCGGCTTTCGTCTCGCACAATTAACATGTGTCCAGAGATGGGCCTAGCGAGCAACTCAAGAGCTAGCTCGAGCTGCCTCGTTCTGTCTAACAAGCCAATCCCATGGCACAGCTTGCGAGCGATTCTAAACAAGCTTAGCCGAATGAGCTAACGAGCCAGTTATTTTTCCAGCCCCAGCCTCAGCCTTACTCTCCATGGTTCGGTCGTGTCATTGCTTATCCTGAACCATAATAATGTTCTGATAGTTTTCTGCTCATTCCCAACGAATTGGGCGTGCCAAAGAGCACTGTATTACAGCTTTAGCATTTGCATAATATGCCAAGATCTGTGGTGTTGTAGAGGAGGAGAATAACAATATCTACGCGTGACACCCATCCACTACTATAGAAAAGACCATTGGTTCCGGTTGGGAACAGGCCGTAATAGGCGTCAGATTTCTCAACTGGCACCCGGTATACGGTGCTGATGACTTCGTCATCAATACCGGTTATAGAACTTCCAAATGAAACTAAACAGTAGTAAAGGATGATGTCGACGGGGGGCTACAGCATTGCCACGACAAAAGCATCCAAAAGCCTCTATTAACGATGTGCACATCGCTTGACACACTGACTTTACCTTCTCAAGAACGACACAATTCGAGGTTTTTTGATGAGTCATAGATTCTGCTTAGGCATCACCGGACTCAAAAACATTTGACATGGAGCACTCCATCAAATCTGAGGAGCACAAATTGCAATCCTGTCGCCAAGAGTTAAACAGGCGGTCTGCGTTCAACCCGAACGGAGTGCTCAACATTGTTACTGCTAATTTAGAAGAAGTCCCCACAATCCAGCCAATTTCAAACATGGTCATATTTGGATGGCAACAAACTTCTGCATTGTTACATCCAGCCGGAACATAATAGAGGAATTTTTTTTAAGAGAAGCATAATAGAGGAATTTGAGGAGATGACCTGCAAGTGTCCCCGACGACTCATATCTCTGCATGCCTGGCCTCAAGCATCAATCTAGCATATCCTGCAAGAAGCAAGCCTTGGAATCTACACCGCAAACCAACGCTAGCACTCCAAGTACACCAGCATGTTAAGTTGTGATCCAAATTCATTTGTACATAATAAAGGCTAGCTTATGCCGGAGCGAAGCGTAGGGTTTGTGCATTTGGGGATGCCCGGGCCCATCGTTATCCTTTAGGGTTTCACCTTCATATATACCTTTTGTAAGCCGTTGTTCAGCTGTAACCTCATCCTAATATAGTGAAAATATTTTGATGGTTGGCACCCGTGGTGTTTTTTCTTCTGCTTTGGAGGGTTTTCCACGTTAAATCTTGTGTCTTCTGTCATTAATCTATTATTATTTATCGTTTATTTGCCTATCGTTTTCTAACACAATAAGCTTGCCTTTGTGTTGCAGGAGGAGAAGAACAATGAACACGTGACACCATTCACTGGATAGGATTCAGGCCGTGTTAATTAAATTTCAACTTTTTTCTATAAACTTCTAACTTTTCCGTCACATCAAATGTTTGAACGCATGTATAGAGCATCAAATGTGAACGAAATAAACCAATTGCACAGTACGACTGTAAATTGCGAGACAAATCTTTTGAGCCTAATTACGTCATGATTGGACAATATGATGCTACAGTAAACATTTACTAATTAGGCTTAAATAAATTCATCTAACAGTTTATAGACAAAATCTATAATTTGTTTTGTTATTAGTCTATATTTAATACTTCAAATGTGTGTACATATATTTGACATACGATATAAACACAGAAGAAAAGGGAGTATACTGCATGGTGGATAGGAGGCGATACCTGACCGAAATTTGTCAACTCGACTGTCAAATAAACAGTATATCTTTGACGTTTCTTATACGCGTGAGATTCTTTATTTCGGCCGCCAAGCGAGCCGATCTGCTACTCTACTAGTACTACTGGTGCTACATTCTTACTGAAGGTGTGTTTAGGCTGTGTTTAGTCCCACGCTAAAATTAGAAGTTCAACTAAACTTAAAAGTTTAAAGAAAAAAGTTAAAAGTTTATGTGTGTAGAAAAATTTTGATGTGATAGAAAAGTTGGAATTTTGAAGAAAAAGTTAGGAACTAAACAAGGCCTTAGTTCACGTCAAAATGAAAGTTTAATTAAAATTAAAACGATGTGATAGAAAAGTTGGAAGTTTATGTGTGTAGAAAAGTTTTGATGTGATGAAAAATTTGGAAGTTTGAAGAAAAAGTTGGAAACTAAACCAGGCCTGAGCGAGTAATGCTACATTACTACTATTCTCTCGAATCTATTTATCTATTAAAATACTTTCTCGTTTCTAAATATTTAACACCATTGACTTTTTAAGCACATATTTTTATCGTTCGTCTTATTAAAAACAATAATTACTTAATTTTTTTAATAAGACGAATCGTTAGACATGTTTAAAAAAGTCAACGGCGTTAAATATTTAGAAACGGAGGAAGTATTAAGTTAACTGGGAGATGATATTGATTGGATCCAGGGAAATTGATGCTCCAAACGTTCATTCTCAGTGTTAGTAAAGTAATGAATTTAATGGATGGCGTGATAGTTTCAGCTATATATGGACCTTATCAAGATTGATTTGCACAGTACAAGATTTTGGATATATATAATTATATCAATAATAGTATATGCTATAAGGAGCGAGAGAGATATTCACAAGCATTGGTTGATGGTAACGTCTAACAGAATGCTGCCTTGTATTGGCAAGGTACATTCTTTTCTTTTTTAATTAATCATGCGTATGTTCAATTTGATTTGCATATACGTATATGCTTTAATTGGAGCTCATCCTAATATTTCTATTCCGGTATATAAGAATCAAGTTTCAACATCACAATATCTATCGAGTGCTTATTACTCTCTTCATCTATTTTTGATAGGCATATTTCTAAATCTGCAAAAAAAAATTGATAGGCATATTTTTAATCCAACCATCTGTCCTCTCAATGACTTTCTTAGATTTAATACGTGACTCTTTATTCTTTCACATAAGATTGGCTACATGGACATCGAGAAATGTAAATATCAATTAATCGCTTATTTACGAGGAATAACTAGTAGCATGTTTAAATGGATGATATATAGAATTACTTATCCTTGATCAATGTATTAAGATGAAATATGACTATGAAAAATAAATGATCATTGTATTAAGATAGAATATAACTATAAAAAATAAATGAGTAAATTGCATTAGTGGTACACAACCTTGTTAGGTGGGTGTAATTTAGTACATGATCTTGTAAAATGCTCGTTTTGGTACATGAACTTATCTAATCCGTGCGAACTAGATCCAAAATGGCTTGGCAAGGTTAATTTTACCTAGCTGATGTTGATTAGGATGTGACGTGCATACTTATAGTGAATATGCATACAAATATGCTATATTTATAAATTTGTTCTCTATTTTATCTTGAATTTTGTATGTTTCTAACCCATGTATCATTACTCGGTTTTTTATATCTTTCTCTACAATCACTGTATCTCATTCTATCTTTTTTATTGAACAAGTGTATATCTAAGTAGCAACCTTCTCATATATATGTTTAGGTAGTATCCTAGTCAGCACCTAAATCAACAAAATTAGTCATGTAATGTCTTTTTTACCTTAGTTCACACGCGCAAGATAAGTTCGTGTACCAAAACGAGCATTTTACAAGTTCATACACTAGATTGCACCCACCTAACAAGTTCGTGTATTGCCGATGCAATTTACTCAAAAATAAATAGAGGGAGTACTAATTAACTTGCTTCCATAACCCGAATAAATGTCATCACATAACAACTGTGTCAGAGCATCTTTAATGGCCCACAACAAAAACCATATAAATCACGCCACATACCCCATCAAACCAAAACTTTTAAGTTACTCGGGGGACAACATCCACTTATTTATTATACATGCTAAAATGAATATAAAAGAATTGAAAAGATATATTATTTTTACTTCGTAATATTCCACTTAATAAATATGCAAGTTTTTTTAACTTGAGCTTCTAATAAAAACAACATATTGTACTATATATAAATATTTATATATACAAGTTATAGTTTAATTTATTTTTTAATTGAAATTAAATCTCGTAGCGATATATTTCAAGTAATATATATTTTTTTAGAATTTTAATAACCACTTAGTTATAAGATGCCATAAAAAAGTGGACCCCACATCCATTTGTCGCAACAGTCAAACCTCAGCGCAACGATCTTATGATCAGCATGCAACACCAGAATGCTTTACGTCCACACTGCTTACACTGACTGACACATCGACGTTGCCACGCACATGACGCATGCCACTACTCATCGCCAACGTCCGATATTTCGTCGTCGTCGTCGCCGCCATTCGCAGCGTCTCGCGGCGACGGCGAGCACACCCTCGCCGCCGTGAACACCTTCCCCGGCCGGCAGAAGTAGCCCTTCTCCGGCGCGCAGTGCGAGTCGTCGGAGCACACGCAGAGCCCCTCCATGGCGCAGCCGTCGCCGACGATGACCGGGCTCGCCCCGCCGACGCCGAGCACCTGGTCGCTCCACTCGCTGGAGAAGACGCCGTCGGGGTCGAACCTGTCCTTCACCCTCATGAACTCGCCGGCGTTGGGGTACCTGGCGATGGCGCCGTCGAAGGCGTAGTTGCGGTTCTTGCCCCAGTGCGGCACGCCGCCGTGCTTGCGCAGCGCCATCTGCTCGACCTCGTCGAACACGTCGGCGTGCGCGCGCGGCGCGCCGCGGGCGTAGCTCCGGTAGTAGGTGACGTCGAAGTCCACCGAGTCCTCCGCCTTGCCGAGGTACGCCGACGACGCCGCGACGTAGCGCATCAGCAGGCCCATCTTGGAGTCGATCTGGCAGAACGCCGCCGGGTTGAGGTCGCGGAGCCGCGCGACGTCGGCGACGAACGCCGGCGCGCGCGACAGCGCGATGCTGAAGCCGGAGTTGTAGAAGAGGTGTCCCCGGAGGCGGCCGTTCCAGAGGCAGGTGGAGGTGGGGATGAGCCCGTCGTCCTCCATGGCGCCCGTGCACGAGCTCGACGCCTGGATGCGGTGCTGGTAGCCCACCACCGGGTACCCCGTGAAGGCCTCGCCGTCGTTGGTGAGCCCGTAGTTGAGGCGCTCGAGCGTCGCCGGCATCACGCGCGACGCCGCGCACCGGGCGGCGTCGCTGCCTGATCTCTCCTCCAGCCACTCCTCCGCGAGCCTGCTGGCGACGAGGGGTAGCGTCGGCGTCGGCCGGAACGCCGGGTAGTCGCTGCGGCCGTCGCCGGGCGTCGCGACGTCGACGCGGTCGTCCTCGCGGTACACGGCCACGCGCCGCCGCGGCAGCCACGCCACGTCGCCGAACTCGTGGAGGCGGCCCCACGCGGCGACCGTGTCGGCGACGTCCGAGTCGTTGCGGGTCACGAACGCCACCGACCGCTTGAACAGCGGCTGCAGCTCGAGGGTGACCTGGGAGATGGCGCCGAGGACGCCGAGGGAGACCTTGGCCGCGTCGAGGTCCGGGTCGCCGGCGGCGAGCTCCCTCACCGCCGCGAACCCCTCGCTCGCCGGTGCCGGCGTCACGATCCTCATCCCCACCACGTACTCGTGCACGGCGCTCCCCTTCCCCCACAGCGAGCTCCCGTGCGCGCCCGTGGCGAGCACGCCGCCGATCGTGAGGCCCGACCAGTACGGCGAGTGCGGCAGCGCGAGCCCCGCCGCGGCGGCCTCCCTGATCAGGTCACGCATCACCATGCCGCTCTCCACCGTCATCAGCCGCCGCGCCGCGTCGACGCGCACCGCGCGGTCCAGCCACCGCGTGCTGATGACGGTGCCGTCCTCGCCGCAGGGGCACGCCAGCCGCGGGAAGCTGTTGGAGTACCTGGTGGCGACCTTCACCTTCCGCCCCGCCGCCACCGCCGCCGCCACGGCCGCGACGAGCTCCTCCTCGGTGCGCGGGTACGTGACGTTGGCGGCGCGGCAGATGGCGCGGTCGGAGAAGGAGCCGTAGATGTTCGTCAGCGTGCAGCCGGACGTCCCGTTGGCGGCGCAGACCACCGGCCCCGGCGGCGGACGGTCGCCGGCGAGGTGGGAGACGATCCACAGGGCGAGAATCACGAGGAGGCCGGTCAGAGCTTGGAGGAGAATGACAAGGAGACGTCTCACCATTGTTGCTTAACTTGGTGGAAGCTCTGAGTTTGACCTGGAAAGTTTGCCGGGTAGCTGCAGCTTAAATCAGCAAGCTTCAGCTTGCCCACTTCATTTCTGTCGGTGGAAGCATCAGAATTCAGAAGTTCACCAGATGGAGTACTATTAATATTCAGAAGTTCACCAGATGGAGAGGAACTTATTTCCGTCTTGAGGCCAGAACCTTCTGCTTGAAACATTTAATAAACGGAGAAGCGTTACTTTGTACGCAAATCGTACACACAAAATCGTACGAAAATCGTGCACACAAAATTGTGAATAATCGGGAGGAATCCCTTTTTCACCTGTTCTGGGACTGCCCATTTGCTAGGTGGATTTGGCAGAAATTGGAAGAGCATCGAGGTGAGGACATTCCACAACCGCCAGCTGAATGCAGAAACAATAAAATCTTATCTGTTTGGCTACTGGATCAACTATCAATACAGACACAAGAAATCTCTTCAGTGCTGTTAGTTACAATCTAGATTATGTGGTCAGCACGGAATGATGCACGGAATCAACAGATCCCAGGTAACCCAGACAGGATGGTGGAGAGAATTTTGTTCCTCCTGGAAGAGTGGGCAAGTTTGTTTGAAAAATCTGATCATACTGTTCCTAGTCCGACAATGCACTGGAGGTTGCCGGAATCAGGATGGATTAAGCTGAATTCGTATGGGGGATTTGCTGCAGACGAACAGATGGGAAGTGGGGAAGTGATAGCGAGAAATGATCGGGGTGAGTTTATGGGTGCGAGCAGGATTTTCTTCAGGGAAGTGTTAAGCGCAACGCATGCTGAAGCGTTGGCTTGCCTCGAAGCGACGCGGGTGGGTGCAAGACTTGCAGCAACCAGAGTAGTCTTCGAAACAGACTCAGCTGAAGTTGTGAGTTTGGTCATGAATAAAAGTTTTGATCGGTCTGAAATCGGGCCTGTAATCCAAGAACTGAAGAGGAGAATTCAGTCATTCCAGGATTTCAAGCTCATATGGACCAGGAGATCGGCAAATAAAGTGGCGCACCGTTTAGCTAAGGAAAGCCTTAACGCGCGTGCTTCTTCTAGCTGGATAGTGTCAGCACCGGAGTTTTTATTTTCTCTGTTATCAGAGGACTGTAATCCGGATGCTGTAATTTGAGTTTTTCTTTGCTTTCCACTCTCAAAAAAAATTGTGAATAATGGGAAACAAGGTTTTGGGAAGATAAATGGCTCGGAAACGTGGCTTTTAAAGACAAATATCCATCTTTATACGCTATTGGCAGAAAGAAAAGTTCTACTATTGTCAATGTTATGAGATCTATTCCACTGAATGTTTCCTTTAGGAGAGTTTTAGTTGGTCAGAATCTTGCATATTGGCATAAATTGTGTGCGTCTATTGTATATATTCAGTTGAATCAATCCTCCGATTGTTTTAGATGGAATTATTATCAGAATGGTAGATTTTCTGTTAGATCAATGTATCTAGCTCTGATTAATAATGGTTATATTGAGAGAAATAAGATTATTTGAAAGTTTAAGATGCCGCTTAAGATTAAGATCTTTATGTGGTACTTGCTTAAAGGAGTTGTACTAACTAAGGACAATTTGGCAAGACGAAATTGGAATGGCAGTTTAAGATGTTGCTTTTATATGAAAAAGAGACCATTAAACATCTTTTTATAGACTGCCATTATGCAAAATTTGTTTGGAGAGCTGTACAGTTCTCTTTTGGTTTATACCTTCCTACTACCATATCTAATATGTTTGATAGTTAGCTTTTGAGGTAGATAAGAAGATGACTAAACTCATACTTGTAGGAGCATCTGCCATATGTTGGGCTCTGTGGTTGAGTAGGAATGATATGGTTTTCGACAAATCACTATCTATCTCATATATGCAGGTAATTTTCAGGGCAACTTATTGGCTCCGGTTTTGGGCACAGCTGCAAAAGTGTGAAGATGATGGAGAGCTTATGAAAGTTGCATGTCGTAGGCTTGAGACGACGGTTATGCAACTTTTTGCAAACTATGGATGGAGATTTACAAACAGACTTCAATAAATGTGTTCTCCTTATCTTTGTTTGGTCTTTTTATTTTATTGGATGTGTTTAATTTCGTTTGAACTACACCTTTTGTTAGAGTGATACTTTGTAATAATTGGCTGTAGCTCTGATGAGCAAAGACCGGGATGTTTATTCCATTATCTAAAAAATGTATAGCGGTCCTCTCAATGCTAGACACTTAATTACACTCGCTCACTTATTATATTGCTGGAGTCCAAATACTCGCTGATGTATCCCTCTGCATTTAGAGTTTGTTTGGTTCTTGGCCACGTTTTGCCAAACCTAAGCTTAGGCATGCAACAAGTGCTTAGGTTGGTGTTTGCTTTTCTACTAACCATAGGCTTGCCTTAACTTGATAGGCATGTTTCTGCTTGCTCGCTGTGTCTTGTTTTGCCAAATCTGTGGCGTTCTTTTTCTCCGCCACAAGTGCGGCAACTAGCTTACCTTAGGCGTGGCAATTTTAGTCCCAAACCAAACAGGCCCTTAGTCCGTCCCCCTAGGCTCCTAGCTATCTCTCCTATTCCTATATGTGCACTTTGTCATTTCTCGTGTTTGCATGTGCGATTGGTGTTTTGAGTTGATGTTTTATTTATTTCTCTATCAATGAGATAAGGAAAATCTTTTATCTATGTTTGGAAACAGTAGCATGTACTACGGAAGTGTCTATTCATCACTTGAGGGAATATCCATTCGTTTTTTTAAGGTCTATGTGCTACACCATATACGAGTTATATGACTAGGTCTATGTTTCGCAAGAATATTATATTGCTTAAAGCCTCAGTGGCGCATAGTGCAGTGGTCCTGTACCTTTCACCATCTGTTGAAAAACATGAAAATTAATACTAAAAGACCAGCTTAAGTTGGCCTGGTTTCAAAAATATATACAACCAGGCTTGTCTCAATGTAATATATATGTTTACCCACTCAGTATGGGTGGGCGTTCAGTCTGGACCGGAATTCTTCATTCCCGGTTATTCGGTCATTCAGAACTTTGGTCTTTCGAAACAGAAAATTGAGGTAGGCAACAAAAAATATGGTTGGGAGTGATAGTTCGGTTAACCGGATAGTCTGTCCGGCCTTCGGTTTCCACCGAACTAACTGAAGCGATGGTGATGGCGATGACGCCCACGGCAGTGATGACGGATGGGAGGAGGCCAGTGGCAGCGGTGACCCTACCCTCCCTCTCTCATATCCGGTGGCGGACCGACAACGGTAGCATCAGCAGAGGGAACGAAAGCAACGACCCTTCACTCCTCTCCCCTCCTAGAACCAAGCTTCGGGTGCATCGTCTCGTCGACGGCGGCTCCTTCCCGCCTCGAGGTGCTCTTTGCAACGGCAGCCGTGATGGCATCAACGATGGCGACGGGGGGTGGATCCAGTGGCGGTATGATTGGAGACCACCGGTAGTGGAAGGAGTAGATGGGGCACTGCAGTGGCTTCCCCACTCCCTTCCGCTTGCCTCCCTCTCCCAAATCTGGCTGTAGGGGGCGACCAGGGTGTGGCGGCGGCGATAGCAGCCAAAGGGGTTGGTTTCGGCAATAGCTCGTCCACGGCAGCTTCAGCAACCTCCAAGGTCACCGATGATGACGACGACTAGTTTTGATGTTTATTTGCATGATATTTCATTTGCATGTGTTAATCTTGGATGTCAATTTGAATGTAGATCTCTGAATGTTGATTGATTTTTTTTTCCTTAGTGATGTTGCCTATAAAAATTAATTTTCTCAGGTGATCATCTTAAGTGTTTGCAAACAAAAAATCTATTTTCGTAAGCGGATCGCAACACTGCTAGTCAAAATCATTTATTTTCAATAGCCTTTAGGTAATTAGCGGCTAACAATGCCGTCACTAAAAGCCACTATCACTAAAAATCAGTTTTGACCGCCGAGAAAACACTTTATGAAGTGTACAACCATTTACTCTCCCCGGGAACCTTGTACTGAATGTGATACATCTTAGTACAACGAATCTGGCCACAGACCCTGTCCAGATTCGTTGTGCTAGGGAGTGTCCCATCTAGTACAGGGTTGCTATATTTTGGGACAGAGGGAGTAGAAAACCAGTCGCATGTTTATCTGAACCAAGCTACATACATTGAGGGCGGAATATATATAATCGATTGGGAGCTTTCTATTAAGTCAATTAGATCAATCACAATCGCAGGGTTGAGTAGATTAATTTATTTGATTATTCTATACTATAGAAGACAAATTATAATCATTTTTGCTGTCGAAATGATAACTGCATACGTCGAAAGACGTGGTTACTCAACAGTGGTTGGAAGGAAACGAAGTGTATTGAATCTTGAATTTCTTCGTTTTTTTCTGGATCCCTCCATTACATGGCCCTAGGGGACTATTTATAGCCCAATTACAGGTTCTTACTACTAGGGTTTAGGTTGTACAGGGGAATTTACATGATTACCCTTACAAAAGGGACATTTACAGGGGTACATAATGTTATAGGGGCTCATGAGCCCCTGATGGGCCGTCTGGCGATCGCCGGCCCTATAGCCCCTAGGCTTGATGGGCCGGAAAGGCTTCTTCGGCCCTCGCGGGGGCGAACTTGCCATGGCAAAGTCGTCTTCCTTCGGCAGATAGTCTTCGCCTTGCACCCTTCGCCTAAGACGCCTCTGGCCTGGCAAGGCACCCGTACGACTCTTCGCCTCACGCCGTTCTTGCTCCATAGCCTTCGCCACGGGTTTCGGCAGATTTGGTCGAAGGGCCTCATGCCATCCGCCAACAAGCCCCTCACGGGCAAGGGTGAGATTGGAGCTTCGGCCGAGACCGTGCAAACCATGTGGTATGGTATGCGGCGCCCCCTTTCGACCGATGCTCCTGCCGAAACCTACATTATTCCTGCGAATGAAGTTTGTTACTTGTGCGGCTATTATTATTTTGCCGCGCTTCGCCTCCTGCAATTGGTGGTTATATATTTTCTTTTCCCGGGCCGAACGGAACAGTATTGGGCTTTGCCTTCGTGGGCTTTTTACTGTGCCGCTCGGTCGGTGGGAATTTACCGTTTCACCTACCCTTGCGACACGTGGCGCTTTATTACTGGTGGGTAAGCGAACGGTCGCCCGGGTGAGCTATATGTTCCCACTGCTCTTTCCTTTTCACCGCCACACTTGCCATTTTACCGCGTGCGCTCTCTTCCTCCGTTTCTTTCTTCCACAGCATCTCTCGACCCCTCAAGCGTTTCGCCCATTCTCTTTCTTCGCCACCGCAAACGCACCGTTCGCCATGGCCCCTCGCAAGCCAAACCCTGCTTCGGCGAAAGGGCCGGATCCCGGCCGAGTCGATGACGACAACACCGCCTTTTTGGGGGTCTCTCTAGTGGACGACGTCGAGCTGGCGAAGCTGGTCAGCTCTGGGGCATTGGTCGAGGGGCAGGCTTTCTCCCCAGGGAAAGCCGTGGTGCCGAAACCTATCGACAATCGGACGGTGGTATTCGCCGTCTTTTTTGAGGCAGGGCTACGGTTTCCCTGCAACGTGTTGTTGCCGGAGATCCTTCGCCTCTTCCAGGTGGAACTTCCACAGCTGAGCCCGTCGGCGCTTGTTCGGATCGCTATCTTCGACTGGGCGTGCCGGACTTCCAGGTTTGAGCCTAACGCCGAGCTCTTCGGCGCCATATTTTTCGCCACCGTGAACTCGAAGACGGTGATTACCCCGGCTGGAACGAAGAAGACAGCGTTCGGGAGCGTGAACTTTAACGTTCGTCCCGAGCAGTCCGATCTCTGGCCGGTGAACGCTGCCATGTCAAAGTGGGACCGCCATTGGATGGCTAGGTGGTTCTATCACACCATCCCCTTCGAGGCTGGCACTGACTCGGCGAAAGCCCACCGTTGTCGGCGTAGGGCAATCGCGCCTAACCGGAAACCCAAGATCGCCGTGGACGGTGCTATTGAGGCGCGGTTCGTTCTACAGCGGAAGGTTTGCTCCCGCCTTAGCTGCCGTGACTTAGTGGAGGAATTCTGTATGCTTCGCATCTTTCCCCTCTCCCAGTCATGGCAAGTCAGAGTTGATCAAGGCGAAGAGGTTGACGGTTTGTCGAACCTGGTTCTTCCTGAGGGGACGAACAGTAAGACTGTTCTCGTGCTATACGCTGCTGTGCTTTGTTATCTTGCCTTGTCTGACTGTTAACATAGCTACACACTTTACTTTTGCAGCGTTGACCCACGACCAGGCTGAAAACGAGGCCCGCAGGATGATCGGCGACGTGTCGGTCGTCGAGTATAGCCAGTTGCTAACACGACAAGCGGCTGGGCGGGCGAACCGGGTTTACAACGGCGAATTGCCTCCTCGGGCAAACCCCCACAAAGCTGACGACGATGCAGGGCCTTCGCGAAAGCGAATGCGCGGACACGTGAAGCTTGCCCCTAGGAAGCGAAGGGTTTCTGCTTCGTCGGACTCCGACGCTGACGACGAGGACGACGCCGAAGAACGCGACGGCGAGGAGGAAGGAGAGGAGGAAGAGGAGGAGGCCGTGGCCGATAAGGCCGCGAACGAGGCGATCGATGACCGCGTCGACACCCGCGGCTACACTCCTACCCCAAGTCCCTGTCACAACGAGACCGGTGTGGAGTCGAACAGCTCCCCCCTTCGACGGAAGGATTTGGAAGGGGCGAAGGCCCTAGTTGCGTTCTCCTCTGGCAAGGCGGCGAAGGGAGGTCTAGTGCAGAAGGTCTCTAAAAAGAAAGGACTCGTCGACATCGCCCGCGTTTTCAGCGACGACGAATCTTCTGACGGGACTCCAACTTCGCCCGCTGGCCGCAGTTTGGACCTTTCGACTGCTCCCCTCACTCCGCTCGGTGTTGCTGAGGTAGGCGGTAACGCCACCGCCGAGGCTTCAGCCTCCGCCGAATGGATCGTGTCGGCTGCGGCGAGGGTTTTCGGGAGCCCTCTGCGTGAGCTAGCTATTTCGCTGCTAGTCAAGGCGAAGGGGAAGTGTGCGGCCGCCGAAGCATCTACCTCGGAGTATTCCCTTGCGGCGCCCCACTTCGCCCCTGGTGATTTCGAGACTCGGGCGGACCTTATTCCCTTTGTGGAGGGGGTGAGCAACCTTGTCTTGCCCGCCGGCACCCCGAGCTTGTTCACCGAACTTAATGAGTTCGACGAGGGGTGTTCCGCCATTAAAAGCCTGGCGGTTCGGGTATGCCTTTTCTTTCGTCTTCGTTTTCCTCTTCGTCCCCTTTTTTTTGTCTAACAATTAACCTTTTGTTCTTTTCGCCCGCTCCTATCTTTCATCTAGGTTCTTGCGGCTCACTGTTCGACAGAGCGAACCGTACGGGCCTGCTTTGACGGTTTTAAGAGCCGTCTTCGGGCCAAGGATGACGAAATAAGCCGCAAGAACCTGGAGGTGGAGGCCCTGGCCAACACCCTCAAGGAGGCGAAAACTGAAGTCAAACGCCTTCAGTCTGAGCTGGATATGGGGAAAGAGGCTAGGGCCGAGTTTGATCGCCTCAAGGCCGAACTGGAGAAGGAGAAGGCCCATTCGACAGTGCTGATTGACTACTACAACCTTACTGAGCCGAAGATGGAGGCTCTTCGCCTGAAGGCTAGTAGGGCCGAAGCGAGCGCCGCGGAGGAGTTGCAGCGGTTTTCACAGGAGATGGCGAAGACCACCGAATCTGCGAGAACGGCTTGCCAAACGCTCCGCCTCGCCCTTACCGACATGGGCGCAAAAGTGCGGGGGGTCCCTGCTGAGGATGCATCAGCCTTCTACTTCTCCGAGTGGACCCAGCAGGCTGGCGGATCGGTTTCGGACTGCGCCACCGCGTACGGCGATTGCTGTGCGCGTGTATCGGCGGCCTTCACCTTAGGCCTTTTGCAACAGTTCGGTTGCGAGCACGTCACCGAGTTCCCTACCTATGCGAAGGGGGACTGGGAGATTAGTGCACAAAACATTTCGCCCGCTCTTCGCGCCTGGCGAAAACAGTTCTGGCAGAAAGACGGCCGGTCCGCTGCCAAGGCGCGCCTTCTGGAGCAACTGGCGAAGGCGGAGGCGGCAGATCGGTGCGAAGAAGAGGGCGCGGTGGGCGAAGAGGTTGGAGGCGATGCTCGGGATCACCCAGAGGTGTGAGGCCCTCCGCCCTTTCTTTAGAGTTTTGTAGTTTTCCACCCTCTTTTGCGTTTGCCTGGAGAGGCGAATGATGTACATTCGGCAGGCTGCCGCCAATACTTAAAAAAGGCTTTTTTGTACATTTGGAATATATGACACAATCTTAACTACTTTTTGATGATCAAAGTCTTTGGCATATTATTATTTCGCTCATCTCGCATTATGCCATACCTCCCCCTTCTTCCGCCTATTCTTACTATGTAAGCTGTGTTTTGCTTTTTCTGTACTGTCCATCAGGGGGTTCGCCGAAAGTCGTGCATCCGGCCCCCTTCCGGGAGCTGGCGAAGTCAAAACGAGAAATTTGTGGCAGTGAAGGGTCTGCCGAAGGTGCGATGTCCATTTCGGCCTGTTTATCGCGAAATGGAGATAAACGGTCGCAGCTATAAGGTTTTCAAGGTTGCCGACTGGCTGCGGGCGCACCCCGAGCGAACCTTAGAAGATTACGATTTTGTTCATTCAAGACGTTTGGAGGATATGGCTCGCTTTTGGCGAAACCATCAGAAGACTAAACGTCAGGAAACGATCTTTCAGCGTCGTTACAGTTTAGTCTGTGTTTCACCCCCTACTCCTCTTAAGGTTGTGTATGATATTAGTAGTGATGACGAACCTAGTTCGCCTGATCATGCCTTAGGGAGGGATAGTGATTATGGGGACGAAGATGTAATTTACTTGTAAGGTGAATTGTATCGTGTTGTGAAACTTCTATTCTTCGATTATTTTTTTCGAAGTTAATAAAGACGTGTTTTATTTCCTTTTCACTATTGTTTGCATCGTCACATTTTGTGCTTTTGTTAGGTCAGAACATGCCGGTCCCTTTGCATATATTAGCGAAATAGGTGTACTGACTTTTCAGCTTTTCGTCGTTCGTTTTCGATCTGTAGCGTTCTCTGTTGAGAGAAACGCTTTTGCTTTTATGCTGATCGGACGTAACGTCATTCGGCTATTTATTTTCCGAGACAAGCTGTTGCGGTTTTAACATTCGGCGAGCGATGCTTCGGCCGATTTTTTTCGCCCCCCTGGCCTTTTTCGCTGATCAGGCGTTTGCCTTGGGGTTTTTCCACAAATTATCAATCACACGAGAAATAAAAAGAAGGCGGAGGACACTGAGATTTTATACTGGTTCGGGCCTCCATGGTGGATAATAGCCCTACATCCAGTTTTTTTTTCTTTTTCCTCTCTTTCTTCTTTTTTTTTCTTGCCGAAAGGCTTTCATAGTGCCGAAGGGCTTACACGACAGTATGCACATTTTTACAAGTTGGCGATTTGGGTGCCACCCATTCTAGTGGGCTTATGTAGTGCCGAAGGGCTTACATGACTGTATGTACATTTTTACAAGTTGGCGATTTGGGTGCCACCCATTCTAGGCATAGAAGCGCTTGAGAGAGGCGGCGTTCCAGGAATGGTCGAACTCCTCGCCTTCGAGTGTCGCTAGGCGAAAAGATCCTGTCCTGGACTTGTGTTTGATGAGGTACGGTCCTTCCCACTTTGATTCAAGCTTACCAACCGTTACGGGGTTCGCCTTCTTCCTTAGGACAAGATGGCCAGGCATCAGCTCCGTGGGTCGAACTTTTTTGTTGTAAGTTGCCGAAGTGCTTGTGACGTACTTGTGCATGTGCTCGAGTGCTTCGACCCTTACCCCTTCCAAGAGTTCGAGCGATACTTCGCGCCCCTCTTCGCCCCCAGAGAACAAAACCCTTGGTGAGTTAGCCCCTAGCTCTGCTGGGGTCATTGCCTCATCGCCATAAAGAAGCATAAACGGGCTAAACTTGGTTGGTCTTGTAGGGGTCGTCCGAAGGGCCCAGAGAACCGATAGCAATTCCTCTGGCCATTTGCCTTTCACTGCCCCCTCGAGTCTTTTCTTTAGTGCTTCTAGGATCTTGCCATTTGTACGTTCGACCGCCCTATTTGACTGCGGGTGCGTGACCGATGCGAACTTGATTTCCAGGTTAAACCCTTCGCACATTTCTCTGAACTTATCAGAGTCAAACTGCTTACCGTTGTCAGTAATGAACTCTTTTGGCACTCCGAAATGGCAAACCATGTTTTTCCATACAAACTTCTGTACTGCTGCCGAAGTGATTGCCCAAGGGGTTCGACTTCAATCCATCGAGAGAAATATTCCACAGCTACAATTATGAATTTATACCCGTTTCGCGCCACCGGGAACAGCCCAATGATGTCCAGTCCCCATCTGGCGAAGGGCCATATTGGCGCAATGGGCTGCAGATCATACTGGGGCCCGGCTTGGCTTCGGCCATGACGCTGGCAACTTTCGCACTTCTTGATTTGCTCAACACAGACTTTCAACACAGTGGGCCAATAAACTCCTTGTCTAAATACTTTGGAGGCCACTGTTCTTGCAGCCTGGTGCGCGCCACATAGCCCCTGGTGTATCTCCTTTGCTATTTCTTCGCCTTCGGAAAAAGAGATGCAACGAAGTAAGGGTTGAAGTACCCCGGAGCGGTAAAGCTGACCCGAGACCATCTTATACTTCGTGGCTCTGAGTTGCAAACGCTTCGCTTCTGCTTCGTCTACCGGAAGCCAGCCAGTTTGAAGGTGTTTCACAAATGGGGTTCGCCAGTCATATGAGTCTTCGCCCAGTTTCTCCTGGTCGATTGCCATGACTTCCGAGCTGTCCATGGGCACACTTAGAGCATGTAGGACTTCGAAAAAGATGCCAGGCAAATGTGGGCCACCACAATCAACGGATTTCGCCAAGGCGTCTGCTTCCTCGTTCTGGTCTCTAGGCAAGTGTTCGACCGTTATGCCGGTGAAGCATTTTTCCATGGACCGAACAGCCTCCAGATACCTCTTCATTCCCTCTTCTTTTGCCTCGAAGGATTTGTCAACATGGCCTGCTACCAACTTGGAGTCAGTTCGAATTAGCAGGCGCCGGACTCCCCGTGCTTTCGCCTTTCTTAGGCCCAGGAGAACGGCTTCATATTCTCCTGCATTGTTGGTTGTGTCGAACTACAGTCTTGCTGCGTACCGAATCGGCACACCATTCGGTGAACATAGGACTGCCGCAATGCCTGCTCCCCTGTGTGACCACGAGCCGTCAGAGCACATCACCCAGAATTGTTCGGCGGGCTCGGGGTCGGGGGCAAGTACCGGTGTCCATTCAGCTACGAAGTCGGCTAGCACTTGAGACTTGATAGCAGAGCATGCAACAAAATGTAAGTCGAACTGGGATAGCTCTGCCGCCCACTTGTTGAGCCGGCCAGTGACTTCCTTGCCTCGGAGTATTTCGCCCAAGGGGTACTGTGATGGCACTATGACTTTGTGGGCCTGGAAGTAGTGCTTAAGCTTGCGCGAAGCCATCACTAGGGCGTAAGCGAGCTTTTCCATTTCAATGTACCTTGTCTTCGCTCCTTGCAGTGCTTCGGAGACGAAGTAGACTGGTTTTTGTCCGAACTCTGTTTCTTGGACGAGGGCAGCACTGACTGCCACCGGCGAAGCTGCTAAGTATAATAGCAGTTCGCTTCCTGGGGGTGGGCTTATGAAAGCTGGCGGGCTTTGCAAGTATTGCTTTAGCTCGTCGAATGCTGCTTGGCACTCTGGTGTCCAATTAAACTTTCCTGTGCCCCGGAGGGTCTTGAAGAAGGGCAAACCTCTTTCGGCTGCCTTTGAGAGGAATCGACTGAGAGCCGCAATTCAGCCTGCAAGCTTTTGTACTTCATGTACGCTTGACAGAGGCTTCATTTGGTGGATGGCATCGATTTTCTCGGGATTCGCCTCGATGCCTCTTTCGGAAACAAGGAAACCCAACAACTTGCCTGCGCGGACGCCGAAAACGCACTTCTCCGAATTCAGCCTTATGCCTGCTGTGCGCAAGCTATCGAATGTCTCCTGCAGGTCGATCGCATGGTCGAAAGCCTTGCGGTTTTTACGACGATGTCGTCGACGTAAGCTTCCACATTCTGCCCCAACTGCTTGCCATGGACCTTGTACACCAGCCTGGCGAAAGTTGCTCCTATGTTCCTTAAGCCGAAAGGCATCCTGAGGTGACAAAATGTGCCGAATGGAGTGATGAAGGATGTTTTGGAGATGTCAAGCGGGTTCATGTGGATCTAGTGGTAACCGGAATATGCATCCAGGAAACTCATGAGCTCACATCCAGCTATTGAATCCACGATTCGCGGCAAGGGGAAGTCGTCTTTCGGACACGCTTTGTTCAGGTCAGTGAAATCGACACACATGCGCCATTTGCCGTTTGACTTCCGCACCAGCACTGGATTCGCCAACCACTCCGGATGGTCAATCTCTTGGATAACCCCCGCCCTGAGAAATTTTTGTACTTCGGCTTTCACCGCTTCTTGGCGATCGGCAGACATCTTGCGCAATTTTTGTTTTCTTGGCTTAATGTCCGGCTTAACTGCTAGGTGATGCATGATGAGATCCGCCGGAACACCCCCCACCTCGTCAGGGCTATAGGCGAAGATATCGATGTTCTTTTTGAGCACCTCTAGGATACTCTCAACTTCTTCTTCGCCCATGTCGCCCCCCAGTGATACGAGCTTTGTCGGGTCGGCATCATCAATCTGCACTTTTGTTATCTTGCCATGAGGGGTGGGCCTTGGCGTGTGCTTCGGCCGTTCATGCGGTTCGGTCTCAACACTGTGCACTGCTTTGTTGATTATGGCTAGATCGCCTTTTGAAGCGGCCGAAGGCTGAAGCCCCTTGACTACTATCACCCCTGTCGGGCCGGGCATCTTGAGCTTGAGATAATTGTGGTGGGAAATGGCTTCGAACTTGTTCAGGGTTGCACGGCCGAAGATGGCGTTGTAGTTGTACGGGTTTTCGACGACGTCGAACAGTATTTGCTCTTCGCGTCTGTTCTCCCCCGAGCCAAAGGCTATCAGCAAAAGTGCTTGGCCGAGAACTTGAACTGCTTCTCCGCCGAAACCGCGGAGCATTGCTGGTGCTGGGGTAAGGGCTTGGGTAGGCAACCCCATCTTGGCATATGCTTCGGCGAAGATAACATCGGCCGAACTCCCTCCGTCGACCAGGATTCGTCGGACTTCGAAACTAGCTATCTCAGCTGAGATTACCAGGGGATCTTGATGCGGGAACATAACTCCTTCTGCGTCTTCCAGCCCAAAGGAAACTAGCTGGTTTAGATATTGCGGCACCCCTTGGCCCGCCGAAGTGATGCTGTGGACCATACGGATCTGCATCTTCTTCTGCCGTTTGGACAACTTGCTTGGCGGGTCGGCCCTTGTAATCACTTGGATTATCCTTCGCTGTGCATCTTGGCGTTGTTCGGCTGGGGGTGTTTGCTCCTGAACTGCTTCGCGGGGTGCTTCGACAGTTGTTCCCTGCTGCGGCCTTGGATCTTGCGCGTTGCCACGCTGCCTAATGTTTCGGCATTGCTCCATGGTGTGCGAAGAGCGTCCGTGAAAGGCGTAATAGAGGTCTTTTCGGACCTTCTTACGGGCTGGCTGCTGATGGTTGCTTGCTTGCTGGGCGTCGAACTCCTTGCGGTGGGCTTGCACTACTTCGACAGCCATCACAGTCTTGCCCGCAAGGTCTGTTCTGAACTTTCTCCAAGTCATGGGGGCTTGGCCTTGCCTTGGCGGCTGTCCTTGGATCGCCGGCTGAGACAGGCGAACAGAGAGGGGAGGTGGTTCGGCAACTTGAACTTGTGCTTGAGCTTGAGCAGCGGCGACGGAGGCTTTGTCGTACTCAGCTTGTATAGCTTGTCGTCGCTTGGAATCCTCCTCGCCCCTTGCGAACCCGTCAATGATGCGAAGTAGGTGCTCGAGCATCTGTGGCTCCTTGTTGGCGATTTTTCTTGTGAGTTCGCCCTCGAGCAGACCGGCCGAAGCGGCGTTTATAACCGACGCCTCGTTTATGTCTTGAACTTGGCACCGAGCTTGCGAGAAGCGACGCATGTACTCCCTTATCGACTCTCCCCCAGCCTTTGGCGAATGCCGAGAAGGTGTTGCTGCGTCTTCGGCTCCTCATAGGTGCCTCGAAAGTTAAGGACAAAAACATCGCGCAATTGCTCCCATGAGTAAATGCTATTGGCTGGTAAATTGAAATACCAAGAACGGGCGATGCCGTCTAGAGCGAGATGTAATACCTTTGCCTTGGTATTTTTGTCACCATGAGCCGCTTCGATCGCTGACTTGTAGATGGAGAGGAACTCCTTCGAGTCAGTTTCGCCTGAATAGTGCGGGATGGGTGGGAACTTGAACTGGGGTGGGATTGGACGAGTCTTGATTCCCCCACTCAGCGGTAGCCCCTTTTCGCCTCCCGTCCTGTTTACCGCACTTTGCTGCGGGTACGGTGTGGCGAAGGGCAAAATCGCAGCTTGTGCGTGAGGTTGGGCCGTGGCATTCGACTACCCGGCTCCAACTGGACGTACTTGCTGAGCCGCCATGGATGGGTCAAAAATTGGCTGCGACCACGTCGTGGCAGCTTGGATTGGTGCTTGGTTTGTTCCGAAGCTTGGAGTTCGTTGCCGAACGGTTGGTGCCTGAGCAGCGTTGACGAAGTCAAACTGCGGTCCTTGATACCATGGCGAAACTCCTAGCCCCGGCTGAATCGGTGGCAACCAAGTAGGCGCACCTTGACTTGTATTCCCCTCCGGGTGGGCCGATGGGGTTGTGCTTGAAATGCAGTGGGGTTGGTTGAGTTGCTGAAGGAAAGCTTGGAGTTGCGCCTGCAGAGCCGAAGCCCCTTCCGCCACTGTTTGTGGCGCTTGGCCAGGTGGTTGATGGTGTACTTGGGCAGCGACTGGTTGAGCTTGCAGTTGCACATGAGGGGCCGGATGCACTGCTGCGGCCGATTGCTGCCCGGTGAAGTACACTGGCACCTGTGCGGCTTGTGGCGGAATGGGCTGGTTCGTCACTTGCGGATGGACTTGAGGTGGGACATAACCTGCCGAATACTGAAGGATTGGAGCCGACGTGGCCTTGGTCCGCCTTGCCGCCTCGTATGCTTGTTGTTGTTCTTGCATTTGGCGAAGCATGTCTTGGAGCCATGTCATGTTCTGTCGCATGGCTTCCATATCGGCTTCGGCTTGTGTTTCGGGGTTAGGGCTGACTTGGGCCTGCACAACAGCGAGCGCAGTTGGGGCTGCTGCCGGCTGCGATGGAGCGGCTTGGGGCACCACCAGTTGGCTTGTCGAAAGGATCTCCGCCCTGGTCTGGAGTGCCCTTGCCGCCGCAGCCGCCTTCGCCACGTCGGCCGCGTTCGGCACTTGCATAGAGGTTGCAAGGGCTGAAGGCGGTTGTGATGGCGCTGGTCCTCCTCCATCTTCGGCCACGGGCGCCGAAAAGGCTTCTTCGGCCCTCGCGGCGCCCGTGGCCGAAGATGGAGGAGGACCAGCGCCATCACAACCGCCTTCGGCCCCTACACCAGACCTCGCTTCGCCGCCTTGCCCGAGGAGAACGCAACTAGGGCCTTCGCCCCTTCCAAATCCTTCCATCGAAGGGGGGAGCTGTTCGACTCCACCCCAGTCTTGTTGTGATCGGGACTTGGGGTAGGAGTGTAGCCGGGGGTGTTGACGCGGTCTTATCAGCCACGGCCTCCTCTTCCTCCTCTCCTTCCTCCTCGCCGTCGCGTTCTTCGGCGTCGTCCTCGTCGTCGGCGTCGGAGTCCGACGAAGCAGGAACCCTTCGCTTCCTAGGGGCTAGCTTCACTTGTCCACGTATTCGCTTTCGCGAAGGCCCTGCATCGTCGTCAGCTTTGTGGGGGTTTGCCCGAGGAGGCAATTCGCCGTTGTAAACCCGGTTCGCCCGCCCAGCCGCTTGTCGTGTTAGCAACTGGCTATACTCGACGACCGACACGTCGCCGATCATCCTGCGGCCCTCGTTTTCAGCCTGGTCGAGGGTCAACGCTGCAAAAGTAAAGTGTGTAGCTATGTTAACAGTCAGACAAGGCAAGTTAACAAAGCACCACAGTGTATAGCACGAGAATAGTCTTACTCATCGTCCCCTCAGGAAGAACCAGGTTCGGCAAACCGTCAACCTCTTCGCCTTGATCAACTCTGACTTGCCATGACTGGGAGAGGGGAAAGATGCGAAGCATACAGAATTCCTCCACCAAGTCACGGCAGCTAAGGCGGGAGCAAACCTTGCGCAGCAGAACGAACCGCGCCTCCATAGCGCCGTCCACGGCGATCTTGGGTTTCCGGTTAGGCGCAATCGCCCTACGCCGGCAACGGAGGGCTTTCGCCGAGTCAGTGCCAACCTCGAAGGGGATGGTGTGATAGAACCACCTAGCCATCCAATGGCGGTCCTATTTCGACATGGCAGCGTTCAACGGCCAGAGATCGGACCGCTCGGGACGAACGTTAAAGTTCACGCTCCCGAACACTGTCTTCTTCGTTCCAGCCGAGGTAATCACCGTCTTCGAGTTCACGGTGGCGAAAAATATGGCACCGAAGAGCTCGGCGTTAGGCTCAAACCCAGAAGTCCGGCACGCCCAGTCGAAGATAGCGATCTGAACAAGCGCCGACGGGCTCAGCTGTGGAAGTTCCACCTGGAAGAGGCGAAGGATCTCCGGCAACAACACGTTGCAGGGAAACTATAGCCCTGCCTCAAAAAAGACGGCGAATACCACCGTCCGATTGTCGATAGGTTTCGGCACCACGGCTTTCCCTAGGGCGAAAGCCTGCCCCTCGACCAACGCCCCAGAGCTGACCAGCTTCGCCAGCTCGACGTCGTCCACAAGAGAGACCCCCAAAAAGGCGGTGCTGTCGTCATCGACTCGGCCGAGATCCGGCCCTTTCGCTGAAGCAGGGTTTGGCTTGCGAGGGGCCATGGCGAACGGTGCGTTTGCGGTGGCAAAGAAAGAGAATGGGCGAAACGCTTGAGGGGTCGAGAGATGCTGTGGAAGAAAGAAACGGAGGAAAAGAGTGCATGCGGTAAAATGGTAAGTGTGGCGGTGAAAAGGAAAGAGCAGTGGGAATATATAGCTCACCCGGGCGACCGTTCGCCTACCCACCAGTAATAAAGCGCCACGTGTCGCAGGGGTAGGCAAAACGGTAAATTCCCACCGACCGAGCGGCACAGTAAAAAGCCCACGAAGGGAAAGCCCAATACTGTTCCGTTCGGCCCGGGAAAAGAAAATATATAACCACCAATCGCAGGAGGCGAAGCACGGAAAAATAATAATAGCCGCACAAGTAACAAACTTCATTCACAGGAATAATGTAGGTTTCGGCAGGAGCATCGGTAGAAAGGGGGCGCCGCATACCATACCACATGGTTTGCACGGTCTCGGCCGAAGCTCCAATCTCACCCTTACCCGTGAGGGGCTTGTTGGCGGATGGCATGAGGCCCTTCGACCAAATCTGCCGAAACCCGTGGCGAAATCTATGGAGCAAGAACGGCGTGAGGCGAAGAGTCGTACGAGTGCCTTGCAAGGCCAAAGGCGTCTCAGGCGAAGGGTGCAAGGCGAAGACTATCTGCTGAAGGAAGACGACTTCGCCATGGCAAGTTCGCCCCCGCGAGGGCCGAAGAAGCCTTTCCGGCCCATCAAGCCTAGGGGCTATAGGGCCGGCGATCGCCAGACGGCCCATGAGCCCCTATAACATTATGTACCCCTGTAAATGTCCGTTTTGTAAGGGTAATCATGTAAATTCTCCTGTACAACCTAAACCCTAGTAGTAAGAACCTGTAATGGGGCTATAAATAGTCCCCTAGGGCCATGTAATGGGGGGATCCAGAAAAAAAAGGAAGAAATTCAAGATTCAATACACTTCGTTTCCTTCCAACCACTGTTGAGTAACCACGTCTTTCGACGTATGCAGTTGTCATTTTGACAACATCCTTAAAAAAGATAAAATATTAATATCAAAAGTAGATCAAAAGTAGATGAAGGGAGTATCTCTCTAAGTGAAAGTTGGAATGTGCCACATCATGCAATGAATATTGGCCATCGGATTCAGAAAACGACAAACTAGCCAGAGAGAGATGGTCATACACGTCGGCTCAGATGAATGGTTAAAATGAAACTGAAAAGATGCAACTAGACGAGTCAGGGAAAAAAAATCACTTCTCTCCTCGTGCACTTTCCGCCATTGCCGCCGGCGACTAGTCGACCCTTCCTCCTCCTCCTCCTCCTCATCGCCACAGATGCAACCTACCATCCTTCCTGACGCCATTGCCGAAGGCTCCGTGGGGGGAGGATGAGACTCGATGAGGGGGCTGGAGAGGAGAGGCGAAGACGACACACCAGCAGCCCCATCCATCATCACGCCTCCTCAGTTTTCCCCGCGCAGATTCAGCCTCCTATCCCCCAGCGACCTGGCAACTACGGTGGAGCTCAAGAACCTGTAAGCAGCGGAGAATCGGCGCGCGCCGGTGATCGATTTTGGGGAGGAGGAAAGGACGAGCAAAGGCACAAGAAGAGACAGCGAGATGGGTCTGGGCTAGGAGACGTTGTTGGGCTGTTGGGCTGTTGTTGGGCTTGTCCTACTGATGTGCTGTTCCTCTTCAAAAGGCTCGATGGATTGTCATGGGATGGAAGGCCACATTGTCTGTTGTAACAATATCCCCTCATTCTACGAAAATTGCTAATTCGGGCGACGGGACACGTGGCGCGCGCGGAGAGAGAGGAGAGGGGGCGGATGGAGGATGGCACAGTTTTCCTTTTTTTTTCTTTTCCAGTTTCTTTTCCTTTTTCTAGGTTCTTTTTCTGTTTTTTCAATTTTTAAATAAAGTTTTATACACGTATACAAACTTTATATACGTGTATACATGTATATGTATGTCAGGGTTACGGGTTAGGTAGATCCTTTGCCGTTCGATATACGTTACATATCGATATGGCATGCCCACGCATATATGGACATTCTCTGCATACACTAAGGAAATCCTTCACGGAGTTTGCAGAAAATAAGAGTCCTACTCGGACAAGACTGGGTCGTCAATGTATCGTGTAGGGTCTGATGTCTCCGAGTTCTACTTGGAAACCGCTTGACCTGCGATATAAAAGGGACCCCCTGAGAGGACTTAAGGCATCGAATGTCATAGCCAACACAACGACCACAGCCTACGAAGTCGGAGCCTGCAGGAGCCAAATCGCCAGGAGATCTAGTCGAACTAACTCGATTACAATCTCGCCGGTGTCATCGAGTTCCATCGTTCCCTTTAATCTGTGATTTTCCATCTTATAATCCCATATCAACTGGATTAGGGCTATTACCTATCAAGGGGCCTGAACCAGTATAATCCTCGTCTTTTTGTTTGCTTGATGTCGTATTACGTAGATCCTTGTACCAACGTACCCCAATACCCTCTATATCCGGTCTACGGGTATCACCCGTCGACAGTGGCGCGCCAGGTAGGAGAACTTGTTGCTCAAGGTTCTACTACTATGTCATCCAGCTTCGTCGACAACAGCGTCAACACCAACCTCAACCACGGGTTTCCTGCTTTAACAATGCTGGTGTGTACTCAAGTCGGTGAAATCGTCTTCCCGGTTTACGCCACTATGCCGATCTCAGCCGGTCCATCAATGACCGGAAACGAGAACACAGTGGCTACAACCCAGGACGACTCCGTGTCGAAAGATCCTCCCGCCGAAGCGGAGAACGGAACGTCGACAGCATCCGAGCTCGAGAAGAATTCTAATGCGGCCGAAACTTGTCTTTCCGACAAGAACCATGAGCCGACGAGAATAACTTCCGAAGCGACAAGGTCCTGGTGCCCTATCCACAAAACCAGGAAACACACTTTGCAAGCATGCTGGGTTTTTCTCAACGTCCGCGCCGAAATTCGTGCCTGCAAAGAGCGTGGAATTCAGCGTATTTCTCCAACTCGTGATGTCTATTGTCTTATTCACAAGACAAAGAATCACAACCTCTCAAGCTGCAAGGTCTTTCTCAGCGCCACAAAGACGTCATCTCCTAAGGTCCAGCAGTCAGGCATATCCCTTAGAGATGAAGACAAGGAACAAGGAACGCTGGTCTCAGATCGGTTCGTTGGCGTTATCGACATCGATTCCCACGTACCATCAGTTCTGCATCTACTCGAGGACTACGGCTCATCACCAATGAGTACGTCACGCGAGGTATTAGCTATCAACGGGACCAGCAAGTCAGCACACGCTAATGCGGAAGCGGAAAATCAAGTGACTACACCGGCCCAACACATCAGGACCCTTAACACAATACTGAGGGAGACTCCTTATGATCCCGTTCTGAACATTGATCTCGCGCGGTGGCAGGAACGGCTACGGGAATCAGTAACCAACCTCAGCCACGCGTTCGAAGAGGCCGCTGCTGCTATGCACCAGGAACAGCCACCAACTGGCGGCGTCAATGGCGAAAATCCCGAACAGCGGGAGTCACCCCCTCGAGCTACCCCTCCACCTCGCGGCACCGGCGATCTCCGTGAGCACCTCAATGGTCGCCGAGAGGCACGACGCACACGAGACGATGGGAATCGCTCCCGACATCACGTCTCTTCACGACATCGCGATAATGAAGACCGAGACCGTGCTAATCGCCACAATCGCCACGATCATTATGATCGCGAGAGGCGGACGCAGGGCGATACTGGTCGAGGATGCCGCTATAACGACGAGGACGACAGAGATCGGAGCCGGGACAACAACGGAGGGCGACGACAGGATTCTCGAGAACCCAGCCGACGACCTCGTAATCCCACACCGGAACCAAGCGATCCATCGTCATCGTCATCTTCTTCTTCATCCTCATCATCAGACAGACATCCACAAAGAACACACGATCGCCGACAACCCACTGCCCCCAGCACTGGGTGTAGAGCTTTCGGTCGTTCCCTGCGTGATGTCCGATGGCCTGAGAGATTCCGACCCAGAGCAATAGAGAAGTACGATGGGAGTACTGACCTAGAAGAATTCGTTCAAGTCTACTCCACAGTACTCTACGCTGCCGGAGCGGACGACAACGCGTTGGCAAATTATTTGCCAACTGCATTAAAAGGCTCTGCACACTCATGGCTGATGCATCTCCCGCTCTACTTGATTTCTTCGTGGGCAGACCTGTGGCAGCAGTTCGTCACCAATTTCCAAGGAACTTACAAGCGCCACGCGATTGAAGACGATCTACATGCGTTGACACAGAACTCGGGTGAATCCTTGAGGGAATATGTTCGGCGCTTTAACGAGTGCAGAAATACAATCCCCGAAATCACCGACGCTTCTGTAATTCGCGCCTTCAAGTCCGGTGTCCGAGATCGCTATACTACCCAGGAGTTGGCGACAAGACGCATCACAACTACTCGGAGATTATTCGAAATTGTTGAGCGATGTGCCCACGTTGACGATGCGCTGAGACGCAAGAACGACAAGCCGAAGACCGGGGGAGAAAAGAAACCAGCCACGGACACACCTGAGTCAAGCAAGAAGAAAAATCGCAAGAGTGGGAAAAGGAAGGCTCAAGCGGAAGTTCTCGCAGCAGAATACGCGAACCCACCCAAACGCCCAGACCCACAAGGTAGCGACGCAAAGAAAGCATGGTGCCCCATACACAAGACGGACAGACATTCTTTGGAAGATTGCCTTCTTTTCAAAAAGTCGCTCGGGAAGCACATGGCATTGGAAAAAGGCAAGCGAGTACGCGTGGTCGAGAAAGATGCGGAGGCGGCTGCTCCAGAATCGGATTCAGCATATCTAGACTCCGACCTCCACGTCTCACACATTTTCGGAGGTTCTACAACATACTCCTCAAAGCGAGAATACAAGAAAGTGGAACGAGAAGTCTGTTCGACATGGCAGGGGGCTGCACCCAAGATGAAGTGGTCTGAACAGAAGATAGAATTTTCGGAAGAAGACCATCCCAAGACTGCCGTTATCCCAGGACGCTATCCGATCGTGGTCGAACCCACTATTCGAAACATCAAGGTCGCGCGGGTTCTCATCAACGGTGGCAGCTCAATCAACCTTCTCTTCGCCAGCACCTTGGACGCGATGGGAATCCCACGAAGCGAGTTGACACCCACCGATCAACCCTTCCATGGAATCACTCCCCAGTCCTCGTCCAAACCATTGGGCAAAATTACGTTGCATGTGACTTTCGGCCAAGCAACAACTTCCGAACGGAGCAGATGGCCTTTGATGTCGCTGAATTCGATACAGCGCATAACGCCATCATCGGGAGAACTGCACTTGCAAAGTTCATGGCCGCATCTCACTACGCGTATCAAGTGCTCAAGATGCCGGGACCGAAAGAAACAATCACTATTCAAGGGAACGCCAAGCTAGCAGTACAATGCGACAAGCGGAGCCTCGACATGGTCGAGCAAACGCCCAGCCCACCCGCCACAACTGTCACACCCTAAAAATCTTAAAGTTATAAATTATTGTTTAAGTGGAATTATCAGAAATGATTTTTAAAAGCCTAGAAGAAAAGATCTAATTGTAAATAATAAATTCCAATATAAAATTGGGCCAGACGTCATCGTCGTCTCCCGTGAGCCGGCCGTGGGCCGATCGATCTCGGCCGTTCGTTTGAGTTAGATCGATCTCGGCCGTCCGATCCGTAGACCGCCTCCGTGGACCTGGTCCACCGTGAGCCGAGACCCGCTAACGCAATAATTCCCCTTTTTCTTTTCAAAAATAATTCATTATTGCGTCATAATTCAATTAAAATTTATATAAATGATTTAATCCGATTTAATCTTTAAAAATTCATAACTAATTCATCTTAGCTCGGATTTAGTTGGTTCAAGTCTCTAAATTTTTCTAAAATTGAGATCTACATGTTAAAAATATCCACATGTACTGTTCATGCTTGCTTATGTGCTGTTTTGGTGTTTTTGCTCTTTTCTGTTTAGAATCCGACGTTTCCGGAGAGTCCGTTTTCGCAGGAGAAGACTTAGAAGAGTTCCAAGGCCAGCAAGGCAAGTCACACAGATCCTAATCAATCCTTTGAGCATATTGATCCCGTTTAAAGCTATTGTTTCTATTCAACTATTGCATTTATTTTCGAATATCATTGGGTGGAATTAACCTATTGTTTGTTATAGCCCCTTTTGTTCTTGATTATCTTATTCCTTGATACCTTGGGTTATTATAACTTGACTAGTTGAGCTTTATATTGGTTCGACTAGATATTAGGTGTTATTGCTTAGCCATGCTTAGAAACTTTAGCACACTAATGGGATAACTTATGATTCACTATTATTTAATTATGGCTTAATGATAGTTCACGATGGTCAATCGTGATTGGTCAATTAATTAATTTGACAACTAAAACCTGATAATGGTGGGTTGTGAGTACATGGTTTTGATGGTCGTGCTCATGACAATTAAGGACCGGTTCACGAGTTTCGGTTGTGAAACATTAACCGTGCCAACCACAAGCCAGCGTGGGCAACGGCTTTATCTTTTGTATAGCATAGTTCATTGCGGAGCACCAGACTGAGAAGTGGCGGAGATAAGCCCACGGGGGTCGCTGGGGAGTCCATGCCTTATTTATAAGGGGGTGATTATGATCCAGGAATGGTGCACTGTGGTGGATTGTGTTGTGCGAGGGGTATTGTCACAGCTCCTTTCCGAGGTACCATGGTGGTA